>CM061063.1:111136206-111749235 GCA_030762895.1 Sophora flavescens
ATGTGTGTACGTGACAATTCATTGTATAATTTACTATTACTCTTTTCCGCTTTTTGATGATAGAACTGTTTCTTATTCCCTATATCTTTCTGTGTGTTGTGTTTTATTTACGATGTGATCGTACAAGAAGACCCGATGGAGGAACCAATTCTTTGAGGGGTTAGATGGAACTCCTTACGAACCGAGATCTTTGGAGGTCGATTTGTGATTCAAGGCGATTAGAGTATAGGCAGTATGGCAGTGTGTCTAAAGAGTATTTATATTTCCATTGAGTATGTCTCGTAGTGAAGTTTATGCCTGTGAGGGATCCCATCGAGATGGTACCCTTAATGATTGCTTTTGGAATGTAATAAATAACAGGTGTGTATTTATGTAATATAGTTTTGGTATGTTTTATATATACATAAGTTATATAATTATTAATTAAGTTTTAATTTTTACGTATTTTCAATGATAAGCGAGCGATTAAGTAAATAAATATTAAGGTTTTAATGTAATAATACGATGGGGCACAACGGGGTGTCTCATTTGGTGGTATCGAGCGATTCGATTCTAATCGATTTGTGAGGTCTAGGATGTTGTTACTGGCCGTGTCTAGTTGAGTCCACATCGGATTTTAACTATGCTTAGAGGATGGGTAGTGTGTCCGAATACGATGCGATAATTAAGATTAGTATGGCATATTGTATTTATATACTGGTCTATGTGGTATTATATGTCATCTTTGATAAGAGCGAATGATTTCTTTTACGAGAATCATGGCTCGTGGAAGAGGACGTCCGATCGGCGATGAATGTGAGAACTCCGAAAGAATTGTTGGAGCTAACAATGTGGAAAATAATCATACCTAGGAAGTGGAGGAGAGTCATCCGAGACTCAAGATACCATGAAAGACATAGTTCTTGCTCTGTTATTACAAACACAGCGAGAATCTTTGAGATCTTCTGAGATGAACAAAGAACAGCAGGAACAACAGAACCAAAGGAGAGCTGCCGCAGCTGAAGATGCCGGAATGGCTACTTTCCTGAAAGGGAAGCCACCTCAATTCCGAGGAGATTATGATCCAGAGAAGGCGGAATGGTGGATACAAGAGATCGAGAAGATATTTGATACCAAGCGCTGCAGAGAGGATAGGAAAGTGACGTATGCTGCCTTCATGCTAACTGGAGGAGCAGAGTCTTGGTGGAGAGGCAAGCGAAGATTGCTGGATGCCGAAGGCAGAGTTATCAACTGGCAGCTGTTTAGTGACTGCTTCTTTGAGAAGTATTTTCCGCGTCTAGTTCGACGCGAGAAAGAAAGGGAATTCATGAGTCTCAAACAAGGCAACATGACTGTTGGTGATTATGCATCACGATTTGAGGCTCTGATTAAGTATTCTAAATATTATCAGAGATTCCCAGATGAGGATTGGCAACGTAGAAGGTTTGAGGAAGGACTTCGACATGAGCTCCAGAGGGCTATAATATCTCTTGATATCTAGAGTTTCCCAGAGCTAGTGGAACGATGCAGTGCAATTGAAAGTATAGATCTGAGGATGGTTGCTGAACAGAAGCAACAAAGGATTGGAGGTCCTATTCGATCAGATACTCATAGGAGAGTAGATAGTGGTTCTCAGGGGAGGCGGGAACCATATCCCAAACCAGTGCAGACAGTAGCATCAACACCAATTGCCACAACCCAAGTGGTTGGAGCGGTAAACAACAACAAGACCCGAGTTTGTTATAAATGTGGAGGACAACATTATCAACGGAATTGCGGGGAGGTACCTTCTTTGTTTCCATTGTGGCAAACCAGGACATTTTTCGAGATTGTAGACAGAAAGGTATGCCGAAGCCGGTATATGGGAATAGGGAAGGCTGGAGGTTATAGAGGTGGAACCCGGGGAGGAGTTCCCCATACCGGTCAGCAGATGGTTAGACCTCAAGTTACTGGGAGAGTGTTTACCATAAGGGGAGCTGAATCCTCTCACCTTGCAGATCTCAGAGAAGGTATGTGTAAATTGGATATAATACATAATTATTGTTTAGAGGATAAATAGAATGATATAAGAATGAATTCTGTTATGAAGTTACCGCCGTTACATAGGGAAAAACAGCGATGAGAAATATAATGTGGGATCTTTAGATTAAGATACGATTGCAAGATGATGTCTAGTTTTGAGTCAAGAAATTCCGAGGACGGAATTTTTTTCTAAGAGGGGTAGTAATGTAACACCCTACTTTTTATTTTCCGATTTTATTTTTTTCAGTAAAAATAGTTTCGCTGTATTAACCGGTATAAATGTATTTATTTACATTTTTATCCGAGTTCATGGAGATTGATTTTTATGAAATAAAAATAATATTCATACTCTATCTTAGGGTAGAAGCTTACGATAAAAATTTGGGTTGAAAATTCAGACGGAACCCGGTCTGCGTTTTCACTGACAGTATAATTTTACTGAGCAGAAAACCTAATTTTGACTCGTGATTGAAATGGTTTATATTTAAATCATATTTCCAACGAGTTTGGTTAGTTTGAAAATTTTCAGTAGAAAACGAAATATTACGCTTTTACGCAGGCGTAAAACCCTAATCGGGAAACCGACGGAGTCAAGAAGGGAAGTGCAGGGACCCGTCAAGAGATCGGGACAACGAATCATATATGATGACTCATGGAGGATGAGTCACCAAGCATTTATGAGCATTAAATGCAAGTAATCATGACATTTAGGTAAAAAGACCAAAATACCCCCAAGCTTTCGCGGGTATTAACAAGACGCATCTACGCACTCTTAACCACTCATTTTATGTGGTTGAAAACCTCCCACATCTCTCCAATTTCGTGCATCCACCTCCAATAAATCTTACCTATTTCATTTTGCTTTCGTTTCATTATTTTCCTATCAAAAACCGAAATCGGGTAAACGACGGAGCTGCGTACGGAATTTCCGGGAACCGCTAACGGATAAGATCGATGACTCATTGGTGAGTCATTTTGTGTGGCCCAAAATCAGCCACACCTCCAATAAATGTGAGCCACATATTATTAACCATGGTTAGCCAAAATAACCTTAGTTAAGTTAATTATAACCTTAGTTAAGCTTATATTAATTTAATAATCACAAAACCCATTAAACCAATTCCTTTTAACCAAACAAGGCATAAGATTACTCCTATAAATACCCTCCAAACCGTGGCCTCCCTCACCATTTCACTCATCTTCTTCATTCTCTTCATCTTCCCCACCAACTAAGTTACAAAACCCTAAGAACACCGAATTCCCACCAAACATATGACCCTCTTCCTTTCTGAAACTCGGAAAACACTCAACATAAAAGTTGTTCCTCTTTCTCTCTTATTTCCAACAAGATAAAGATCATCAAAAACGGATAAGTGGATTGGAAGAAAGGCTCAAAATACAGAAACTGCCCAGAATTCCCAGCAACCCACGAAACAGAATAAATAAGGCCCTTTTCACCCATGTTATGATCCGAACCAAATGAAACCTTAAACACAAAAGTTGTTCCTTTTCTTCTTATCTTTCTATCAAGCCAAAGTTCGTAATTTTTGGATGAGTATATTGTGAGATACACTCACAATACCATCACACCCTCAAGCTGTCCAGTTTTCAACATAGTGAAGGTTGATCATTTTCTTCATTTCTTCAATCTTCAAGAGGTAAAATCTCATCTCCTTGATCATATAGGCTTTCATATTCATGTATTTATCATGTTTATGCCATGAATCATATTTTTCCATTCCTAGATCTAGAACTTCAAATAATTCTAGAAAATTGTAGAAAAATCCTTTTAATGTGAAACCAATTTCTATGATCTTGTGATGTCTTCCACTTTCATTATCCAAGAGCTTGAATCCAACTAAATTTCCTAGCCTATTTTCCTAATATGGGCCGAAACCCTAACCCTAAAGGTTAGAGGATTTTGTTTCAAATTTTAGTCTTGTAATAAGTAATCTATGTTAGTTAAGACTCTAGTAACTAGGATCCAAAAGATAGCATTAAGAAGATAATCCTAAACCTATTTTCTAAGTCTTGACCGAACCTAGCCCTAAAGTGTCATAGATGGTTGTTAGTTGATTAATTATAGTTATGTTGTTTGGTTGAAGGTGTTTGTGTTAACTCGTAGCGGGATAACGAGGATCGTGGGTAATGCGTGTTTCGGTGAAAACTCAGGTGGGGAAAAGAATCAACCTATCATCGGAATCGATAAGTAGTAGATTATCTGATAATTGTGTAGGGCGACCTAAACCCTACTAGTAGTTGAGTAATCGACAAGACCAAAATCATATTGGAAACCTTTTCTGTAAAACCAATGGTGATTCGGGGATTGTAGGTTTATCGACATTAAGTTGATTTTAAGTATTTGAGGATGTTTGATTTTATGTTATCAAATTTACTGTGATACGCTGGTTGAGGTATTCCATCTGCATGTGACGCATTATTTCGGTGTTTGAATATTTATATGATATTGAGATATTTGAATATTTTCTGATGTTATGTTATGCATGATCTGCCTGTTTTTAAATATTGTTCTTAGATGATTTTTAAGTAAGGATATGTGTTGTTCGGGAGATGATTGTTTGGGTGAGAGAATGAATTGACTTAGAGGTGCTTAGCTAAATTAAACTATCTAAATGAGGAGATGTGACATAGAATGCAAGTGGAGGTTGTGAGGAAGAGTTTGAGGTACTAGGTTGCTATTGATAAAAGTCAGTGAGCATTATATTGTGCTTATGCACTACTTCCTATGAGAGATTAGGGAATAGGGGCGCACCGAGTTATTATTTATTATATGCTTATGTGCTATTTCCAATGGGGAAATAGTGACGCATATCGTGCTTATGCACTATTTCCTATGAGAGATTAGGGAATAGGGGCGCACCTAGTTATTATTTATTATATGCTTATGTGCTATTTCCAATGGGGAAATAGTGACGCATATCGTGCTTATGCACTATTTCCTATGAGAGATTAGGGAATAGGGGCGCACCTAGTTATTATTTATTATATGCTTATGTGCTATTTCCAATGGGGAAATAGTGACGCATATCGTGCTTATGCACTATTTCCTATGAGAGATTAGGGAATAGGGGCGCACCGAGTTATTATTTATTATATGCTTATGTGCTATTTTCAATGGGGGAAATAGTGACGCATATTGTGCTTATGCACTATTTCCTGTGAGAGATACAGGAATAGGGGCGCACTGAGTTTTGACCCTAAATAGTTCTGGACTACTGACTAATGTGACAGGAGTGAAGATGACCACATCAGTATTAAGTTGTAGTTGCATGGGCTGAGGGTAGAGGATGATATAGTGAATTGAGGATGATTGTTGATTTTGAGTGATGTGTGTCTGTGACAATTACTGTATAATTTACTATTACTCTTTTCCGCTTTTTGATGATAGAACTGTTTCTTATTCCCTATATCTTTCTGTGTGTTGTGTTTTATTTCTGATGTGATCGTACAAGAAGACCCGATGGAGGAACCAATTGCTGAGGGGTTAGATGGAACTCCTTACGAACCAGATGCCGGAGGTCGAGCTGTGATTCAAGGCGATTAGAGTATAGACAGTATGGCCAGTGTGTCTAAAGAGTATTTATATTTCCGCTGAGTATGTCTGTAGTGAAGTTTATGCCTGTGAGGGATCCTACTGAGAGGGTACCCTTAATAGTGCTTTTGGAATGAAATAAATAACAGGTGTGTATTTATGTAATATAGTTTTGGTATGTTTTATATATACATAAGTTATATAATTATTAATTAAGTTTTAATTTTTACGTATTTTCAATGATAAGCGAGCGATTAAGTAAATAAATATTAAGGTTTTAATGTAATAATACAATGGGGCACAACGGGGTGTCTCAACTTATCTAATGAACACGAATTCTATAAGGATTATCAGAATCGTATTTCAAGAACCAGAAAGAGACTTGAAGCGTTCTCTCCTACTCAGTTTCACGCTTATCAAGAAAAGTCAAAAGTTACTCTCTCAAGCAACCTTGGATAATCAGAACCAAAGACCAGTTAAAGAATGCTTCCAACATGCTTTATTCCCTAGTACCTCTGGTCCTTACACGAAAAGGGAAGTGTACTCAGTAAAGTACAAAAAGCTCTTTGCATAACTCTGATATGGTTGTATCACGGTGCATAAAGCCATGATCCTTCATGTTAGAGTACAACCAATGACTCTATTGCATTAATGGCTGCCCAGAACGACTCTATTGCATTTAATGAAGTTCTGCTTGAAGCGAACATCTGAGGGAATGTCTCTAACGGATCCTAAATGCTTGAAGACCATAAATACAGAAGTCATTGAAAATGAAGAGCAAAGAACACACATTGCATCAAAAAGCCATTACTCTGCGCATTAATTTCTTCATTCTTTCATTCTGTATTCTTCAATCATTTTTGAAGTTATTACGCAGACTTTCCTAAGCTTTACATTTAAACCACTCTCTGAGTGTTAGTGAAAGTTCTGTCTGTCTAAGCTGTATTCATTACAAACCAAATCTCTCAAACAAACCTGAGTGAGCCTGAAGAGGCTAAGTATGCAAAGAATACTTGTCTTGAGCCTGAAGAGGCTAGGTGTGCAAACAATACTTGAGTCTGTAACCTGATCAGTTATAGTGGATAAATCTTGGTGCTGCCAAGGACTGGACGTAGCTATTTGCTTTGAAGAGTGAACCAGGATAAATAACTGTGTCAATCTCTCTTTCCTTAAACTCTTTAATTGCTTTAGTTTTCTTACGCCTATCAAGTCTTGTGTTTGAAAAAGTCACCTGTCCATCCTTTATTCTTCCACTCGTCCAAATGTAGCTTCTGTTTTCGAAAAGATTTCAACTTTGCTTAAATTCTGATAAACACAATTCAACCCCCCATTCTCGTGTTTATACTTGTCTATTTCAGTTGGTATCAGAGCTCAGTCTCTGGGTTGAGCATCTAACAGTGTAGAGATAAAAGGTCCTGAAGAATGGACATGACTGCTGGATCTAGTTCAAGTGGAAGTCATCAGACTGAAGGAGCTTCCCTAACCAGACCTCCTTACTTCAATGGAGAAAACTACAACTATTGGAAAGATAGATTTCAATGGTTCATTCTGTCTACAAACTCTGATCTTTGGGATGTCATTACCGATGGTCCATTCATTCCCAAGAATGATGATAGCACTGACAAACCAAAGTGGACTGCTGCAAAAAAGACAAAATGGGAGCTGAATCACAAAGCTAGATATAACATCATTTGTGCTCTCAGTCCGGAGGAGTTTGAGAAGGTATGTGCTTGTGACTCTGCCAAAGAAATATGGGACACTTTAGCTGTCACCATGAAGGAACAACCAAAGCCAAAGAGTCAAAGATTGTCATACTTGTCAGAAAGTATGAACTGTTCGTCATGGAGGAAGGAGAATCTGTTGCTCAAATGATAGGAAGATTTCAAACTATAATCAACAGTTTAAAATCTCTTGGCAAAGTCTATACCAATGCTGAGAAGGTTGGAAAGATTCTGAGAAGTCTACCTAAACAGTGGAGACCTTTGGTCACTGATATCTCTCAAGCCAAGGATCTCACTACCTTGATTATGGATGAACTTCTTGGAACACTCACTGTTCATGATCAAGAACTTGGAGATGAAGTTTCACCAAAGAAGGGAAAGTCAATTGCTCTGAAAGCTGATCAAAAGTCAGCAAAAGTTTCCAAGGCTCTGAAGGCAGATGAGTCATCCAGTGATGCTGACCTATCAGAACTCGAGGATTCTGAGAGTGATGAAGAATTGTCTCTCCTGACCAGGAAGATAAAGGTTATCCTACAGAAAATGAAGTTCAAGAGGGATAGGCCATTCAGAAGGTTCAACAAGGACAAGAACTTCAAAGAATCCACCTCAACAGACAAAAGTCCAATTGTTTGCTATGAGTGCAAGAAGCCCGGTCACTTCAAGACTGAATGTCCTCAACTCAAGAAGGCCCCTTTTAAGAAATTATTCAAGAAGAATAAGAAAGGAATGATGGCTACTTGGGAGGATCTGGAGTCAACATCTTCTGATGAAGAAACAGAGGAAGAAGCCAATCTCTGTCTGATGGCCAACACTGACTCAGACTCTGATGATGAGGTACATCCTGACTATGAGGAATTACTTGATGCCTATGAGGAGTTGATGGAGGAATCCAACTGCTTATCTAAAGCCTTCAAATCCTTCAAGAGAGAGTATGCAAAGCTCACCAGTGAGCATAAACAGAAATCTCAGGAGTGCGAGAAGCTGGCTAAAGAGAACAGTGAGCTGAAGACTGAAAAGTCTAATGAAGCTAAGATCTCAAGTGAAACATCACCATCTGAAGAAGTTGAAAAACTTCAACAGAAAGTGGAAGAGATCACTTCTGATCTTGCCAAATTTGTTAATGGTATAGACAATCTGACTAAGCTACTTGGCAGTCAGAAGCACTCTCTTAACAAAGAAGGTATTGGATATGTCCATCAGACACATCATAAAGTATCAACTAAAGCTTCTACAGTATCTGTTAAGTCAACTGTAACCAAAGCTACACCTGTTTGTAACTTCTGTGGAAAAACTGGGCATGTTATGTCTAAGTTATTCCATAAGAAGAGAAGGAAGTCTTCACAGACTCCTAGAACTAATAGAAAAGGACCTAGAAAAATATGGGTACCTAAAGATCAAATAATTTTTGTTGCAGATGTCCTCAACAGGACAAAGAAAACACCACTGCTGGTATCTGGCCAGTGGCTGCTCGCGTCATGTGACAGGAGAAAGGTCTATGTTCCTAGACCTCCAACTTAAGAAAGGAGGACACGTTGCCTTCGGAGGGAATCAGAAAGGGAAAGTTATAGGAATTGGTACTATTGGTGGTAAACCCCCTCTTCCCTCTATATCTAATGTTCTTATGGTTAAAGGATTAAGACACAATTTGCTTAGCATAAGTCAATTATGTGATAATGGTTTTGATGTTGCCTTTACCAAGGATGTATGCATACTTAAAGACTGTTGTGGCAAAACCCTCTTTTTATCTAAAAGGCAACAAAATCTTTATAAGATTGAACTGTCTGGTCTCTTAGATCAAAGTGTAACCTGTCTGATGTCTAAAGAGGATGAGAGATGGTTATGGCATAAGAAACTAGGACATGCTAGTATGAAACTAATTTCTGAATTAAAAAGGAATAATCTCGTGAGATGATTGCCTGATATTAGCTTTAAGAAAGATGTCTTGTGTGATACATGTCAGAGAGGTAAACAGATAAAATCAAGTTTCAAATCTAAAAAACAAGTATCAACCTCTAGACCTCTTCAGTTGTTACACATGGATATGTTTGGACCAGTTAGTGTTGCCAGCCTGGCTGGAAGAAAATATGGATTTGTCATAGTTGATGACTATTCTAGATACACATGGGTACTCTTCCTAACACATAAGGATGAGTCTTTTAAGGCTTTCTCAGTATTCTGCAAAAGAGTACAAAATGAGCAGGGTTTCTGTATTTCTACCCTTAGAAGTGATCATGAGGGAGAATTTGAAAATGATCAGTTTAGACAGTTCTGTGAGGAGAATGGAATCTCTCACAATTTCTCTGCACCTAGAACTCCACAACAAAAAGGAGTGGTTAAGAGAAAAAAACAGATCTCTGCAAGAGATGGCTAGATCTATGCTCAATGAAAATAATCTCCCTAATTACTTCTGGGCAGAAGCTGTAAACACTGCTTGTTATGTACAAAACAGAATACTTATTAGGCCTTTTTTAAAAGGACTCCTTATGAATTGTGGAAAGGAAAAAGCCCCAACATATCTTATTTTCATGCTTTTGGATGTGAATGTTTTATTCTGAATACCAGAGTTAATGTTGGAAAGTTTGATTCTAAGGTAGACAAAGGTATTTTCGTAGGATATTATGAAAAGTCTAAGGCTTTTAGAGTTTACAATTCAAGAACTTGTATTATTGAAGAATCTGTTCATGTTAAATTCAATGATGGATTAAAGACTGATAAAGAACTATCAGATCTAGAAGATGATCTTGCAGGTCTTGATATAAACAAGCCAGAAAGTCAACAACCCGATCTAACCAAAACAGAACCTGTGCCTGAGGCTGAAAGACAAGTGGAACAAACAAGTCAGCAGACAAGTCAAGATCTTCATGATGATTTCAAAAGGGATTGGAAGTTCAAAACTCATCATCCTAAGGATCTTATTATTGGAAATCTTTCTAAAGGAGTAAGAATCAGATCCACATTAAGAGAATCAAGCAATGTGGCCTTTATTTCAGATTTGGAGCCTAAACGCACTGAAGAAGCTCTTGAGGATGAAAGCTGGATTCTTGCTATGCAAGGAGAACTTAACCAGTTCACAAGAAATGATGTCAGCACTCTTGTCTCTAAGCCTAAAAACAAGTCGGTTATTGGAACAAGATGGGTCTTCAGAAACAAATTAGATGAAGATGGTAAAGTTGTCAGAAATAAAGCAAGGTTAGTAGCTCAAGGCTATAACCAACAAGAAGGTATTGATTATACTGAAACCTTTTCACCTATAGCTAGAATAGAAGCCATACGTATTTTAATGTCATATGCTGCACAACACCAAATTACCCTGTTTCAAATGGATGTAAAAAGTGCTTTTCTAAATGGTATAATTGAAGAAGAAGTGTATGTTAAGAAACCCCCTGGTTTTGAGGATACTGATAAACCAGATCACGTTTTCAAACTTAAAAAGGCATTATATGGTTTGAAACAAGCACCTAGAGCATGGTATGATAGACTCAGTTCTTTTCTCATGCATAATGGTTTTACTAGAGGACAAGTAGACACTACTCTGTTCAAAAAATGCTCTAAAGAGAACATTATTATAGTTCAAATATATGGTGATGATATTATTTTTGGAGCAACTAATGAAAAGCTGTGCAAGGAATTCTCAAATCTAATGTAAGCTGAATTTGAGATGAGCATGATGGGAGAATTAAAGTTCTTCCTTGGATTACAAATCAAGCAGACAAGTGATGACATTTACATTCATCAACAAAAATATACCAAGGAGATACTCAAGAAATACAAAATGAAAAATGCAAAGCTCATGAAAACCCCTATGCAACCCAATGCAAAACTAAGCAAAGATGATGAAGGTAAAAAGGTAGATCAAACTGTCTACAGAGGCATGATTGGCTCTCTACTGTACTTAACTTCAAGCAGACCTGACATTCAATTTAGTGTCTGTATGTGTGCTAGATTCCAATCTGATCCTAGAGAATCTCATCTTAAGGCTGTTAAAAGAATATTTAGATATTTGCTTAGAACTAATAATCTTGGTTTGCTGTATTTAAGCTCAAAAGAATACAGATTAGTGGGATATTGTGATGCTGATTTTGCTGGAGACGGAATAGAAATAAAAAGCACCATTGGAGGATGTCACTTCATTGGAGCAAGTTTAGTCTCATGGTCAAGCAAGAGGTAGACAACCATTGTCCTGTCTACTGCTGAAGCAGAATACATCTCTGCTGCTAGTTGCTGCTCTCAACTCTTATGGGTAAAACATCAACTTGAAGATTACTCTATTTATGAACATAACATATCTGTATGGTGTGATAATTCCAGTACTATATGCTTAACTAAAAATCCAATTCAGCATTCTGAGGCTAAGCATATTGAAATCAAACATCATTTCATTAGGGATTATGTTCAGAAAGGGATCTTTGATATCAAGTTTGTTAAAACTGAAAATCAATGGGCTGATATTTTCACTAAACCCCTCGCAGAAGAAAGGTTTTAATTTATTAGAGATAATCTAAACATGCATTGCATTGCTGAATGACATGTATGAATGTTAACCTGTCTATGCTAAATCTGTCATTACTCCTATATACATGTTCTTTTAACTGAGCATTAGCTCAGGGGGAGTAATGATACAATAATTTAAGTGGAGTATGTCTAATATGCTTGCTGCATTACTATGATTTTCTTAACATGTTATCTTGCCATTAACATATCTCATAAATAAAACTTGATAACCCTTTTTGATGTTGACAAAAGGGGGAGAATAGTAGAAATTGAGATTTGTGATAGAAATGTGTTATAGGAGAATGGGAGAATGAATATGATATGACCTGTTCGCTTAAGAAAATTTCAACCTGTCTGATATATGCTATTTTCTTTGTTGATATTTTCTGAGGTTCATTAAATCATCTCAATGTTTGTCATCATCAAAAAAGGGGAGATTGTTAAGTCTCTAAAATGTCTGATGTGTATTTCCCTAAGTTTTGATGAGAACTAAACATTGGTTAATGATTTAATTGACCTTCATATTGGTTGCTAACCTGTCTATCGAGTGTGCAGATTAAATAAGAGAATCATCCATCCAACGAAAGTGATTGAAACGCACGTCCAACACTGTAGTGATGGAAGCTCACGTCCAACAGTGTAGTGATAGAAGCTCACATCCAACACACAAGTGATTGAAACAAACGTCCATCATTATAGTGATTGAAGCGCACGTCCAAAACGCAAGAGATAGAAACTTGCGTCCACTAAAGTGATGAAAGCCAGCGTCTACTAAAGTGACAGAGGCGCTCGTCTACTAAAGGTATCAGAAGCGCTCGTCCAATGACGTGGCAGATGGAGCTCGTCCATTAAGGTATCAGAATGGTCCGTCCAATGACGTGGCATTTGGAGCTCGTCCATTAAGGTATCAGAATGGTCCGTCCAATGACGTGGCAAATGGAGCTCGTCCACTAAAGTAACAAAGGCTCTCGTCCACTAAAGTAACGGAGGCTCTCATCCACTAGAGTAACAGAGGCTCTCGTCCACTAGAGTAACAGAGTCTCTCGTCCACTAGAGTAACAGAAGTGCGCATCAACTAAAGGTGACAGAAGCGTTCGTCCACACTAGTCTTTGGACTTGCCGAGTCCTTAATATGGAGCTCGTCTACTAGCTCGAATGAAAACTCAAATGGCTAGATAGAAGCGGTTATTTTCAAGATAGAAGCACTTATCTTATGAACGCGAATTCTATAAGGATTATCAAAATCGTATTTCAAGAACCAGAAAGAGACTTGAAGCCTTCTCTCCTACTCAGTTTCATGCTTATCAAGAAAAGTCAGAAGTTACTCTCTCAAGCAACCTTGGATAATCAGAACCAAAGACCAGTTAAAGAATGCTTCCAACATGCTTTATTCCCTAGTACCTCTGGTCCTTACACAAAAAGGGAAGTGTACTCAGCAAAGTACAAAAAGCTCTCTGCATAACTCTGATATGGTTGTATCACGTTGCATAAAGCCATGATCCTTCATGTTAGAGTACAGCCAACGACTCTATTGCATTAATGGCTGCCCAGAACGACTCTATTGCATTTAATGAAGTTCTGCTTGAAGAGAACTTCTGAGTTAAAGACCATAAATACATAAGTCATTGAAAATGAAGAGCAGAGAACACACATTGCATCAAAAAGCCATTACTCTGCGCATTAATTTCTTCATTCTTTCATTCTGTATTCTTCAATCATTTTTGAAGTTATTACGTAGATTTTCCTAAGCTTTACATTTAAACCACTCTGAGTGTTAGCGAAAGTTCTGTCTGTCTAAGTTGTATTCATTACAAACCAAATCTCTCAAACAAACTTGAGTGAGCCTGAAGAGGCTAAGTGTACAAAGAATACTTGTCTTGAGCCTGAAGAGGCTAGGTTAGGTGTGCAAAGAATACTTGTCTTTGAGCCTGAAGAGGCTAGGTGTGCAAACAATACTTGAGTCTGTAACCTGATCAGTTATAGTGGATAAATCTTGGTGCTACCAAGGACTGGACGTAGCTCTTTGCTTTGAAGAGTGAACCAGGATAAATAACTGTGTCAATCTCTCTTTCCTTAAAATCTTTAATTGATTTAGTTTTCTTACGTATATCAAGTGGTGTGTTTGAAAAAGTCACCCGTCCATCCTGTATTCTTCCACTCGTCCAAATCTAGCTTCTGTTTTTGAAAAGATTTCAACTTTGCTTAAATTATGATAAACACAATTCAACCCCCCTTCTCATGTTTATACTTGTCTATTTCAAGGGATACCTCACATTAATCACTCAAAGAGACTCCCCCTCTCTTTACAATCAAAATGTAAAACAAAAGTTGATTCCTAACTCTCAATAGTTAGATAAACAAATTGAAGCACTTTGAGTATTGAAACACTCTTTTCACAATATGCTCAAGGAAGATGATGAATGACTTTCACAATTGATTTCATAAAATTGATTTCGTAAAACTGTGATATGTTATGATAAACGTATATGTTGTAAAAGTATTCCTTTGATCCCTCTTTATATAGAAAACAAGTTATAGTCGTTGGGATCAATCAAAACAGTTTTGGATATGATTTAACATAATCTATTTTCTTGATTCTGGTTCTTGAAATAAGATTCTGATAGTTCTTGTTGAATTCACGTCCATAAAATAACGAGTCCATTTGGAAAAATAGTCGCGTCCATTTTTAAAAATAGTCGCTTCCATTTGCCACGTCAGTAGATGGGAGTACTAACACAAAGTAATTGAATGTGCTCCAACTAGTAGACGAGCTCTTGTATTTCTTTAGTAGACGAGTGATTGTATCACTTTAGTGGACGAGCACTTATGTCACTTTAGTGGACGTGTGCTTCTGTCACTTTAGTAGACGAGGGCTTCTGTCACTTTCTTGGATGCCAGCTTTTACCACTTTCTTGGACGCCAGCTTTTACTAGTGTTGGACGAGCGCTTATATTATTCCAGTGTTGGACGGGCGCTTATATTATTCCGGTGTTGGACAAGCGTTTCTGAAATCTTATTTCCAAAAATCATTTTCATTAACGAAAACTTATTCCTTTTAATGCAGGTTATGAAAATTGATTTTCTTCATGCATCTTTCTTAATTGAGCTATTTGTGAATAAGAGATTTCATCTCTTACAAATCATCTAAGACTTAACACTAATTTCTTCGTTTAAGCTCTTGTCTTGATGATTCCTTGATCTTCGTCCTTCCTCTTTGATTCCTCCAAGTTCTTCCTTGAATATTCTCCTTTGATTGCTCACTGAACTTGTTGACTATTGCTTGATACATGTCTTTACAATTTGACACTAAAACACTTGCATACACATTAAGTTGTATTTGTCATATATCAAAATCTCTAAGTCATTTAGTCTAACAGCTTGTTCGTCGTCGACGACGATATCAACGACAGCGTGCTCCTCTGGAAGCTATTCGACGTCGTGGCGTTCAGTCACGTGATGCACCTTGCCGCTCAGGCTGGGGTCAGATACGTAATGCAGAACCCTGGGTCTTACGTTCATATCAACACTTGCTGCGGTCGTAGGGTGGCAGAATCTAGTGGTTGTCGCACGACGGTCTGTGGCGGCGACTGTCTAGGATGAGGGCAGTGGAGGAGAAGAAAGAAGGAAAAGAGAAAGGAAAGAGAGGGAGAAAGGAAGACGAAGAGGAAGGGGGAAGAAATGGTGGAGGTGTGGCCGGAGAGGGGCTGATCGCCGGTGAGGAGAAGGAGAAAGGGCTTTGGGATCGAGGGACGAAATGAAATGGGGGAGAGATGGAAGAAAATGAATGAGGGTGGAGGGAAAAACTGATTTATAGATAAAAGAGGTTACCGACGGACAAGGCCGTCGGTAACCGGGCGACGGATTCAAATTACCGACGGCGGGATCCGTATTTCCGACTGACCCGTTCGTTGATAAATAACCCAGATCGCGTCGGTACCCCACTGCTCGCCCGACTTTTGAGACCTATTTCCGACGGATAAATCCGTCGGTAAATTACTGACGGAAATTTCCGTCGGTAACCATTCCCCGCCTGATTTTCAAGACCCATTTCGGACGGAAAATTCCGTTGATAATTTACCGACGGAAGTGCCCGTAGGTAATTTTTCCTGCCAAATTTTCGTGCACTTTTTCGGTCAGATTGCCCGTCAGTAACGGTTCAGACGGCATTTCCGTCGGAAAAGTCAGTGATTTTTGGTATTCAGCATTTCCGATGGTGTTTTCCGTCGGTAATGATAAAATTTCCGTCGGAAAAAAGTCTTTCGGTAAACGGCCGTCGGTAAATCCATGTTTTCTCGTCTACTTGATTTTTCTTTAACGCGTCTACCTTGGCTAATTTTAAGACCTCGCCCATTCTTATTTTAACGATCTCGTCTACCATAGAGCTAAAGACTCGGAATTTTACCAAGAGTTGTGGACTGGTCTAGAGGTTTGACATAGAATCTGATAGATTCCATACTTTAAATTTAAGTTCCTCTTACTCGTATAAATCAAGTAATCTCTGCACACTTATAACAAACAAGTTAGATCTCTGAAAAACACTTTACCATACAAATTTAACCTTTTTGTTAACATCAAAACTTTAGAGATTATTTTTATCCAAAACCACTTTGGTTCTAACACGGTTTCAATATAAATATGACGGGATCTTCAATTCTCAAACATGGTAATATCTTTATATATAAAAGGAGTTGAGAAACTTCCATAAACTTTTCCCCCAAAAAAATGTGGACAATATAGTAAAAATGACAACTTCTAAAATGACATTAAAATACTAGAAAATTACGGGTTTTTTTTTCAAGTAAAATCGGTTCTAATATAAATATGACGGGATCTTTCAATTCTCAAACATGGTAATATTTGATATGTTTGCACCATTACATCAAATTTTTTATACTGCTAATCTTTTCAAATTTAAAATGAAACATCTTTATATATAAAAGGAGTTGATAAACTTCTATAAAATTTTCCCCCAAAAAAATGTGGGCAATATAGTAAAAATGACAACTTCTAAAATAACATTAAAATATTAGAAAATTGCGCGGGTTTTTTCCAAGCAAAATCGAGTTTAATATAAATATGACGGAATCTTCAATTCCCAAACATGGTAATATTTGATATGTTTGCACCATTACACCAAATTTTTATATTGCTAATCTTTTCAAATTTAAAATGAAACATATTTAAAAAATGACAATATAATCTTTATATATAATAGGAGTAGAGACTTCTATAAAATTCTGATTTGAGGAAAGATATCTTTATATATAAAATCTTTATATATAAAAGGAGTTGATAAACTTTTATAAAATTTTCACCCCAAAAAATGCGGGCAATATAGTAAAAATGACAACTTCTAAAATGATTAAAATATTAGAAAATTGCGGGGGTTTTTTTCAAGCAAAATTGAGTTTACTATAAATATGACGGGATTTTCAATTCCCAAACATGGTAATATTTGATATGTTTGCACCATTACACCAAATTTTCATATTGCTAATCTTTTCAAATTTAAAATGAAATATATTTAAAAAATGACAATATAATCTTTATATATAATAGGAGTAGAGACTTCTATAAAATTCTGATTTGAGGAAAGATATCTTTATATATAAAATCTTTATATATAAAAGGAGTTGATAAACTTTTATAAAATTTTCACCCCAAAAAATGCGGGCAATATAGTAAAAATGACAACTTCTAAAATGATTAAAATATTAGAAAATTGCGGGGGTTTTTTTCAAGCAAAATTGAGTTTACTATAAATATGACGGGATTTTCAATTCCCAAACATGGTAATATTTGATATGTTTGCACCATTACACCAAATTTTCATATTGCTAATCTTTTCAAATTTAAAATGAAATATATTTAAAAAATGACAATATAATCTTTATATATAATAGGAGTAGAGACTTCTATAAAATTCTGATTTGAGGAAAGATATCTTTATATATAAAATCTTTATATATAAAAGTAGTTGAGAAACTTGTTTAAAATTTTCCTCTAAAAAATGTGGGCAATATAGTAAAAATGACAACTAAAATGACGTTAAAATATTAGAAAACTGCGGGTTTTTTCCAAGCAAAATCGGTTTTAATATAAATATGATAGGAACTTCAGTTCTTAAACATGGTAATATTTGATATGTTTGCACCATTACACCAAATTTTTTTATATTGCTAATATTTTCAAATTTAAAATGAAACATATTTAAAAAATGACAATATAATCTTTATATATAATAAGAGTAGAGACTTCTATAAAATTCTGATTCGAGGAAAGATATTGATAATTGATACTATTTTCCAACAAGTAATGGAACTGGAAGATGCACTGATCTTTATATATTATCTTTATATATAAAAGGAGTAGAGAAACTTCTATAAAATTTTCCCCCAAAAAATGTGGGCAATATACTAAAAATGACAACCTCTAAAATGACATTAAAATATTAGGAAATTGTGGGTTTTTTTTAAGCAAAATCGGTTTTAATATAAATATGACAGGATCTTCAATTCTCAAACATGGTAATATTTGATATGTTTGCACCATTACACCAAATTTTTTATATTGCTAATCTTTTCAAATTTAAAATGGATCATATTTAAAAAATCTTTATATATAAAAGGAGTAAAGAAACTTTTATAAAATTTCCCCCAAAAAAATATGGGTAATATAGTAAAAATGACAACTTTTAAAATGACATCAAAATATTAGAAAATTATGGGGTTTTTTTTCCAAGTAAAATCAATTTTAATATAAATATGACGGGATATTCAATTTTCAAACATGATAATATTTGATATATTTGCACTATTATACCAAATTTTTTATATTGCTAATATTTTCAAATTTAAAATGGAGCATATTTAAAAAATGATAATATAAAGCTTTAATTTAATATCTTTTTTAATTATTTAATAGATGGATAATTTAGTGTCTGCACTGTTAACCAGGTAGGTGGCTTTAATACTTTACCTTTATCGGAAAAATGATACGTCAGCCATTTTCAGTAGCTGTAAGGAAAAAAATTTGAAACCACACATGCATGACTAATTTATTAAATTAATAATTGTTTTAATATTTGTCAACTTAGGTGGCGTTTGAAAGAGTTTATGTAAGCTCATTTTAACTTATATGATGATATAAGTTCTTATGCAGTGTGTTTGGTAGAGCTTATAAAAATAACTTATGTCATCCCATAAGGAGTTTTTGACTTATTTTCATAAGTCACTGGGAGAAACTTATGAAATTATCATAAGAGCTTATGCGCTAAACACCCTCTCCGTGATTTTCACTATTCGAATGCTCTCATGCCCCTTTCTTTATTTAAGCGTTTATGGCATAAGCTCTTATACGATAAGATCTTATGTGATAAACTCTTAATTAAATTGTTCACTCAAACACACCCTTAGTAAAAACACGTTTTACGGAGCCAACATTTATACTTTCATCTTTCAGAATTTAGAGAGTCATTTCTTTTTTTTTTCTTTTTCTTTTTTTTTATTCTCTTTTAGGGAGTCATTTCTACATGCCCATTTTATCTTCCCAGATATATCACACACGTGATTGGCCATGGATTATACATGTTGTTTTGTTTTCAATGCAACCTTTTAGTTTTATCAAAATGCATTTCAATATTTGGGGGAGTATGCTTGCATTGTTACAATGCTTTGAAAATTATATATATATATATATATATATATATATATATATATATTAATTTTAACCAGTTGTTAGCATTTTACCTTCTCTGTCTTTCCATTCAACGGAGACCTTTTCTTCTCTCTGGTAGCTATTGAGTTTGGATTTCCTTTTGTCTACAATTATTTTTCTCCCATGGATTTGTTCTCCTCTACTGAGTCTGTGGGTCTCATTGCCTTGCTAGCGGTTTGTTAGCTCTCTGTTTCAAGTTTCTGGGGCGGGGGAGGAGTTTTTTATGTTGCTGCACGTTTTTTTTTTTTTTTTGGGTTTTAGCTTCATTTACTTTTGCAGCTTCTGGGCAATAAGTATTGCATGATCCTTCTTATACGTGCATTTTTTTTTATGAATGCATTTGGGGTTATTTAAATTGCTTTTGGGATGACTCCAATTTAATTTGGAATGGAAATATTTGATAACAATTGACAAAAGTCCTGCAGCAATTTAATTTGAAAGATTAAAGCCATTAAAGAATATCAATCACGGAATGAAATTGATATTGAAGATAAGATTAATTGTGCCAATTGATTTACTAGATAACTTGAAGATTGACAAAGAAGTGTGAATCAGCATAAAGAGTGGACGTACACTATGATGTGGGCCCTTGATCACAATTTGAGGAGATTTGGCTTGCATCCAAATTAAAACAAATAATGAATTGCAATTTGCAATGATGGCCACGTGAATTTAAAGAGCATGTGTTTTTCTCAACTTGGTCAGCGTAAATGGACAATGCCAAGGGCCCCACGTGAATTCAAAGTGAAAAGGAATAATTAAGACTGCACTACAATTAAGAGAATCTACATATTATTTGATTTTAATGATAATTGATTTATCTCAAAAATAAGATAGTGCTGATCTTTCCTAATCATGCGGCACTTTTGGGTTTTGGGCAATAAAAGGAGCACAGGGAGCACAAGAAAAACATCTCTCAGACTGACTTTTAACCTAAAAAGAGGGACTTTTATCCAGACTTGGAGGCTGCGGCTAGGGGAAGGATTTGCACCCTAAAAAGTGGTTTTTCTCTGCTCTTGGAAGGGAAGAAGATTGAAGAATACTTCATGGAGTTTTCTTCTTCTCTTCTCTCTTTCTCTTTTGTAATTTCTATTACCATGAGTAGCTAATTCCCTTTTTGTTGGGATTAGATGTAGCTAGACTGAATAACATGTGATTGCCTTGACTGATTAATCTGTGTTTATGTTTCTCTATTAGTGTTTAATTCCTTTGCTTAATACTTTTTGTGGGTTGACCATCCATAAACTGATTCTAAGATTTGATTTGCAATGGAACGTACTTATCAATTCTTGATCTGGAATTAATCACCTAGTAAACCTCGCATCTAGGAATGGGGTTTGGTTTATTAGTAATCGCGTAATCCTTAATCTTAATGCAAATTCATTAATATAGGCCACCTAAGGAATTAGGGTCTATTAGTGGATTTAGGCTCTTGACATCTGAGGAATCAGGGCTTGAGTAATCTTGTGGGTTGATTTTAATATTTGAAGCATGAATGGGAGGTATCTAGTCCTAGTAGTGCATGAGGCAACGTTTAGTGAAGTTTAATCCCAACATCCCTTTTCGTATTCCAAGTAATCGACAAAAATGCAAAAAGATTTTGTTTGTTTTAATTTGTTTATTTAGAATTCTCTTCATACCATATTTTAGTCTAGATAGTTGTCGAAGTTGTGAATTGGTATTTGGAAACCAATCCTCAAGGGAACGATATCGGTCTCACCACCGTATTACTTGTACGACTAGGTATACTTGCCTAGATCCGTCCAACAAGTTTTTGGCACCGTTGTCGGGGATTGGTTTTGCCAATATCAGTAGTAACAAAGGAGGCAACTAATTTAGACATTTTTTTTAAAAATTTTTTTTGTATATATTTGATCTTTTCTTTTGAGTTCTGTATTTGCATGGTGGATGCAATTCATGGACAATTATTATTATCCACCTGATGAGGAAGCCTCAAGTCACACTTTGGAGGACAACTGGTGTTTGGGGGACCCCATAGATTTGGGAGATCATTATCTCCCAGCACAAGTTGATTATATGACGGGTAGGCTTGTATATAATTTCTCCAATGAGGATTGGGAAACCTTTTGATCGTATTTACCACCTCTACTACCATGTTTTATTCCTAAAGAGCCACATGAAGCATAACTTGAGCAGAATATAGCTGTGGGGATGGATCAAAATGAAGATGAAGTGGTGGTGGTGGACGAGTCACAAGAAGAGGAAGTACCTTCCTCAAATCCTTGGGAAATTGAGGAATGGGAATGGAAGGAGCAAACACCTTTGAAAGTTGCTCTAGAACAATATTCCCAGGAGCTATCTGCCTTTGAGGCCAAAGCAAGAGCCAATTGTGGTATATCGAAGCTACGATGCAAAACTTCAAAATGCAAGTTGAGGAAATTTGCAAACATTTAGTACAAGAGTCACATGCAGCACAATTTGAGAAAAATCTGGTTTTGGGGATAGTTCAAAATGAAGATGAAGTGGTAGTGGACTCCACCATGCTTGCTGAATTTCTTTGTATTAGACAAATATGTCGGCTTACATGCATGTGTGGACACTGCTAAGTTAGTCCCTTCCACTTGTCTGTCAAACTTCCTCGTGAAAACACCATTTGACCCGAGAGGAAGTGAGTTCATAATTGTAGAGGTCAATGGAGTTTTCACACACTTGCCAGGTGGAAATGTGGATAGAGTGATATTGCTTCTACAATCGCCACTCCACAAGCCATGGGATCCGGGAGGAGGATCCTAACCTGTCAAGCTAGTGATGTTAAAGAAGCGCTGATTGGGAGGCAACCCAAGTTTTCTTTCCCTTTTCGTTTTGTTTTTGTATAATTTGAGAAGATCAAGAGGAAAATAAATTAATAAATTTGTTAAGTGTTTTCAGGGAAGGAGGAGCAAAAAGGGCAGAGAGAAACAAAGTCAGCAACCATCATGCCCGGGCCGTGACACTGATCACGGCCGTGATGAGCCTAATGAGAAGACCAGAAAGGATCACGACCCAGTCGTGATACCCATCACGGGCGTGATGAGAAGACCTTGAAGATCAGAGAGAATCACGGCCTAGCCGTGATGAAGGTCACGGCCGTGATGAGGCTTCTTCCTTTGGACCGGAATTGATCACGGCCTTCCCGTGATACACATCACGGCCGTGACACATTTCCAGCCTCTCT
This sequence comes from Sophora flavescens, assembly GCA_030762895.1. Taxonomy (NCBI): domain Eukaryota; kingdom Viridiplantae; phylum Streptophyta; class Magnoliopsida; order Fabales; family Fabaceae; genus Sophora; species Sophora flavescens. The sequence goes on from CM061063.1 coordinate 111,158,864, forward strand.
TTGACTAGCCATGTGAGCCATCACCCGCTACCACCTCGGTGAGTTGTTCCATTTTTCTCCTCTCTCCGACTTGATTATTTACATCGGGGATAATGTAAATTCTTAAGCTTGGGGTAGGGGTATTTTTGCATTTTGCATGTTGCATTCATATAGGCATAGTTTGCATAGTTTTGCATGATCACATGATTCGATTACCCCCTTGCTTAGATTATTCATCCAACTGTGAGAACCGAGTGCCAAATAAATTGAGATAGTGAATTGTTGAATAAATTTTTTATATTCTTGTGATAAGGCTACAAATAAAAATGTTTGAGATGATCTTTGATAGTTGATAATTAGCATGTGGTTCCGTAGATTTGTGTTTCTCATTGATTCCTGAACTACAAAATGTGAGATTTTGAGCCAAAAAGGGGTATTCACTAAATTCACCCCATTCTTTGTGATAGAGTGTTATTCCTCTTGAACTGTATTTCTCTAGAACTTGACTTGAAACCGTTTCAAAGCTTAAAAATTTTTTAAAACACTTTTGAAAATGATTGATGCACTAGGTATTTTTCCGGCCTTCTGAGCTTTGATTGACTGAATGCTACCCATTAGTTACCCAATTTTGAGCCTGAAAGAAGAAAATACTTTTCTTGGTACCTTGAAATACTTTGATGAATGACTTGATAAGAGACCTTTTAAAGTATTACACAAAAGGGTGAAAAGGTAGTTGAAAAAGTATGGGATGAGAAAGTTGGAAAATATTTCTCTTGAGATGAAAATCACCCGTTCTCCAAAAGAAAAGAAAAAGAGAAAAAGATAAATCTATGGAGAAGGGGACGACAAAAAGAAAAGTGAGAAATAAAAGAAAAAGAAAGAAAGAAAGGTGGAAAAATGAATCAAAACCCAAAAAGGTATTTTAGAAGGTGTCGTGCTTTGCAATTCTTGATTTTGTTTAGCCCTTTGGAAATACCCTTTTCTTGATTTACCCACCTAACGATTAATCCCGTGGCCCCTGTTACAACCAAAGTAAAAGACCTCTTGATTCTTAATTGTTTTCATTAATAAAGTAGATATTTGGTTGATAGTCAAGCTTATGGTAGAATTCATTCCTTGAGGAAATTGACCGACTTGTCATATATCCTTAAACACTTGAGTGAGGTGAGAAAGAGTGCCCGAATTAGTGAGAATATGAATCTAGGAAACCTAAGCTCTAATTGGACTTGAGATTGATTGTCTCTTGCTGAATTATTTGAAAATGCCTGTCACTTGGATTAGTTGATCGGGTTCTTGGTTCACTATCCATGCTTTGATTATTTATATCTTCTGGCCTTAGTTTTTGCTTGAGGACAAGCAAAATATTAATCTTGGGGTGATTTGATGAGTGTGATTTCAACGCATATTTCATTATCATTTTGCATGCATTTTTCATATAGTTAGGCATATTTAATTTTATTTTTAGTTAGTTTTTACCTTGGAACGGGTAAAGGTGGTTTTGTGGTGTTGTTTTGCAGAAATTAAGGATTAAATGCCCAAGATGAGCCATGATGGGGCCTGGATTAAGTTGGAGCTTGAAAAGTGAAGATATTGGATGACTCCAATTTAATTTGGAATGGAAATATTTGATGACAATTGACAAAAGTCCAAAGCAATTTAATTTGAAAGATTGAAGCCATTAAAGAATATCAATCACTGAATGAAATTGATATTGAAGATAAGATTAATTGTGCCAATTGATTTACTAGATAACTTGAAGATTGACAAAGAAGTGTGAATCAGCATAAAGAGTGGACTTACACTATGATGTGGGCCCTTGATCACAATTTGAGGAGATTTGGCTTGCATCCAAATTAAAGCAAATAATGAATTGCAATTTGCAATGATGGCCACGTGAATTTAAAGAGCACGTGTTTTTCTCAACTTGGTCAGCGTAAATGGACAATGCCAAGGGCCCCACGTGAATTCAAAGTGAAAAGGAATAATTAAGACTGCACTACAATTAAGAGAATCTACATATTATTTGATTTTAATGATAATTGATTTATCTCAATAATAAGATAGTGCTGATCTTTCCTAATCATGCGGCACTTTTGGGTTTTGGGCAATAAAAGGAGCACAGGGAGCACAAGAAAACATCTCTCAGACTGACTTTTAACCTAAAAAGAGGGACTTTTATCCAGACTTGGAGGCTGCGGCTAGGGGAAGGATTTGCACCCTAAAAAGTGGATTTTCTCTACTCTTGGAAGGGAAGAAGATTGAAGGATACTTCATGGAGTTTTCTTCTTCTCTTCTCTCTTTCTCTTTTGTAATTTCTATTACCATGAGTAGCTAATTCCCTTTTTGTTGGGATTGGATGTAGCTAGACTGAATAACATGTGATTGCCTTGACTGATTAATCTGTGTTTATGTTTCTCTATTAGTGTTTAATTCCTTTGCTTAATACTTTTTGTGGGTTGGCCATCCTTAAACTGATTCTAAGATTTGATTTGCAATGGAACGTACTTATCAATTCTTGATATGGAATTAATCACCTAGTAAACCTCGCATCTAGGAATGGGGTTTGGTTTATTAGTAATCGCGTAATCCTTAATCTTAATGCAAATTCATTAATATAGGCCACCTAAGGAATTAGGGTCTATTAGTGGATTTAGGCTCTTGACATCTGAGGAATCAGGGCTTGAGTAATCTTGTGGGTTGATTTTAATATTTGAAGCATGAATGGGAGGTATCTAGTCCTAGTAGTGCATGAGGCAACGTTTAGTGAAGTTTAATCCCAACATCCCTTTTCGTATTCCAAGTAATCGACAAAAATGCAAAAAGATTTTGTTTGTTTTAATTTGTTTATTTAGAATTCTCTTCATACCATATTTTAGTCTAGATAGTTGTCGAAGTTGTGAATTGGTATTTGGCAACCAATCCTCGTGGGAACGATATCGGTCTCACCACCGTATTACTTGTACGACTAGGTATACTTGCCTAGATCCGTCCAACAAGTTTTTGGCGCCGTTGTCGGGGATTGGTTTTGCCAATATCAGTAGTAACAAAGGAGGCAACTAATTTAGACATTTTTTTAAAAAAATTTTTTTGTATATATTTGATCTTTTCTTTTGAGTTCTGTATTTGCATGGTGGATGCAATTCATGGACAATTATTATTATCCACCTGATGAGGAAGCCTCAAGTCACACTTTGGAGGACAACTGGTGTTTGGGAGACCCCATAGATTTGGGAGATCATTATCTCCCAGCACAAGTTGATTATATGACGGGTAGGCTTGTATATAATTTCTCCAATGAGGATTGAGAAACCTTTTGCTCGTATTTACCACCTCTACTACCATGTTTTATTCCTAAAGAGCCACATGAAGCATAACTTGAGCAGAATATAGCTGTGGGGATGGATCAAAATGAAGATGAAGTGGTGGTGGTGGACGAGTCACAAGAAGAGGAAGTACCTTCCTCAAATCCTTGGGAAATTGAGGAATGGGAATGGAAGGAGCAAACACCTTTGAAAGTTGCTCTAGAACAATATTCCCAGGAGCTATCTGCCTTTGAGGCCAAAGCAAGAGCCAATTGTGACTGTATCGAAGCTCTGATGCAAAACTTCAAAATGCAAGTTGAGGAAATTTGCAAACATTTAGTACAAGAGTCACATGCAGCACAATTTGAGAAAAATCTGGTTTTGGGGATAGTTCAAAATGAAGATGAAGTGGTAGTGGACTCCACCATGCTTGCTGAATTTGCTGTATTAGACAAATATGTCGGCTTACATGCATGTGTGGACACTTTGCTAAGTTAGTCCCTTCCACTTGTCTGTCAAACTTCCTCGTGAAAACACCATTTGACCCGAGAGGAAGTGAGTTCATAATTGTAGAGGTCAATGGAGTTTTCACACACTTGCCAGGTGGAAATGTGGATAGAGTGATATTGCTTCTACAATCGCCACTCCACAAGCCATGGGATCCGGGAGGAGGATCCTAACTGTCAAGCTAGTGATGTTAAAGAAGCGCTTATTGGGAGGCAACCCAAGTTTTCTTTCCCTTTTCCTTTTGTTTTTGAATAATTTGAGAAGATCAAGAGGAAAATAAATTAATAAATTTGTTAAGTGTTTTCAGGGAAGGAGGAGCAAAAAGGGCAGAGAGAAACAAAGTCAGCAACCATCATGCCCGGGCCGTGACACTGATCACGGCCGTGATGAGCCTAATGAGAAGACCAGAAAGGATCACGACCCAGTCGTGATACCCATCACGGGCGTGATGAGAAGACCTTGAAGATCAGAGAGAATCACGGCCTAGCCGTGATGAAGGTCACGGCCGTGACAGGCTTCTTCCTTTGGACCAGAATTGATCACGGCCTTCCCGTGATACACATCACGGCCGTGACACATTTCCAGCCTCTCTTTGACTAGCCATGTGAGCCATCACCCGCTACCACCTCGGTGAGTTGTTCCATTTTTCTCCTCTCTCCGACTTGATTATTTACATCGGGGATAATGTAAATTCTTAAGCTTGGGGTAGGGGTATTTTTGCATTTTGCATGTTGCATTCATATAGGCATAGTTTGCATAGTTTTGCATGATCACATGATTCGATTACCCCCTTGCTTAGATTATTCATCCAACTGTGAGAACTGAGTGCCAAATAAATTGAGATAGTGAATTGTTGAATAAATTTTTTATATTCTTGTGATAAGGCTACAAATAAAAATGTTTGAGATGATCTTTGATAGTTGATAATTAGCATGTGGTTCCGTAGATTTGTGTTTCTCATTGATTCCTGAACTACAAAATGTGAGATTTTGAGCCAAAAAGGGGTATTCACTAAATTCACCCCATTCTTTGTGATAGAGTGTTATTCCTCTTGAACTGTATTTCTCTAGAACTTGACTTGAAACCGTTTCAAAGCTTAAAAATTTTTTAAAACACTTTTGAAAATGATTGATGCACTAGGTATTTTTCCGGCCTTCTGAGCTTTGATTGACTGAATGCTACCCATTAGTTACCCAATTTTGAGCCTGAAAGAAGAAAATACTTTTCTTGGTACCTTGAAATACTTTGATGAATGACTTGATAAGAGACCTTTTAAAGTATTACACAAAAGGGTGAAAAGGTAGTTGAAAAAGTATGGGATGAGAAAGTTGGAAAATATTTCTCTTGAGATGAAAATCACCCGTTCTCCAAAAGAAAAGAAAAAGAGAAAAAGATAAATCTATGGAGAAGGGGACGACAAAAAGAAAAGTGAGAAATAAAAGAAAAAGAAAGAAAGAAAGGTGGAAAAATGAATCAAAACCCAAAAAGGTATTTTAGAAGGTGTCGTGCTTTGCAATTCTTGATTTTGTTTAGCCCTTTGGAAATACCCTTTTCTTGATTTACCCACCTAACGATTAATCCCGTGGCCTGTTACAACCAAAGTAAAAGACCTCTTGATTCTTAATTGTTTTCATTAATAAAGTAGATATTTGGTTGATAGTCAAGCTTATGGTAGAATTCATTCCTTGAGGAAATTGACCGAATTGTCATATATCCTTAAACACTTGAGTGAGGTGAGAAAGAGTGCCCGAATTAGTGAGAATATGAATCTAGGAAACCTAAGCTCTAATTGGACTTGAGATTGATTGTCTCTTGCTGAATTATTTGAAAATGCCATCACTTGGATTAGTTGATCGGGTTCTTGGTTCACTATCCATGCTTTGATTATTTATATCTTCTGGCCTTAGTTTTTGCTTGAGGACAAGCAAAATATTAATCTTGGGGTGATTTGATGAGTGTGATTTCAACGCATATTTCATTATCATTTTGCATGCATTTTTCATATAGTTAGGCATATTTAATTTTATTTTTAGTTAGTTTTTACCTTGGAACGGGTAAGGTGGTTTTGTGGTGTTGTTTTGCATAAATTAAGGATTAAATGCCCAAGATGAGCCATGATGGGGCCTGGATTAAGTTGGAGCTTGAAAAGTGAAGATATTGGATGACTCCAATTTAATTTGGAATGGAAATATTTGATGACAATTGACAAAAGTCCAGCAGCAATTTAATTTGAAAGATTGAAGCCATTAAAGAATATCAATCACTGAATGAAATTGATATTGAAGATAAGATTAATTGTGCCAATTGATTTACTATATAACTTGAAGATTGACAAAGAAGTGTGAATCAGCATAAAGAGTGGACTTACACTATGATGTGGGCCCTTGATCACAATTTGAGGAGATTTGGCTTGCATCCAAATTAAAGCAAATAATGAATTGCAATTTGCAATGATGGCCACGTGAATTTAAAGAGCACGTGTTTTTCTCAACTTGGTCAGCGTAAATGGACAATGCCAAGGGCCCCACGTGAATTCAAAGTGAAAAGGAATAATTAAGACTGCACTACAATTAAGAGAATCTACATATTATTTGATTTTAATGATAATTGATTTATCTCAATAATAAGATAGTGCTGATCTTTCCTAATCATGCGGCACTTTTGGGTTTTGGGCAATAAAAGGAGCACAGGGAGCACAAGAAAAACATCTCTCAGACTGACTTTTAACCTAAAAAGAGGGACTTTTATCCAGACTTGGAGGCTGCGGCTAGGGGAAGGATTTGCACCCTAAAAAGTGATTTTTCTCTGCTCTTGGAAGGGAAGAAGATTGAAGGATACTTCATGGAGTTTTCTTCTTCTCTTCTCTCTTTCTCTTTTGTAATTTCTATTACCATGAGTAGCTAATTCCCTTTTTGTTGGGATTAGATGTAGCTAGACTGAATAACATGTGATTGCCTTGACTGATTAATCTGTGTTTATGTTTCTCTATTAGTGTTTAATTCCTTTGCTTAATACTTTTTGTGGGTTGGCCATCCATAAACTGATTCTAAGATTTGATTTGCAATGGAACGTACTTATCAATTCTTGATCTGGAATTAATCACCTAGTAAACCTCGCATCTAGGAATGGGGTTTGGTTTATTAGTAATCGCGTAATCCTTAATCTTAATGCAAATTCATTAATATAGGCCACCTAAGGAATTAGGGTCTATTAGTGGATTTAGGCTCTTGACATCTGAGGAATCAGGGCTTGAGTAATCTTGTGGGTTGATTTTAATATTTGAAGCATGAATGGGAGGTATCTAGTCCTAGTAGTGCATGAGGCAACGTTTAGTGAAATTTAATCCCAACATCCCTTTTCGTATTCCAAGTAATCGACAAAAATGCAAAAAGATTTTGTTTGTTTTAATTTGTTTATTTAGAATTCTCTTCATACCATATTTTAGTCTAGATAGTTGTCGAAGTTGTGAATTGGTATTTGGCAACCAATCCTCGTGGGAACGATATCGGTCTCACCACCGTATTACTTGTACGACTAGGTATACTTGCCTAGATCCGTCCAACAAGTTTTTGGCGCCGTTGTCGGGGATTGGTTTTGCCAATATCAGTAGTAACAAAGGAGGCAACTAATTTAGACATTTTTTTTAAAATTTTTTTTTGTATATATTTGATCTTTTCTTTTGAGTTCTGTATTTGCATGGTGGATGCAATTCATGGACAATTATTATTATCCACCTGATGAGGAAGCCTCAAGTCACACTTTGGAGGACAACTGGTGTTTGGGAGACCCCATAGATTTGGGAGATCATTATCTCCCAGCACAAGTTGATTATATGACGGGTAGGCTTGTATATAATTTCTCCAATGAGGATTGAGAAACCTTTTGCTCGTATTTACCACCTCTACTACCATGTTTTATTCCTAAAGAGCCACATGAAGCATAACTTGAGCAGAATATAGCTGTGGGGATGGATCAAAATGAAGATGAAGTGGTGGTGGTGGACGAGTCACAAGAAGAGGAAGTACCTTCCTCAAATCCTTGGGAAATTGAGGAATGGGAATGGAAGGAGCAAACACCTTTGAAAGTTGCTCTAGAACAATATTCCCAGGAGCTATCTGCCTTTGAGGCCAAAGCAAGAGCCAATTGTGACTGTATCGAAGCTCTGATGCAAAACTTCAAAATGCAAGTTGAGGAAATTTGCAAACATTTAGTACAAGAGTCACATGCAGCACAATTTGAGAAAAATCTGGTTTTGGGGATAGTTCAAAATGAAGATGAAGTGGTAGTGGACTCCACCATGCTTGCTGAATTTGCTGTATTAGACAAATATGTCGGCTTACATGCATGTGTGGACACTGCTAAGTTAGTCCCTTCCACTTGTCTGTCAAACTTCCTCGTGAAAACACCATTTGACCCGAGAGGAAGTGAGTTCATAATTGTAGAGGTCAATGGAGTTTTCACACACTTGCCAGGTGGAAATGTGGATAGAGTGATATTGCTTCTACAATCGCCACTCCACAAGCCATGGGATCCGGGAGGAGGATCCTAACCTGTCAAGCTAGTGATGTTAAAGAAGCGCTTATTGGGAGGCAACCCAAGTTTTCTTTCCCTTTTCCTTTTGTTTTTGAATAATTTGAGAAGATCAAGAGGAAAATAAATTAATAAATTTGTTAAGTGTTTTCAGGGAAGGAGGAGCAAAAAGGGCAGAGAGAAACAAAGTCAGCAACCATCATGCCCGGGCCGTGACACTGATCACGGCCGTGATGAGCCTAATGAGAAGACCAGAAAGGATCACGACCCAGTCGTGATACCCATCACGGGCGTGATGAGAAGACCTTGAAGATCAGAGAGAATCACGGCCTAGCCGTGATGAAGGTCACGGCCGTGTGACAGGCTTCTTCCTTTGGACCAGAATTGATCACGGCCTTCCCGTGATACACATCACGGCCGTGACACATTTCCAGCCTCTCTTTGACTAGCCATGTGAGCCATCACCCGCTACCACCTCGGTGAGTTGTTCCATTTTTCTCCTCTCTCCGACTTGATTATTTACATCGGGGATAATGTAAATTCTTAAGCTTGGGGTAGGGGGTATTTTTGCATTTTGCATGTTGCATTCATATAGGCATAGTTTGCATAGTTTTGCATGATCACATGATTCGATTACCCCTTGCTTAGATTATTCATCCAACTGTGAGAACCGAGTGCCAAATAAATTGAGATAGTGAATTGTTGAATAAATTTTTATATTCTTGTGATAAGGCTACAAATAAAAATGTTTGAGATGATCTTTGATAGTTGATAATTAGCATGTGGTTCAGTAGATTTGTGTTTCTCATTGATTCTGAACTACAAAATGTGAGATTTTGAGCCAAAAAGGGGTATTCACTAAATTCACCCCATTCTTTGTGATAGAGTGTTATTCCTCTTGAACTGTATTTCTCTAGAACTTGACTTGAAACCGTTTCAAAGCTTAAAAATTTTTTAAAACACTTTTGAAAATGATTGATGCACTAGGTATTTTTCCGGCCTTCTGAGCTTTGATTGACTGAATGCTACCCATTAGTTACCCAATTTTGAGCCTGAAAGAAGAAAATACTTTTCTTGGTACCTTGAAATACTTTGATGAATGACTTGATAAGAGACCTTTTAAAGTATTACACAAAAGGGTGAAAAGGTAGTTGAAAAAGTATGGGATGAGAAAGTTGGAAAATATTTCTCTTGAGATGAAAATCACCCGTTCTCCAAAAGAAAAGAAAAGAGAAAAAGATAAATCTATGGAGAAGGGGACGACAAAAAGAAAAGTGAGAAATAAAAGAAAAAGAAAGAAAGAAAGGTGGAAAAATGAATCAAAACCCAAAAAGGTATTTTAGAAGGTGTCGTGCTTTGCAATTCTTGATTTTGTTTAGCCCTTTGGAAATACCCTTTTCTTGATTTACCCACCTAACGATTAATCCCGTGGCCCTGTTACAACCAAAGTAAAAGACCTCTTGATTCTTAATTGTTTTCATTAATAAAGTAGATATTTGGTTGATAGTCAAGCTTATGGTAGAATTCATTCCTTGAGGAAATTGACCGACTTGTCATATATCCTTAAACACTTGAGTGAGGTGAGAAAGAGTGCCCGAATTAGTGAGAATATGAATCTAGGAAACCTAAGCTCTAATTGGACTTGAGATTGATTGTCTCTTGCTGAATTATTTGAAAATGCCCGTCACTTGGATTAGTTGATCGGGTTCTTGGTTCACTATCCATGCTTTGATTATTTATATCTTCTGGCCTTAGTTTTTGCTTGAGGACAAGCAAAATATTAATCTTGGGGTGATTTGATGAGTGTGATTTCAACGCATATTTCATTATCATTTTGCATGCATTTTTCATATAGTTAGGCATATTTAATTTTATTTTTAGTTAGTTTTTACCTTGGAACGGGTAAGGTGGTTTTGTGGTGTTGTTTTGCAGAAATTAAGGATTAAATGCCCAAGATGAGCCATGATGGGGCCTGGATTAAGTTGGAGCTTGAAAAGTGAAGATATTGGATGACTCCAATTTAATTTGGAATGGAAATATTTGATGACAATTGACAAAAGTCCAGCAGCAATTTAATTTGAAAGATTGAAGCCATTAAAGAATATCAATCACTGAATGAAATTGATATTGAAGATAAGATTAATTGTGCCAATTGATTTACTAGATAACTTGAAGATTGACAAAGAAGTGTGAATCAGCATAAAGAGTGGACTTACACTATGATGTGGGCCCTTGATCACAATTTGAGGAGATTTGGCTTGCATCCAAATTAAAGCAAATAATGAATTGCAATTTGCAATGATGGCCACGTGAATTTAAAGAGCACGTGTTTTTCTCAACTTGGTCAGCGTAAATGGACAATGCCAAGGGCCCCACGTGAATTCAAAGTGAAAAGGAATAATTAAGACTGCACTACAATTAAGAGAATCTACATATTATTTGATTTTAATGATAATTGATTTATCTCAATAATAAGATAGTGCTGATCTTTCCTAATCATGCGGCACTTTTGGGTTTTGGGCAATAAAAGGAGCACAGGGAGCACAAGAAAACATCTCTCAGACTGACTTTTAACCTAAAAAGAGGGACTTTTATCCAGACTTGGAGGCTGCGGCTAGGGGAAGGATTTGCACCCTAAAAAGTGGTTTTTCTCTACTCTTGGAAGGGAAGAAGATTGAAGGATACTTCATGGAGTTTTCTTCTTCTCTTCTCTCTTTCTCTTTTGTAATTTCTATTACCATGAGTAGCTAATTCCCTTTTTGTTGGGATTGGATGTAGCTAGACTGAATAACATGTGATTGCCTTGACTGATTAATCTGTGTTTATGTTTCTCTATTAGTGTTTAATTCCTTTGCTTAATACTTTTTGTGGGTTGGCCATCCTTAAACTGATTCTAAGATTTGATTTGCAATGGAACGTACTTATCAATTCTTGATATGGAATTAATCACCTAGTAAACCTCGCATCTAGGAATGGGGTTTGGTTTATTAGTAATCGCGTAATCCTTAATCTTAATGCAAATTCATTAATATAGGCCACCTAAGGAATTAGGGTCTATTAGTGGATTTAGGCTCTTGACATCTGAGGAATCTGGGCTTGAGTAATCTTGTGGGTTGATTTTAATATTTGAAGCATGAATGGGAGGTATCTAGTCCTAGTAGTGCATGAGGCAACGTTTAGTGAAGTTTAATCCCAACATCCCTTTTCGTATTCCAAGTAATCGACAAAAATGCAAAAAGATTTTGTTTGTTTTAATTTGTTTATTTAGAATTCTCTTCATACCATATTTTAGTCTAGATAGTTGTCGAAGTTGTGAATTGGTATTTGGCAACCAATCCTCGTGGGAACGATATCGGTCTCACCACCGTATTACTTTGTACGACTAGGTATACTTGCCTAGATCCGTCCAACAAGTTTTTGGCGCCGTTGTCGGGATTGGTTTTGCCAATATCGAGTAGTAACAAAGGAGGCAACTAATTTAGACATTTTTTAAAAAAATTTTTTTGTATATATTTGATCTTTTCTTTTGAGTTCTGTATTTGCATGGTGGATGCAATTCATGGACAATTATTATTATCCACACTGATGAGGAAGCCTCAAGTCACACTTTGGAGGACAACCGGTGTTTGGGAGACCCCATAGATTTGGGAGATCATTATCTCCCAGCACAAGTTGATTATATGACGGGTAGGCTTGTATATAATTTCTCCAATGAGGATTGAGAAACCTTTTGCTCGTATTTACCACCTCTACTACCATGTTTTATTCCTAAAGAGCCACATGAAGCATAACTTGAGCGGAATATAGCTGTGGGGATGGATCAAAATGAAGATGAAGTGGTGGTGGTGGACGAGTCACAAGAAGAGGAAGTACCTTCCTCAAATCCTTGGGAAATTGAGGAATGGGAATGGAAGGAGCAAACACCTTTGAAAGTTGCTCTAGAACAATATTCCCAGGAGCTATCCGCCTTTGAGGCCAAAGCAAGAGCCAATTGTGACTGTATCAAGCTCGATGCAAAACTTCAAAATGCAAGTTGAGGAAATTTGCAAACATTTAGTACAAGAGTCACATGCAGCACAATTTGAGAAAAATCTGGTTTTGGGGATAGTTCAAAATGAAGATGAAGTGGTAGTGGACTCCACCATGCTTGCTGAATTTCTTTGTATTAGACAAATATGTCGGCTTACATGCATGTGTGGACACTGCTAAGTTAGTCCCTTCCACTTGTCTGTCAAACTTCCTCGTGAAAACACCATTTGACCCGAGAGGAAGTGAGTTCATAATTGTAGAGGTCAATGGAGTTTTCACACACTTGCCAGGTGGAAATGTGGATAGAGTGATATTGCTTCTACAATCGCCACTCCACAAGCCATGGGATCCGGGAGGAGGATCCTAACCTGTCAAGCTAGTGATGTTAAAGAAGCGCTTATTGGGAGGCAACCCAAGTTTTCTTTCCCTTTTCCTTTTGTTTTTGAATAATTTGAGAAGATCAAGAGGAAAATAAATTAATAAATTTGTTAAGTGTTTTCAGGGAAGGAGGAGCAAAAAGGGCAGAGAGAAACAAAGTCAGCAACCATCATGCCCGGCCGTGTGACGACACGATCACGGCCGTGATGAGCCTAATGAGAAGACCAGAAAGGATCACGACCCAGTCGTGATACCCATCACGGGCGTGATGAGAAGACCTTGAAGATCAGAGAGAATCACGGCCTAGCCGTGATGAAGGTCACGGCCGTGACAGGCTTCTTCCTTTGGACCAGAATTGATCACGGCCTTCCCGTGATACACATCACGGCCGTGACACATTTCCAGCCTCTCTTTGACTAGCCATGTGAGCCATCACCCGCTACCACCTCGGTGAGTTGTTCCATTTTTCTCCTCTCTCCGACTTGATTATTTACATCGGGGATAATGTAAATTCTTAAGCTTGGGGTAGGGGTATTTTTGCATTTTGCATGTTGCATTCATATAGGCATAGTTTGCATAGTTTTGCATGATCACATGATTCGATTACCCCCTTGCTTAGATTATTCATCCAACTGTGAGAACTGAGTGCCAAATAAATTGAGATAGTGAATTGTTGAATAAATTTTTTATATTCTTGTGATAAGGCTACAAATAAAAATGTTTGAGATGATCTTTGATAGTTGATAATTAGCATGTGGTTCAGTAGATTTGTGTTTCTCATTGATTCCAGAACTACAAAATGTGAGATTTTGAGCCAAAAAGGGGTATTCACTAAATTCACCCCATTCTTTGTGATAGAGTGTTATTCCTCTTGAACTGTATTTCTCTAGAACTTGACTTGAAACCGTTTCAAAGCTTAAAAATTTTTTAAAACACTTTTGAAAATGATTGATGCACTAGGTATTTTTCCGGCCTTCGAGCTTTGATTGACTGAATGCTACCCATTAGTTACCCAATTTTGAGCCTGAAAGAAGAAAATACTTTTCTTGGTACCTTGAAATACTTTGATGAATGACTTGATAAGAGACCTTTTAAAGTATTACACAAAAGGGTGAAAAGGTAGTTGAAAAAGTATGGGATGAGAAAGTTGGAAAATATTTCTCTTGAGATGAAAATCACCCGTTCTCCAAAAGAAAAGAAAAAGAGAAAAAGATAAATCTATGGAGAAGGGGACGACAAAAAGAAAAGTGAGAAATAAAAGAAAAAGAAAGAAAGAAAGGTGGAAAAATGAATCAAAACCCAAAAAGGTATTTTAGAAGGTGTCGTGCTTTGCAATTCTTGATTTTGTTTAGCCCTTTGGAAATACCCTTTTCTTGATTTACCCACCTAACGATTAATCCCGTGGCCCTGTTACAACCAAAGTAAAAGACCTCTTGATTCTTAATTGTTTTCATTAATAAAGTAGATATTTGGTTGATAGTCAAGCTTATGGTAGAATTCATTCCTTGAGGAAATTGACCGACTTGTCATATATCCTTAAACACTTGAGTGAGGTGAGAAAGAGTGCCCGAATTAGTGAGAATATGAATCTAGGAAACCTAAGCTCTAATTGGACTTGAGATTGATTGTCTCTTGCTGAATTATTTGAAAATGCCTGTCACTTGGATTAGTTGATCGGGTTCTTGGTTCACTATCCATGCTTTGATTATTTATATCTTCTGGCCTTAGTTTTTGCTTGAGGACAAGCAAAATATTAATCTTGGGGTGATTTGATGAGTGTGATTTCAACGCATATTTCATTATCATTTTGCATGCATTTTTCATATAGTTAGGCATATTTAATTTTATTTTTAGTTAGTTTTTACCTTGGAACGGGTAAGGTGGTTTTGTGGTGTTGTTTTGCAGAAATTAAGGATTAAATGCCCAAGATGAGCCATGATGGGGCCTGGATTAAGTTGGAGCTTGAAAAGTGAAGATATTGGATGACTCCAATTTAATTTGGAATGGAAATATTTGATGACAATTGACAAAAGTCCAGCAGCAATTTAATTTGAAAGATTGAAGCCATTAAAGAATATCAATCACTGAATGAAATTGATATTGAAGATAAGATTAATTGTGCCAATTGATTTACTAGATAACTTGAAGATTGACAAAGAAGTGTGAATCAGCATAAAGAGTGGACTTACACTATGATGTGGGCCCTTGATCACAATTTGAGGAGATTTGGCTTGCATCCAAATTAAAGCAAATAATGAATTGCAATTTGCAATGATGGCCACGTGAATTTAAAGAGCACGTGTTTTTCTCAACTTGGTCAGCGTAAATGGACAATGCCAAGGGCCCCACGTGAATTCAAAGTGAAAAGGAATAATTAAGACTGCACTACAATTAAGAGAATCTACATATTATTTGATTTTAATGATAATTGATTTATCTCAATAATAAGATAGTGCTGATCTTTCCTAATCATGCGGCACTTTTGGGTTTTGGGCAATAAAAGGAGCACAGGGAGCACAAGAAAACATCTCTCAGACTGACTTTTAACCTAAAAAGAGGGACTTTTATCCAGACTTGGAGGCTGCGGCTAGGGGAAGGATTTGCACCCTAAAAAGTGGTTTTTCTCTACTCTTGGAAGGGAAGAAGATTGAAGGATACTTCATGGAGTTTTCTTCTTCTCTTCTCTCTTTCTCTTTTGTAATTTCTATTACCATGAGTAGCTAATTCCCTTTTTGTTGGGATTGGATGTAGCTAGACTGAATAACATGTGATTGCCTTGACTGATTAATCTGTGTTTATGTTTCTCTATTAGTGTTTAATTCCTTTGCTTAATACTTTTTGTGGGTTGGCCATCCATAAACTGATTCTAAGATTTGATTTGCAATGGAACGTACTTATCAATTCTTGATCTGGAATTAATCACCTAGTAAACCTCGCATCTAGGAATGGGGTTTGGTTTATTAGTAATCGCGTAATCCTTAATCTTAATGCAAATTCATTAATATAGGCCACCTAAGGAATTAGGGTCTATTAGTGGATTTAGGCTCTTGACATCTGAGGAATCAGGGCTTGAGTAATCTTGTGGGTTGATTTTAATATTTGAAGCATGAATGGGAGGTATCTAGTCCTAGTAGTGCATGAGGCAACGTTTAGTGAAGTTTAATCCCAACATCCCTTTTCGTATTCCAAGTAATCGACAAAAATGCAAAAAGATTTTGTTTGTTTTAATTTGTTTATTTAGAATTCTCTTCATACCATATTTTAGTCTAGATAGTTGTCGAAGTTGTGAATTGGTATTTGGCAACCAATCCTCGTGGGAACGATATCGGTCTCACCACCGTATTACTTGTACGACTAGGTATACTTGCCTAGATCCGTCCAACAAGTTTTTGGCGCCGTTGTCGGGGATTGGTTTTGCCAATATCAGTAGTAACAAAGGAGGCAACTAATTTAGAAATTTTTTTTTGTATATATTTGATCTTTTCTTTTGAGTTCTGTATTTGCATGGTGGATGCAATTCATGGACAATTATTATTATCCACCTGATGAGGAAGCCTCAAGTCACACTTTGGAGGACAACTGGTGTTTGGGAGACCCCATAGATTTGGGAGATCATTATCTCCCAGTACAAGTTGATTATATGACGGGTAGGCTTGTATATAATTTCTCCAATGAGGATTGAGAAACCTTTTGCTCGTATTTACCACCTCTACTACCATGTTTTATTCCTAAAGAGCCACATGAAGCATAACTTGAGCAGAATATAGCTGTGGGGATGGATCAAAATGAAGATGAAGTGGTGGTGGTGGACGAGTCACAAGAAGAGGAAGTACCTTCCTCAAATCCTTGGGAAATTGAGGAATGGGAATGGAAGGAGCAAACACCTTTGAAAGTTGCTCTAGAACAATATTCCCAGGAGCTATCTGCCTTTGAGGCCAAAGCAAGAGCCAATTGTGGTAGATCGAAGCTCGATGCAAAACTTCAAAATGCAAGTTGAGGAAATTTGCAAACATTTAGTAAAAGAGTCACATGCAGCACAATTTGAGAAAAATCTGGTTTTGGGGATAGTTCAAAATGAAGATGAAGTGGTAGTGGACTCCACCATGCTTGCTGAATTTCTTTGTATTAGACAAATATGTCGGCTTACATGCATGTGTGGACACTGCTAAGTTAGTCCCTTCCACTTGTCATCAAACTTCCTCGTGAAAACACCATTTGACCCGAGAGGAAGTGAGTTCATAATTGTAGAGGTCAATGGAGTTTTCACACACTTGCCAGGTGGAAATGTGGATAGAGTGATATTGCTTCTACAATCGCCACTCCACAAGCCATGGGATCCGGGAGGAGGATCCTAACCTGTCAAGCTAGTGATGTTAAAGAAGCGCTTATTGGGAGGCAACCCAAGTTTTCTTTCCCTTTTCCTTTTGTTTTTGAATAATTTGAGAAGATCAAGAGGAAAATAAATTAATAAATTTGTTAAGTGTTTTCAGGGAAGGAGGAGCAAAAAGGGCAGAGAGAAACAAAGTCAGCAACCATCATGCCCGGGCCGTGACACTGATCACGGCCGTGATGAGCCTAATGAGAAGACCAGAAAGGATCACGACCCAGTCGTGATACCCATCACGGGCGTGATGAGAAGACCTTGAAGATCAGAGAGAATCACGGCCTAGCCGTGATGAAGGTCACGGCCGTGACAGGCTTCTTCCTTTGGACCAGAATTGATCACGGCCTTCCCGTGATACACATCACGGCCGTGACACATTTCCAGCCTCTCTTTGACTAGCCATGTGAGCCATCACCCGCTACCACCTCGGTGAGTTGTTCCATTTTTCTCCTCTCTCCGACTTGATTATTTACATCGGGGATAATGTAAATTCTTAAGCTTGGGGTAGGGGTATTTTTGCATTTTGCATGTTGCATTCATATAGGCATAGTTTGCATAGTTTTGCATGATCACATGATTCGATTACCCCCTTGCTTAGATTATTCATCCAACTGTGAGAACTGAGTGCCAAATAAATTGAGATAGTGAATTGTTGAATAAATTTTTTATATTCTTGTGATAAGGCTACAAATAAAAATGTTTGAGATGATCTTTGATAGTTGATAATTAGCATGTGGTTCCGTAGATTTGTGTTTCTCATTGATTCCTGAACTACAAAATGTGAGATTTTGAGCCAAAAAGGGGTATTCACTAAATTCACCCCATTCTTTGTGATAGAGTGTTATTCCTCTTGAACTGTATTTCTCTAGAACTTGACTTGAAACCGTTTCAAAGCTTAAAAATTTTTTAAAACACTTTTGAAAATGATTGATGCACTAGGTATTTTTCCGGCCTTCTGAGCTTTGATTGACTGAATGCTACCCATTAGTTACCCAATTTTGAGCCTGAAAGAAGAAAATACTTTTCTTGGTACCTTGAAATACTTTGATGAATGACTTGATAAGAGACCTTTTAAAGTATTACACAAAAGGGTGAAAAGGTAGTTGAAAAAGTATGGGATGAGAAAGTTGGAAAATATTTCTCTTGAGATGAAAATCACCCGTTCTCCAAAAGAAAAGAAAAGAGAAAAAGATAAATCTATGGAGAAGGGGACGACAAAAAGAAAAGTGAGAAATAAAAGAAAAAGAAAGAAAGAAAGGTGGAAAAATGAATCAAAACCCAAAAAGGTATTTTAGAAGGTGTCGTGCTTTGCAATTCTTGATTTTGTTTAGCCCTTTGGAAATACCCTTTTCTTGATTTACCCACCTAACGATTAATCCCGTGGCCCTGTTACAACCAAAGTAAAAGACCTCTTGATTCTTAATTGTTTTCATTAATAAAGTAGATATTTGGTTGATAGTCAAGCTTATGGTAGAATTCATTCCTTGAGGAAATTGACCGACTTGTCATATATCCTTAAACACTTGAGTGAGGTGAGAAAGAGTGCCCGAATTAGTGAGAATATGAATCTAGGAAACCTAAGCTCTAATTGGACTTGAGATTGATTGTCTCTTGCTGAATTATTTGAAAATGCCTGTCACTTGGATTAGTTGATCGGGTTCTTGGTTCACTATCCATGCTTTGATTATTTATATCTTCTGGCCTTAGTTTTTGCTTGAGGACAAGCAAAATATTAATCTTGGGGTGATTTGATGAGTGTGATTTCAACGCATATTTCATTATCATTTTGCATGCATTTTTCATATAGTTAGGCATATTTAATTTTATTTTTAGTTAGTTTTTACCTTGGAACGGGTAAGGTGGTTTTGTGGTGTTGTTTTGCAGAAATTAAGGATTAAATGCCCAAGATGAGCCATGATGGGGCCTGGATTAAGTTGGAGCTTGAAAAGTGAAGATATTGGATGACTCCAATTTAATTTGGAATGGAAATATTTGATGACAATTGACAAAAGTCCAGCAGCAATTTAATTTGAAAGATTGAAGCCATTAAAGAATATCAATCACTGAATGAAATTGATATTGAAGATAAGATTAATTGTGCCAATTGATTTACTAGATAACTTGAAGATTGACAAAGAAGTGTGAATCAGCATAAAGAGTGGACTTACACTATGATGTGGGCCCTTGATCACAATTTGAGGAGATTTGGCTTGCATCCAAATTAAAGCAAATAATGAATTGCAATTTGCAATGATGGCCACGTGAATTTAAAGAGCACGTGTTTTTCTCAACTTGGTCAGCGTAAATGGACAATGCCAAGGGCCCCACGTGAATTCAAAGTGAAAAGGAATAATTAAGACTGCACTACAATTAAGAGAATCTACATATTATTTGATTTTAATGATAATTGATTTATCTCAATAATAAGATAGTGCTGATCTTTCCTAATCATGCGGCACTTTTGGGTTTTGGGCAATAAAAGGAGCACAGGGAGCACAAGAAAAACATCTCTCAGACTGACTTTTAACCTAAAAAGAGGGACTTTTATCCAGACTTGGAGGCTGCGGCTAGGGGAAGGATTTGCACCCTAAAAAGTGATTTTTCTCTGCTCTTGGAAGGGAAGAAGATTGAAGGATACTTCATGGAGTTTTCTTCTTCTCTTCTCTCTTTCTCTTTTGTAATTTCTATTACCATGAGTAGCTAATTCCCTTTTTGTTGGGATTGGATGTAGCTAGACTGAATAACATGTGATTGCCTTGACTGATTAATCTGTGTTTATGTTTCTCTATTAGTGTTTAATTCCTTTGCTTAATACTTTTTGTGGGTTGGCCATCCATAAACTGATTCTAAGATTTGATTTGCAATGGAACGTACTTATCAATTCTTGATCTGGAATTAATCACCTAGTAAACCTCGCATCTAGGAATGGGGTTTGGTTTATTAGTAATCGCGTAATCCTTAATCTTAATGCAAATTCATTAATATAGGCCACCTAAGGAATTAGGGTCTATTAGTGGATTTAGGCTCTTGACATCTGAGGAATCGGGGCTTGAGTAATCTTGTGGGTTGATTTTAATATTTGAAGCATGAATGGGAGGTATCTAGTCCTAGTAGTGCATGAGGCAACGTTTAGTGAAGTTTAATCCCAACATCCCTTTTCGTATTCCAAGTAATCGACAAAAATGCAAAAAGATTTTGTTTGTTTTAATTTGTTTATTTAGAATTCTCTTCATACCATATTTTAGTCTAGATAGTTGTCGAAGTTGTGAATTGGTATTTGGCAACCAATCCTCGTGGGAACGATATCGGTCTCACCACCGTATTACTTGTACGACTAGGTATACTTGCCTAGATCCGTCCAACAAGTTTTTGGCGCCGTTGTCGGGGATTGGTTTTGCCAATATCGTAGTAACAAAGGAGGCAACTAATTTAGAAATTTTTTTGTATATATTTGATCTTTTCTTTTGAGTTCTGTATTTGCATGGTGGATGCAATTCATGGACAATTATTATTATCCACCTGATGAGGAAGCCTCAAGTCACACTTTGGAGGACAACTGGTGTTTGGGAGACCCCATAGATTTGGGAGATCATTATCTCCCAGTACAAGTTGATTATATGACGGGTAGGCTTGTATATAATTTCTCCAATGAGGATTGAGAAACCTTTTGCTCGTATTTACCACCTCTACTACCATGTTTTATTCCTAAAGAGCCACATGAAGCATAACTTGAGCGAGAATATAGGCTGTGGGGATGGATCAAAATGAAGATGAAGTGGTGGTGGTGGGTGGACGAGTCACAAGAAGAGGAAGTACCTTCCTCAAATCCTTGGGAAATTGAGGAATGGGAATGGAAGGAGCAAACACCTTTGAAAGTTGCTCTAGAACAATATTCCCAGGAGCTATCTCGCCTCTGAGGCCAAAGCAAGAGCCAATTGTGACTGTATCGAAGCTCTGATGCAAAACTTCAAAATGCAAGTTGAGGAAATTTGCAAACATTTAGTACAAGAGTCACATGCAGCACAATTTGAGAAAAATCTGGTTTTGGGGATAGTTCAAAATGAAGATGAAGTGGTAGTGGACTCCACCATGCTTGCTGAATTTGCTGTATTAGACAAATATGTCGGCTTACATGCATGTGTGGACACTGCTAAGTTAGTCCCTTCCACTTGTCTGTCAAACTTCCTCGTGAAAACACCATTTGACCCGAGAGGAAGTGAGTTCATAATTGTAGAGGTCAATGGAGTTTTCACACACTTGCCAGGTGGAAATGTGGATAGAGTGATATTGCTTCTACAATCGCCACTCCACAAGCCATGGGATCCGGGAGGAGGATCCTAACCTGTCAAGCTAGTGATGTTAAAGAAGCGCTTATTGGGAGGCAACCCAAGTTTTCTTTCCCTTTTCCTTTTGTTTTTGAATAATTTGAGAAGATCAAGAGGAAAATAAATTAATAAATTTGTTAAGTGTTTTCAGGGAAGGAGGAGCAAAAAAAGGGCAGAGAGAAACAAAGTCAGCAACCATCATGCCCGGGCCGTGACACTGATCACGGCCGTGATGAGCCTAATGAGAAGACCAGAAAGGATCACGACCCAGTCGTGATACCCATCACGGGCGTGATGAGAAGACCTTGAAGATCAGAGAGAATCACGGCCTAGCCGTGATGAAGGTCACGGCCGTGACAGGCTTCTTCCTTTGGACCAGAATTGATCACGGCCTTCCCGTGATACACATCACGGCCGTGACACATTTCCAGCCTCTCTTTGACTAGCCATGTGAGCCATCACCCGCTACCACCTCGGTGAGTTGTTCCATTTTTCTCCTCTCTCCGACTTGATTATTTACATCGGGGATAATGTAAATTCTTAAGCTTGGGGTAGGGGTATTTTTGCATTTTGCATGTTGCATTCATATAGGCATAGTTTGCATAGTTTTGCATGATCACATGATTCGATTACCCCCTTGCTTAGATTATTCATCCAACTGTGAGAACTGAGTGCCAAATAAATTGAGATAGTGAATTGTTGAATAAATTTTTTATATTCTTGTGATAAGGCTACAAATAAAAATGTTTGAGATGATCTTTGATAGTTGATAATTAGCATGTGGTTCCGTAGATTTGTGTTTCTCATTGATTCCTGAACTACAAAA
The DNA here is from genome assembly GCA_030762895.1 of Sophora flavescens. NCBI lineage: Eukaryota > Viridiplantae > Streptophyta > Magnoliopsida > Fabales > Fabaceae > Sophora > Sophora flavescens. Next base: position 111,181,124 of record CM061063.1, read on the forward strand.
TGTGAGATTTTGAGCCAAAAAAGGGGTATTCACTAAATTCACCCCATTCTTTGTGATAGAGTGTTATTCCTCTTGAACTGTATTTCTCTAGAACTTGACTTGAAACCGTTTCAAAGCTTAAAAATTTTTTAAAACACTTTTGAAAATGATTGATGCACTAGGTATTTTTCCGGCCTTCTGAGCTTTGATTGACTGAATGCTACCCATTAGTTACCCAATTTTGAGCCTGAAAGAAGAAAATACTTTTCTTGGTACCTTGAAATACTTTGATGAATGACTTGATAAGAGACCTTTTAAAGTATTACACAAAAGGGTGAAAAGGTAGTTGAAAAAGTATGGGATGAGAAAGTTGGAAAATATTTCTCTTGAGATGAAAATCACCCGTTCTCCAAAAGAAAAGAAAAAGAGAAAAAGATAAATCTATGGAGAAGGGGACGACAAAAAGAAAAGTGAGAAATAAAAGAAAAAGAAAGAAAGAAAGGTGGAAAAATGAATCAAAACCCAAAAAGGTATTTTAGAAGGTGTCGTGCTTTGCAATTCTTGATTTTGTTTAGCCCTTTGGAAATACCCTTTTCTTGATTTACCCACCTAACGATTAATCCCGTGGCCTGTTACAACCAAAGTAAAAGACCTCTTGATTCTTAATTGTTTTCATTAATAAAGTAGATATTTGGTTGATAGTCAAGCTTATGGTAGAATTCATTCCTTGAGGAAATTGACCGACTTGTCATATATCCTTAAACACTTGAGTGAGGTGAGAAAGAGTGCCCGAATTAGTGAGAATATGAATCTAGGAAACCTAAGCTCTAATTGGACTTGAGATTGATTGTCTCTTGCTGAATTATTTGAAAATGCCTGTCACTTGGATTAGTTGATCGGGTTCTTGGTTCACTATCCATGCTTTGATTATTTATATCTTCTGGCCTTAGTTTTTGCTTGAGGACAAGCAAAATATTAATCTTGGGGTGATTTGATGAGTGTGATTTCAACGCATATTTCATTATCATTTTGCATGCATTTTTCATATAGTTAGGCATATTTAATTTTATTTTTAGTTAGTTTTTACCTTGGAACGGGTAAGGTGGTTTTGTGGTGTTGTTTTGCAGAAATTAAGGAATAAATGCCCAAGATGAGCCATGATGGGGCCTGGATTAAGTTGGAGCTTGAAAAGTGAAGATATTGGATGACTCCAATTTAATTTGGAATGGAAATATTTGATGACAATTGACAAAAGTCCAGCAGCAATTTAATTTGAAAGATTGAAGCCATTAAAGAATATCAATCACTGAATGAAATTGATATTGAAGATAAGATTAATTGTGCCAATTGATTTACTAGATAACTTGAAGATTGACAAAGAAGTGTGAATCAGCATAAAGAGTGGACTTACACTATGATGTGGGCCCTTGATCACAATTTGAGGAGATTTGGCTTGCATCCAAATTAAAGCAAATAATGAATTGCAATTTGCAATGATGGCCACGTGAATTTAAAGAGCACGTGTTTTTCTCAACTTGGTCAGCGTAAATGGACAATGCCAAGGGCCCCACGTGAATTCAAAGTGAAAAGGAATAATTAAGACTGCACTACAATTAAGAGAATCTACATATTATTTGATTTTAATGATAATTGATTTATCTCAATAATAAGATAGTGCTGATCTTTCCTAATCATGCGGCACTTTTGGGTTTTGGGCAATAAAAGGAGCACAGGGAGCACAAGAAAAACATCTCTCAGACTGACTTTTAACCTAAAAAGAGGGACTTTTATCCAGACTTGGAGGCTGCGGCTAGGGGAAGGATTTGCACCCTAAAAAGTGATTTTTCTCTGCTCTTGGAAGGGAAGAAGATTGAAGGATACTTCATGGAGTTTTCTTCTTCTCTTCTCTCTTTCTCTTTTGTAATTTCTATTACCATGAGTAGCTAATTCCCTTTTTGTTGGGATTAGATGTAGCTAGACTGAATAACATGTGATTGCCTTGACTGATTAATCTGTGTTTATGTTTCTCTATTAGTGTTTAATTCCTTTGCTTAATACTTTTTGTGGGTTGGCCATCCATAAACTGATTCTAAGATTTGATTTGCAATGGAACGTACTTATCAATTCTTGATCTGGAATTAATCACCTAGTAAACCTCGCATCTAGGAATGGGGTTTGGTTTATTAGTAATCGCGTAATCCTTAATCTTAATGCAAATTCATTAATATAGGCCACCTAAGGAATTAGGGTCTATTAGTGGATTTAGGCTCTTGACATCTGAGGAATCAGGGCTTGAGTAATCTTGTGGGTTGATTTTAATATTTGAAGCATGAATGGGAGGTATCTAGTCCTAGTAGTGCATGAGGCAACGTTTAGTGAAGTTTAATCCCAACATCCCTTTTCGTATTCCAAGTAATCGACAAAAATGCAAAAAGATTTTGTTTGTTTTAATTTGTTTATTTAGAATTCTCTTCATACCATATTTTAGTCTAGATAGTTGTCGAAGTTGTGAATTGGTATTTGGCAACCAATCCTCGTGGGAACGATATCGGTCTCACCACCGTATTACTTGTACGACTAGGTATACTTGCCTAGATCCGTCCAACAAGTTTTTGGCGCCGTTGTCGGGGATTGGTTTTGCCAATATCGTAGTAACAAAGGAGGCAACTAATTTAGAAATTTTTTTTGTATATATTTGATCTTTTCTTTTGAGTTCTGTATTTGCATGGTGGATGCAATTCATGGACAATTATTATTATCCACCTGATGAGGAAGCCTCAAGTCACACTTTGGAGGACAACTCGGTGTTTGGGAGACCCCATAGATTTGGGAGATCATTATCTCCCAAGACAAGTTGATTATATGACGGGTAGGCTTGTATATAATTTCTCCAATGAGGATTGAGAAACCTTTTGCTCGTATTTACCACCTCTACTACCATGTTTTATTCCTAAAGAGCCACATGAAGCATAACTTGAGCGGGAATATAGTGTGGGGATGGATCAAAATGAAGATGAAGTGGTGGTGGTGGACGAGTCACAAGAAGAGGAAGTACCTTCCTCAAATCCTTGGGAAATTGAGGAATGGGAATGGAAGGAGCAAACACCTTTGAAAGTTGCTCTAGAACAATATTCCCAGGAGCTATCTCGCCTTTGAGGCCAAAGCAAGAGCCAATTGTGATCAGTATCGAAGCTCTGATGCAAAACTTCAAAATGCAAGTTGAGGAAATTTGCAAACATTTAGTACAAGAGTCACATGCAGCACAATTTGAGAAAAATCTGGTTTTGGGGATAGTTCAAAATGAAGATGAAGTGGTAGTGGACTCCACCATGCTTGCTGAATTTGTCTGTATTAGACAAATATGTCGGCTACATGCATGTGTGGACACTTGCTAAGTTAGTCCCTTCCACTTGTCTGTCAAACTTCCTCGTGAAAACACCATTTGACCCGAGAGGAAGTGAGTTCATAATTGTAGAGGTCAATGGAGTTTTCACACACTTGCCGGTGGAAATGTGGATAGAGTGATATTGCTTCTACAATCGCCACTCCACAAGCCATGGGATCCGGGAGGAGGATCCTAACCTGTCAAGCTAGTGATGTTAAAGAAGCGCTTATTGGGAGGCAACCCAAGTTTTCTTTCCCTTTTCCTTTTGTTTTTGAATAATTTGAGAAGATCAAGAGGAAAATAAATTAATAAATTTGTTAAGTGTTTTCGGGAAGGAGGAGCAAAAAGGGCGAGAGAGAAACAAAGTCAGCAACCATCATGCCCGGCCGTGACAATCGATCACGGCCGTGATGAGCCTAATGAGAAGACCAGAAAGGATCACGACCCGGTCGTGATACCCATCACACGGCGTGATGAGAAGACCTTGAAGATCGGAGAGAATCACGGCCCAGCCGTGATGAAGGTCACTGGCCGTGACAGGCTTCTTCCTTTGGACGGAATTGATCACGGCCTTCCCGTGATACACATCACGGCCGTGACACATTTCCAGCCTCTCTTTGACTAGCCATGTGAGCCATCACCCGCTACCACCTCGGTGAGTTGTTCCATTTTTCTCCTCTCTCCGACTTGATTATTTACATCGGGGATAATGTAAATTCTTAAGCTTGGGGTAGGGGTATTTTTGCATTTTGCATGTTGCATTCATATAGGCATAGTTTGCATAGTTTTGCATGATCACATGATTCGATTACCCCCTTGCTTAGATTATTCATCCAACTGTGAGAACCGAGTGCCAAATAAATTGAGATAGTGAATTGTTGAATAAATTTTTTATATTCTTGTGATAAGGCTACAAATAAAAATGTTTGAGATGATCTTTGATAGTTGATAATTAGCATGTGGTTCCGTAGATTTGTGTTTCTCATTGATTCCTGAACTACAAAATGTGAGATTTTGAGCCAAAAAGGGGTATTCACTAAATTCACCCCATTCTTTGTGATAGAGTGTTATTCCTCTTGAACTGTATTTCTCTAGAACTTGACTTGAAACCGTTTCAAAGCTTAAAAATTTTTTAAAACACTTTTGAAAATGATTGATGCACTAGGTATTTTTCCGGCCTTTCTGAGCTTTGATTGACTGAATGCTACCCATTAGTTACCCAATTTTGAGCCTGAAAGAAGAAAATACTTTTCTTGGTACCTTGAAATACTTTGATGAATGACTTGATAAGAGACCTTTTAAAGTATTACACAAAAGGGTGAAAAGGTAGTTGAAAAAGTATGGGATGAGAAAGTTGGAAAATATTTCTCTTGAGATGAAAATCACCCGTTCTCCAAAAGAAAAGAAAAAGAGAAAAAGATAAATCTATGGAGAAGGGGACGACAAAAAGAAAAGTGAGAAATAAAAGAAAAAGAAAGAAAGAAAGGTGGAAAAATGAATCAAAACCCAAAAAGGTATTTTAGAAGGTGTCGTGCTTTGCAATTCTTGATTTTGTTTAGCCCTTTGGAAATACCCTTTTCTTGATTTACCCACCTAACGATTAATCCCGTGGCCCTGTTACAACCAAAGTAAAAGACCTCTTGATTCTTAATTGTTTTCATTAATAAAGTAGATATTTGGTTGATAGTCAAGCTTATGGTAGAATTCATTCCTTGAGGAAATTGACCGACTTGTCATATATCCTTAAACACTTGAGTGAGGTGAGAAAGAGTGCCCGAATTAGTGAGAATATGAATCTAGGAAACCTAAGCTCTAATTGGACTTGAGATTGATTGTCTCTTGCTGAATTATTTGAAAATGCCTGTCACTTGGATTAGTTGATCGGGTTCTTGGTTCACTATCCATGCTTTGATTATTTATATCTTCGGCCTTAGTTTTTGCTTGAGGACAAGCAAAATATTAATCTTGGGGTGATTTGATGAGTGTGATTTCAACGCATATTTCATTATCATTTTGCATGCATTTTTCATATAGTTAGGCATATTTAATTTTATTTTTAGTTAGTTTTTACCTTGGAACGGGTAAGGTGGTTTTGTGGTGTTGTTTTGCAGAAATTAAGGATTAAATGCCCAAGATGAGCCATGATGGGGCCTGGATTAAGTTGGAGCTTGAAAAGTGAAGATATTGGATGACTCCAATTTAATTTGGAATGGAAATATTTGATGACAATTGACAAAAGTCCAGCAGCAATTTAATTTGAAAGATTGAAGCCATTAAAGAATATCAATCACTGAATGAAATTGATATTGAAGATAAGATTAATTGTGCCAATTGATTTACTAGATAACTTGAAGATTGACAAAGAAGTGTGAATCAGCATAAAGAGTGGACTTACACTATGATGTGGGCCCTTGATCACAATTTGAGGAGATTTGGCTTGCATCCAAATTAAAGCAAATAATGAATTGCAATTTGCAATGATGGCCACGTGAATTTAAAGAGCACGTGTTTTTCTCAACTTGGTCAGTGTAAATGGACAATGCCAAGGGCCCCACGTGAATTCAAAGTGAAAAGGAATAATGAAGATTGCACTACAATTAAGAGAATCTACATATTATTTGATTTTAATGATAATTGATTTATCTCAAAAATAAGATAGTGCTGATCTTTCCTAATCATGCGGCACTTTTGGGTTTTGGGCAATAAAAGGAGCACAGGGAGCACAAGAAAAACATCTCTCAGACTGACTTTTAACCTAAAAAGAGGGACTTTTATCCAGACTTGGAGGCTGCGGCTAGGGGAAGGATTTGCACCCTAAAAAGTGGTTTTTCTCTGCTCTTGGAAGGGAAGAAGATTGAAGGATACTTCATGGAGTTTTCTTCTTCTCTTCTCTCTTTCTCTTTTGTAATTTCTATTACCATGAGTAGCTAATTCCCTTTTTGTTTGGATTAGATGTAGCTAGACTGAATAACCTGTAATTGCCTTGACTGATTAATCTGTGTTTATGTTTCTCTATTAGTGTTTAATTCCTTTGCTTAATACTTTTTGTGGGTTGGCCATCCATAAACTGATTCTAAGATTTGATTTGCAATGGGAACGTACTTATCAATTCTTGATCTGGAATTAATCACCTAGTAAACCTCGCATCTAGGAATGGGGTTTGGTTTATTAGTAATCGCGTAATCCTTAATCTTAATGCAAATTCATTAATCTAGGCCACCTAAGGAATTATGGTCTATTAGTGGATTTAGGCTCTTGTCATCTGAGGAATCAGGCCTTGAGTTATCTCGTAAGTTGATTTTAATATTTGAAGCATGAATGGGAGGTATCTAGTCCTGGTAGTGTATGAGGCAAAGTTTAGTGAAGTTTAATCCCAACATCCCTTTTCGCATTCCAAGTACTCGACAAAAATACAAAAAGATTTTGTTTGCTTTAATTTGTTTATTTAGAATTCTCTTCATACCATATTTTAGTCTAGATAGTTGTCAAAGTTGTGAATTGGTATTTGGCAACCAATCTTCGTGGGAACGATATCGGTCTCACCACCGTATTACTTGTACGACTAGGTATATTTGCCTAGATCCGTCCAACAATGAATGACACCGGAAGACGGGAAATCCCCTCCCAACAGAAATTCGCTCCATACGTAAGAGTTGTGATTCGAACCCAGCCACTTAGTTAAGGGGCACAAGTCCATCACCGCTTATAGTGATATTTACATTGTATAACAAGCTTTTTTTTTTTTTTTTTTAACTTTTTTTATTTAAACCAGAAGTTAATTTGAGATTATTTAAAATTTTAAAACTCACTTTTTAATTTTTATAAAAAATATTTATTGATAAAATATTATTATTAATTTTAAAAAGATCTCATCGGAGAGCCCGCTTTAGGTCTCGATTGATGTTGGACCGGCCCCGGGTGAATGTTGTAATTTCTTTTGGTTGATTATAGCTTATACTCTATCCTGTCATATTTATTCTTCCTTTGTCTCTTAAAAAAACATTTTGGTTTTCTTTAAATTTTGATTTTCTTCATGCTATGATGACGCTTGCAATATTTCAGTAGATGCTTGCAATCAGTAACTGATGTTTGTGTAGATCGAAAAGTTGTTGTGGAGGCCTCCAATGGCTTACAAAAGGCACAAGTTTTTTATTTTATTTATATAAACACAAAAGTTGTATATATAATTGAGTATGAACTATACTCCAAATGTACAATGTTCCCAAAGTTACAAAAGAAGGACCTCAATACATCTTTAAGAACCTAATGCCACTGATACAATCCCACCCAAAGTAATTGGACCAACATTTACATAACCTGCGCACATAGCAGCTTGGACAACACCTGCACACATAACTGCATAACTGTACTATTGCCAATATTTACCCGGCTGAACCACCCTGCACTGGAACAAATTTCTGCATCAAAGCTAAGTGCATTAAAACTCTGTGCAACAAAAGGTACAAGTTTGATTATTAACTCTTTGTAATTTTATTTTCCTCATCTTAATGAATTTCTTTTGGTTTAAGATGATTTTTTTTAGGTTAAATTTTTTTAATTAGCTACAGGTTACAGACTCTTCATCTTAATTATCTTTTTGGGCTTTAAGATTCACTTAGCATTGCCATGGAAGTTCCCACCACCACCAATATCTTCATGGAATTTCTGAACATGAGAGATAGGTATTCATATGTTAGACAGTAAGTTTATAATTTTCCATGTCCTACTAGGTTCCTGCCAAATCCAAGATCTGGTATGTCTATGTCTTTCTTCGTTTTGAATAAAAAGAAATGCATTTCTTCATTTTATTTCATTATTGACAATTATTTTGTTTCTCCATTATTTCTTCATTTTCTATTTCTAAATACAATAACCATGGATTATTTTGTTTTGTTTTGTTTTGTTTTTACAATGTTAACTGCTGCAGGTAAGGTTGCTGCCAAGTCCAAGAAATGGTCTATGTTGGTCTTGGTTGGTGACAACTTCTTCCTAATAACAACTAGAAAATCTACTCTCAATAACACAACAGAGTCAAATAATAAAACCTTTCATATATACAAATCCTTATGAGCAGCAATTGGGAGTGGTTTTTGATGGGAAGAAATGGTAGTTTCTCCATTTGGCTGCTAATTGTTGGAGCAATGGAGTTATAGTAATGGTGAATTGATGGCCCCTCTTCTAATTTAGTGTATAGATCAAAAAGCGGATGTCACTTATGGGGTACAATGATTTAGGACGTTAATCTGCTGAGATGTAAACAAGAAGCAGGAAATTTTAAAATACTGCATTGTGATTGTTGTATTAATGCATATACTGTTAGATATTAATTAGAAAATTAATAATAACAAGTTTCTAAGTTAATAGTTATGAGTCTTATAATTGTGCAAGTTTCTAAGTTAAAAGTTGTGAGTTACTGAGTCAAAGTTGTAAGTTATAAGTCCACGTTATGAGTTACTAAGTCTTGTAGTTACCAATTAGTATTTAGTTTCTTGGAATAAGGCATTAAGCATTGAATGAAGCAACTATGTAATCAGTCAAATGGTCACTCTATTCTAGTTTAAATAGGGGATCATTCTCTTGTATTTTGTGTGACAAAGTAATAAAAACCTTCTTCTTCCAACAAAGTGGCATCAGAATTTGAGTTCTAGAGAGAAACACTTTGTGAGTTGAGAGATGACAAGTAATGGCTTGAGTATGTTTCAATTCCCTCGTCTTACCAAAGGGAATTATGATAATTGGTGTCGTCGAGTGAAAGCCTTGCTAGGTTCTCAAGATGCTTGAGAGATTGTAGAGATAGGCTATACCCTACCTCAAAATGAGGCTACTTTGTCACCAAATGAGAAGGATACTTTGTTGAAGTCTAAGAAGAAGGAACAACAAGCACTTGCCTTCATTCATCAAGGTTTGGATGAAGCCATGTTTGAGTTAGTGTCAAATGCAACCATATCCAAAGAAGCATGGGAAATTTTGAAAACCTCCCTGAAGGTGTTGATAAGGTGAAGAAGGTGCGCCTACAAACTCTATGTAGATAGTTTGAATCATTGCATATGAAGGAATCCGAATCTATTTCAGAGTTTGGCAATAAGGTGTTGACTATTGTGAACCAAATGAATCGTTATAGAGAAAAGATGGAAGATGTCCGTGTGGGGGAAAAGATCCTTCGCTCCTTAACCGCAAAATTTGATTATGTGGTTTGTGCTATTGAAGAGTCAAAGGATTTAGACTCAATGACGGTAGACCAATTAATGGGTTCTCTTAAAGCCTATGAAGAAATGTTCAAGAGAAGACATGATGAGCCGTTGGAGAAAGTCCTCAAAGCCAAAGCTTCTTTGAAAGAAAATGGAGGAGAAAGTAATCAAAGAGCACGTGGAAGTGGAATAGGACGTGGTCATGCCCAAGGATGAGGAGGAAGAGGAGATCGTGATAATTTTGACAATAATGAATGGAGGAGTCATCAATCCACTAGAGGTCGTGGAAGAGGAAGAGCTCGAGGCAATTATGAAAGAGCTGAAAGGAGGTATGACAAATCTAATGTTGAATGTTTTAATTGCCATAAATATGGCCATTGCTCTTGGGAGTGTAGAACTAATGTTGAAGAGAAGGCCAATCTTGTTGATGACAAAGAAGTTGAAGAGACAACATTATTGCTATCACTTAATAATGATGAGAAGGATGACAAATGCATATGGTATCTTGACAATGGAGCAAGCAATCACATGCGTGGATGCAAAGAGAAATTTGTGGAGCTTGATGAGAAGGTGAAAGGAAATGTTTCTTTTGGAGATTCTTCCAAGGTGCAAATCCAAGGGAAAGGTACCATTTTAATTTCCCTAAAAGATGGTGCTCACAAATTAGTCACGGATGTTTACTATGTTCCTAAACTAAAAAGTAACATTTTGAGTTTGGGACAACTTGTTGAAAAAGGGTATGTAACTCATATGAAAGATTGTTGTTTATGGCTTCGAGATCAAAATTCTAATTTGATAGCCAAGGTGTTTATGTCAAGAAATAGAATGTTCACTTTGAACATCAATACTAATGAAGCAAAATGTTTGAAGGCTAGCATAAAAGATGAATCATGGTGTTGGCATATGAGATTTGGGTACTTGAATTTTGGAGCACTAAAATCCTTAGGAGACGAGAAGATGGTGAAAGGGATGCCTCTCATCAACCATCCTAATCAATTGTGTGTGGCCCAGTTAACCCTCCTTCATGTGGTAACAATAAATATTTCTTGCTCTTTATTGATGATTATAGTAGAAAGACTTGGGTTTATTTTCTAAAGAAAAAATCCGAGGCATTTATAGCTTTTAAAAATTTTAAAGCTGTTGTGGAAAAGGAGAGTGGTTATGTAATCAAAGCTCTAAGATCCGATAGAGGTGGCGAATTCACATCAAAAGAATTTAATGAGTTTTGTGAAAAAGCATGGGATTCATCGCCCTCTAACGGTTCCTAGATCTCCACAACAAAATGGGGTAGCGGAGAGGAAAAATAGAACTATTCTTAATATGGCTAGATGTATGTTGAAGGCTAAAAATATGCCCAAGGAATTTTGGTCCAAAGCTGTTGTAAGTGCAGTTTATTTGTCCAATCGCTCCCCAACAAAGAATGTCAAAGATCAAACACGACAAGAAGCATGGAGTGGAGAGAAGCCTAGAGTTCATCACTTGAGGGTATTTGGAAGCATTGCATATGCTCATGTACCCGACCAAGGAAGATCCAAGCTTGATGATCGGAGTGTGAATCATGTGTTCGTTGGCTATGATGCAAGCTCAAAAGGCTACAAATTGTACAACCCAAGAAATGGAAAAACAATTGTGAGCCGAGATGTTGAGTTCGATAAAGAAGACACATGGAATTGGGAGGAGAAAGAAGACACTTGTGATTTTTTCCCATACTTTGAAGAAATAGATGAAGAAGCCTTGACTCCAAATGATTCAACTCCACCTCCTTCACTAACTCCTTCAACCAACGAAGCCTCGTCATCTTCCGAAGGGAGTTCAAGTGAAAGGCCAAGAAGAATGAGAAACATTCAAGAATTATATGACGAAACTGAAGTTATAAATGATTTGTTTTGTTTTTTTTGTTGACAGTGAGCCCTTAAACTTGAAAGACATGAAAGACAAAAGGTGGAGACAAGCCATGGAAGAAGAAATCAAAGCCATTGAGAAGAACAACACTTAGGAGTTATCAAGCCTTCCCAAAGGTCATGAAGCAATTGGAGTCAAATGGGTGTTCAAAGTTAAGAAGAATGCAAAACGAGAGGTGGAAAGACACAAAGCAAGACTCGTTGCTAAAGGCTGCAAACAACAACATGGAGTTGATTATGATGAAGTATTTGCACCGGTTGCCCGCATGGAGACAATTCATCTTCTTATTTCCTTGGCAGCTCAAATGAAGTGGAGTGTTTTTCATCTTGATGTGAAATCGGCATTTCTAAATGGTTATCTTAAAGAAGATATCTATGTTGAACAACCAATGGGTTTTGTCGTTGAAGGTCAAGAAGGAAAAGTCTTGAAATTGAACAAGGCTTTGTATGGTCTAAAGCAAGCATCGAGGGCATGGAATAGTTGTATCGACAAGTACTTCCAAGACAATGGGTTTCTCCGTTGCCAAAATGAGGATGCTCTTTATGTTAAAGTTTTTGATAATGGTGATGTTTTATTTATTTGTCTTTATGTGGATGACCTTATCTTTACCGACAATAACCCAAATTTGTTTAAAGACTTTAAGAAGGCCATGTCTCATGAATTTGAGATGACAGATATGGGACTCATGTCATACTACTTGGGAATGGAAGTGAAGCAAATGAATAATGGCATCTTTGTCTCACAAGAGAGCTATACAAAAGTGTTGAAGAAATTTAATATGATTGATTGCAATCCTGTGATAACACCTATGGAAGGTGGCTTGAAGATGTCAAAGTTTGATGAAGGAGGGAAGGTAGATGCTACGGTCTTCAAGAGTTTTGCGGGGAGTTTGAGGTACCTAACCAATACAAGGCCTGATATTCTATATGCGGTTGGAGTTGTGTGTCGCTTTATGGAAGCTCCTACCTCTTCTCACCTCAAAGCCGTAAATAGAATTCTTCGTTACTTGAAAGGTACAATTGATTTTGGATTACTTTATTCTCCTTCTAATAACTTCAAGCTTGTGGGGTTTTGCGATAGTGATTTTACGGGAGATGTTGATGATAGAAAAAGTATTACTGGATTTGTGTTTTTCATGGGTGATTGTGCTTTTACATGAAGTTCTAAGAAGCAAGCCATTGTGACACTTTCTACTTGTGAAGCCGAATATGTGGCTGCAACTTCTTGCACATGTCATGCCATTTGGCTTAGAAGATTGTTGAAGGAACTTCACTTGTTGTAAAAGGAGAGCACGGAGATCTATATTGATAATAGATCTACACAAGAACTTGCCAAGAACCCGGTGTTCCATGAGCAAAGTAAGCATATAGATACAAGGTATCATTTCATCAGAGAATGCACTGCCAAGAAAGAAGTGGAATTGACTTATGTGAAGACTCAAGATCAAATTGCAGATATTTTCACTAAGCCTCTCAAATTTGAAGATTTTTGAAGATTGCGAGCAAGACTTGGAGTGCAGAAGAATTTTCCAATTAAGGGAGGATGTTAGATATTAATTAGAAAATTAATGATAACAAGTTTGAGTTAATAGTTATGATTTTTATAATTGTGCAAGTTTCTAAGTTAAAAGTTGTGAGTTACTGAGTCAAAGTTGTAAGTTACTTAGTCCACTTATGAGTTACTAAGTCTTGTAGTTACCAATTAGTATTTAGTTTCTTGGAATAAGGTATTAAGCATTGAATGAAGCAATTATGTAATCAGTCAAATGGTCATTCTATTCTAGTTTAAATAGGGGACCATACTCTTGTATTGTGTGGCAAAGTAATAAAAATCATCTTCTTCCAACATATAGTACCACTAACACTAATTGACGAATATCTTTTAGGAAAGATCGCTTTCAGCCAACTTCAATGGCTCAAGGTGTGCATGGTTGGAGTTAGCTTATGGTCTAATGGATATGAAACTTTTATTAGGGTTTGTGATTCTTATTTCTTAAAACTAAATGGTTGTGAATTTTATCCATTCAATTTTTCTTTGTCTTTTATATGTGACATCAGTGCTTATGTTAGTTTAATCACTGTTGAGAAAGTTGAAGAATGTCACGAAAAGGAATGGGCAAGTGCTAGCTATTAATGAGGTATGCATATTGTGATTTTTGTTTCCATTCTTTTTAAATTAATTGGAGGTTTTGATTTTTGCTTCTTATTGGGATTAAATTATTTTTGTTTACTTTTTTTTAGAACTTGCTTGAAAAATTATGCTCTCGGTTCAACATTCATTTTGTCTTCCTTTTCTCGGTTCAAAATTATGCTCTCTAATGCAAGCATTCTATTCTCTAAAAATTTCTTACAATGCGCTTTAATTACTTACACTTTTACTTATCAAAATGTATAGCATGTTGGAATCTTTTGTGGGTCAATTATAGCAGGTTGCCGTTTGCATGTTATTGTTCCAAAGCAACTTCTTTCTTCCTCCCATCTTCTACAATTTACTTAGATATATTTTCACCTTTCAGTCCTTTCTATTGGTCAAGATGAAAATGTAGTTGTATTGAATATGGTATCTTTTTGGTAAACCTTGCTACAGAATAATGTAAATTATGCTAGAACACAAGCATCAAGCACCAAAATGTCAAAGATTGTTCAAGTTAAGAAGGAGCCAAGTGAATGAGACATCAAGTTCTACTTTTGAAACAGCACATATTTGACCACCTGCTGTGGTATCATTTTACCTTTGTATTGCTATTTGGTTTTTGAAGTTATTGTATTGTTTCTGAATTTATGTTCTGTGAACCTATTATTGATTTATATATTTTTGTTTAAGGATGAATTATATGAAAAACAGTTTGTGGTTGATGTATTTTGTGGTTGATCTATTTTGGGATCTTATTTGACATGCATCTTGATAGTGAGAGAGTTTATGGTTCACTTTTATCTATTATTTTGAAACCAAATAAATATAGGTGTCAAAGATTAAATGTTTGCAGGTATTAAATTTTTTTTCCTGTGAAACATATCTTGGTGTTCCACATAATTATCATGCAACTCTTTACAAGGATGTGCATCTGAACCAGCGTGTTTAGTTGTTATTGAGCATTATAAAAGTAATTTTATAAGATTAATATATGGTGATAAGAACATCCTCCTAAAAGAAATCAAAATATGTTAAAGAATGGTTAAGTTGTTGCATGCTTCATTAAGTACCAACTGCATTATAATAATATAATTCAGTTGCTGCATAGCTTTCCAAAAGTCTTTAATAATTGGTAGTGCGTTTGATGAAACAATTTTAGCATAATTATTGCTATAATCCAGAACAACTGCTATATCCTATGATACCTAACAGTAGATGTTCTTTACATGATTATTGGATACCTAATAGTAGATGTTCTTTGTTCTTCAAATGGTTGTTGGAGGTGCATTTGAAGAAGCAAAATGGATGCTAAAGCTATGTGACAACTATAATTATAATGCTAACTAGTGTAATTTAACCCGTGCATTGCACGGGTAAATTTTCTGTTAAAAAATTATTTTGGTAATGATATATAAAATGATTATTGTTAACCGATATAATAAAAAGATTGAGGATAGAAAATTGTATTTTGCACGCGAGAGAATTAATGTTAGTTTGTTATAAATATAATAGATGTTTATGATATTTTATGATTGACATTTTTTTAAAAATTTTATAAAAATAAAAAATATTTTGTAACAAAAAAAATTATAAAATATTTAAAGTTTGTTTACAGTTAATAAAAATGAATTTTTAAATATAAAAACAATTATTAATTGTTTTTTTTAGGAAACCCCATTCACAAAATTATTAGCCTCCTTTCCTTTTAAAAAAATCACATTATTAATTAGATCATGCATTAATAATATCTAATTATATGTATGCAATAAATTATTTTGTGCCTAATCATGAAGTTAGAGGATTAAGAAAATGACCTTTATGAAATAATGGGCTTCGAGTCTAAACAAACCTGGGAGTGATAGTTACACTCCAAAGATTTGGGATACACCCCATACATCTAAAATTACTTCCTTAGTGGAATATTGTACCCTAGAAAACACTACGAAAAAAAGCTCAATTACCGACGGCCGAAAACCGTCGGAAACACTAAAAATCCGTCGGAAAACTACATTACCGATGGACTTTTCGACGGACACAGTTCTGTTGGTAATAGGTGCGTAGGAAAGCCTTTCTGACGGATCTAGCGCGTTCGTCGAAAATTTCCAACGGCCTTAACCGTGGTAAAACTTGCCACACAAAACCCCTAATTACCGACGGAAATTCCGTCGGTAACTCTCTGTGGAAGTTACTGGTGGAATTTTCCGTCGGAAAATGTAACTAACAGTTACCGACGTAAATATCCGTCAGAAACAAGGTTTTTTAATTTTTTTTATTTATTTTGTTTTATATTAATAATTAATAATTAATTATTTGTATTAAAATTTATATATTAAATATTATATTTTACTTATTAATTATTATTACATTTTATTTTAATTAATTATATTTTATTTATTAATTTATTTATTAATTTACATTTTATTATAATTAATTATAATTTTATTATTAATTTATATTTTATATTATCAATTATAAAACAAAATTGGAATTAAAAATAAAATTTAAAAAACAATTAAATTAAAATTAATTAAAAATAAAAACAAACTCAACATATAATCCATAAATAAAATATCTGTCTATCTACAAATCTCTAATACACCTATAACTATCCTAATACCCATCACCATAATATCCGTCATCGTCGTCCTGTCGGGGGGAGTCTGCCGACATCACATGACCATCAAACTGCGGCTCAGTAGACAGACCGTCATCATGCGGCTGCGGTGGTGGATCAGCAGTAGCAGTGGAGGGCTGGGGCTGGGGCCAGGTGGCATGGAGGACCCCCTGCAGAGCGTTGCGCCTGTTTGGTAGGAGGAAATCGAGCACAGCGGTCATGACCGTAGAGAATATCTCCATCTGCTGCATGATGCGCTTGTTCGTCTCCCTTTGCTACTACACCTCCTGCCTCAGCCGATGCACCTCCTCCGTGTCCTGTGAGCAGGAGGATGTAGGCTCCCTGATGGTCATGCTCGGCGTCGACCCCCGACGAATCGACCTGGCTAGGGTCGCAGTACCGTAAATCCGTCCCTTGTTCTTCCCGCCCGCCACATCCATCCATGCCTGGGTCTGTAGTTGCTCAACCTCGGTGGGGTCCGGATGAGAAGGATCTAAGGAATCAGAGCAGGAGGCAGCCTCAGATGCTACCTGACTGAACCTGGCGTTGGACTCCGCCTGCGATCAATACATTACAATCAATATGTATTAAACTATATATATATATATATATATATATATATATATATATATATATATATATATATATATATACCAGTAGTTTAAATATAAAAAACACTTTAGCTCACCACTGTCTGCCTCTACCTCTCATCAACAAACTCGTCGGTGTCCGAGTGAATGTGTCTGCTCAAAGACCACAGGGACATCAACGAACTGAGCTAGCTCTCCTGCCTGTAACCAACACACCAATAAAATCAATTAGTTATAAAACAAATTTTTAATAAAAATATACAGTTTATAAATAGTGTTATTTATATATGCATACCATGTAAATGGCATGCTGCATGTGGCTAATAGAACCACTAGTGTGCATGTTCCCACCCTTCTTGGAAGCCCGATTTCTCTTCTCCTGTTCACACTTCAGCTTGTAAGTTGGAGTGTCCCAGTATGCACACAGTTGGGCCCAGATGTTAGGCCTGATGTAATCCGGACGTACCCGACTCTCCCTACGCTCCCAGAGCATGTCCCTCAGTCGAGCAGCTGCTCGATCGTCAAAGATAGCACGTGTCTCTAAGGTATGCTCCGGTAACCAGCGCACAAGCTCCTGTTAACAAAGAAAAAAATTAATAATGACATTATACAAAAGAATATATAAAATAAATGGAAAATTACATGAACTAATAAACAAGAACTTACCCCGAATCGTCTGAAGATATGATCTCGATCTTCCCCGGGGATCACCCCCCATGATGGCCAGAAGCGACGATACTGCACCTTGATGGCGAAGGTAACGTGCTTCGATCCCACTTTTGATGGGATGAAGCTGAAAAATTCGTAATTTTATTAAATCAACAATATGACAACCAACAAATATATGCTTATTAAATAGTAATTATTTTTAAACAACATTAAATTAAATTAAACTTACGATCCAGAAACAGGACGGATCCATGGTCGATCCTCAGGTGCGAGAACCCTGGCCCACTCAGGCAAGTCCTCAACCACGGCCGACTGCTGCACAAATGATGATGATGGTATGGCCGTGTCGTGACCGTATACGGCCCCGGATAATGAGGATGGAATGGTCGTGTCCAACTGTGGCATCATCCCAGGAGTCGGCATAAATGATAATCCTGCTGGGTGTGTGGGCGGCGCGGTCGATGATGATGGTGGTGCTGGGTGTGGGTGTGGTGTGGGTCCAGTAGGGGGCGGCGAGTAGCCAGCTAGTGCGCGTCGTGGCACAAAGTGAGTGGAGGTCTGGACATGGGTGGAGGGTGGGGTAGTGTGGGTCGGGGATAGTGTAGTATGGGTATGGGATGATGTAGTATGGATCGGTGAGGGTATAGAATGGGTGGGGGGATGGTGTAGAATGGGTGGGGGAGGCTCCTGTAGGTGGCGATAGGGTAGGTGTGGTAGGGAGGGGGGGGGGCCCGGGGGGTATGGAGGGACCTCTAGGAATGCGAGCAAGCACCTAGGACTTCACGTTGTATCGTCCCCGCTTAGCCTTCCCATTCCCCTTATCACCGCTAGGCGGTGGGGGGCGGGGTGGCTGTCCTCCTGATGCTAACATATCTATTTTTCTAGCACAATTACAAATCAGTGTAAAAACAATAAGTAATCGACATTTAACAGTCTAATCTAAGCAAGTATTTTTATAGAACAATAATTGTCAAGTCTTACATTATATTTCAAAAGAAAATATTTAAAATACAATAAAAATAACATAATAGTAAACTTCCTATTCAGACTCGGTATCGTCATCTGATTGTAAGTCCGACTCTTCTTCTTCTTGCATTGAGTCATCACTATGGATTTCTTCCTCTGATGATGCATACATGGATGCCTGATTACCAATGACCACTTCTTCCCCTTCATCTGCAGATCCCAACATGCCAGTAATACACTCGACCTCAATTACTTCATTGACATGCGACGATTCATCCGCCTGGAATGGCGGCTCATCCTCTGCATCATCAATTTCTATGCGACCCCTAGGCTTGGTAGTGACTGTAACACACCAACCTCGTTTGTCTGTTCTCATTGCTAGATAAGGGACATAATAAACTTGTTTTGCATTCCGAGCAATTATAAACGGATCAAACTGTTGATATCTTCTATCCATGCGAATGTCCACAGTTCTATACTTGGGATCCACTTTTGTGCCTGTCCTCGATGGATCAAACCAGTTACAATAAAATAAGACTACTTTTTTAGGATAAGTAGTAGTATTGTATTGTAACTCGTATGTGTTTTATGACCCCATAAAAATCACTGCTACCTTCACCCTGTACGACAACCCTGCTATTAATTGTCTTTTTGCCCACGTTCCATTCATCTGTGTGGAATTTGTGCCCATTAACAAAGTATGTATGCCATGATGTAACACAGCTATAGGGCTCATACGCTAAATCTCTCAAGTGTTGATTAGTCACGCTTAACGGTTGTTGATACACCTACGAAAAGGTAAGTCATATTAAATAATTACTTTTTTCAAGAGGCAAAATTAAGCTTAATATAGTGTATGCATCGTCATATTACACTTACTTGTTGCTTGAACCATTCAGGAAAATCTGCATGTGTACGAGCAGAACCATCTTGTTCACTAAATTGATTAATTTGAAGGAACACACTGACAAATAAAATGTGTACTATGTGTTAAAGGAGAAATTATAACAACTTGTGATACATTATTTCAAAAATAGGTCGTTAAGACTTACTCATGGTAAGGTTTCACCACAGTGCAATATAACAAGACATGTAAATTGGCCGATTCATACTCCTTATCAGTTAACCAGTAAGTAAGCTCCTTGCTAGCATGACAGCTACGAAGGTTAAATACGGATAACATATAAGGATACCCTGCATTATCAGCATTTACCTCATTCCTAACATGTCTTGGTGCCAACATAAAGTTGTTGAAATAGTGGAAACAGAAATAGGTTGTCTCACGGTGTAAGTAAGACGCACAGATTGATCCTTCCACCCTAGCCTTTTTTTTAACTGATCGTTTAGAGTCGCCCATGAATCTAAGTAATAAAAAACATCGTTGACAAGGCATTATTCAATGGTCGCTAATTATTTAAATGTCAAAATATAATAAAATTACCTTTCAAACTGATACATCCACCTATATTGTACTGGTCCACCAAGCCTCGCTTCATATGCAAGATGGAGGGGAGATGTTCCATTGAGTCAAAAATCCCACGGGGAAAAACCCTCTCTATCTTGCACATAATTATTGGAATGTTTTCTTCCATCTTCGTCAGACCATCCGCTTTTAAAGTTGCAGAGCATATATCTTTAAAGAAATGACTGATTTCTATAAGCCGGTTCGAAACATGCTGGGGCAGCGAGCCGGAAGCAATAGGAAGCAAACACTCCATGAATACATGACAATCTTGACTTTTCATCCCATGAAGCCTCCCTGTTCTTACATCAGCACATCATGACAAATTAGAGGAATAACCATCAGGGGTCCTAAGGTCTTTTAACCACCGACAAATTGACTTCGCTTCATTGGCGGTTGGAGTGTAACAAGCTTTTGGTTTGACCATTTTTCCATTAGGCTGTGGCTTCAGCTCCAAATCCTTTCGTCTACAGTACAGAGCTATGTCCATCCTTGCCTTCTCATTGTCCTTCGTCTTGCCAGACATATTCATAACCGTGTTAAAAATGTTGTTAAAGAAATTCTTCTCAATATGCATCACATCAAAGCTATGTCTTAACAGATTATCCTTCCAATATGGTAGTTCCCAAAAATACTTTGTTTTGTCCAGTTATGCCATTCTCCATACCCCGGTAATTTTGACACACCGGCTTCAGTGACTTTAGGAAGATACCTAACCCGACCCTATATTTGTTCAGGAGTCAACAAAGGCGGTGGACCTTCCTCTTCTGTCTGATTCTTTTTGATTGCTCGGACGTTTCTTCGGAAGGGATGGTCGGGATTTAAGAACCGACGATGAGAATCAAACCAGGAACTTTTGCCACCATATCTAAGGGTAAAAGCCTTTCCATGTTCCATTCAATACGGGCACGCCAATTTACCGTGGGTCCCCCAACCAGAGAGCATGCCATATGTAGGAAAATCATTGACAGTCCACATCGGTGATCCCCTCATCATAAAGTTTCGCTTCTTTGAAACGTCATAAGTCAAGACACCATCCCACAAATTCTTCAGATCATCGATCAGAGGCTGCAAATATACATCTGTCCCAGCCTTCGGATTAGATGGTCCCGATATGAGACAAATCAGAAACATATATGGTTTTGACATGCACATCTCGGGAGGAAGATTGTACGGTGTAACAATCACTGCCCAACATGAATATGGCGAGACTGACACCTGAATGTACGAGGTAAAACCATCTGAACACAGCCCAAGTCTCATATTCCGAGGATCTGCTGCAAAATCAGGATGAACCCGATCGAAGTGCTTCCAAGCTTCACCATCAGAAGGGTGGAATATGACGCCCGGAATTCTTCTATTCTCATTATGCCACCTCATTTGTCCCGCAGTTTGCGTTGATGCAAACAGTCTCTGCAACTGATGGTATCCGAATCCGCAAGTGAACGGCTTCCTCGTGAAGTAATAAAAAGAGATCGAACCACAGAGACCGTGATCTTAAATAACAATTAGATATTAAATTGATTTAACTGAACTGGAATAAGATTTGGATTTTTGAAATCAGAATCAAGTAACAATCAAATTTAAAATTGTAATTAAACAAAATAGGAAAGTAATTCAAATAGGGGTTTTTCAAATTCAAAAGAGATTCCCAGGAATTGGGTTACCAACAAGACTGCTCATGTTACTAAATTGACTACCCCTCTTGTTAATTATCGAAATTTGCTTTGAAGGTGAATTTATCCTAAATAAGTTAATGCTCCCTCTCGGGTTATAAGAACCGTGCCCAATTAAACCAACCCCTACTCTCGTGGTAATTGAATTTAAATCGAACCCTTTAAGTTTTGTGACAATTCGTGAAACCTCGAAGGACCGCTTCTAACTCTCGTGATTTAAGTCCTAAGTTTGATTCCTACAGATCCGATACCTAAGTTCACCTCTAAGTTCGTCCTTAGTGTATTTACGACAAGCAAATAAGTGGCCACCGAATTTACGAGTAATTAAAGCAATAAGAATCAAATCTAAAGCAAATTGAAATTAACAGGAGACCAAACGTCAATTCATCACCATAAACAAATCTTGGGCATAGCCCAAATTCCTAGAAATAAGACTACTACTCAAACATTTCCATGATCATAGCAAGCTTGATTAACAATAGCATAAGAAAGAAAACCCTAGAGGAAAGAAGAGATTGAGAAGAAGAAGAAGAATCCTAATTTTTCGTATGGGTAGCAGTTCAAAAGTACCCAGTTTCGAGCCCTAGAAGCCTATTTATAATGTGGGGTATTTTGAATCCCAAGCAAATACAAAAATCATATCAAATCAGTTTTTAAAGATCCAGATATTGAGCGTCACGACCGTGATGCCTGTCACGACCAGGCCGTGATGGGTTCTGCCTTGGAGATTGCTTTGCTGGTTGGTCTGTCACGACCATGACCACCATCACGGCCTAGCCGTGATCAGTTCTGCCTGTGAGGGTCTGGTTCAGTTGGCATGTCACGGCCGTGATGGACATCACGGCCTGGCCGTGACCAGCTCTGACTTTTCCATTCTTTCTTTTCAGTTCTACTCGATCATGGCAGTGATGGACGTCACGGCTAGGCCGTGATCAGTTCTGTTTGTCTCATTTTCTTGCTTTTCAAGCTCCATCTTCATGCAAGCTCCAACATAACTGATCCTGAGCATTTTAATATTCAATTCCTTCACACAAGCATCACAAAGCCACCTTACCCGTTCCAAGGTAAAAGCTAACAAAAATCAAATTAAATATGCCTAAACTATATGAAAATGCATGCAAAATGTCAAGGAAATATGAGGTGAAATCACACTCATCAAACTACCCCAAGCTTAAGATTTTGCTTGTCCTCAAGCAATAACTAAGGCCAGAAAAGATAATCAATCAGAGCACGAACAATGAATCTAGGACCCGAGTAATAAATCCAAGTAACAGGCATATTTAATAAGAAACCAAGAGACAATCAAGTTTAAGTCCAATTAGAGGCTTCGGTCCCCTAAATTCACATATCTCACTAATTCGGGCACTCTTCTCACCTCACTCATAAGTTTGAGGGTATATGAAAATTCGCTCAATTTCCTCAAGGATGGTACCCTACCATAAGCTTGACTATTAAACAAATATCTACTTTATTAATGAAAACACATAAGAATCAAGAGGTCTTTTATTTTGGTTGTAATGGGGTCATGGGATTAATTGTTAGGTGGGGAAATCAAGAAAAGGAAAATTCAAGAAGGCTAAACAAAATATCAAACAATGCAAAGCATGACAACCTTCTAAAATTCGTTTTTGGGCTTTAGTTCAGTTTTCCACCTTTCTTTCTTTCTTCCTTTTTACTTTTTATCTCCAACTTTCTTTTTCTCATCCCCTTCTCCATTTTTTTTTTTTTTATTTATTTGGAGAAGGGGAGGTTTTCAACTTAAGAGAAATATATATATATATATATATATATATATATATATATATTCACAATTTAATTTTCCAACTTCCTTTTTACCCTTTTGCAACACTTTAAAAGGTGTCATACCAAGCATCGTTCATTAAAATAAATAAGGTACTAAGAAAAGTATTTTATTCTTTTAGGCTCAAAATTGGGTAACTAAGGGGTAGCGTTTAATCAGTCAAAGTTCAGAAGGCCAGAAAAATAACTAGTACCTCAAACATTTTCAAATATGCTTTCAAAAAATTTTTAAGTTTCGAAACGGTTTCAAGTCAAGTTCTAGAGAACACAATCCAAGAGGAATAAAACACTCAATCACAAGGAATGGGGTAGATTTAGCGAGTACCCCTTTTAGGCTCAAAATCTCACATTTAGTAGTTTAAAATCAATGAGAAACCCAAATCTAAGGAACCACATGCTAATTATTAACTATCAAAAGATCATCTCAAGCATTTTTATTTTTAGCCTATCACAAGAATACAAAAAATTGGGTTAAAAAATTCACTGTCTTAATTCATTTGGCACAAAGTTTTTCGCAATTGGAGGCTTTGGCACAAAGTTTTTCATAATTGGAGGCATACTCTAAGCAAGGGGCAATCTAATCATGTGATATATGCAAAACTAATCCTAGATGAATGCAACATACAACCAACAAATATATGCTTATTAAATAGTAATTATTTTTATTATGATGAAAAATATATGCTGAAAAATTCGTAATTTTATTAAATCAACAATATGACAACCAACAAATATATGCTTATTAAATAGTAATTATTTTTACTGAAACATTAAATTAAATTAAACTTACGATCCAGAAACAGGACGGATCCATGGTCGATCCTCAGGTGCGAGAACCCTGGCCCACTCAGGCAAGTCCTCAACCACGGCCGACTGCTGCACAAATGATGATGATGGTATGGCCGTGTCGTGACCGTATACGGCCCCGGATAATGAGGATGGAATGGTCGTGTCCAACTGTGGCATCATCCCAGGAGTCGGCATAAATGATAATCCTGCTGGGTGTGTGGGCGGCGCGGTCGATGATGATGGTGGTGCTGGGTGTGGGTGTGGTGTGGGTCCAGTAGGGGGCGGCGAGTAGCCAGCTAGTGCGCGTCGTGGCACAAAGTGAGTGGAGGTCTGGACATGGGTGGAGGGTGGGGTAGTGTGGGTCGGGGATAGTGTAGTATGGGTATGGGATGATGTAGTATGGATCGGTGAGGGTATAGAATGGGTGGGGGGATGGTGTAGAATGGGTGGGGGAGGCTCCTGTAGGTGGCGATAGGGTAGGTGTGGTAGGGATGGGGGTGGGTCCGGTGGGTATGGAGGGACCTCTAGGAATGCGAGCAAGCACCTAGGACTTCACGTTGTATCGTCCCCGCTTAGCCTTCCCATTCCCCTTATCACCGCTAGGCGGTGGGGGGCGGGGTGGCTGTCCTCCTGATGCTAACATATCTATTTTTCTAGCACAATTACAAATCAGTGTAAAAACAATAAGTAATCGACATTTAACAGTCTAATCTAAGCAAGTATTTTTATAGAACAATAATTGTCAAGTCTTACATTATATTTCAAAAGAAAATATTTAAAATACAATAAAAATAACATAATAGTAAACTTCCTATTCAGACTCGGTATCGTCATCTGATTGTAAGTCCGACTCTTCTTCTTCTTGCATTGAGTCATCACTATGGATTTCTTCCTCTGATGATGCATACATGGATGCCTGATTACCAATGACCACTTCTTCCCCTTCATCTGCAGATCCCAACATGCCAGTAATACACTCGACCTCAATTACTTCATTGACATGCGACGATTCATCCGCCTGGAATGGCGGCTCATCCTCTGCATCATCAATTTCTATGCGACCCCTAGGCTTGGTAGTGACTGTAACACACCAACCTCGTTTGTCTGTTCTCATTGCTAGATAAGGGACATAATAAACTTGTTTTGCATTCCGAGCAATTATAAACGGATCAAACTGTTGATATCTTCTATCCATGCGAATGTCCACAGTTCTATACTTGGGATCCACTTTTGTGCCTGTCCTCGATGGATCAAACCAGTTACAATAAAATAAGACTACTTTTTTAGGATAAGTAGTAGTATTGTATTGTAACTCGTATGTGTTTTATGACCCCATAAAAATCACTGCTACCTTCACCCTGTACGACAACCCTGCTATTAATTGTCTTTTTGCCCACGTTCCATTCATCTGTGTGGAATTTGTGCCCATTAACAAAGTATGTATGCCATGATGTAACACAGCTATAGGGCTCATACGCTAAATCTCTCAAGTGTTGATTAGTCACGCTTAACGGTTGTTGATACACCTACGAAAAGGTAAGTCATATTAAATAATTACTTTTTTCAAGAGGCAAAATTAAGCTTAATATAGTGTATGCATCGTCATATTACACTTACTTGTTGCTTGAACCATTCAGGAAAATCTGCATGTGTACGAGCAGAACCATCTTGTTCACTAAATTGATTAATTTGAAGGAACACACTGACAAATAAAATGTGTACTATGTGTTAAAGGAGAAATTATAACAACTTGTGATACATTATTTCAAAAATAGGTCGTTAAGACTTACTCATGGTATGGTTTCACCTCTGTGCAATTTATCAAGACATGTACATGGGCCGATGCATACTCCTTATCAGTTAACCAGTAAGTAAGCTCCTTGCTAGCATGACAGCTACGAAGGTTAAATACGGATAACATATAAGGATACCCTGCATTATCAGCATTTACCTCATTCCTAACATGTCTTGGTGCCAACATAAAGTTGTTGAAATAGTGGAAACAGAAATAGGTTGTCTCACGGTGTAAGTAAGACGCACAGATTGATCCTTCCACCCTAGCCTTGTTTTTAACTGATCGTTTAGAGTCGCCCATGAATCTAAGTAATAAAAAACATCGTTGACAAGGCATTATTCAATGGTCGCTAATTATTTAAATGTCAAAATATAATAAAATTACCTTTCAAACTGATACATCCACCTATATTGTACTGGTCCACCAAGCCTCGCTTCATATGCAAGATGGACAGGGAGATGTTCCATTGAGTCAAAAAATCCTGGGGGAAAAACCCTCTCTATCTTGCACATAATTATTGGAATGTTTTCTTCCATCTTCGTCAGACCATCCGCTTTTAAAGTTGCAGAGCATATATCTTTAAAGAAATGACTGATTTCTATAAGCCGGTTCGAAACATGCTGGGGCAGCGAGCCGGAAGCAATAGGAAGCAAACACTCCATGAATACATGACAATCTTGACTTTTCATCCCATGAAGCCTCCCTGTTCTTACATCAGCACATCATGACAAATTAGAGGAATAACCATCAGGGGTCCTAAGGTCTTTTAACCACCGACAATTTGACTTCGCTTCATTGGCGGTTGGAGTGTAACAAGCTTTTGGTTTGACCATTTTTCCATTAGGCTGTGGCTTCAGCTCCAAATCCTTTCGTCTACAGTACAGAGCTATGTCCATCCTTGCCTTCTCATTGTCCTTCGTCTTGCCAGACATATTCATAACCGTGTTAAAAATGTTGTTAAAGAAATTCTTCTCAATATGCATCACATCAAAGCTATGTCTTAACAGATTATCCTTCCAATATGGTAGTTCCCAAAAATACTTTGTTTTGTCCAGTTATGCCATTCTCCATACCCCGGTAATTTTGACACACCGGCTTCAGTGACTTTAGGAAGATACCTAACCCGACCCTATATTTGTTCAGGAGTCAACAAAGGCGGTGGACCTTCCTCTTCTGTCTGATTCTTTTTGATTGCTCGGACGTTTCTTCGGAAGGGATGGTCGGGATTTAAGAACCGACGATGAGAATCAAACCAGGAACTTTTGCCACCATATCTAAGGGTAAAAGCCTTTCCATGTTCCATTCAATACGGGCACGCCAATTTACCGTGGGTCCCCCAACCAGAGAGCATGCCATATGTAGGAAAATCATTGACAGTCCACATCGGTGATCCCCTCATCATAAAGTTTCGCTTCTTTGAAACGTCATAAGTCAAGACACCATCCCACAAATTCTTCAGATCATCGATCAGAGGCTGCAAATATACATCTGTCCCAGCCTTCGGATTAGATGGTCCCGATATGAGACAAATCAGAAACATATATGGTTTTGACATGCACATCTCGGGAGGAAGATTGTACGGTGTAACAATCACTGCCCAACATGAATATGGCGAGACTGACACCTGAATGTACGAGGTAAAACCATCTGAACACAGCCCAAGTCTCATATTCCGAGGATCTGCTGCAAAATCAGGATGAACCCGATCGAAGTGCTTCCAAGCTTCACCATCAGAAGGGTGGAATATGACGCCCGGAATTCTTCTATTCTCATTATGCCACCTCATTTGTCCCGCAGTTTGCGTTGATGCAAACAGTCTCTGCAACTGATGGTATCCGAATCCGCAAGTGAACGGCTTCCTCGTGAAGTAATAAAAAGAGATCGAACCACAGAGACCGTGATCTTAAATAACAATTAGTTATTAAATTGATTTAACTGAACTGGAATAAGATTTGGATTTTTGAAATCAGAATCAAGTAACAATCAAATTTAAAATTGTAATTAAACAAAATAGGAAAGTAATTCAAATAGGGGTTTTTCAAATTCAAAAGAGATTCCCAGGAATTGGGTTACCAACAAGACTGCTCATGTTACTAAATTGACTACCCCTCTTGTTAATTATCGAAATTTGCTTTGAAGGCGAATTTATCCTAAATAAGTTAATGCTCCCTCTCGGGTTATAAGAACCGTGCCCAATTAAACCAACCCCTACTCTCGTGGTAATTGAATTTAAATCGAACCCTTTAAGTTTTGTGACAATTCGTGAAACCTCGAAGGACCGCTTCTAACTCTCGTGATTTAAGTCCTAAGTTTGATTCCTACAGATCCGATACCTAAGTTCACCTCTAAGTTCGTCCTTAGTGTATTTACGACAAGCAAATAAGTGGCCACCGAATTTACGAGTAATTAAAGCAATAAGAATCAAATCTAAAGCAAATTGAAATTAACAGGAGACCAAACGTCAATTCATCACCATAAACAAATCTTGGGCATAGCCCAAATTCCTAGAAATAAGACTACTACTCAAACATTTCCATGATCATAGCAAGCTTGATTAACAATAGCATAAGAAAGAAAACCCTAGAGGAAAGAAGAGATTGAGAAGAAGAAGAAGAATCCTAATTTTTCGTATGGGTAGCAGTTCAAAAGTACCCAGTTTCGAGCCCTAGAAGCCTATTTATAATGTGGGGTATTTTGAATCCCAAGCAAATACAAAAATCATATCAAATCAGTTTTTAAAGATCCAGATATTGAGCGTCACGACCGTGATGCCTGTCACGACCAGGCCGTGATGGGTTCTGCCTTGGAGATTGCTTTGCTGGTTGGTCTGTCACGACCATGACCACCATCACGGCCTAGCCGTGATCAGTTCTGCCTGTGAGGGTCTGGTTCAGTTGGCATGTCACGGCCGTGATGGACATCACGGCCTGGCCGTGACCAGCTCTGACTTTTCCATTCTTTCTTTTCAGTTCTACTCGATCATGGCAGTGATGGACGTCACGGCTAGGCCGTGATCAGTTCTGTTTGTCTCATTTTCTTGCTTTTCAAGCTCCATCTTCATGCAAGCTCCAACATAACTGATCCTGAGCATTTTAATATTCAATTCCTTCACACAAGCATCACAAAGCCACCTTACCCGTTCCAAGGTAAAAGCTAACAAAAATCAAATTAAATATGCCTAAACTATATGAAAATGCATGCAAAATGTCAAGGAAATATGAGGTGAAATCACACTCATCAAACTACCCCAAGCTTAAGATTTTGCTTGTCCTCAAGCAATAACTAAGGCCAGAAAAGATAATCAATCAGAGCACGAACAATGAATCTAGGACCCGAGTAATAAATCCAAGTAACAGGCATATTTAATAAGAAACCAAGAGACAATCAAGTTTAAGTCCAATTAGAGGCTTCGGTCCCCTAAATTCACATATCTCACTAATTCGGGCACTCTTCTCACCTCACTCATAAGTTTGAGGGTATATGAAAATTCGCTCAATTTCCTCAAGGATGGTACCCTACCATAAGCTTGACTATTAAACAAATATCTACTTTATTAATGAAAACACATAAGAATCAAGAGGTCTTTTATTTTGGTTGTAATGGGGTCATGGGATTAATTGTTAGGTGGGGAAATCAAGAAAAGGAAAATTCAAGAAGGCTAAACAAAATATCAAACAATGCAAAGCATGACAACCTTCTAAAATTCGTTTTTGGGCTTTAGTTCAGTTTTCCACCTTTCTTTCTTTCTTCCTTTTTACTTTTTATCTCCAACTTTCTTTTTCTCATCCCCTTCTCCATTTTTTTTTTATTTATTTATTTGGAGAAGGGGAGATTTTCAACTTAAGAGAAATATATATATATATATATATATATATATATTCACAATTTAATTTTCCAACTTCCTTTTTACCCTTTTGCAACACTTTAAAAGGTGTCATACCAAGCATCGTTCATTAAAATAAATCAAGGTACTAAGAAAAGTATTTTATTCTTTTAGGCTCAAAATTGGGTAACTAAGGGGTAGCGTTTAATCAGTCAAAGTTCAGAAGGCCAGAAAAATAACTAGTACCTCAAACATTTTCAAATATGCTTTCAAAAAATTTTTAAGTTTCGAAACGGTTTCAAGTCAAGTTCTAGAGAACACAATCCAAGAGGAATAAAACACTCAATCACAAGGAATGGGGTAGATTTAGCGAGTACCCCTTTTAGGCTCAAAATCTCACATTTAGTAGTTTAAAATCAATGAGAAACCCAAATCTAAGGAACCACATGCTAATTATTAACTATCAAAAGATCATCTCAAGCATTTTTATTTTTAGCCTATCACAAGAATACAAAAAATTGGGTTAAAAAATTCACTGTCTTAATTCATTTGGCACAAAGTTTTTCGCAATTGGAGGCTTTGGCACAAAGTTTTTCATAATTGGAGGCATACTCTAAGCAAGGGGCAATCTAATCATGTGATATATGCAAAACTAATCCTAGATGAATGCAACATACAAGAATGCAAAAATAATACCCCTACCCCAATCTTAAAACCTTACATTGTCCCCAATGTAAATAATTAAGTCGTAGGGAGGATAAAAATAAAAACAACTCACTGAGGTGGTGGGTGCTGGCTCAAATGCCAGTCATAAAGCTGTTGGATCATGGCTCTCTGCTCACGTTGCTCCTCCATGATGCACTCCTGGTTCGCTAGGATAGTGTCAAAGGTGGACGAGAACCGCGCATAGGGATCATCGGACGATGTACCTGCAGAGGAAGAAGATGGGTGCCCAGACGGCCTAACCTGCGGTGGCAGGCGTAAGGCCCTTTGTATCCTAATAGGATGAGGCTCCTCTCTCACCGGCACTTTCCAATTTGCCGGATTTGTTACATCTAAAAGTGCGGGGTTAGGAAGAGGAATTGGGTGCCTGCGCCTTAGGTGTTTCAGGGAGTACGTATCATCCTCCTGGGTGATCATCCCCATGGCCTCACAAGCCTGCAAGATGATATGTGTCCGTCCTGGGGCTGCCTCAAAACCATCCAAATCAAAGTTAAAGTGATGGCATATGGTGGTGATTAAGCCACCAATGACAATAGTGCCACTCGAGCTCTTGGCGACCTTTAAGAGGCGCCTAGCCAAAAACGACCCTGTGTCCACATTGCTCTCAGGGTGGAGCATGGCCCAAAGTATAAAGACCTCGTCCTAGCAGACGCATCCGTCACTCTCTCCATGGCCATAGAGGGTGTTGGTTATGATCCTATGCATATATCTTATACTTGGGTTAACAAGAGCTGTGGACTTGGATGTCCGAGGGTCAAAACTCCTACCTTCATAGTCAATTATTGACCAGAAACTATGTGCACTAAACCCTTAGGGGTATCTCCTGTCACCCCCTACAGGTAGACCAAAAATTTCATTAAATTCAGCTAGGGTTAGCACAAAATCCTGGTTGAAGAGCCGGAATGTAATCCGTCCCTCAAGGCAATGCGGACTTTGGAGAATTTCCGCATTTAGAGAGCTTAAGAACCCCAGAGTAGAGCCATCAAATGCAGGGTATCTGATGCGAGTAAACTCGCTCCACCCTATGTTTTCTAACATCCAGTTGATGTCAAGAGTCAGGCCTAGGGTGTCTATACATGCATCATCAAGATATTTTTTTGGATAATCTTCCAATTTTTTAAATTATTAAATCTATCTTGTTGATCATTATCTTTGAAAACAATCCCATACCCATGTTCATCAGCCTCAGAGTTAGAAGAGTCTGAGTCAGAGTATTTACCTGGGTTCCTGCTTCCTCTGGTACGAAGGCGTGAGGCTTCGGTTGCCCTTTGACGCTTGCTTGCCATGATTTTCTTCGATGAGTCTCAAAGCACCAAAATTCACAATCCCCTCTTGCACTGTTTTTGAAATTCAGATTTTTAGGGCCTAGGGTTTCAGAATTGGGAATTTTTGAGTTTACCCAAAATTGAAGGATTTGGCTTGTGGGTCTTGTTGGGTTAGGTCTGGGGAGCAAGGGAGTAGAGTTGGTTTGGCATGGGTGTCACGGGGGAGGTCAGTTTTCAAGCTTTTTGGTTGAATGGGTATGGTGGATGGTCGCGCTGTCGCGCACGCGCCAAAAAGGACGAGCGGGTTTAAAAGTGTAGTATAGTGCGACAACTCGGATGTCGTCTCTCAAGGACTCTGAGAATATTATCTTTCACAAAAATCAGTTTTGGGGGGGTTTGGATTGGAATGCAATTAAGAAACAAATAAAACAGAGCAATCAAAAACAAGGCAGTTGAAAAGGGATTATCAATTATCAAACAACGATTAATCTACTGTTAAGAATTCCCAACTATCCTTGGTTAATGTAAACCCGAGCCCTAATCAGATTCTTATCCCCTCCCGGTTGTAGTAGCAATTTACAAGCGAAACTACTACCACAGATACATGTCCCTATTCCCGAATTAAGCAAACGGGATTAAGCCCTTCGTGAACTAAGCGAACACGAAATGTACACACGCAAATTAAGCAGATGCGATTAATTATAGGAACATGATATCACCAGAGACAAATCAATACAATACAGTATACTCCTGAATTAAGCAAACAGAAATACAAAGTATGGTATTGAAAAGGGAAAAGCAATTAAAATAGGGATTACATAACCTCAAGTATATAGGATCCTCACACAGTAGACTAATCCTAGGACTTAGTGCTCCATGGCAATAACGAAATCACAAAGGAAAATGTATATTAGAAAGTTGGAGAAGCAAAAGTCCCTACAAAATATTCAGAACAGCCTTTTATACAATTTTAGAATTCAGAGGGCTCGCGAGGCGAACAACCATTCGCGAGGCGAATTTCATGAACTGTCAGCAACCCTTGGCATTCTCGCGAGGCGAAGTGATTCTCGCGTGGCGAGACTCTTCAGCTTCAAAACTGCCACGGCCATGACCTTCAACACGGGCAAGCCGTGATCGTCTCTGACTTTTTCAGGTTTGGAAGACTCGCGGGGCGAGACCTTCTTCGCGAGGCGAACCAGAGACTTAGCAATTTCTTGGAACAGTCAGGCTTCTGGGTCGCGTGGCGAGCATGTCTTTCGCGGGGCGAATCCCCTGTTTCCTTATTCTTTTGACTTTCACTTAACCTGAAAACAAAGAAATAACTATAAGTGTATTATTTAACTCCAAACTAGCTAAATTAACTTAAAACTACTCTAGACACTCAAAACCTTGCTTGAGGACAATCTAATCTAATTTGGGTGAAAATACGATATAATGTGCACAAAACCTTGGTCATACTAGCTATAAAACTAGATGAGCCAGAGGCTTATCAGTGGAGGCTGTGAGAGGAAGAAGAAGATGAGTGGATGAAGAGTAAGAAGATGGGTTTGGGTTAAGGGGGGTTGCGTTGATGAGTGTGAGATGAGGGAAAGGAGGATTTGGAATGAAGGGTGAGAGCTTGGTGGCTATGGAGGTAGAGATCCTTCCTGACTTTCTGGTCTTCACATCACGGCCGTGATGGACACCATGTCTAGGCCGTGATGGATTCTGATCTTCTGGGGACTTCTTGTCACGCCCGTGATAGCAATCACGACTGGGCTGTGATATTGTCTGACTTTCAGCAGTGGATTCATCACGGCCGTGACCCATGTCACGGCCTGGGCGTGATCATTTTTGACTTTCTTTTCCATGCTCTTTTCACTCTTCATGCCTTCCTGGCCTGAAAACACGTGACAAATCCATTAATTGTGATCTTTCTTCTCTCAATTCTTCTAAATTATTCAAAGACAAAATTTAGAAATAAACTAAGAAGGGAAAGAAAGCTTGGGTTGCCTCCCAAGAAGAGCTTATTTATGGTCCTAAGCTTGACCATAGTCCTTTCAATCTTTTGATGTTGGATCGAGGAGGGAAATTGCAACCTCCTGTTCAAGTGGATGAACTCCAAGGTAGTGCTTCAGCCTCTGTCCATTGACCTTGAATGCTCCATGCTCCTGGTTCCAAACCTCGACGGCACCATGATAGTGAGATTTTACATGATGTTTGCTGTACACTTTTGCATGCATATTTCATATAGATTAGGCATTAATTATTTGGTTTTGTTAGATTTTCCCTTGGAACGGGTGAAGGTGGTTTTGTGTGTTGTTTTGCAGGAATCACTGAAAAATATGGTTAACTTAGAGCCAAGGGAATGAAGAAACAGTGGAGAATGAAATTCTGGGAATGCTCGCCCCGCGACTGCAGACAGCCAGAAACAGCAGAAAGTCATCCTTTCTGGTTCGCCCCGCGAATCACACCTCGCCTCGCGACCCTGAGAGCTGACTGCGCCAGGAAAATGCAACCTGTTCTGTATCGCCACGCGAACAGTGTCTCGCCTCGCGAGAGATCAAATCACTGAAGACCAGAAGTTTAATATTCGCCTCGCGAGATACATCTCGCCCCGCGAGTGTGCGAAAATCAGAATCACTGTTATAAGCTGTTTAAGGCAGAATTGGAGGAGACACCTTGGAGACATTGGAGGCTACGAGTTTGGAAAGCCAAAAGGCTCTTGGAACCAGAGGCAGCTTCTGGAGGATTGCCCCCATGGAATCCCTTCTCTCCTTCTTCCATGTTTCTTTGGTTGTGGACATTATTATGAGTAGCTAAACCTCCATTGTTGGGGTTAGGGTAGCTATTTCTGAATCCTCTATGTATTTGACTTGACTTTATAATACAGGTTTTACTTCTTAATGAGTGATTGATTTCTATGCTTAATGCTTGTTGTGGCTAGCACCCCCATAACTTGATTAGTGTTTTGATATGTAATGGAGACGTTCTTATCAATTCCAGAACTGAAATCAACCACCTGGTAAACCTTGTATCTAGGAATGGATTTAGGTTTATCAGCAATCGTGTAATCCCTAATCATCATGCAAATTCATTAATCTAGGCCACCTAAGAGATTATGGTCTATTAGTGGATTTAGGCTCTTGTCATCTGAGAGATCAGGGCTTGAGTAATTTAGTGGATTGATTGTCATATTTGAAGTGGAAACTGTTTATTAGTAATGTCATTGCATGGGGATGAAGTTTAGTGAACCTAATCCCAACATCTTTTATCATAGTTGAAAACCTTCTTTTATTGCCTTCCAGGTATTTGAGAAAATTACAAAAATAGTTTGTTTTCTTATTTTGTTAGTTTTAACTTTTGTTAGCATAGAACTCTCTTCAATCCATGAATCGCTTAGATAGTAGTTGAATTGGTACGTGCTAGTACTTGTTGCAGTCCTCGTGGGAACGATAAAACGGTCTCACCACCGTATTACTTGCACGACTGGGTATACTTACCCAGATTCGTCAACAAGTTTTTGGCGCCGTTGCCGGGGACTGTATTTCAATATCAGCATATCCATTTTGGTTACTAATTTAAGCACAAAATTTTTCTGTTTTAAAATTTTTCTTTTCTGTTATAAACTGTGTGCTGTCATTTTTTTTTTGGTGTGTTTGCTGTTGTGTGCTAACCTTTACTACTAACAATCTTGTTTGCTAGACTGTTTGTGTATGCGAGGTACTATTCCAGCTGACCAACTCCTATACGATCCAGAAATTGAAAGAACAGCTAGGAAGAATAGGAAGCAAGCAAGACAGCAGAATTTGTTAAGACAACAAGGAGAAGAACAAGAGACTTCCATCTCTCAGGTTACTCAAGAAGAACTCAAGATGGCAGGGAATGGTGAAGATACTCCACCACCACGGAGGACACTTGGTGATTATGCCAATACAAATTTCAACCGGCATGTCACTAGTATAGTGAGACCTCCGGTGAACTCCAACAATTTTGAACTCAAGCCAAATCTCATCAACATGGTTTCACAAAATCAGTTTGCTGGGTTGGAGAAGGAAGATCGTAACAGTCATATTTCCACTTTTTCTCTCAGATAAATGGTGCCTCCGATGATGCAATTCGCCTGAGATTGTTCCCTTTTTCTCTCAGAGATAGAGCCAAGTCTTGGCTCCAATCACAACCAACGGGGAGCTTCACTACATGGGACAACTTAGAGGCAAAATTTCTGGCAAGGTTCTTCCCCACCTCCAGATTTGTAAAGGCAAGGGGTGACATCATAAGCTTTGCTCAACAAGAAGGTGAGACTCTGTATGACGCCTGGGAAAGGTTCAAGGAATTGCTTCGGAGATGTCCAAATCATGGGTTTGATGATCACACCCAAATGCAAACATTCTATAATGGATTGAGGCCGTCAACCAGGTACATGTTGGATGCCTCAGCTGGAGGTTCCATGAATACAAAGACAGCAAAGGAAGCATTGGTTTTGATAGAAGCTATGGCCTCTAATGACTACTTGATGCATCATGATCGGGGTCCCACACAAAGAAGGGGAGTGTTGGAGTTAGATTCACAAACTGCACTGTTGGCTCAGAACAAGCTCATGACACAACAACTTGAGTCTCTTACCAAGCAACTAGCTCAACTCCCACAACAACTCCAATCTGTTCAAGGGACAACCATGCCACACCAACAGGTAATGCGATGTGATTTTTGTGGAGGTGATCATGAGAATGGAAGATGTGAGGCACCACCTAGTTCCCATGAGGAAGCCAATTATATGGGGAACTATGGGCGGCCAGGCAACAACCAATTTCCTAACAACTACAATCAAGGGTGGAGGAATCAACCAAATTTTGGTTGGAAGCAAGATGCCGGACAAAAAAGCAAAACTCAACCCACACCACCACCTCAAGACCGGACTTCTATCCTGGAAAACACTCTTAATCAGTTCATGCAGATGTCCATGTCGAACCAGAAGAACACAGATGCATCCATAAAGAATTTGGAGGTTCAAGTTGGGCAGATTGCAAAGCAACTAGCAGAACAATCCAGCAGCGGTTTTTCAGGTAACACTCAGACAAATCCTAAAGAACATTGCAAGGTTATTGTGTTGAGAAGTGGGAAAAGTCTAGAGCAAGAAGGTGGTAAGCCTATGGTGAAAAGTCAGAGAGAGACTGAAGAAACAGAAATGAATGATGACAAAACTGAACTGAGTGAAGAACAAGGTAAAGATGTTGTAGTTGAGGAAGAAGAAAAGGGCAGTGAACAAGACAAGAGGGAGAAGCTAGTGGATGAGAATTCAATATTGAGGAAGACCAAAAGTCAGATTTTGAAAGATGGAGACAAGCCTCAAGTGATCCCCTCTTATGTGAAATTGCCATACCCTCATTTGAGCAAGAAAAAGGAGAAAGAAGAACAGTTTGCCAAGTTTCTTGATATCTTCAAGCGGTTACAGATCAATATCCCTTTTGCTGAAGCACTTGAACAGATGCCCACTTATGCAAAATTTATGAAGGAGTTGCTCACAAAGAAAAGCAAGTTTAAAGAAGGTGAGACTGTTTCCTTAACTGAAGAGTGCAGTGCAATACTTCAAAGGAAGCTACCTCCAAAGCTCAAAGATCCGGGTAGTTTTATAATTCCTTGCACTATTGGGAGTGTTGCTATTGGAAAGGCCTTATGTGACTTGGGAGCGAGTATCAACTTGATGCCGCTTTCAATTTTGAACAAGCTTGGAGGTGGAGAGGTAAAACAAACAAGGATGGCATTGCAATTAGCTGATAGATCCATCAAGCGTCCTTATGACATTTTAGAAGATGTCTTGGTTAAAGTAGACAGGTTTATCTTCCCAGCAGATTTTGTGATCCTAGACATGGATGAGGATGCAGAAGTTCCACTTATATTGGGGAGACCTTTTCTAGCAACTGGTCGAGCATTGATAGATGTACAAAAAGGCCATCTTCGACTCAGAGTGCAAGATGAAGAGGTTACCTTCAACGTATTTGAAGCTATGCATCGCCCAAATGAGGAAGAAAACTGTTTCCGCATGGACATGGTGGATATAGTGGCTAAGGAAGCCTTGGCACATCAGCACCACTCCTCTACTCTTGAGAAGGTACTAGTGAATTCTATTGAAAATATTGATGAGATAGAGGAGGAGGAATTAGAAGAGTGTTTGTGTGATCTGGAAGCCCAACCTAAGCAACTTGCTGTCAACACTGTGAAGGAAGAGCTCAAGAAGGATGCAGTCCAAGAGAAGCTTCAATTAGAGCTTAAGCCCCTACCTCCTCACTTGAAATATGTGTTCCTGGGCGTGAATGATGAAAACCTTGTCATAGTGAGCAGTGAATTATCCAAATTGGAGGAGGAGAAGCTTGTAAGGGTTCTTAGAGAATATAAGACAGCTATTGGATGGTCCATCTCAGACTTGAAAGGTATTAGCCCCACATTTTGCATGCACAAAATCATGATGGAGGCTGAATTTAAACCGGTGGTCCAACCACAGAGGAGGCTTAATCCCACAATGAAAGAAGTGGTGAAGAATGAGGTGCTGAAACTCCTGGAAGCTGGAATGATATATCCGATTTCTGATAGTGCTTGGGTGAGTCCAGTACAAGTGGTCCCAAAGAAGGGTGGCATGACCGTCGTGCACAATGAGAAGAATGAGTTGATTCCAACTAGAACGGTCACAGGTTGGCGGATGTGTATAGACTACCGGAAGCTCAATCAAGACACTAGGAAGGATCACTTCCCACTTCCATTCATGGACCAGATGTTGGAGAGGTTGGCCGGGCAAGCATACTATTGTTTCTTAGATGGTTATTCGGGTTATAACCAAATTGCGGTTAACCCGGAAGACCAAGAGAAAACTGCTTTCACATGCCCGTTTGGAATTTTTGCCTATCGGAAGATGCCTTTCGGTCTTTGCAATGCGCCTGCGACTTTTCAAAGGTGTATGCTTTCTATTTTTTCTGATATGGTAGAAAAGTATATTGAGATTTTCATGGATGATTTTTCTGTTTTCGGTTCCACTTATGATAACTGTTTGTCTAACCTTGCTGCTGTGTTAAAGAGGTGCATGGACACCAATTTAGTCTTAAATTGGGAGAAGTGTCATTTTATGGTGCAGGAAGGCATTGTGCTTGGGCACAAAATTTCAACAAAGGGAATCGAAGTAGATAAATCCAAAATTGATGTGATTGAGAAACTACCTCCACCAGTGAATGTCAAGGGTGTGAGGAGTTTCCTTGGGCATGCAAGCTTTTACCGGCGGTTCATCAAGGACTTTGCAAAGATGGCCAAGCCGCTGTGTAACCTTTTGAATAAAGATACCCCATTTTTGTTTGATAATGCTTGTCTTAACTCTTTTCAAATTTTGAAAGACAAGTTGATCACTGTCCCCATTCTTGTTGCACCCAACTGGGAGTCACCATTTGAATTAATGTGTGATGCCAGTGACTACGCAGTTGGGGCAGTTTTGGGGGCAGCGAAGGGACAAGTTTTTCCATGTCATTCACTATGCTAGCAAGGTCCTCAATGAGAACCAAATAAACTATGCAACAACTGAGAAGGAGTTGCTAGCCATAGTGTTTGCCTTGGAAAAGTTTCGTTCCTACTTAATTGGGTCACAAGTCACTGTTTTTACTGATCATGCTGCAATCAAATATTTGTTGACTAAATTAGATTCTAAACCTCGCCTCATAAGGTGGATTCTATTGTTGCAGGAATTTGATTTAGTCATCAAGGACAAAAAGGGCAGCGAGAATGTAGTGGTTGACCATTTATCTCGGCTTGTGAATGAAGAAGTGCCTGCTAAGGAAAAGGACTTTCAGGATGAGTTCCCGGATGAGGCCTTATTTCTAGTACATGAGAGACCATGGTTTGCCGACATGGCAAACTTCAAGGCAGCCAACATTGTTCTAGAGCACCTCACTTGGCAACAAAGAAAAAAATTCTTCCGGGATGCCAACCATTTCATGTGGGATGACCCGTTTCTGTTCAAGGTTGGGCCGGATGGCTTGTGGAGGAGGTGTGTGAGTCAGGAGGAAGCAAGGAAGATTTTGTGGCATTGCCACAACTCCCCATATGGTGGACATTACAATGGGGATAGGACAGCTGCTAAGGTCCTCCAATCTGGTTTCTTTTGGCCCTCAATCTTCAAGGACTCTTTCAATCATGTGAAGAGCTGTGACAAGTGCCAGAGGACCGGGAATATATCCAAAAGAGATGAGATGCCACTGCAGAGTATATTGGAGATAGAAGTATTTGACTGTTGGGGAATTGATTTTATGGGCCCACTTCCACCTTCATTCTCCAATCAATATATCTTGGTGGCGGTGGACTATGTGTCCAAATGGGTGGAGGCAATTGCAACACAGAAGAATGATGCCCACACAGTGATCAAGTTCAACAAGAAGAATATATTTTCCAGGTTTGGTGTCCCAAGGGTTCTTATAAGTGATGGAGGATCCCACTTCTGCAACTCCTAACTGGGAAATGTTCTGGCGAAGTATGAAGTGAGGCATAAGGTGGCATCCCCCTATCACCCGCAAACAAATGGTCAAGCAGAGGTCTCCAACAGAGAGATTAGGAGAATTTTGGAAAAGACTGTGGCCACTTCAAGGAAATATTGGGCCAAGAAGCTTGACGATGCCTTGTGGGCCTACCGGACTGCACTGAAAACTTCTGTGGGGTTATCCCCATTTCAGATGGTCTATGGAAAGGCGTGTCATCTACCCATAGAGTTGGAGCATCGAGCCTTTTGGGCACTGAAGTTCTTAAATTTTGATGCCACTCTGGCGGGTGAGAAAAGAGTGAATCAGTTGCATGAGTTAGAGGAGATGCGCCTTCATGCATATGAGAATGCAGTCATTTACAAGCAGCGAGTCAAGACCTACCACGACAAGAAGATCGTGATGAAGCAATTTCAGCCGGGACAGCAAGTCTTATTATTCAGTTCCCGGCTGAGATTGTTTCCGGGCAAGTTGAAGTCTAAGTGGTCGGGACCATACATTGTCAAAGAAGTCGCACCTCATGGAGCTATAGAAGTGGAGGATCCTTCTTCAAAAGAGACCTTCAAAGTCAATGGCCAAAGACTCAAGGCCTACTTGGGTGGTGACATTGAGAGACTGGCCACAACTGTGTGCCTTGGTGATCCTTGAGATCACCGACTCGTCAAGCTAGTGACATTAAAGAAGCGCTTATTGGGAGGCAACCCAAGTTTCTTAACCCTTCTCTTTAGTTGTTTTCATTTTCTTAGTAATTTTGTTTTTGATTTTTCCTCTTGAATAATTTGAAAAGCTCAAGTGGAAAAATAATAAATTGAGAATTTCCAAGTGTTTGCAGGGTAATAAGGAAGGAGGGAAGAGCAAGAAGATAAGAAAAAGCAAAGTCAGCACCCGCTACCGCCTCGGTAAGCCGTTCCAATTTTTTGCTTTATTTTATTTTTCTTCTCCTCTCTCCAACTTGATTGTTTACATTGGGGACAATGTAAATTCTTAAGCTTGGGGTAGGGGTATGTAAATATATGCATTTGTTCATATTGCATTTATATAGTTTTGCATGATAAGCTTTGCATGTTCACATTATTAGATTGCCCATTGCCTGAATTTTGCATTCAATTGTGAGAACTAAGTGCCCAATAATTTGTGATAGTGAATTGTTGAACCCAATTTGTTATTCTTGTGATATGGCTGCAAATGAAAATGCTTGAGATACTCTTGGATAGTTGATAATTAGCATATGGTTCTATAGATACTCTTTGTGTTAGAGTGTTATTCCTCTTGGTTTGCTTTCTCTAGAACTTGACTTGAAACCATTTCAAAGCTTAAAAATTTTTGAAAATGATTGAGGCAATAGGTATTTTTTCTGGCCTTCTGAGCTTTGAATGATGAAATGCTACCCCTTAGTTGCCCAATTTTGAGCCTGAATGAATAAAATGCTTTTCTTGGTACCCTGAAATGTTTTGATAAATATGCTTGCTAAGGGACCTTCTAAAGTATAACAAAAGGGTGAAAAAGGTAGTCGAAAAAGTTTGGGATGAAAGAACCAGGAAAAAAAAATTCTCTTGAATTGAAAAAGTCTCCCCTTCTCCAAATAAAAGAAAAAGAAAAAAAAAATAAAAAAAATAAAAATAAATAGAGAAGGGGATGACAAAAAGAAAAGTGAAAAATAAAAGAAAAGAAAGGTGGAAAAATAAATCGAAAACCCAAAAGGTATTTTAGAAGGTCATGCTTTGAAAATGTTGATATGTTGTGTAGCCTTTTGAAATGTCCTTTTCTTGATTTCCCACCTAACGATTATTCCCATGGCCATGTTACACCCAAAGTAAAGACCTCTTGATTCTAAATTGTTTTCATTAATAAAGTAGAGATTTGGTTGATAGTCAAGCCTATGGTAGAATTCATTCCTTGAGGAAAATTGAGTGAAATGTCTTATCCCCTAAACACTTGAGTGAGGTGAAAAAGAGAGCCAAGCAAATGAACAAGCTTGGGGTGAGATTCAGGTGAGAAAGAGTGCCCAAATCAGTGAGAACATGAGTCTAAGGAACCTAAGCCTCTAATTGGACTTGAATTGATTGTCTCTTGCTTAATTGTTTGAATTGCCTATTACTTGGATCATTGACTTGAGTCCTTAGTTCACTATCCATGTTCTGTTTATTCTACTGGCCTTAGTGATTGCTTGAGGACAAGCAATTGAATAAGCTTGGGGTGATTTGATAGTGTGATTTTACATGATGTTTGCTGTACACTTTTGCATGCATATTTCATATAGATTAGGCATTAATTATTTGGTTTTGTTAGATTTTCCCTTGGAACGGGTGAAGGTGGTTTTGTGTGTTGTTTTGCAGGAATCACTGAAAAATCTGGTTAACTTAGAGCCAAGGGAATGAAGAAACAGTGGAGAATGAAATTCTGGGAATGCTCGCCCCACGACTGCAGACAGCCAGAAACAGCAGAAAGTCATCCTTTCTGGTTCGCCCCGCAAATCACACCTCGCCTCGCGACCCTGAGAGCTGACTGCGCCAGGAAAACGCAACCTGTTCTGTATCGCCACGCGAACAGTGTCTCACCTTGCGAGAGACAGATCACTGAAGACCAGAAGTTTAATATTCGCCTCGCGAGATACATCTCGCCCCGCGAGTGTGCGAAAATCAGAATCACCGTTATAAGCTGTTTAAGGCAGAATTGGAGGAGACACCTTGGAGACATTGGAGGCTACGAGTTTGGAAAGCCAAAAGGCTCTTGGAACCAGAGGCAGCTTCTGGAGGATTGCCCCCATGGAATCCCTTCTCTCCTTCTTCCATGTTTCTTTGGTTGTGGACATTATTATGAGTAGCTAAACCTCCATTGTTGGGGTTAGGGTAGCTATTTCTGAATCCTCTATGTATTTGACTTGACTTTATAATACAGGTTTTACTTCTTAATGAGTGATTGATTTCTATGCTTAATGCTTGTTGTGGCTAGCACCCCCATAACTTGATTAGTGTTTTGATATGTAATGGAGACGTTCTTATCAATTCCAGAACTGAAATCAACCACCTGGTAAACCTTGTATCTAGGAATGGATTTAGGTTTATCAGCAATCGTGTAATCCCTAATCATCATGCAAATTCATTAATCTAGGCCACCTAAGAGATTAGGGTCTATTAGTGGATT
This sequence comes from Sophora flavescens, assembly GCA_030762895.1. Taxonomy (NCBI): domain Eukaryota; kingdom Viridiplantae; phylum Streptophyta; class Magnoliopsida; order Fabales; family Fabaceae; genus Sophora; species Sophora flavescens. The sequence goes on from CM061063.1 coordinate 111,224,516, forward strand.
TAGGCTCTTGTCATCTGAGAGATCAGGGCTTGAGTAATTTAGTGGATTGATTGTCATATTTGAAGTGGAAACTATTTATTAGTAATGTCATTGCATGGGGATGAAGTTTAGTGAACCTAATCCCAACATCTTTTATCATAGTTGAAAACCTTCTTTTATTGCCTTCCAAGTATTTGAGAAAATTACAAAAAGAGTTTGTTTTCTTATTTTGTTAGTTTTAACTTTTGTTAGCATAGAACTCTCTTCAATCCATGAATCGCTTAGATAGTAGTTGAATTGGTACGTGCTAGTACTTGTTGCAGTCCTCGTGGGAACGATAAAACGGTCTCACCACCGTATTACTTGCACGACTGGGTATACTTGCCCAGATTCGTCAACACACCATACGGAAATACTTTCATTACTTTAAATGGTCCGGACCATCTAGACTTGAGCTTTCTTGGGAATAACCGCAACCTCGAATTGTAGAGTAGCACCAATTCTCCTTCATGGAATTCTCTACGAAGGATATGCTTATCATGCCACCTCTTTGTTCTCTCCTTGTAAGACCTTGCAGACTCGTAAGCATCCAATCTTAGCTCATCAAGTTCATGAATTTGAAGGATTCTCTTTTCCCCAGCAGCTTTTATATCAAAGTTTAGCCTCTTAATGGCCCACAAGGACTTATGATCAAGCTCGACTAGTAAGTGACATGGCTTCCCGTAAATAAGGCTAAAGGGTGTCATCCCAATAGGAGTCTTGTAGGCCGTACGGTAAGCCCAAAGAGCATCATCAAGCTTTAATGACCAATCCTTTATCGAAATTGAAACGGTATTCTCTAGAATGCTCTTTATCTCTCGATTGGAAACTTCGACTTGCCCACTTGTTTGAGGGTGGTAAGGTGTAGCAATCCTATGAGTGACTCCATATTTGAGTAGGAGTTTTTCTAATTATTTTTCAATGAAGTACGATCCTCCATCACTAATGACTGCCCTTGGAATTCCAAACCTTGGAAAAATCACCTTATTGAATAGTTTGATTACGGTTTTTGCATCACTTATTGGGGAAGGAATAGCTTCCACCCATTTAGAGACATAATCAACGGCTACAAGAATGAACTTATTGTTGCAAGAGTAAGGAAAGGGTCCCATGTAGTCAACTCCCCAAACATCAAATATCTCCACTTCTAGCATAGTGTTGAGTGGCATTTCATGCTTCTTAGAGATGTTCCTCGTTCTTTGACATGGATCACAAGCAAGCACGAACATTCGGGCATCTCTGAAAATATGAGGCCAATAGAAACTAGCTTGAAGCACCTTTGCTGCTGTCTTTGAGGCACTAGCATGTCCTCCGTAAGATGAGGAATGACAACAACTTAAGATACTTGGAACCTCGACTTCAGGAATACACCTTCTGTAAATGCTATCCGCACACTTGCGGAAAATTTAAGGCTCATCCCACACGTAGTTCTTGAGATCGGAAAATAACTTCTTCTTTTGTTGATAATTGAACTCCGGTGGTAGAATCCCACATACAAAATAATTCACAAAATCCGCATACCAAGGAGCATTCTCTCCCAAGATGGCAAACAGTTGCTCATCGGGGAAAGAATCATCTATCAGCAAGTTGTCCTTCTCATGTTCCAATGGTTCATGTCTGGATAAGTGGTCCGCAACCAAGTTCTCCGTCCCTTTCCGGTTCCGAATATCCCAGTCAAATTCTTGTAGAAGGAGGATCCATCGGATGAGTCTTGCCTTTGCTTCCTTCTTAGTCATGAGGTACTTTAGTGTGGAGTGGTCCGTGTACACTATGACTTTAGACCCCACAATGTATGATCTGAATTTCTCAAATGCAAAGACAACCGCAAGCAACTCTTTCTCAGTTGTGGCATAATTGGCTTGAGCTCCATCTAGAGTTTTGCTTGCATAGTATATTGCATGAACCTTCTTGTCTATCCTTTGTCCCAACACCGCTCCCACGGCATAGTCACTAGTGTCACACATTACTTCAAATGGCTCATTCCAATCTGGTGTTTACAAAATTGGAGCGGTGGTCAAAGCTTCCTTCAACCTATAAAATGCACTCAAACATTCCTCATTAAAATCAAATGGAACATATTTAATTAATAGGTTAGATAAGGGTTTAGAAATTTTTGAAAAATCTTTGATGAAACGCCGGTAAAACCCGGCATGTCCCAAGAAACTTCTAACTCCTTTCACATTTACCGGTGGGGGCAAATTTTCAATAACATCAACTTTGGCCCTATCCACCTCAATGCCTCTTCCATAAATCAAGTGCCCAAGCACTATACCTTCTTTTACCATAAAATGGCATTTTTCCCAATTCAATATCGAATTAGTTTCTTCACGTCGCTGCAAAATCTTAGACAAATTTGTTAAACCGTCATCAAAGGTAGTTCCATAAACAGAAAAATCATCCATAAAAACCTCCATGATGTTTTCAATAAATTCAGAAAAAATTGCAGTCATGCATCTTTGAAATGTAGCCGGTGCATTACATAGACCAAAAGCCATTCTCCTATAGGCAAAAGTGTCATAGGGACAAGTAAACGTGGTCTTTTCTTGATCACTAGGATGTATAGGAATTTGATGAAAATCGGAATATCCATCCAAGTAACAAAAGTATGAATGCCTAGATAAACTTTCAAGCATTTGATCAATAAATGGAAAAGGGAAGTGATCTTTCCTTGTTTCCTTATTTAACTTCCTATAATCAATGCACATTCTCCAACCGGTTACCGTCCTAGTAGGGATTAGTTCATTATTTTCATTTTGAATAACAGTCATCCCCCCTTTCTTAGGAACCACATGTACCGGACTAACCCATTTACTATCGGAGATTGGATAAATAACCCCCGCATCTAACAACTTAAGAACTTCTTTCTTAACCACCTCTTTCATATTAGGGTTCAACCTAGGTTGATGCTCAATGGATGGTTTAAGCTCATCTTCCATTAAAATGTGATGCATGCAAAAAGAAGGATTTATGCTTTTAATATCATCAATTGTATATCCTATGACCTTTCTATGCATTCTTAGCTCCTCAAGCAATTTCTCAGTTTCCAACTCATTCAAGCTAGCATTCACAATTACCAGATAGGAAGAGTTAGGACCAAGAAATTCATACCTCAATGTGGAAGGAAGAGGTTTTACTTCTAAATTAGGGGCTTCTTCATCTTTCAAATCCTTACTTTTTGGTATCAACTCAAGTTTTTCTTTCTTTGTTTTTTTCGGAGAAATTTCCGGACTAGCCTCCGGGAAGCGGGCATAATTCCTTACTTCTCCTCCATGAGCATTTAAGTCTCCACCAATCAAACACAATTCCAATGGATCATCTACACAAGCTTGAGTGGACTCTTCTTTCACCACTTGGTGCATTAAGTCAATCCCTGATAGTGTGATTTTACATGATGTTTTTGTATACTTTTGCATGCATTTTGCATATAGATTAGGCATTCTTTATTTGATTTTAGTTAGATTTTCCCTTGGAACGGGTGAAGCGGTGTCTTGGTGTTGTTTTGCAGGAATTCAATGTAAAAATGATCAAAATCAGTCATGGTGGATCTTGGAGGAAATAGAGCTTGAAAAGTGAAGAATATGAGCCAAACAGAGCCCATCACGGCCTGGCCGTGATGACCATCACGGCCATGATCAAGCAGAGCAGAAGGCAAAAGTCAGAAGCTGTCACGGCCTGCCCGTGATATACATCACAGCCGTGATAGGCTAAAAAAAAAAGGTTCGCGTCGCGAACTCCAGCTCGCCTCGCGAGAGTTTATTTTGTGCAAGTACGCCCACTCCAGAAAGCGTCACGGCCTGCCCGTGATGGCCATCACGACCGTGACGCGCAGCGGACCTATAAATAAGAACGCAGCAGACAGAACAAAAGGGTCCATAGGGAGGCATTTGGAGGCACTTGGAGGCTGTGGCTGGGCTAGGGTTTCAACCCTAGAAGGGAGCCAAAAGGGGTTGCTTTGAAGAAGAAGGAAAGCTCATATGGAGCCTCTTCTCTCCTCTTCTCCAATTTCTCTAGTTTGGTTTTCTGTAAATATGAGTAGTTAAATCCCTGTTGTTGGGATTAGATGTAACCAACTTATGATTATGTATTTGTCTTGACTGATTAATCTATGTTCATGACTTCATATTAGTGATTAATTTTCTATGCTTAATGCTTGTTGTGGCTAGCACCCCCATGACTCGATTTGTGTTTTGGTATGCAATGGGGACGTTCGTATCATAAGCGGAATTGAATTTAATCACCTAGTAAGCCTTGTATCTAGGAATGGAACTAGGTTTATTAGTAATCACATGATCCCTAATCTTAATGCAAATTCATTAATCTAGGCCACCTAAGGAATTAGGGTCTATTAGTGGATTTAGGCTCTTGCCATCCGAGGAATCGGGGTTTGAGTAATTTAGTGGATTGATTTTAATATCTAAAGCATGAATGGGAGGTATCTAGTCCTGATAGTACATGAGTTAGAGGTTTGGTGAAGTCTAGTTCCAACATATCCTTTCTGCACTCCAAGTGTTTGTTAAAAGTCCCCAAAAAGACAAAAAGATTTTATTTATTTTCTTTTGTTTGTTTTGATTTCTATGTTTAGTCTAGATAGTTGCCGAGTTTGTGAATTGGTAATTGACATCCAATCCCCTTGGATACGATAACCGGTCTCACCACCGTATTACTTGCACGACTGGGTATACTTGCCCAGATTCGTCCAACAAGTTTTTGGCGCCGTTGCCGGGGATTGGTTTTGCCAATATCATTAGTAACAGAGGAGGCAACTAATTTAGACATTTTTATTTATTTTATTTTCTGTATATATTTGATCTTTTTGTTTTGAGCTTTGGTAGTGCCAGGTGGATGGAATTTATGGACAATTGTTATTATCCACCTAATGAGGAAGCCTCAAGTCGCGCTTTGGAAGACAACTGGTGTTTGGGAGACGTCATGGAATTGATGGGTCATGTTACTCCCGCACAAGTTGATTATATGACGGGAAGGCTTATATATGACTTCTCCGAGGAGGATTGGGAAACCTTTTGTTTATATTTGCCACCTCCACCACCATGTATGATTCCCATAGGGCCACATGAAACAGAATTTGAGAAAAATCTGGTTGTGGGAATGGATCAAATTGAAGATGAAGTGGTGGTGGTAAGCGAATCACAACAAGAGGAATTACCTTCCACAAATCCTTGGGAAACAACAAGTGAGGAGGCAGGGCATTTGGAAAGCACTCCCTCCACCATGCATGTTGAGCAATCTGATTTTACTGCATTAAATAATTATGTTGGCTTGCATGCATGTGTGGACATTGGTAAGTTAGCCCCTTCCACTTGTCTGTCACACTTCCTCTTGAAAATTCCACTTGACCCGAGAGGAAGTGAATTTATAATTACAAAGGTCAATGGAATTTCCACCCAATGGCTGGGTGGAATTGAGAATAAAGTTATATTACTGTTGCAATCACCACCCCAATTTCCATTTGATCCGGGAGGAGGATCCAGGTGGATGCTTTTTAATAAGTCAAGCTAGTGACATTAAAGAAGCGCTCATTGGGAGGCAACCCAATTTTTCTTTTCCTTTTCCTTTTTCCTTCTCTTTAGTTAGATTTGATTTTTGATTTTAAACTCTTGAATAATTTGAGAAGATCAAGAGTTCTCTTTTACTAATAAAATTGCCAAGTGATTTCAGGGTAAGAAGGAAGGAGGGAAGAGCAAGAAGACAAGAAAAGCAACCCAACTTTCAAGCAGTTTCTGACTGGAATGAGAGCCAGCACCCGCTACCGGCTCGGTAAGACGTTCCAATTTTTTTTAATTTATTAATATTTTTCTCCTCTCTCTAACTTGATTGTTTACATTGGGGACAATGTAAATTTTTAAGCTTGGGGTAGGGGTATTTTGCAATTACATTTTTTTTCTTTCATCTTGCATTCATATAGATTTGCATGATAGTTTGCATGTTCACATGATTAGATTGCCCTTGCTTAGATTTTGCATCCAATTGTGAGAACTAAGTGCCCAATAATTGGTGATAGTGAATTGTTGAACCCAATTTGTTATTCTTGTGATATGGCTGCAAATGAAAATGTTTGAGATAATCTTGGATAGTTGATAATTAGCATATGGTTCTGAGGAATTTTGTTTTTCATTGATATCTGAACTAAAATGTGAGATTTTGAGCCAAAGGGGTACTCACTAAATTTTACCCCATTCTTTGTGTTAGAGTGTTATTCCTCTTGGTTTGTTTTCTCTAGAACTTGACTTAAAACCATTTGAAGCTTAAAAATTTTTTAGAACAATTTTTGAAAATGATTGAGGCAATAGGTATTTTTTCTGGTCTTCTGAGCTTTGAATGATGAAATGCTACCCCTTAGTTGCCCAATTTTGAGTCTGAAATGTTTTGATAAATAATGTTTGATAAGGGACCTTCTAAAAGTATTACAAAAGGGTGAAAAAGGTTGTTGAAAATTTGGGAAAAGAAAAAAAAATATAATTCTCTTGATTTGAAAAATCTCCCCTTCTCCAAGCAAAAGAAAAAGAAAAGAGAAAAAATAAAAATAAATTAGAGAAGGGGATAACAAAAAGAAAAGAAAGAAAAGAAAGGTGGAAAAGTGAATTGAAAACCCAAGAAGGTATTTTAGAAGGTGTCATGTGTTGAAATGTTTGATACTTGGTATAGCCTTTTGAAATGTCCTTTTCTTGATTTCCCCACCTAACGATTAATCCCATGGCCACGTTACAACCCAGTAAAAGACCTCTTGATTCTAAATTGTTTTCATTAATAAAGTAGAGATTTGGTTGATAGTCAAGCCTATGGTAGATTTCATTCCTTGAGGAAAATTGAGCGAAATGTTACATACCCCTAAACACTTGAGTGAGGTAGAAAGAGAGCCAAGCAAATAAACAAGCTTGGGGTGAGCTTCATGTTAGGAAGAGTGCCCAAATCAGTGAGAACATGATTCTAAGGAACCTCAGCCTCTAATTGGACTTGAATTGATTGTCTCTTGCTGAATTGTTTGAATTGCCTATTGCTTGGATCATTTACTCGGGCTCTTAGTTCACTATCAATGTTCTGTTTTTTCTTCTGGCCTTAGTGATTGCTTGAGGACAAGCAATTGAATAAGCTTGGGGTGATTTGATAGTGTGATTTTACATGATGTTTTCTGTATACTTTTGCATGCATTTTGCATATAGATTAGGCATTCTTTATTTGATTTTAGTTAGATTTTCCCTTGGAACGGGTGAAGCGGTGTCTTGGTGTTGTTTTGCAGGAATTCAATGTAAAAATGATCAAAATCAGCCATGGTGGAGCTTGGAGGAAATAGAGCTTGAAAAGTGAAGAATATGAGCCAAACAGAGCCCATCACGGCCTGGCCGTGATGACCATCACGGCCATGATCAAGCAGAGCAGAAGGCAAAAGTCAGAAGCTGTCACGGCCTGCCCGTGATATACATCACGGCCGTGATAGGCTAAAAATTAAAGGTTCGCGTCGCGAACTCCAGCTCGCCTCGCGAGAGTTTATTTTGTGCAAGTACGCCCACTCCAGAACGCGTCACGGCCTGGCCGTGATGGCCATCACGGCCGTGACGTGCAGCAGACCTATAAATAAGAACGCAGCAGACAGAACAAAAGGGTCCAGAGGAGGCATTTGGAGGCACTTGGAGGCTGTGGCTGGGCTAGGGTTTCAACCCTAGAAGGGAGCCAAGAGGGGTTGCTTTGAAGAAGAAGGAAAGCTCATATGGAGCCTCTTCTCCAATTTCTCTGGTTTGGTTTTCTGTAAATATGAGTAGTTAAATCCCTGTTGTTGGGATTAGATGTAACCAACTTATGATTATGTATTTGTCTTGACTGATTAATCTATGTTCATGTCTTCATATTAGTGATTAATTTTCTATGCTTAATGCTTGTTGTGGCTAGCACCCCCATGACTCGATTTGTGTTTTGGTATGCAATGGGGACGTTCGTATCATAACCGGAATTGAATTTAATCACCTAGTAAGCCTTGTATCTAGGAATGGAACTAGGTTTATTAGTAATCACATGATCCCTAATCTTAATGCAAATTCATTAATCTAGGCCACCTAAGGAATTAGGGTCTATTAGTGGATTTAGGCTCTTGCCATCCGAGGAATCGGGGTTTGAGTAATTTAGTGGATTGATTTTAATATCTGAAGCATGAATGGGAGGTATCTAGTCCTGATAGTACATGAGTTAGAGGTTTGGTGAAGTCTAGTTCCAACATATCCTTTCTGCACTCCAAGTGTTTGTTAAAAGTCCCCAAAAAGGCAAAAAGATTTTATTTCTTTTCTTTTGTTTGTTTTGATTTCTCTGTTTAGTCTAGATAGTTGCCGAGTTTGTGAATTGGTAATTGACATCCAATCCCCGTGGATACGATAACCGGTCTCACCACCGTATTACTTGCACGACTGGGTATACTTGCCCAGATTCGTCCAACAATCCCGCAACAAGAATCTTAAAAAGAAGGGTGTTTAATAGATTTAGCTAAATCAAATTCAACTTTATCATCACCCACAGTTAAAGTCAATTTTCCATTTTTAACATCAATAATTGCTCCTGCGGTAGCCAAGAAAGGCCTACCAAGAATAATGGGGATTTAGGAATCCTCTTCCATTTCAAGTACCACAAATTCCGCAGGAATGAAAAATTTACCCACTCTAATAGGAACATCCTCCAAGATGCCTACAAGGAATTTGAAGGACCGATCCGCCAATTGAAGGGAGATTGTTGTGGGTTTTAGTTCACCCATCTCCAACTTCTTGCAAACAGAGAGGGGCATAAGAATAACACTAGCCCCCAAATCACAAAGAGCTTTATCAAAACTAGTGTTACCAATCAAGCAAGGAATAGAGAAACTACTTGGATCTTTCAACTTAGGAGTCAATTTATTTTGAATTAAAGCATTGCACTCCTCAGTTAAAGCCACCGTTTCATAGTCCTCTAACTTTCTCTTATTTGACAAGATATCCTTAAGAAATTTAGCATATGTCGGCATTTGTTGTAACGCCTCAGTGAAGGGTACATTAATGTACAATTTCTTAAGGACCTCTAGATATTTTCTAAATTGCTTATCTAACTTGGCCTTAGCCAACCTTTGGGGAAAATGTATTGGAGGTTGGTAAGGTGGTGGAGGGACATACTTAGACACTTTTTCACTAGGCTCTTCCTCTTCTAAGGGTTGTGTCATAGTAGGTTCCTCCTCCTCATCTGCACTCTTGTTATCACTCTCCCCTTTAGCCTCGGGATTCTCACGTTTCTTACCACTTCTTAGACTAACCGCTTTACAATGTTCATTATTTGGGTTCGCTTCAGGTTGTCCAGGAAACTTGCCCGGTTGCCTCATTGAATAGCCCTCTCGTTGGGGAATTTGAGTTTCTAACATCTTGTTGTGGATGGCTAAGTTATCTACCTTAGATGTTAACTCTTTTATTTCCTCATTAACTGCCCTACCTTGTTGCCTAAATTCTTCATTCTTCTTAATTTGAGTAGCAACAAAATTTTCCATAAGAGACTCAAGTTTGGACTTTTGTACCTGAGGATACCCCGATGCGGGTTTCCTATTACCTTGGCCTTCTTGGAATTCATGGTTCAATGTGTTGTTGTAGTTCCCGTAGGAAAGATAAGGATTATTCTTCCTTACTTGGTTGTAGGGATTTGGGGGAGCATAATTTGGTAGCTTTGGGTTCGTGTTATAGAAGTTGTGAGAAGAGTTCACTTGTTCCCCCGAAGCACCAGACTCTGGAGCGATACCATGTGGGCACTCCATTATGCCATGTCCCTACATTCCACAAATCTCACAAACAACGTAGCACTTATTGAACTCACATTAGCCTTTTCAAGCTTATCAAAATGTTTATTTAATGAGTCAAATTTAGACATAATTAAATCAGTACTATTCATTTCAAACTTACCCCCCGAAATCTTTTTCGGGTTATTACCTCTTTCCGAACCCCATTGGTGATAGTTGGTGGCTACGTTTTCATTGATATTGAACGCTTCAGTCAGAGGTCTGTTCATAAAGGCTCCACCAGCTGCGGAGTCAAGTGACACCTTTGATGAGTAATCCAATCCGTTATAGAAGGTATTCACTAACAACTACCTCTCGAGTCCATGATGTGGGCAAGACTCTAGCAATCCCTTGTAATGATCCCAAGCTTAGGATAAGCATTCTCCGTCCTTTTGGAAGAAGCCGGTGATCTGAGTTCGTAGGTAAGCAGTCTTGGATGGAGGGAAGAATTTCTCCAAGAATGCCTGCTCTAGTTGGTTGATGAGTGTGATTCCACCTCATATTTCATTGACATTTTGCATGCATTTTCATATAGTTTAGGCATTTCTAATTTGATTTTGGTTAGTTTTTACCTTGGAACGGGTAAGGCGGTTTTGTGGTGTTGTTGTGCAGGAATTAAGGATTAAAATGCTCAAGATTAACCATGATGGAGCTTGCATGAAGATGGAGATTGAAAAGCAAGATAATGAGCCAAACAGAGCCCATCACGGCCATGATCGAGTAGAGCTGAAAAGAAAGAATGGAAAAGTCAGAGTTGGTCACGGCCAGCCCGTGATGTCCATCACGGCCGTGACATGCCAACTGAACCAGACCCTCACAGACAGAACTGATCATGGCCTAGCCGTGATGGTGGTCACGACCGTGACAGACCAACCAGCAAGGCAACCTCCAAGGCAGAATCCGTCACGGCCTGGTCGTGATGGCCATCACGGCTGTGATGCGTGATATATGGATCTTTAGAAACTGATTTGATCTGAATTTGTGATTGATTGGGATTCAAATTATCCTAATCTATAAATAGATCACTTAGGCTCGAAAATAGGGGACTTTTTGGCTGCTACCCCTTAGACAAAATTAGGATTTCTCTTCTCCCTCTTCTCCTCTTCTCTTAGGATTTCATTTATGTTGTTGTTAATCAAGCTTCCCATCACCATGGCAATGCTGGAGTAGTAGCTTTATTTCTAGGGATTGGGGCTATGCCCAAGATTTGTTTATCTTATGAATTGATGTTTTCCTTTTGTTAATTTCAATTTTGCTTTAGATCTGATTTCTATTGCTTTAATTACTTGTAAATTCGGTGGCCACTTATTTGCATGTCATGGTTACTCTAAGGAGGAACCTAGCGGTGAACTTAAGTATTGGATCTATAGGAATCAGACTTAGGACTTAAATCACGAGAGTTAGAAGTCGTCCTTCGAGGGTTAACGAATTGTCACAAAGCTTAAAGGGTTCAATCTGAATTCAACTACCACGAGAGTAGGGGTTGGTTTAATTGGGCAAGGTTTTTGTAACCCGAGAGGGAGCATTAACTTATTTAGAATAAATTCGCCTTCAAAGCAATTTTGATAATTAACAAGGGGTAGTCAATTTAGTAACACGAACAATCTTGTTGGTAACCCAATTCCTAGGAATCCCTTTAGATTTGAAAAACCCTTAATTGATTTACTTTCCTCTTTTAATTGATTGCAATCTTAAATATCTGATTTTCTAGTTAATCCTTATTTCAAAAATCAAATCTTTTCAAAATCCTTTTTATATATATATTCCAGTTTAATTGATTTTATAATTAGTTGTGATTTGAGATCACGGTCTCTGAGGGATCGATCTTTTTATTACTTGACGACGAATCCGGTACACTTGCCGGAATCAACGCCATCAAGTTTTTGGCGCCGTTGCCGGGGACTGTGCTTTCTTAAATATCAATTTAATTTTTAAATTAATTTTTTCTGGACTTTTTCTTTCTAAATATTTCTTTTTTTTTAAAAGAAATTCATTTATCTCTTTTTCTTTCTAGAGTATCTATCTTTCTCTTATAGGTGTTTTTCTCTTTTATGCAAAGATCCCTAAGTCTTGGAAACCTTATTGAGGTTGACCCCGAAATCGAAAGGACCTTTCATAGGCGTAGCAGACTACAAAGAGAGAAGGAGAGGTTGATTCCCATTCCAATCATGGCGAATCTACCGGATACAAAACCATTGAAGGACTACGCAGCCCCAAATTCTAGGGGTTTGCGAACTGGGATTGCTAGGCCAGAAATCGAGGCGGAGAACTACACTATACCGCCTATGCTCATTAGCATGATTAGGCAACATCAACTCGGAGGATTGCCCTCGGAGGACCCGACCGATCATGTGGAGACATTCTTGGAGTTCATCGATGCAATCAGAATTCATGGCTCCCCGATTGATGCTATTCGCTTGAGGTTGTTCCCCTCCTCTCTTACATGAAAGGCAAAAGCTTGGCTGAAGCAAGTGCCCTCTAATACCTTGTCAACTTGGGACCAACTGGAGCAGGCATTCTTGGAGAAATTCTTCCCTCCATCCAAGACTGCTTACCTAAGAACCCAGATCATCGGCTTCATCCAAAAGGACGGAGAATGCTTATCCAAAGCTTGGGATCGCTACAAGGGATTGCTAGAGTCTTGCCCACATCATGGACTCGAGAGGTGGTTGCTAGTGCATACCTTCTACAACGGATTGGATTACTCTTCGAAGGTGTCACTTGACTCTGCAGCTGGTCGAGCCTTTATGAATAGACCTCTGACTGAGGCATTCAATATCATTGATAACGTAGCCACCAACTACCACCAATGGGGTTCGGAAAGAGGTAATAACCCGAAAAATCTTTCGGGGGGTAAGTTTGAAATGAATAACACTGATCTTATTATGTCTAAATTTGACTCATTGAATAAACGATTTGATCAGCTTGAAAAGGCTAATGTGAGTTCAATAGGTGCTACTAATATTGTTTGTGAGATTTGTGGAATATAGGGACATGACATAATGGAGTGCCCACGTGGTATTGCTCCTGGATCCGGTGCTTCGGGGGAACAAGTGAACTCTTGTCACAACTTCTATGACAAGAACTCGAAGTTGCCAAACTATGCTCCTCCAAATTCTTACAACCAAGGAAGGAAGAATAGCCCTTACCTATCCTACGGGAACTACAACAACACGTTGAACCACGAATTCCAGGAAGGTCAAGGTAATAGGAAACCCGCATCAGGGTATCCTCAGGTTCAAAAGTCTAGACTTGAGTCTCTCTTGGAAAATTTTGTTGAAACTCAAACAAAACAAAATGAAGAGTTTAGGCAACAAGGTAGGGCAGTAAATGAGGCAATAAAAGAGTTAGCATCTAAGGTAGATAACTTAGCCATCCATAATAAGATGTTAGAAACTTAGATTGCCCAACAAGCTAGTACATATACCAGAACTAAGGGTACGTTCCTAGGACAACCCGAAGTTAATCCCAATGAGCACTGTAATGCTATATACTTGAGGGATGATAAGCTTGGGGTAGTTGAAAAGGATGTGGAATGTGAGGAGGACATGAACGAAGATGAAGAGATAGAGCTAAAGTATGTCCCTCCACCACCGTACCAACCCCCAATACCTTTCCCACAAAGGTTGGTCAAGAAAAAGCAAGTAGAAATAGAAACTAAGAGCTTAATTGAGGAGCATAATGCCATGATAAAAACTAATATGCCTCCTAAACTAAAAGATCCAGGAAGTTTCTCTATTGCTTGCTCAATTGGAGAGGTGAAAATAGACCAAGCCTTATGTGACCTAGGGGCTAGTGCGAGTCTGATGCCGCTTACTATCTTTGAGAGGTTAGGAACCAAGGAATTGAGTCCCTCCAAATTCTCTTTACAATTTGCGGATGACTCAGCTAAAACACCTCTAGGCATACTAGAGAATGTCCCCGTAAAGGTAGGGAAATTTTTCATTCCTACAGATTTCATGGTGTTGGATATGAATGGGAATTCTAAATTCCCTATCAGTCTAGGAAGGCCATTCTTGGCCACAGCTGGAGCACTAATAGATGTAAAGAATGGCAAGCTCTCTCTGAATGTAGAGGAAGGTAGGGTAGATTTTGATTTGACTAACTCATATAACAACCCTCCTTTTGAGAGTCATGTGTGCAGGATTGAAATAATGCCTCCAGAGGTGAAGGAAGAGCCTAACATGGAAGCAACTCCGAAGCTTAGCATGACGAATGATGCACCAAATGGTGATGAAGTCGGAGCTGCTCATCATGTGGAGTTAAAACTTCCGCCTGGAGGAAGTGAGGCCATGAAACTCAGAGTAAAAAGAGCAAAGCGAAAGCACAATTGGCCATACGAACAAAATAGGCTCTTTGAAGGACTTCCATGGAAGAGAAGTGTTCTTGCACTTCCAAGCCCAACCGACCTCGGTTGATTGAAGGGAGTATGGTCAAGCTTAAGACCGTAAATAAGCGCTTCTTGGGAGGCAACCCAAGTTTCCTTTCCCTTTTCCATTTGTTTTTGAGTAATTTGAGGAGATTAAGAGAAGAAAGATCACTAATTGATGGTTTTGCCAAGTATTTTCATGTTATGAAAGCAGTAAGAGCAAAAAGGTAAGGAAAAATAAAGTCAGAGGTCATCACGCCCAGGCAGTGACGGTGGTCACGGCCGTGATTAGCTAACCAAAGAAGATTAGAAAGGATCACGGCCCGGCCATGATATCCATCACAGGCGTGATGAGAAGGACCCTGAAGATCAGAATGTATCACGGCCTAGCCGTTATGGAACTCACGGCCGTGACAGGCCAGCTCCTGTAGACCAGAAATGATCACGGCCTAGCCGTGATGAGCATCACGGCTGTGACACATTTTCCAGCATTCCTTTGACTCGCATGTGAGCCAGTACCCTCTACCACCTCGGTGAGTTGTTCCATTTTTCTCCTCTCTCCGACTTGATTGTTTACATTGGGGACAATGTAAGTTTTTAAGCTTGGGGTAGGGGTATTTTTGCAAATTTTTGCATTTTTCATGTTGCATTTATATAGGCATAGTTTTGCATGATCACATGATTAGATTGCCCCTTGCTTAGAGTATGCTTCCAATTGTGAGAACTTTGTGCCAAATGAATTGAGACAGTGAATTTTTGAACCCAATTTTTGTATTCTTGTGATAAGGCTAAAAATAAAAATGCTTGAGATGATCTTTTGATAATTGATAATTAACATGTGGTTCCTTAGACTTGTGTTTCTCATTGATTTTAAACTACTAAATGTGAGATTTTTGAGCCTAAAAGGGGTACTCACTAAATCTACCCCGTTCTTTGTGATTGTGTTTTATTCCTCTTGGATTGTATTCCCTAGAAGCCGATTTATAATGCGGGATAACTTGAATCCCAAGAAAATACAAAAATCAGATCAACTCAGTTTTTAAAGATCCAGATATTGCGCGTCACGGCCGTGATGCCTGTCACAGCCAGGTCGTGATGGGTTCTACCTTGGAGATTGCTTCGCTGGTTGGTCTGTCACGGCCGTGACCACCATCACGGACTAGTCGTGATCAATTCTGCCTGTGAGGGTCTGGTTCAGTTGGCATGTCACGGCCGTGATGGACATCACGGCCTGGCCGTGACCAGCTCTGACTTTTCCATTCTTTCTTTTCAACTCTACTCGATCATGTCACGGCTAGGCCGTGATGGACATCACAGCTAGGCCGTGATCAGTTCTGTTTGTCTCATTTTCTTGCTTTTCAAGCTCCATCTTCATGCAAGCTCCAACATAACTGATCCTGAGCATTTTAATCTTCATTTCCTGTACACAAGCATCATAAAGCCACCTTACCCGTTCCAAGGTAAAAGCTAACAAAAATTAAATTAAATATGCCTAAACTATATGAAAATGCATGCAAAATGTCAAAGAAATATGAGGTGAAATCATACTCATCAAACTACCCCAAGCTTAAGATTTTGCTTGTCCTCAAGCAATAACTATGGCCAGAAAAGATAATCAATTAGAGCATGGACAGTGAATCTAGGACCCGAGTAATAAATCCAAGTAACATGCATATTCAATAAGAAACCAAGAGACAATCAAGTTTAAGTCCAATTAGAGGCTTAGGTTCCCTAAATTTACATCTCTCACTAATTCGGGCACTCTTCTCACCTCACTCATAAGTTTGAGGGTATATGACAATTCGCTCAATTTCCTCAAGGAAGGTACCCTACCATAAGCTTGACTATTAACCAAATCTCTACTTTATTAATGAAAACACATAAGAATCAAGAGGTCTTTTATTTTGGTTGTAATGGGGCCACAAGATTAATTGTTAGGTGGGGAAATCAAGAAAAGGAAAATTCAAGAAGGCTAAACAAAATATCAAACAATGCAAAGCATGACAACCTTATAACATTCGGTTTTGGGCTTTAGTTCAGTTTTCCACCTTTCTTTCTTTCTTCCTTTTTACTTTTTATTTCTCACTTTCTTTTTCTCATCCCCTTCTCCATTTTTTTATTTTTATTTATTTATTTGGAGAAGGAGAGATTTTCAACTTAAGATATATATATATATATATATATATATATATATATATATATATATATATATATATATATATATATATTCACAATTTAATTTTCCAACTTCCTTTTTGCCCTTTTGCAACACTTTAAAAGGTGCCATACCAAAGCATCGTTCATTAAAATAAATCA
Organism: Sophora flavescens; assembly: GCA_030762895.1. NCBI lineage: Eukaryota > Viridiplantae > Streptophyta > Magnoliopsida > Fabales > Fabaceae > Sophora > Sophora flavescens. Next base: position 111,241,009 of record CM061063.1, read on the forward strand.
AGGTACCAAGAAAAGTATTTTATTCTTTTAGGCTCAAAATTGGGCAACTAAGGGGTAGCGTTTAATCAGTCAAAGTTCAGAAGGCCAGAAAAATACCTAGTGCCTCAATCATTTTCAAATATACTTTCAAAAATTTTTTAAGTTTCAAAACGGTTTCAAGTCAAGTTCCAGAGAACACAATCCAAGAGGAATAAAACACTCAATCACAAGGAATGGGGTAGATTTAGTGAGTACCCCTTTTAGGCTCAAAATCTCACATTTAGTAGTTGAAAATCAATGAGAAATCCAAATCCTAGGAACCACAAGCTAATTATTAACTATCAAAAGATCATCTCAAGCATTTTTATTTTTAGCCTATCACAAGAATACAAAAAATTGGGTTCAAAAATTCACTGTCTCAATTCATTTGGCACAAAGTTTTTCACAATTGGAGACTTTGGTACAAAGATTTTCACAATTGGAGGCATACTATAAGCAAGGGGCAATCTAATCATGTGATATATGCAAAACTAATCCTAAATGAATGCAACATGCAAGAAGGCAAAAATAATACCCCTACCCCAAGCTTAAAAACTTACATTGTCCCCAATGTAAATAATTAAGTCGTAGGGAGGATAAAAATAAAAACAACTCACTGAGGTGGTGGGTGCTGGCTCAGATGCCAGTCATAGAGTTGCTGGATCATGGCTCTCTGCTCACGCTACTCCTCCATGATGCGCTCCTGGTTCACTAGGATAGTGTCAAAGGTGGAAGAGAACCGCGCATAAGGATCATCGGACGATGTACCTGCAGAGGAATAAGATGGGTGCCCAGACGGCCTAGCCTGCGGTGGCGGGCGTAATGGCCTTTGTATCCTAATAGGCTGAGGCTCCTCTCTCACCAGCACTTTGCAATTTACCGGATTTGTTACATCCAAAAGTGAGGGGTTAGGGAGAGGAATTGGGTGCCTGCGCCTTGGGTGTTTCAGGGAGTACGTATCATCCTCCTGGGTGATCATCCCCATGGCCTCACAAGCCTGCAAAGTGATACGTGTCCGTCCTGGGGCGGCCTTAAAACCATCCAAATCAAAGTTACAGTGATGGCATATGGTGGTGATTAAGCCACCAATGACAATAGTTCCACTCGAGCTCTTGGTGACCTTTAAGAGGTGCCTAGCCAAAAATGACCCTGTGTCCACATTGCTCTCAGGGTGGAGCATGGCCCAAAGTATAAAGACCTCGTCCTGGCGGACGGATCCGTCACTCTCTCCATGGCCAAACAGGGTGTTAGCTATGACCCTATGCATATATCTTATACTTGGGTTAACAAGAGCTGTGGACTTGGATGTCTGAGGGTCAAAACTCCTGCCTTCGTAGTCAATTATTGACCAGAAACTTTGTGCACTAAACCCTAAGGGGTATCTCCCGTCACCCCCTGCTGGTAGACCAAAAATTTCATTAAATTCAGCTAGGGTTAGCACAAAATCCTGGTTGAAGAGCCGGAATGTAATATGTCCCCCAAGGCAATGCGGCCCTTGGAGAATTACCGCATTTAGAGAGCTTAAGAACTCCAAAGTAGGGCCAGCAAATGCAGGGTATCTGGTGTGAGCAAACTCGCTCCACCCTATGTTTTCTAACATCCAGTTGATGTCAACAGTCAGGCCTAGGGTGTCTATACACGCATCATCAAGATATTTTGTCTGGATAATCTTCCTATTTTTCAAATTATTAAATCTATCTTGTTGAGCATTATCTTTGAAAACAATCCCATACCCATGTTCATCAGTCTCAGAGTTAGAAGAGCCTGAGTCTGAGTAGTTACCTGGGTTCCTGCTTCCTCTGGTACGAAGGCATGAGGCTTCGGTTTCCCTTTGATGCTTGCTTGCCATGATTTTCTTCGATGAGTCTCAAAGCACCAAAATTCACAATCCCCTCTTGCACTGTTTTTGCAATTCGGATTTTTAGGGGCTAGGGTTTCAGAATTGGGAATTTTTGAGTTTGCCCAAAATTGAAGGATTTGGCTTGTGGGTCTTGTTGGGTTAGGTTTGGGGAGCAAGGGAGTAGAGTTGGTTTGGCATGGGTGTCATGGGGGAGGTGAGTTTTCAAGCTTTTGGGTTGAATGGGTATGGTGGAGGCTGTGAGAGGAAGAAGAAGATGAGTGGATGAAGAGGAAGATGGTGGGTTTAGGTTAAGGGGGGGTTGCGTTGATGAGTGTGAGATGAGGGAAAGGAGGATTTGGAATGAAGGGTGAGAGCTTGTGGCTATGGAGGTAGAGAGAAGGTAGAGAGGAGGAAGAGAGTTAGGCTGTTTTTGACAAGAGGGGATGGGGTTTGCAATTTAAAAATCTAAGTTAAAAGCGTGTCACGGCCGTGACCCACATCACGGGCAGGCCGTGACGTGTTCTATGTCAGGCAAATCCCTTTTCACGGGCGTGATGCATATCACGACTAGCCCGTGATAGAATATGTTCTGTTTCAGTTGGCCTTTCATGGCCGTAATCACTATCACGGCCTGGCGGTGATCCTTCCTGACTTTCTGGTCTTCACATCACGGCCGTGATGGATTCTGATCTTCTGGGTCCTTCTTGTCACTCCCGTGATAGCAATCACGGCTGGACCGTGATACTGTCTGAATTTCAGCAGTTGATTCATCACGGCCGTGACCCATGTCATGGCCTGGGCGTAATCATTTCTGACTTTCTTTTCCATGCCCTTTTCACTCTTCATGCCTTCCTGACCTGAAAACACTTGACAAATCCATTAATTGTGATCATTCTTCTCTCAAATCTTCTAAATTATTCAAAGACAAAATTCAGAAACAAACTAAGAAGGGAAAGAAAGCTTGGGTTGCCTCCCAAGAAGTGCTTATTTATGGTCCTAAGCTTGACCATAGTCCTTTCAATATTTTGATGTTGGATCGAGGAGGGAAATTGCAACCTCCTATTCAAGTGGATGATCTCCAAGGTAGTGCTTCAGCCTCTGTCCATTGACCTTGAATGCTCCACGTTCCTGGTTCCAAACCTCGACGGCACCATACAAAAATACTTTCATTACTTTAAATGGTCTAGACCATCTAGACTTGAGCTTTCCTGGGAATAACCACAACCTCGCATTGTAGAGTAGCACCAATCCTCCTTCATGGAATTCTCTATGAAGGATATGCTTATCATGCCACCTCTTTCTTCTCTCCTTGTAAGACCTTGCGGACCCGTAAGCATCCAATCTTAGCTCATCAAGTTCATGAAGTTGAAGGATTCTCTTTTCCCCAACAGCTTTTATATCAAAGTTTAGCCTCTTAATGGCCCACAAGGCCTTATGCTCAAGCTGGACTAGTAAGTGACATGGCTTCCCGTAAATAAGTCTAAAGGGTGTCATCCCAATAGGAGTCTTGTAGGCCGTACGGTAAGCCCAAAGAGCATCATCAAGCTTTCAGGATCAATCCTTTCTCGAACTTGAAATGGTCTTCTCTAGAATGTTGTTTATCTCTCGATTGGAAACTTCGACTTGCCCACTTGTCTGAGGGTGTTAAGGTGTAGCAATCCTATGAGTGACTCCATATTTGAGTAGGAGTTTTTCAAATTGTTTTTCAATGAAGTACGATCCTCCATCACTAATGACTGCCCTTGGAATTCCAAACCTTGGAAAAATCACCTTCTTGAATAGGTTGATTACGGTTTTTCCATCACTTGTTGGGGAAGGAATGGCTTCCACCCATTTAGAGACGTAATCAACGGCTACAAGAATGAACTTATTGTTACAAGAGGAAGGAAAGGGTCCTATGTAGTCAACTCCCCAAACATCAAATATCTCTACTTCTAGCATAGTGTTGAGTGGCATTTCATGCTTCTTAGAGATGTTCCCCGTTCTTTGACATGGATCACAAGCAAGCACGAACATTCGGGCATCTCTGAATATATGAGGCCAATAGAAACCAGCTTGAAGCACCTTTGCTGCTGTCTTTGAGGCACTAGCATGTCCTCCGTAAGATGAAGAATGACAATAACTCAACATACTTGGAACCTCGACTTCTGGAATACACCTTTTGTAAATGCTATGCGCACACTTGCGGAAAATGTAAGGCTCATCCCACACGTAGTTCTTGAGATCGGAAAAGAACTTCTTCTTTTGTTGATAACTGAACTCCGGTGGTAGAATCCCACATACAAAATAATTCACAAAATCCGCGTACCATGGAGCATTCTCTCCCAAGATGGCGAACAGTTGCTCATCAGGGAAAGAATCATCTATCGACAAGTTGTCCTTCTCATGTTCCAATGGTTCAAGTCTGGATAAGTGGTCCGCAACCAAGTTCTCTATCCCTTTCCGGTCCCGAATCTCCAAGTCAAATTCTTGTAGAATGAGGATCCATCGGATGAGTCTTGGCTTTGCTTCCTTCTTAGTCATGAGGTACTTTAGTGCGGAGTGGTCCATGTGCACTCTGACTTTAGACCCCACAAGGTATGATCTGGATTTCTCAAATGCAAAGACAACCGTAAGCAACTCTATCTCAGTTGTGGTATAATTGGCTTGAGCTCCATCTAGAGTTTTGCTTGTATAGTATATTGTATGAACCTTCTTGTCTATCCTTTGTCCCAATACCATCCCACAGCGTAGTCACTAGCATCACACATTACTTCAAATGGCTCATTCCAATCTGGTGTTTTCAAAATTGGAGCGGTGGTCAAAGCTTCCTTCAACCTATAAAATGCACTCAAATATTCCTCATTAAAATCAAATGGAACATCTTTTATTAATAGGTTAGATAAGGGTTTAGAAATTTTTGAAAAATCTTTGATGAAACGCCGGTAAAACCCGGCATGTCCCAAGAAACTTCTAACTCCTTTCACATTTACCGGTGTGGGCAAATTTTCAATAACATCAATTTTGGCCCTATTCACCTCAATGCCTCTTCCAGACTAGGATGTATAGGAACAAGTAAACGTGGTCTTTTCTTGATCACTAGGATGTATAGGAATTTGATGAAAACCGGAATATCCATCCAAGTAACAAAAGTATGAATGCCTAGCTAAACTTTCTAGCATTTGATCAATAAATGGAAGAGGGAAGTGATTTTTCCTTGTTGCCTTATTTAACTTCCTATAATCAATGCACATTCTCCAACCGGTTACCGTCCTAGTAGGGATTAGTTCATTATTTTCATTTTGAATAACAGTCATCCCCCCTTTCTTAGGAACCACATGTACCGGACTAACCCATTCATTGTCGGAGATTGGATAAATAACCCCCGCATTTAACAACTTAAGCACTTCTTTCTTAACCACCTCTTTCATATTAGGGTTCAACCTATGTTGATGCTCAATGGATGGTTTATGCTCATTTTCCATTAAAATGCGATGCATGCAGAAAGAAGGATTTATGCCTTTAATATCATCAATTGTATATCCTATGACCTCTCTATGCATTCTTAGCTCCTCAAGCAATTTCTCAGTTTCCAACTCATTCAAGCTAGCATTCACAAGTACCGGATAGGAAGAGTTAGGACCAAGAAATTCATACATCAATGTGGAAGGAAGAGGTTTTAGTTCTACCTTTGGGGCTTCTTCATATTTCAAATCCTTACTCTTTGGTTTCAACTCAAGTTTTTCTTTCTTTGTTTTGTTCGGAGAAATTTCCGGACTAGCCTCCAAGAAGCGGGCAAAATTCCTTACTTATCCTCCATGAGCATTTAAGTCTCCACCAATCAAACACAATTCCAATGGATCATCAACACAAGCTTGAGTGGATTCTTCTTTCACCACTTGGTGCATTAAGTCAATCCTGCAACAAGAATCTTCAAAAGAAGGGTGTTTAATAGATTTAGCTAAATCAAATTCAACTTTATCATCACCCACAATTAAAGTCAATTTTCCATTTTTAACATCAATAATGGCTCCCGCGGTAGCCAAGAAAAGCCTACCAAGAATAATGGGGATTTGGGAAACCTCTTCCATTTCAAGTACCACAAAATCCGCAGGAATGAAAAATTTACCCACTCTAATAGGAACATCCTCTAAGATGCCTACAGGGAATTTGACGGACCGATCTGCCAATTGAAGGGAGATTGTTGTGGGTTTTAGTTCACCCATCTCCAACTTCTTGCAAATAGAGAGGGGCATAAGACTAACACTAGCCCCCAAATCACAAAGAGCTTTATCAAAACTAGTGTTACCAATCAAGCAAGGAATAGAGAAACTTCCTGGATATTTCAATTTAGGAGGCAATTTATTTTGAATTAAAGCACTGTACTCCTCAGTTAAAGCCATTGTTTCATAGTCCTCTATCTTTCTCTTATTTGACAAGATATCCTTAAGAAATTTAGCATATGTCGGCATTTGTTTTAACGCCTCAATGAAGGGTACATTAATGTACAATTTCTTAAGGACCTCTAGAAATTTTCCAAATTGTTTATCTAACTTGGCCTTAGCCAATCTTTGGGGAAAAGGTATTGGAGGTTGGTAAGGTGGTGGAGGGACATACTTAGACACTTTTTCACTAGGCTCTTCCTCTTCTAAGGGTTGTGTCTTAGTAGGTTCCTCCTCCTCATCTGCACTCTTATTATCACTCTCCCCTTTAGCCTCGGGATTCTCAAGTTTCTTACCACTTCTTAGACTAACCGCTTTACACTGTTCATTATTTGGGTTCACTTTAGGTTGTCCAGGAAACTTGCCCAGTTGCCTCATTGAATTGCCCGTTTATTGGGTAATTTGAGTTTCTAACATCTTGTTATGGATGGCTAAGTTATCTACCTTAGATGTTGACTCTTTTATTGCCTCATTAACTGCCCTACCTTGTTGCCTAAATTCTTCATTCTGCTTAGTTTGAGTAGCAACAAAATTTTCCATAAGAGACTCAAGTTTGGACTTTTGTACCTGAGGATACCTCGATGCGGGTTTCCTATTACCTTGGGCTTCTTGGAATTCGTGGTTCAATGTGTTGTTGTAGTTCCCGTAGGAAAGATAAGGATTATTCTTCCTTACTTGGTTGTAGGGATTTGGGGGAGCATAATTTGGTAGCTTCGGGTTCGTGTCATAGAAATTGTGACAAGAGTTCACTTCTTCCCCCGAAGCACCGGACTCAGGAGCGATACCATGTGGGCACTCCATTATGTAATGTCCCTGCATTCCACAAATCTCACAAACAACATTAGTAGCACCTATTGAACTCACATTAGCCTTTTCAAGGTTATCAAAACATTTATTTAATGAGTCGAATTTAGACATAATTAAATCAGTACTATTCATTTCGAACTTACCCCCCGAAAGCTTTTTCGGGTTACTACCTCTTTCCGAACCCCATTGGTGATAGTTGGTGGCTACGTTTTCAATGATATTGAACGCTTCAGTCAGAGGTCTGTTCATAAAGGCTCCACCAGCTGCGGAGTCAAGTGACACCTTTGATGAGTAATCCAATCCGTTGTAGAAGGTATGCACTACCAACCACCTCTCGAGTCCATGATGTGGGCAAGACTCTAGCAATCCCTTGTAACGATCCCAAGCTTTGGATAAGCATTCTCCGTCCTTTTGGAAGAAGCCGGTGATCTGAGTTCGTAGGTAAGCAGTCTTGAATGGAGGGAAGAATTTCTCCAAGAATGCCTGCTCTATTTGGTCCCAAGTTGACAACGTATCAGCGGGCACTTGCTTCAACAAAGCTTTTACCTTCCCAGTTAGAGAGGAGGGGAATAACCTCAAGCGTATAGCATCGATCTGGGCACCTTGAATTCTTATTGCATCGGTGAATTCCAAGAATGTCTCCACATGATCAGTCGGGTCCTCCGAGGGTAATCCTCCAAACTGATGTTGCCTAATCATGCCAATTAACTGAGGCGGTATAGTGTAGTTCTCCGCCTCAATTTCTGGCCTAGCAATCCTAGTTCGCAAACCCCTAGCATTTGGGGCTGCGTAGTCCTTCAATGGTTTGGTATCCGATAGATTCGGCATGAGTGGAATGGGAATCAACCTCTCTCACTCTCTTTGTCTTTGTAGTCTCCTACGTCTATGAAAGGTCCTTTCGATCTTGGGGTCAACTTCAATAAAGTTTCCAAGACTTAGGGATCTTTGCATAAAAGAGAAAAATACCTATGGTAGAGAGATAGATACTCTGGAAAAAGAAAAAGAAATAAATAATAATAAAAAATATGTCCAGAAAAAATCAATTAAAAATTAAATTGAAATTCAAGAAAACACAGTCCCCGGCAACGGCGCCAAAAACTTGATGGTATCCGAATCTGAAAGTGAACGACTTCGTCGTCAAGTAATAAAAAGATATCGTACCACAGAGACCGTGATCTTAAATAACAATTAGTTATCAAATTGATTTAATTGAACTGGAATAAGATTTGGTTTTTGAAATCGGAATCAAGTAACAATCAAATTTAAAATTACAATTAAACAAAATAGGAAAGTAATTCAAATAGGGGTTTTTCAAATTCAAAAGATATTCCTAGGAATTGGGTTACCAACAAGATTGTTCATGTTACTAAATTGACTACCCCTTTTATTAATTATCGAAATTTGCTTTGAAGGCGAATTTATCCTAAATAAGTTAATGCTCCCTCTCGTGGTAATTGAATTTAAATCGAACCCTTTAAGTTTTGTGACAATTCGTGAACCCTCGAAGGACCGCTTCTAACTCTCGTGATTTAAGTCCTAAGTTTGATTCCTAGAGATCTAATACCTAAGTTCACCGCTAAGTTCGTCCTTAGTGTATCTAAGACAAGCAAATAAGTGGCCACTAAATTTACGAGTAATTAAAGCAATTGGAATCAAATCTAAAGCAAATTGAAATTAACAGGAGACCAAACATCAATTCATCACCATAAACAAATCTTGGGCATAGCCCCAATTCCTAGAAATAAGACTACTACTCAAGCATTGCCATGATCATAGCAAGCTTGATTCACTAGTGCAATAAGTGCTTTTTACGTCAGTTAAAATTGATTTTTTACGTCAGAATACTGACTGACGTAAATACAACTGACGTTAATAGTTAATATTTTAACGTCAGTTGAGAACTGATGTTAAATATAAAACTATTAACGTCAGTTCCTTAACAAAACCGACGTTAATTTTGTAAAAATTAACGTCGGTTTTTTAAACAACTGACGTTAAACATAAAACTATTAACGTCAGTTCTTTAAGACAACGGACGTTAATTTTGTTAAAACTAACGTCAGTGGTTATAAAGAACTGACATTAAAGGTTTAATTTTTAACGTCAGTTTTAATAAACAACTGACGTTAATAGTGTACCGTATATTTTATAAAATACTATTAATGTCAGTTGTTTGATACAACTGACGTTAATAGGTTTTTTTTTTTAATTCAGTTTTAAAATATCACTCCCCTCAGCTATCCCTGCATTCAGTAAATATCCCAGTAACACAGAATATCACACACATTACAGAATTGCAAAGGAAAAATGGAACAATGGGGGGACTTAAAACCAAAACCCATGTATATATATAAATAAATTTTAGTTCCAATGTCTAAAAAACAAAACTACCAATCTAAGGATATATATATATACATGTTATTAATTAGTTTCTAAAGTCTAACAAAAAAAACTATTTATCTAAGTATTGCGGAGGTATCTTGTCAATTCCTTTTTCAGCCGCATACTTGAAGAAGAATTCAGCGAAGCGCATCCTAAAGTCTCTTAACTCATCTTCTTGAATAGGCGATTGGTCGTTAAATGCCTACACACGTTCAAATAATAACAATAACATCAATGCAAGTCATCTTCAAAACTATAATATATAATTTAACAAGTTGTTTAAATATTACCTTAATGCATCCATCCGTAATGGATGTGGAGACTATGTTCAGCGTATGAAGCATCACATAATAGCCGCACGACCACCCGTCATTTTGAAATCGAGACTACCCACAAAATTAATTTCAACGGCAGTTGAATATACATATAAATTAGAAATTATAATATTAATTATTTGATAAATAAACTACCAAACCTTGATGATGTTCCATACAGGATTTGCTTTAGCCTTAGAAGTCCTACTTCTCTCGTTGGCGCAACTTATGCTACTCGCCTTCAGCGCGCTATCATAAACAAATAATCATGTCGATCAATTAACAAATTCATATATCATGTGTGTAATAAACTAAAAACAACTGATATTAAAACTTAAATTAAATTTAAGATTAGTTACTTACTTATTTCTAGACTTCCACCACCTTGGTGGCGGATCTTGGTGGAGAGAGCAGAAGAATATGACTCTATGCCTAGACGGGTGAAGTACGAACAACTGCCAATGGCTTTTCATACAGTAGGGAGCCAGATATAATTCTTTCGGATTGTCTCCCAACAAGTTCCCTAAGTATTTACTCAATGCATCGCCAGCAAAGAAATCGGGCAGAAGGATTGACGGATCTAAGAAACCGTAAACTGATGCAACGCCCTTATCAAGCTGAAGACGATGGAGATACCTAAGATATGAAAATGTGTGGATGTTAATTACATAATATATATATATATATATATATTGAAATTAAAATAAATTATTAAATGGAAAAATACCAAAAATAAATAAGTTATAAAATTAAAATTAACTTACGTGCACCAGAGACTGAAAACATTGCTGTTCATCCAGACGCTATTTCTGCAGGCGTTCCCGAGATCATCACCACAGAAGGTAAATATCCCCCGTTGATCTGGGCGTGCCACCCATCCATCGTGCTCCAATGGACATTCAAAAATCTCAAACGCATAATCCTCACCAAGTGAGAACAAACGAGTGATAGGTGACAACGACACCGACGTCGACTTGGCCTTCAGTTAAGGAAAAATAAAATAGATAAGTTTTTGATAATTAAAAAAAACACAAGTAATTATTTGACTAATTTGGACATTAATAATGAATAAATACCTTTGCTAAAATTTCGAGCTCACGTCGTTTGGAGTCCAACTCAAGCTCACGCCTTTTCATTTCCAACTCATGCTCATGGCGCTGGACTTCCAACTCCCGCTCCCTAGCTGCCAACTCATCGTCCTCCACATGTGCCCTACTAAAACTCTCTTTTGTGCTCACATGTGAAGGTTTGGCAAGCCTTGCGGTGTCCTGGGATGTACCGACGGATGAAAGCTCTCTAGCAAGCGCCTGCTTGAATTCTGGGTTGGATATTAAGCCTTGCATCAGATGTGTTGTAATAGCTGGGTTGGACATGAGGTGCTGAGTAATGTCAGCCAAAATTGATGCTTCATTGACCACCCGCTTTCGTGAAGAAGACTTGCCATAATATTCTTTGATGGTCACGTTCCCAGGAACACCGAGAACCCGACCAGGATGGTCTTTCTTGCCTAGAGCAGTCATCAAGACGTCCTGCCGTCCAGAAGGGACGAAAGAGCCCTGGGAGGATTTTGATTTAAGATCCATCTACAATGAAAAAAAATGAAAAAACGTGCAAGTGAAAAGTGTTGCAAATATTTATACAAATATCAATTGAAATCAAGTTAATTATTTACTTACAATCTTATCTGCCACTTCACGAGTGGCATCAACTTTAAAAGATCCCGTCTTTGTCATGAGGCCGGCTAACCAGACATCCTCGCGCTCGATGTCCGACGGAGGACTTGATTGTGTGCCCTCAGGCACCTCTCCTCTTTCAATCCTAGCAGAGTGCTCTTCCTGCTTCGCCCTCAGCCTATCCGCCATCATCTGATCGATTCGAGTCTGGTACTCACCCTGAGACATGGTGTGGCGGTGGACGTTCTTCGCCTGATTCTGCCGACCCTTATTTTCCTTAGCCTATTCAAACAAAAACACATAATTAAATACAGTTAAATGATCTATAATAAGCATACAAAATTAACTTAATCAACCAACCTGAAATTCTCCATCCTGTCGACTCCTGGCAAACATATCCCAAGTATCCTGATCAATCCAGGGATAATCCGGGAACATTTTATCAAGCCGCTTCTTCCCAGATACATAGTACCTGGTAAGATCATGCTTGAACCCATTCCAACGCTTTGATGCCATTTTCATACATTTATGACGATGATCCTCGTCATTTGGTACAGTCCAAGCTACCTACACATTAGATACATATATAACAACTGGATGGATTATAACTCGGATAATTATCTAATAATGTAAATCAAACGAATGTAAAGGTAAAATACCGTGACAGCCTCCCAAATCTGATCCTTAACGTTCTGTGGAACGTCATTCCAGTGGTTGTAGTTGATGCTTACGTGTTGCTTCGCTTGTAGAAACACCCACTTATTAAATTCTTTAGCACGGGGTCCCTGGGCATTTAGATTAGCATCGAAGGACACCTCAAGCTTCTGTCCGCTTTGCCTGTCCTTCTCTAGTTTCTTCAACTAAGTGGCTCCTCTACCCCGTTTCCTATGAGCCTGTGATGTCTGTATGGACCAAAAAATTGATAAAATAGAGGGTTGTAACATTATAAACTTACATTAAAAAGAATGACTAAAGATAGTATATAACATGTAAACTTACACTAGAATCAGGCGTAGGCGTGATCGGGTCCTGCAAAACCCCCATAGTGTCCTCCCGTGCATATGGGCTATCCGACTGATCCATATGTATGCCTGTTCAGAAACAATATATATGTATTAACATAGGTTATAACTCAAAATAAATACAGAAGTATAAATAAAAATAACTAGATAGGTCATGTAGATATACAAAACATCTATATATCCAATATAAGGACAATACGGGAGATTGAAAACTATAGTTTTTGAAGATTGCCAAGCATCGGTCACTACCGACGTGCCAACCGAACTGCACCCTCATAGGCGGAATCGATCACGGCCTAGCCGTGATGAGCATCACGGTCTTGACAGATCAACCAGCAGAGCAACATGCACTCAAAACCAAAAATAGAGACATTCCAAACAACTCAAACTCACGGTTTAAAGTTACAACTACTGAGACTACAGTTTCAACATACACTCAAAACCAAAAATAGAGACATTCCAAACAACTCAAACTCACAGTTTCAAGTTTCAACTACTGAGACTACAGTTTCAACCAGCAGAGCAACATGCATGCACTCAAAACCAAAAATAAAAAAATATGCCCTAAAGACTCACCAGAAATAGGCGCTCGCGTGGTGGTGGTGGTGGGGGGGGGGGAAGCTCGAGTGGTGGCCAACGTTCGATGTGGTTACTGAGAGCAGAGGGACAAGGAGAGTTAGTGCGCGGGAAGGGGAAAGAGAGATGTCAAGTTATTTCAAAGAATGAGCGGGAAAGACAGAGTTAGGGGTTAAGAGTGTACCTCACGGTGGTGGCGAATAAGCCCTCACGGTGGTTGCGGTGGAGATGAGCTTGCGATTAGGGCTGAGTGAGAGCGAGAGTGAGGGTTGAGAGTGATGAAAAGATAAAAGAGACGTATAGATAAGTGAAGAAGGCGCGCGGGTGTAAACGTTATAATTAAAATAAAACAACATTTTACGTTAGTTTTTAGTAAAACCTGACGTTAAATATCATATTTAACGTCAGTTGTCTTAAGAAACTGACATTAAAAACTCTCACACTTATTACGTCAGTTGTTAGTAAGAACTGACGTTAAAGGTCATATATTTAACGTCAGTTATATTACACAACGGACGTTAAAAGTTTATTAGTTTCTGCAAAAACATTCATTCCTTTGACTACTGTGCTACTTACCCATTCACCTTGTACCTAATCCTCTTAATGAGCATTAAGTTTATAGATAAGTTTTCAAGAAAATCAGAATAGCCTAGTAACTTCATCCACTCCTCCTATAAATAGCTTCCTTCCATCCTTTTAATTTTTCTGCTTCACAATATGGCTCTGCCATGGAGACTAACTTCATCACTCTTTCTTCCTATTCCTAGACTCAAAGATCTTTGTCTTAATGGTCAAACAACTTCTGAGTTTGAGCAAATCACATTACATGGATATTAAGGTTGGGTGAATCACGTAATGTGATTCTCTCACTTTATTTCATCCCCGTCATCCCTTTCACTTTGCTTTGGAAGCAAGTGATTGTGGATTCAAGATGATGCATCAAGGAATTCCACTGAAGAAGAAAGATGCAAAGATCCATTTCACTTTGCTTTCGCTGCTAGTGACTGAGGATTTACTTTGCATCTTGGAATTCAAGTGAGGGAGGTGATGCATCGATCCATTGGAGTTTCTGATGACAGGACTGAGAAGAAAATGATGTTGATGCAGAAACTTTTTTATATTTGAGGGCTATGTTGCAGAAATTTTGTATCTTTTAATCATGTAATTTTAACTTATGAATCGCTTCAATGTCATATGATTTGATTATACATATAACTTGTTTTATGTTAAGTGTTTATTTATTTTAATTTGCACAAGAATTTGTTTACTAATTCAAGCTAATTAATAAAAATTAAAAATAAACTTGTATAAAAAAAAGGTTTAGAAATAAACTGAAGTACTATATGGAGTGGTCTGCGTTAAGAGGGACAACAGGGACATGACAACCAATGAAATGAGTTTCATAATTATTTACGTCAGTTATTTATAGAACTGACGCAAATAGTGATTTAATATTTACAAACTGCCACCACCTCATTTTTAACGTCAACTTAATTTATGACTGCCAAGTTCCCGTATATTAATTACATTATTTCCAATATTCATTCTGCACGTTTATAATATATAGGATTATTTACGCTAGCCTATTTATTTAATCAAGTAAAAATCAAACTTTTAACGTCGTTGTATAAAAATCGACGTTAACAATAAATATTTTTTATTTTAAAAACACTTTTAACGTCAGTTTTTTTAAACAACTGACGTTAAAAGTGTATAGATATCTGTAAAAACATTCATTCCTTTGACTACTGTGCTACTTACCCATGCACCTTGTAACTTAATCCTCTTAATGAGCATTAAGTTTATAGATAAGTTTTCAAGAAAATCATAATAGCTTAGTAACTTCATCCCCTGCTCCTATAAATAACTTCCTTCCATCCTTTTAATTTTCTGCTTCACAATATGGCTCTGCCGTGGAGATTAACTTCATCACTCTTTCTTCCTATTCCTAGACTCAAAGGTCTTTGTCTTAATGGTCAAACAACTTGAGTTTGAGTAAATTACATTACATGGGTGATAAGTTTGAGTAAACTACATTATGTGAGTTGCTCACCTTATCACCTTCCGGAGAATCAGCTGCTGGAGGGCAAATCAGGTGCTCGGGGGTAACAGTTCCAAAACCTCAGCTTTGGCAGCAAGTGACCGTCTTGGAAGTCTCTGGAACCACTGCCTTTGCTTGAAACATATCCAGTGCACCTGTTTTTGCCTCTCTCTTGAGCTCTCTCATGCCCCCCATTTTTCTGAGGTCTTGGGAGTATGGTTTTCCCTTTGGCATATTTCATAAAACTCTTTGATGGGATGTAGCTTTAATGTTTAGGATTTAAAACCCTTTCAATGTAACTTTTTATAGGATTTTAAACCCTTTCAATCTTCTGTATCAATCTGTATTACACTTCATGAATGAGATCCGGTTTGGGTTATTGATTCAACTTATACTTCGCACATATATTTTAGTTTTCAAAACAGAAACACAAAACATCAAAGCAATTCATGTGAAACTGAAACTTTGAGGAAGGCAATGCGGAAGGGATCGTATACTAGATAAAAAAAATTATTAAAATAACCTTTAACGTTAGTTGATGTAACGACTGACGTTAAAATGTTCACTGTTAACGTCAGTTTTTTATTGAACTGACGTTAAAAGTGAGTCACTTGACTTTTAACGTCAGTCATTAAAACAACTGACGTTAAAATTGAATTAATAAAGTCTGATATTTACAAAACTGCCACCGCCTCCTTTTTAACGTCTAGCTTTTGGTTAACTGACGTAAACCTTTACCGTCTAATGTATATTTTCCACTAGTGATTAACAATAGCATAAAAAAGAAAACCCTAGAGGAGAGAAGAGATTGAGAAGAAGAAGAAGAAGAATCCTAATTTTTACCTATGGGTAGCAATTCAAAAGTGCCCAGTTTTGAGCCCTAGAAGCCTATTTATAATGTGGGGTAACTTGAATCCCAAGCAAATACAAAAATCAAATCAAATCAGTTTTTAAAGATCCAGATATTACGCGTCACGGCTGTGATGTCTGTCACGGCCAGGCCGTGATGGGTCTTCCTTGGAGATTGCTTCGCTGGTTGGTTGGTACATCGCAGCGTGACCACCATCACGCCTAGCCGTGGTCGGTTACGCTTCGTGAGGGTCTGGGTTCGGATTGGCATGTCACGGCCGTGATGGACATCACGGCCTGGCCGTGACCAGCTCTGAATTTTCCATTCTTTCTTTATGCTCTACTCGATCATGGCCGTGATGGACAACACGGCTAGGCCATGATCAGTTCTGTTTGTCTCATTTTCTTGCTTTTCAAGCTCCATCTTCATGCAAGCTCCAACATAACTGTTCCTGAGCATTTTAATCTTCAATTCCTGCACACAAGCGTCACAAAGCCACCTTACCCTTTCCAAGGTAAAAGCTAACAAAAATCAAATTAAATATGCCTAAACTATATGAAAATGCATGCAAAATGTCAAGGAAATATGAGGTGAAATCACACTCATCAGCAACCTTAGAATTATTGGAAGATAGAACATTGCCTTCGCAGGAACTGGTTTCCTCTTACTATGGTCACTACTTTGAACGCGGTACCTGGGTGTCTGACAAAATTTACATTCTTCCAACGCACTGTCATTTGTGCCAGACTAACTACCATAATATAGCATGTACCCATTTGGACAACACTCAATCCTCTTAGCCCCCAAGCCTAGTTTTGACACCAACTGCTTCGCATCATAATAACTTTTTGGTAACAACTCTTTGAAGGGTGTCACATCTTGAAGCATTTTACAAAAGAACTCCAAACACTGCTCTGGGACATTCCAATTGGACTTTCAAGCTAGAAGCCTAACACAAATTGATAATTTTGAATCTGACGGCCCTTCAAACAATGGCTTATTTGTCTCTAACAATAGACTGTAGAATCTTTGCGCTGATTCATTAGGAGGCTCTTCCATGCCTTCAGACTCATCTGCCTAAAAATTCCCATGTTGCCCAAGACAATCATCGACCATCATATGCATTGACTGGAGTTGTTCGACATATTCATCGTGGTAGCCACTGCCTGATGCACCCATTTCAAGATCGTCACCACCGACTTCATTCAATTCAATATCCGGTAACTCCTCACCATGATCAGTCCATATCCAATAATTAGGCTTGAACCCACGTCGGTATAGGTGTAACTTCACGTCATCATCACTCAAAACCGCCATACAATTGCACTTTGTGCACGGACATCTAATCCCCCCCTCTTCGGCATAATCACAATATTACTTTGCTTTGGATATAAACTTCCAACTCCAGCTACAAATGATTGTTTCAGAAGTCGTCTCCCAGACTCGTTCTCATCATACACCCAACTACGGTTCGAGGGATAATATTCCATGCTTCTGCATTTTCAGATAAATTGAAGTATTTTTAAACATGATACTATAACCCCGAATCGCTCTCTTTCCTTAAAAGGTGTGGCCCTATCCCATTCGAGGAAAAACTTTTTCACCACTATATTATACTAGCTACTCATCACTTTTCATGTCTTATAGCTGACGAAATTTCGGCAGCATCTCCCATCGGTCTCCAAGTACACGACTTGACCGTGGTGAGATACCACAACCAAGTATGGGCCCGGAGAACAAAATAAATGCTTCGACCCAAAATTTCAACGACTATTTAACAGATGAGAATCAACGAGTAATTAGTATATCAGTGGAACTGTCCCAATTGGACAATTCAATATTCAATAAAATGAGTGATACCATGACCACGAGTATACATGCTAAATAATATTGACCCTTGAACGAGAATCTACGGTTTTTCTCAATTACGTATTAATTATATTATTCCTAAGTTATTTAATTAATTCATTATTTCACTTAATTACTTTTATTAATTAAAATTTATTTGTATCAATTTATGTGTTAGCTAAATATTATTAGCAACAATAAGAATTAAAGTCCTACATTAATTATTATAAATCAAAATCAGAAAAACCCACAAAATCCGACATTTACAGCTCAACACTTATAATCATACAATCAGTCCCAAAAACACATAACTACTATTTTTAAATTACAATATTTGCAACATATATGTATCAAATCATTTTTTTTAAACAAGATGCTTATATATAACATTAACTAAACCCCAAGGTCAGGATTACAATCAGGAAAAACATGAAACATATAAAACGCCTAGGATACAAAACATATTTCCTAGCTAGGTGATGTGCATGCACATTGACAAATATATAGGTATCATATCATTTAACACTACACAATTTCAAAAAAATTAAAAAAAATAGAAACCTGGCAGTGGTGGTGATAATGATAAGAGCAACTACTTAACAAACAAACATTAAACACTTAATTAACAACTATTAAACACTTAATTAACAAACATTTAACATTAATTAAAAATTAAACAAATTGCATAAAAAAACTAAATACCTAGCTCTAGGGTTGCTGCTGGCAGTGGGGGAGGAGGTTGTGGTGGTGGCGGCTGGCGGTTCTGGCAGTGGGGGAGGTAAGACACGGTGATGGCAGTGGTGGTGGCGTGCGCGATGGTTGATTGGTGGCACGCGGATGATGAAACAGGGTGTGGGACTGACGCGAGAGGAGAATAAGGAGAGAACAGAGAAGGAAGAGAAGAGAAGAAGAGAGATGGAGGTGTGGTGGTGGCACGGGCGGTGGCAGAGAGCGGTGGGGGGTGGCCAGCCGCGGTGAGAGAAGAAGAAGAAGAAAGAGTGAGAAGAGAGGGAAAATAGAGGAAGAAAGGAAAAGTGAGGGAGGGAGAAGGGTTTCTGCCACTAAAAGACCCGGTTTCCGACGGCCAAGTCCGTCGGTAATTCAATTTTTTGAATTCCGACGGCCTGGTCTTTCGTTAATATAAAAAACAATTCCGACGGACAGGACCATCAGTAATTACCGACGGGGAAGTCCGTCGGTAGTGCCACGTGCCAAATTTTCCTCCTTCGCGCCACTTTTTTCGATGGAATTACCGACGGATATTCCGTAGGTACCGTTACCGACGGTCGTTCCGTCGAAAATACCTGTGACTTTTCATGTTCTAACTTAGCAACGGTAAAAGCTGTCGGAAATTTCCTAGTTACCGACGGACCTGTGATGTGTGGACTCCGGCAAGTGTACCGGATTCGTCGCCAAGTAATAAAAAGATCGATCCCATAGAGACCGTGATCTCAAATAACAACTAATTAATAAACCAATTAAACTGGACTATATATGAAAAGGGATTTTGAAACGATTTGATTTTTGTAATAAGAAATAACTTAGAAAATCAAATATTTAAGAAATAAATCAATTAAAATAGGTAAGTAAATCAATTAGGGGTTTTTCAAATCTAAAGAGATTCCTAGGAATTGGGTTACCAACAAGATTGTTCATGTTACCAAATTGATTACCCCTTCTTAATTATCAAAATTGGTTTGAAGGAGAATTTGTCCTAAATAAGTTAATGCTCCCTCTCGGGTTACAGAAACCGTGCCCAATTAAACCAACCCTTACTCTCGTGGTAATTGAATTTAGATTGAACCCTTTAAGCTTTGTGACAATTCATGAACCCTCGAAGGACCGCTTCTAACTCTCGTGATTTAAGTCCTGAGTTTGATTCCTATAGATCCAATACCTAAGTTCACCGCTAGGTTCCCCCTTAGAGTATCTATGACATGCAAATAAGTGTGCACCAGATTCACAAGTAATTCATGCGATAGAAACCCAATCGAAAGCGAAATCGAAATTAACAAAGGGAAACATAAATTCATAACATAAAACAAATCTTGGGCATAGCCCCAATCCCTAGAAATTAAAACTACTACTCAAGCATGGCCATGGTCATGGTAAGCTTCATTAACAAAAACATGAATGAAAACCTAAGATAGGAGAAGAATAAGAAGGAGAGAAAATCCTAATTTTGCCTAAGGAAGCAACCCAAAAGTCCCTAAAGGTCTGCCCTATTTTCGAGCCTAAGTGCTCTATTTATAGATTAGGATAACTTGAATCCCAATCAATCACAAATTCAGATCAAATCAGTTTCTAAAGATCCATATATTGCGTGTCACGGTCGTGATGGCCAACACAGCCAGGCCGTGACGGATTCTGTCTTGGAGGTTGCTTCACTGGTTCAGCTGACATGTCACGACCGTGACGGGCATCATGGCCAGGCCGTGACCAGCTCTGACTTTTCCATCCTTTCTTTTCAGCTCCACTCGATCATGGCCGTGATGGCTGTCACGGCCTGGCCGTGATGGCCTCTGTTTGGATCATTTTCTTTACTTTTCAAGCCCCATCTTCATGCAAGCTCCATCATGGTTAATCTTGAGCATTTTAATCCTCAATTCCTGCACAACAACACCACAAAACCGCCTTACCTGTTCCAAGGTAAAAACTAACCAAAATCAAATTAGAAATGCCTAAACTATATGAAAATGCATGCAAAATGTCAATGAAATATGAGGTGAAATCACACTCATCAAACTACCCCAAGCTTAAGACTTTGCTTGTCCTCAAGCAATCACTAAGACCAGACAAGATAAACAATCAGAGCATGGACAGTGAACCAAGAACCCGAGTAACTAATCCAAAAGTAATAGGCATATTCAATAAGTACCCAAGAGACAATCAATTTCAAGTCTAATTAGAAGCTTAGGTTCCCTAACTTCATATCTCTCACTAATGCGGGCACTCTTCTCACCTCACTCAAGTGTTTAAGGGTATATGACAATTCGCTCAATTTCCTCAAGGAAGGTACTCTACCATAAGCTTGACTATTAACCAAATCTCTACTTTATTAATGAAAACACATAAGAATCAAGAGGTCTTTTATATTTGTTGTAATGGGGCCATGGGATTAATTGTTAGGTGGGGAAATCAAGAAAAGGAAAAATCAAGAAGGCTAAACAAAATATCAAACATTGCAAAGCATGACAACCTTCTAAAATACCTTTTTGGGCTTTAGTTCACCTTTCCACCTTTCTTTCTTTTTCTCATCCCCTTCTCCATTTATTTATTTATTTATTTATTTATTTAGAGAAGGGGAGATTTTCAACTTAAGAGAAATATTTTTTTCTAACTTTTTATCCCACAATTTATTCTTCAAACTACCTTTTTGCCCTTTTGCAATACTTTAAAAGGTGCCATACCAAGCATCGCTCATTAAAATAGATCAAGGTACCAAGAAAAGTATTTTATTCTTTTAGGCTCAAAATTGGGCAACTAAGGGGTACCATTTGATCAATCAAAGCTCAGAAGGCCAGAAAAATACCTAGTGCCTCAATCATTTTCAAATATGCTTTCAAAAAATTTTAAGTGTCAAAACGGTTTCAAGTCAAGTTCTAGAGAATACAATCCTAGAGGAATAAAACACTCATTCACAAAGAATGGGGTAGATTTAATGAGTACCCCTTTTAGGATCAAAAATCTCACATTTAGTAGTTTAAAATCAATGAGAAACCCAAATCTAAGGAACCACATGCTAATTATTAACTATCAAAAGATCATCTCAAGCATTTTTATTTTTAGACTTATCACAAGAATACAAAAATTGGGTTCAAAAATTCACTATCTCAATTCATTTGGTACCAAGTTCTCATAATTGGATGCATACTCTAAGCAAAGGGCAATCTAAGCATGTGATTATGCAAAACTATGCCTATATGAATGCAACATGAAAAATGCAAAAATACAAAAATACCCCTACCTCAAGCTTAAAAACTTACATTGTCCCTAATGTAAATAATATAGTTGGAGAGAGGAGAAAGATGGAACAACTCACCGAGGTGGCAGAGGATGCCGGCTCACATGCTAGTCAAAGAGATGCTGGAAAATGTGTCACGGCCGTGATGCTTATCACGGATAGGTCGTGATACATTCTGATTTTCTTTGTCCTTCTCATCACGCCCGTGAGGGCTATCACGACTGGGTCGTGATCCTTTCTGATCTTCAGTGGTTAGCTAATCACGGTCGTGACCACCGTCACGGCCTGGGCGTGATCAATTCTGACTTTATCTTTTTCTTGCCTTTTTGCTCTTACTGCTTTCATAACCTGAAAATACTTGGCAAATCCATTAATTTATGATCTTTGTTCTCTAAATCTTCTCAATTATTAAAATCAAAAATTCAAAAACAAACTATGAATGGAAAGAAAGCTTGGGTTGCCTCCCAAGAAGCGCTTATTTACGATCCTAAGCTTGACCATAGTCCTTTCAATCCTTTGATGTTGGATCGAGGAGAGAAATCGCAACCTCCTGTTCAAGTGGATGTTCTCCAAGGTAGTGTTTCAGTCTCTGTCCATTGACCTTGAATGTTCCACGTTCCTGGTTCCAAACCTCGACGGCACCATACGAAAAATACTTTCATTACTTTAAACGGTCCAGACCATCTAGACTTGAGCTTTCCTGGGAATAACCGCAACCTCGAGTTGTAGAGTAGCACTAGTTCTCCTTCATGGAATTCTCTACGAAGGATATGCTTATCATGCCACTTCTTTGTTCTCTCCTTGTAAGATCGTGCAGACTCATAAACATCCAATCTTAGCTCATCGATATCCTGAAGTTGAAGGATTCTCTTTTCCCCAACAGATTTTATATCAAAGTTTAGCATCTTAATAGCCCACAAAGCCTTATGCTCAAGCTCAACTGGTAAGTGACATGGCTTACCGTAAATAAGTCTAAAGGGTGTCATCCCGATAGGAGTCTTGTAAGACGTACGATAATCCCAAAGAGCATCATCAAGCTTTAAAGACCAATCCTTTCTCGAACCTGAAACAGTCTTCTCTAGAATGCTCTTTATCTCTCGATTGAAAACTTCGACTTGCCCACTAGTCTGAGGATGGTAAGGTGTAGGAACCCTATGAGTGACTCCATATTTGAGTAGAAGTTTTTCAAATTGTTTTTCAATGAAGTGCGATCCTCCATCACTAATGACTGCCCTTGAAATTCCAAACCTTGGAAAAATCACCTTATTGAATAGTATGATTACGGTTTTTGCATCACTTGTTGGGGAAGGAATGGCTTCCACCCATTTAGAGACATAATCAACGGCTACAAGAATGAACTTATTATTGCAAGAGGAAGGAAAGGGTCACATGTAGTCAATTCCCAAAACATCAAATATCTCCACTTCTAGCATAGTGTTGAGTAGCATTTTATGCTTCTTAGAGATGTTCCCCGTTCTTTGACATGGATCACAAGCAAGCACGAACATTCGGGCATCTCTGAAAATATGAGGCCAATAGAAACCAGCTTGAAGCACCTTTGCTGCTGTCTTTGAGGCACTAGCATGTCCTCCGTATGATGAGGAATGACAACAACTCAAGATACTTGGAACCTCGACTTCTGGAATACACCTTCTGTAAATGCTATCCGCACACTTGCGGAAAATGTAAGGCTCATCCCACACGTAGTTCTTGAGATCGGAAAAGAACTTCTTCTTTTGTTGATAATTGAACTCCGGCGGTAGAATCCCACTATACAAAATAATTCACAAAGTTCGCATACCATGGAGCATTCTCTCCCAAGATGGCGAACAGTTTCTCATCGGGGAAAGAATCATCTATCGGCAAGTTTTCCTTCTCATGTTCCAATGGTTCAAGTCTGGATAAGTGGTCCGCAACCAAGTTCTCCGTCCCTTTCCGGTCCCGAATCTCCAAATCAAATTCTTGCAGAAGGAGAATCCATCGGATGAGTCTTGGCTTTTCTTCCTTCTTAGTCATGAGGTGCTTTAGTGCGGAGTGGTCCGTCTACACTATGACTTTAGACCCCACAAGGTATGATCTGAATTTCTCAAATTCAAAGAAAACCGCAAGCAACTCTTTCTCAGTTGTGGCATAATTGGCTTAAGATTCATCTAGAGTTTTGCTTGCATAGTATATTGCATGGACCTTCTTGTCTATCCTTTGTCCCAACACTGCTCCCATGGCGTAGTCACTAGCATCACACATTACTTCAAATGGCTCATTCCAATCTGGTGTTTGCAAAATGGGAGTGGTGGTCAAAGCTTCCTTCAACCTGTAAAATGCACTCGAACATTCCTCATTAAAATCAAATGGAACATCTTTCATTAATAGGTTAGATAAGGGTTTAGAAATTTTTTAAAAATCTTTGATGAAACACCGGTAAAACCCGGCGTGTCCCAAGAAACTTCTAACTCCTTTCACATTTACCGGTGGGGGCAAATTTTCAGTAACATCTATTTTGGCCCTATCCACCTCAATACCTCTACCAGAAATCAAGTGCCCAAGCACTATACCTTCTTTTACCATAAAATGGCATTTTTCCCAATTCAATACCAAATTTTTCTTCACATCGCTGCAAAATCTTAGACAAATTTGTTAAACAGTCATCAAAGGTTGTTCCATAAACAGAAAAATCATCCATAAAAACCTCCATGATGTTTTCAATAAATTCAGAAAAAATTGCAGTCATGCATCTTTGAAAAGTAGCCAGTGCATTACATAGATCAAAAGGCATTCTTCTATAGGCAAAAGTGCCATAGGGACAAGTAAACGTGGTCTTTTCTTGATCACTAGGATGTATAGGAATTTGATGAAAACTGGAATATCCATCCAAGTAACAAAAGTACGAATGCCTAGCCAACCTTTCAAGCATTTGATCAATAAATGTGAGAGGGAAGTGATCTTTCCTTGTTTACTTATTTAGCTTCCTATAATCGATGCACATTCTCCAACTAGTTACTGTCCTAGTAGGGATTAGTTCATTATTTTCATTTTGAATAACAGTCATCCCCCCTTTCTTAGGAACCACATGCATCGGACTAACCCATTCACTATCGAAGATTGGATAAATAACCCCCGCATCTAACAACTTAAGCACTTCTTTCTTAACCACTTCTTTCATATTAGGGTTCAACCTACGTTGATGCTCGATGGATGGTTTATGCTCATCTTCCATTAAATGTGATGCATGCAAAAAGAAGGATTTACGCCTTTAATATCATCAATTGTATATCCTATCACTTTTCTATGCATTCTAAGCTCCCTAAGCAATTTCTCAGTTTCCAACTCATTCAAGCTAGCATTCACAATTACCGGATAGGAAGAGTTAGGACCAAGAAATTCATACCTCAATGTGGAGGGAAGAGGTTTTAGTTCTACCGTAGGGGCTTCTTCATCTTTCAGATCCTTACTCTTTGGTGTCAAATCAAGTTTTTCTTTCTTTGTTTTGTTCGGAGAAATTTTTGGACTAGCCTCCAGAAAGCGAGCATAATTCCTTACTTCTCCTCCATGAGCATTTAAGTCTCCACCAATCAAACACATCTCTAATGGGTCATCAACACAATCTTGATGGGATTCTTCATTCACCACTTGGTGCATTAAGTCAACCCTGCAACAAGAATCTTCAAAAGAAGGGTGTTTAATAGATTTAGCTAAATCAAATTCAACTTTATCATCACCCACAGTTAAAGTCAACTTCCCATTTTTAACATCAATAATTGATCCTGTGATAGCCAAGAAAGGCCTACCAAGAATAATGGGGATTTGGGAATCCTCTTCCATTTCAAGTACCACAAAATCCGTAGGAATGAAAAATTTACCCACTCTAATAGGAACATCCTCTAAGATGCCTACAGGGAATTTGACGGACCGATCTGCCAATTGAAGGGAGATTGTTGTGGGTTTTAGTTCACCCATCTCCAACTTCTTGCAAACAGAGAGGGACATAAGACTAACACTAGCCCCCAAATCACAAAGAGCTTTATCAAAACTAGTGTTACCAATCAAGAAAGGAATAGAAAAACTACCTGGATCTTTCAATTTAGGAGGCAATTTATTTTGAATTAAAGCACTGCACTCCTCAGTTAAAGCCACTGTTTCGTAGTCCTCTAGCTTTCTCTTATTTGACAAGATATCCTTCAGAAATTTAGCATATGTCGGCATTTGTTGTAACGCCTCAGTGAAGGGTACATTAATGTACAATTTCTTAAAGACCTCTAGAAATTTTCCAAATTGCTTATCTAACTTGGCCTTAGCCAACCTTTGAAAAAAAGGAATCGGAGGTTGGTAAGGTGGTGGGGGGACATACTTAGACACTTTTTCACTAGGTTCTTCCTCTTCTAAAGGTTGTGTCTTAGTAGCTTCCTCCTCCTCAGCTACACTCTTGTTATCACTCTCCCCTTTAGCCTCGAAATTCTCAAGTTTCTTACCACTCCTTAGACTCACAGCTTTACACTGTTCATTATTTGGGTTCACCTCAGGTTGTCCAGGAAACTTGCCCGGTTGCCTCATTGAATTTCCCGCTTGTTGGGAAATTTGAGTTTCTAACATATTGTTATGGATGGCTAAGTTATCTACCTTAGATGTTAACTCTTTTATTGCCTCATTAACTTCCCTACCATGTTGCCTAAATTCTTCATTCTGCTTAGTTTGAGTAGCAACAAAATTTTCCATAAGAGACTCGAGTTTAGACTTTTGTACCTGACGATACCCAGATGCGGGTTTCCTATTACCATGCCCTTCTTGGAATTCGTGGTTCAATATGTTGTAGTTCCCGTAGGAAAGATAAGGACTATTCCTCCTCTGGTTGTAGGTATTTGGGGGAGCATAATTTGGTAGCTTCGGGTTCGTGTCATAGAAATTGTGACAAGAATTCACTTGTTCCCCCGAAGCACCGGGACTCAGGAGCGATACCATGTGGGCACTCCATTATGTCATGTCCCTGCATTCCACAAATCTCAGAAACAACATTATTAGTACCTACTGAACTCACATTAGCCTTTTCAAGCTTATCAAAGTGTTTATTTAATGAGTCGAATTTAGACATAATCAAATCAGTACTGTTCATTTCAAACTTACCCCCCGAAAGCTTTTTCGGGTTATTACCTCTTTCCGAACCCCATTGGTGATAGTTGGTGGCCAAGTTTTCAATGATGTTGAATGCTTCAGTCAGAGGTCTGTTCATAAAGGCTCCACCAGCTGCAGAGTCAAGTGACACCTTTGATGAATAATCCAATCCGTTGTAGAAGGTATGCACTAATAACACTATAATAGAAATGACTTTAGATAGCGTTTCCGGATGCCTTTTAATAGTGTTTGTAACCGCTATCTATGACACCGCTATTAAAACTCGTTAGCAAAGATAGCATTTAGGAAGTGCTATTAAAAGGTGACTTTAGATAGCGTTTCCGTGTACAAACGCTATCTAAAGTCAGACTTTAGATAGCGTTTGTTAAAACAAACGCTATCTATTCCCTTTTTTTTTTTTTAATTTTACATATTTCTCAATTTCAACATCATCCAAAACAAAGGAAAATGAGCTTAGAGTGTATACATCGATGGCGGAATTAAATAAGAGGAATGCAAGTAACAAATATATATAGTGGAGCACATAATTAATCTGGAGTTACAAAATATATATATATATAGCAGAAAGCAGCAACTACAAACAGGCAGACATATGAAGTTACAAAAAATAATCTGGAGTCTTGCGTGTAGTGTCAGTCTCAATTTGCCTGGGAGCTGGATCAAACTGCAGAAAATTCTGATCCATATTCTCCCCAATTTCCAGTATGTCAGCCATATTCCCACATCGGTAACAGTAATTTGGATCACTAAATACAGTCACCACATTCTTCTCCTACAAGGATCATCATCATAAAGTAGATACACAGAAGAGAAATCAGTCATTACTGTAGGTCCTAGATGAAACATTTCCAGAGCAAAACAAGAGTATTACAAACTGCAATTGCAACATAAAATAAATATTTCCCAAACCATATTAAGCATCAAATATATATCTAGCTGAAGATATCATTCTTCTGATAAAAATGTTCTATAAAACATACTAGCCACTACACACAAACCTCTTGTATACGATCCAATGCCCTGATATTATCGAGTGTATCCAAAGAAGGTGAGAGACCTCCATGCAAGCAGAAAATCTGTAATATATACATGGAAGTTAGACACTGGCATAAAAGTCAGATGAACATTCTGCAACATATTTAACTCAAACCTGACTCTCAATAAGGGCAGTCAGAGGTAAATAATCAAACAAGTCGGTAAAGTATTTCCAGACATTGGCATTTTCGTATTTTCTCAAGCATTCACCAATGACAACAATGACATCAACATTCTGTTGTTGCTGCACTTGCATCTCCTCCTCAGCTTGTTCATCCTCCAATGGCAACCTCTCATAAGTAGCATTAGCAAAAGTAGCAGCAATCACCATCACCAAAAGCCATACACCACCTGCCAATGAGTTATGATTAACTAAACTAAATTAAATGTCAGACAGAGTAACTAAATAATATGGATCCAGAGGTGATGCTACCAAAATGATTCCTTCATAGACTTCATATCAAAGAGAAAAATACTTTATCCTCGACCATTAGTCTATTAACAACACAAAATGTTGATGTGGATCTCTAGTTAGAAATCTAAAGCATTATTTACATACCAATGAGTATTGCTGCAACTACTGTGATCAATTTGACATAATCAAATAAACTTTTCAACAATATAGCGACACCAATCTTCCTTGACTTCAGATAGTTGAGCAGTGGAGTATGTGGAGCATTTGAAGTCAGGGAAGTACTGCGACATAAAAATTAAATAAATTAAGTTACAATTGCTAAAACATTTGAACAGACACAGTTAAAAGCTAAGTAAACAACATACCGCCATTCGTATTTTAACTAGGTTCTGCAAGATAGTTTCCTTCATGAAACGCATGACATAGTACCCACAATCTGTACTGTTGGGTTGTCTTGGGCACTATAAAAATTAAATAGTAAATCAATATAGTTTTTTTATCTAATTGCGCATTAAGTTTTTGCAAATATACCTCTATCTGAATCCATTTAATGTTGGTTGCCTTTAAACGCGGCACCTTAGCTCCGATATTTACGCGATAAACTTGCAAAGCACTAATCACAAAATCAAACAGACTTAATTAAGAAACATATTTTCAATAATCACAAACACACGCATGCTTTTTTTTATTTTGAACCACAACAGCCACAACCCAGTATATGTCAATTCAACACAGTTATTCTAATGTCAAAAATCAAAAGCACATTAGGACCATGACAACTTGCAACATGTATCTACCATGGAAGCCATTCGACAGAATCATAGAAAATCATAAATATAAAAGCATGCTTACTTATCGAACAGATTCTTTAATTCTGGGCGATTCCTAGGATCAACATTCAAGGGATCCAGATAGTAAATAATCTCTTCAACAATATTTATCGCGCACAGCACCCAATGATTCCTACAAAAATGTTGAGATAACAAATCCTAAGCACCTCAACTTTTATATAATTCATTATTGTGAATTAAGTCCTATAGGATAAGCGACTCACCCAACATTGCACGGCGCTAAAAACAAGGGCTGATATTCTCTTTCTTTAGTTGCAAACCGGTCAGCTATATACGTTGTCTGTGAATCCCTCCCGAAGTAGCCGTATGTATTTGTTTGGTGTGGGGACAAGAACAGAAACCTCCCCGTTCTTTCCTTTGGAAGCAACAATTCTTCATACAAATACCTTCAATTAAAATATAAAAATGGATTATACCAATGACATCAATATTTAAATGGAAAGACTAAAAAAATATTGTACACTTTAAGCCTGATTTAGTACCTGATATATATGGAAATAAAGGAGGCAGATACCCATTCATGATTTACAATTTCTCTGATATTTTCAGTATTGATCATATCAATGATATGCTGACCAAAAATATTTTGTTCCATCTCTATGTCCAATTGGTCATCATTTTTCATATTCTTTCGTTCATGTATTTTAAGAAAATTCAAATATTCCAGAGAAATGTTAGTTGAACCAGCTGTAGGAGGGTTGACCTCAGAGTTGCCTCCTTTATTTTCTGGGGTTGTAATTGACTCCTTTGTATATCCAGACACTCTGCCCTTGCCTTTAGATTTTGCAGGTGCCTGGAAATTTTGCATTTCAATATGCCAGTTAGTGATCAACTAATGTAATAAATATATGCCGTATATGAAAAGGTGGAAAAATGCAATTACATACCATATTAATTACAACCACGAGATCAATTGGCCATGCCACATAAGTACCTATTGCATCTCTTCTTGTCATTACATCTGCACCATCGATAGGTACCGGCAATGGCGCATCCCCTCGGTTGCAACATCAACTCCAACTTTCAAATGGTTAAGGGCACTGGTCCGGTGTGCAGTGTAACACCCGGCTCATTATATACTTTACCCATACCAACCATACGATAGTTTGGGGTTGATAAATATAGCCGACATGAGTTGACGCCTAATCCAATGATAGATGAATAAGTTGTGAATTAAGGCATCCAATTGAATGTATTTAACTACGAATGCAATACTAAAAAAAAAAAAAAGGCATGCATTACCTCCGGAAGCTTGATGGCGGATGGTAGAGTGCAACTATCTTTGACGCTTCTTGGGCTGTGAAATTAGCTCCGCCTCTCCTCATCCTCCTTTTTTTTTCAGCTTTTCTTCCAAAATGTTCAATCTTTCTGAGAGTTGAGACACCAATGTCTCCCACCTTTTCGTTTCAGAGTTATGTTTTGCACGACCTTCAGGTGGGAAGTAGTATTTTTGAGAGACGCCAAAACCCACACCCCTAACACGACCAGGGTTCTCTGGCACACCTAGGGCTTTAGCAAGAATATCCTGGCGACCAAAATCTTGTATCTCTCCCTCTATTGCAGACTGTGACAGTTCCTCCTGACACATAGTTATTGGTGAAATGCAAATGTTAAAATTATTATATATTGTCATAAGAAAATAACAAATGAAAATGTAAACGTTAGTCTACTAACACATTTATTCCACACGGTCTGCGTATTTTTGTTGTTAATTACACCCGCCTTGTTCTCGCGGGCTTTCCTCCACACAATATGGCGTTTAATTTTCTTAACTTCTGGCCCCGCCTCCTGAATTTGTATATTGAGATAATATATATTAACCAAACAGTTTAAAAGTCATATTTACCACACATGCAGTTAAATATATATATACATACCAATTCATACTCAATGTCAAAGATACCCCCTTACGTGATGCTTTGTAAGGGCATGCAGGATCTAACGCTTCATTGCGATTTTCATTGCTTAATTTCTATTCAGACACATATAAGTAATATTAATACATGGTTAATGTCATATGTACGTATACATATAATTATAAGGACTAACGTGATATTAAACATACCAGGAATCGTGCATCTCCTGTGCGTATTGCTATAAAATCTATCCACTCATCCCTTGATATGTGTGGATATTGTGATGGAGGTTCCTCTATGATACTCCCGTTAGCATCTATTAGAAATTTTTTGGTCAATCTAGTTCTGAATGCCCTATGTAGGTTACCAGCTTCCTGAAGTACAAATTTTTTCCAAGATTCATCAACATTAAAAGACATCTGCAAAACAATATAAACAACGTGTCAAAGTAAGTATGTTTACATAGTTTACAATATAATTCATAAATTTTAACAATTACCTGTACATCAGCCCATATGCTTTCTTTGAAAGCATCCAAAGCTTCATCCTTCCAATTAGAACAAATAATTGGGACCGTTTACCGAACAACGGCCCCAATGTAACTCTTCAATATTTTTCCATTAGCACGAATTGGTTGCTCCAAATAATTCCATTCAACCTAATAAAAATAATAAAGTAATTAAATCTAGATATCAAACAACATTATGAAATCCTTAGATTAGTAAGTAAATTACCTCAAATTTTTGTCCTTTACTCCTAGCGCGGATGACCGCCTTCATAACTGTTGGCCCACGTCTCGTCACTTTGGCAGCACTAGAATTACTAGAAGATGCCATTTACCTACAAAAATATTAGACACAAGTAAAACATCAATGGACATTAATATAATATTAATTGATGCAAAATATAAAACAACAATTGATAACAAAATCAACACTAGCATTACCGGAAGATGCTAACTATAATATAAAAGGATCAGAAAGTTCATTTAAACACAAACACTACATACATGTTTAAGTCAACCTTTTTCTTTTCTTCATTGGATTGAGATTTGTTTGTCCTTTATTAGTACGAAATGGTGGATTGACCAAAAGCCCCTCATCATGATCATCTCTCATATACATACCATCATCCCTAGTTGGATCAATCTCAAGTGATTGTAATGTCCTGACGAAAGGATCATCTTCAATATCAACATCTCCATGGTCTTGATCATCAATCTTAGTAATTATTTTGTTAGTCAAGAGAACAATGGACCTTTTCATATCAGCTGGATCAGTGACATAGAACACTTGTTAAGCTTGAGATGCTAATATAAAAGGCTCATCTTTATACCCCACCATATTAAGATCCACCTGCATGAACCCTGACTCATCAATCTGAACACCGTTATTATTGTCAACCCACTTACAACCAAACACACCAACCTTAAACTTTGTGTAATCCAACTCCCATATGCGTTCAATGACGCCGAAGTATGACATATTTGCATATATCGGGTTTCTGTCTTTGGCACTTGAGATATGCATCGACTGAGCTACAAGAGTCACACCACTGTTTTGCATTGTACTCCGACCATCTTGTTCTTTTGTATAGAATGTGTACCCATTAATTTGATAGTCGTGGTAAGAGAAGACATGCAAACTTGGACCTTTGTCTAACCATCTCAATCTATTTGAAACTGAAGTAGCATTTTCAGTCAACTCTGCATAAATGTGATCTCTTAGCCACGTTATAAAACAACGATTGTGTTCTCTAGTTAGCCAATTTTGATTCTTATTTGGATACAAACTCTTAAGCATGTCCTTGTGTTTTTCAACATATGGCTCAACCTCATCGGCATTGTGCAGAACATATAAGTGTGCTTGCTCCCATTCTGTCCTTGATATAGTCACTATTTCAGTTCCAGTAATTCCTTGCCCCATCATTCTCCATGTGTGACAAGACTTTGGCAGCCCTATAGAATCAGCATTGGATAGGTATTCGGTACAGAATTCAACAGCTTCTTCGACAATATACCGTTCAACAATACAACCTTCTGGTCATGATCGGTTTTTCACATACCCTTTTAATATCCTCATATAACGCTCAATCGGGTACATCCATCTCATATAAGATGGCCCACACAGTTGTGTCTCTCTAACAAGGTGAAGGGGTAGACGAACCATTATGTCAAAGATTGAAGGTGGAAAGTACATCTCAAGCTCGCATAAAGTCACAACAATTTCTCTTTGAAAAGATGGAAACTTCCTAGGATCAATCACTTTGCTAGAAATTGCCTTGAGGAAGAAACAGAGTTTAGTTAAGGCCCCCCGCACTTTGTTAGGTAAAATAGACCATATACCAATTGGTATCAATTGCTCCATGAGAACATGATAACCGTGGGACTTTAGACCTTTTAACTTGAGATCTTTCATCGATAGGAGGTTCCTAATGTTTAAAGAGTACCTTTCCGGAACCTTAACTCCGTGAAGAAACTTACAAAAAATAGTTTTTTCTTTTCTAGATAGAGTGTAAGCAGCCAGAGGAAGATATGTACTTTTACCCTTCTTCGTCGGTCCCAATTCTCTTCTTATTCCCATACTAACCAAGTCCAACCTTGCATTGATGCCATCTTTAGTCTTCCCTGGCACATTGAGTAACGTACCAATGACACTATCACAGATATTTTTTTCAACGTGCATCACATCGAGGAAATGTCTTACATATAATGATTTCCATTATGGCAACTCAAAGAAAATCGACCTTTTCTTCCACCCTCTTGTGACAATATCTCTCGCAAAAGGTTTACCGAATTGGATATTCAAATCCTTTACCTTTTCAAAAAGTTGATCACCCGTCAACGATGAAGGAGCTCTACCTTCTTCCGAGTTCCCATTGAACGCCTTTCTCCACCACCAGTAATGATGACTTGGATGCAAAAATCTACGATGCCCAAGAAAGACATTCTTCTTACAATGTTCTAACCGCATCCAATCCGTACCCTCTTCACATATAGGGCATGCACACTAACCCTTGATGCTATATCCTGACAGATTACCGTAGGCTGGAAAATCATTAATTGTGCCAAACAACATAGCTCTCAAATTGAAACTTTCTTCCTTATACCCATCATACACCTCCACACCTGTCTCCCACAGTTGTTTCAAGTCTTCAATCAAAGGAGTCAAATAGACGTCTATATCATTTCCTGGTTTTTTGGGCCCAGAAATTAACATAGATAACATAATAAATTTGCGCTTCATGCATAGCCATGGGGATAGGTTATAAATCACCAAAATCACAGGCCATGTACTGTGAGAGCTACTTTGAACACCATGCGGGTTAAATCCGTCAGTAGCCAATGCAAGTCGTAGGTTTCTTGATTCTTGCCCAAAATCAGGATAATCATGATCAAATTTCTTCCATTGAGGAGAATCTGTCGGGTGCCGCAGCTTGCCATCTTTGATCCTTTCATCCTCATGCCATGTCAAGTGCTTTGAATCTTCTGAACTACGCTACATGCGCCTAAATCTGGGTATTATGGGAAAATACCACACAACCTTCTCTGGATCTGATTCTTTCTTCTTATATCGTGAGGCATTACATTTAGGACACATCTTTAACGATGCATATTCATTCCGAAATAAAATGCAATCGTTAGGACAAGCATGTATCCTCTCGTAGCTCATGCCAATAGAGCGTAACATTTGTTTAGCCTCATATTTCCGACTAGGAAGCACATTATCCTCCGGCAACATGTCTTTCAATAGTGTGAGTAAGTCCGTGAAGCTCTTATCAGTCCATCTGTTGCTCGATTTCAAGTTATACAACTTTAACATCACCGACAATCTTATGAATTTAGTACAACCATCATACAATGGTTGCTCTGCATCACTTACCAACCTCTCAAACATTTGAGGACAATCCCGAAGATCCTCTTCAACAGCATTTGCAATGTCTTCAAAACGATCGCCCTCATAAGTATTTGTGTCAGTATCGTATGATGAATATCTCAGCTCTTGTCTCACCATGTTTTGTCCAACATGTATAACTTTGATCGATTCCATTACACACAAAATGTTCTTCCAAATCGGCTGCACTAACTCGCCTTGCATAACAACAATCTAAACAAGGACATATGATTGTACTAGGGTTTTCCGCATGCCGAACCGCAAACCTAATGAACTCTTTCACCCCATCCTCATACTCCTTCGTTAAACGATTGGCAGACATCCATTTCCGATCCATGCTTTCCCGATCTACAAAAATATTTATTAAACATATTTACTATGAGTTTGGAGTGGTTGATGTCTACATGCAATGTATACAGATTAAAGATACCAAATGAGTTATAATACAACTCATTGATATTTACACAAGGTCCATTAATTTTGATTTTGTGTATTTTTTCTTATAACATAACCTTTGAAAGGCGCAAGTAAACAAAAATGTCGTGTCTGTCTCCTTATCACCAAACCTTGTGCAAGTAACAACCAATCTACATCTGCATATGCTCTGGTTGGTTACTAGTTTCTATGACTGTACTGCTATCCTGATTTTGAAAACGAGTATACATTGTAACAAAACTGTTCCAGCAAAACACATCAAGATCCCATTTCCTTCTGCTGGAATGTTTGTCATTCACTTGTTTTATCCTTTGAACAACTATGAACTACAGTTCCATGGAAAAATATAGTGGAAATAGTCAATAACTAATTGGCAGTTCATAACTGAAAAGCACATGCATACATACGCACTAGCTTGAACACAACTGAACTTCTTAGCTATAAACCTATTAATTACACCCCCGCACCATGCATCTTTTTCCATTTTATGGTCTCATTTTCAGTCCACTATTGTTATTGCTTTTACTTCCTTTTCTTCCTTTTCTTGCTTGAGAAGTTGCTACTTGCCTACTTGCTAGGCTTGTTTTGGGTCCTTCATCCTCTATTAGGCTTGATTGGTAATGAGTTTTGTTTATTCATCTGCTCCTTGAAACTAAACATTTTTACAATTGTTTGCTTTCCATTTCAGTCTGAATTTTAATGGAACAGTACTTAACATTCTTCATTTTAAAGTCTAATTCTAAACGCATACATATACATATTGAAACAAACACTACTATGAGGTTAGATCATTTTTATCTACTTAGTACACATCCAAATTAAAAGAGAAAATCAAAACATGGCAAACAGATAAAAAAGAATATGTTCTTATAACAAATCATGGATTATAGAGCATAAATCTCTTACCTGAAATGTTCAAATTTTTTTGCTGAAAAACAGAATCGAGAACAGATTCAATTTCCACAGATATAATAGGGGTCAGAGTTGGGTCCGTCAGTGCCACAAACTCAAGCACAGATGCAGCTTTTTCTTGTACACTGGGGGAAGAGGACTTTAGAATATCAACAAGGTGTGCAATGAAAACAGAACCCAGTATATCATTCCTGAAAGATTTACAAAATACAAAGAAAGTTGATGTTAACTACAACTGTGTAAAGCACTTATGACATGTTCCTCAATCCAATAATATTAAGATCAATCATGCAAAAATAATATCCATCATACAAAAATAATATCCATCCAATAATAGTCATTATGTTCATATCTTCCAAATTACTTGAACATCTGCTACCTTTCCTAATCTTTCTCTTTGTTCTTCTATACCAGTTGTAACCATGAGGAATCATGGGGAAAAGATATGCATGAAAGACACATGTATATCTAAGTTACTTGTCTATAGATTGTGCATTTTTAGAATCTAGAACAATGAAGTTATATATTAGCAATATATAAGGTACTGAACATTTATAAGCTAACTCAATGGTGGTTAATTGGAAGACTGATTCAGGAGTTCAGTCCCCAAAAACCCTTTCTTGATTTAATATCTATATGTAGTCTCTAGGTTTTAGTAAGATTTCATTAAAGGAAGCTTTGGTTTGCTATATTATTATGGTGTTATCAAGCACATGACTTCTGCAGAGATGAAAACAAAAAGAATGTCTTTAGTACAGTTTCACAGAACTTCAGAAGTTGTACACTTTATTAGTGCATTTTATCATTTGATGCAATATTATGCCAACTTAGTCCTAAGTCCCAACTTCTAAGTGCTAATTTCTTAACTAAAACGGTAGAAGCGAACTCTGCTCTGTTAGCTTTGTCTCTATTCTACCAACAAAAATATTTGGTGTTCCAAGAGAGGTTTCAGCTTGGCTTCTCACCTATCTCCCTGCATTCTTTTAATCTAATTCTCTTCAGCTCATGAATGTGTTCACCTATGATGTTTTAGCAGAGTTATTCAATCCAGCAAATTGCAGTACCCCACTCACAAACACATGGGTTCATTCAGTTATAATGTTTCAGCAAAACCATCCAAAGCCAATCAAGTCAATGACAAAAAAAATTGCTACTAAAGAAAAAGTTATTAAACATAAAAATATTAAAACAAATGCACAAACACACACAGACTCAAAAGTTTAGGTGGAAACTCACCTCAAACAACAGTGAGCAACCCAACAAAGAAGTGACTGTATCATGCACATCCATACCCAGATAAATTAGGTTCAACTTGCTATGGTCATTGAGACAGAACATCAGAAGCCAACATAGAAAGGTTTAGTTTTCATCAACTTCCTCCAACAATTTAATCCAATGAAAATCTGAACAAACTGCTAAAACCCAAAACATAGACGAGAAGAGTTGTTACCTGTAAAAGAGAAATCAAACCGAAAGAAGCAACTTCGAGACAGCAGAAACTTGAAACTGAAAAGTGAAAACCCACTCTCTTAATAAAGGAACTTCGAGAAAGAAGCACACGGACGACTCAAAGAATGGCGAAGACAACGCACGAATTAATGGTGGAGACGGCGAGCAATGAGAGGGGACGAGCTCTCTGGATGCAATGCGAGGATGAATCTGCAATGGCAACCCTAGTGTACTTGAACTGAGGTCAGTGATGAATTGAGGATTAGGGTACGCAGAAACTGAGAATCGAAGGATCAAAGCAACGCGCGCGCGGGTAGCTCTAAAACAACAATCACCTAAGATAGCGTTTCTATATTTAAACGCTATCTAAAGGTTACCTAAGATAGCGTTTCATTTTACAAACGCTATTAAAAATTAATTTTATTTTATTTATTAATTGTAAATTAGAAAAGATAGCGTTTCCGTGTGGAACCGCTATCTTATGTTGTTAGCTAAGATAGCGGTTCCACACGGAACCGCTATCTTTTCCTGCAGCTTGACTTTTAATAGTGGTTCCTTAAGGAAACGCTATCTTAGGTGATACCTAAGATAGCGTTTCAGGAACCGCTATTAAAAGTCCCCCCATCACTTTTAATAGCATTTCCACACGGAAATGCTATAAAAGGTGCGTTATTAAAAGTCTAATCTGTTGTAGTGTAACCACCTCTCGAGTCCATGATGTGTGCAAGACTCTAGCAATCCTTTGTAGCGATCCCAAGCTTCGGATAAGCATTCTCCGTCATTTTGGAAGAAGCCGGTGATCTGGGTTCGTAGGTAAGCAGTCTTGGATGGAGGGAAGAATTTCTCCAAGAATGCCTGCTCCAGTTGGTCCCAAGTTGACAACATATTAGTGGGTACTTGCTTCAACCAAGTTTTCGTCTTTCCAGTCAGAGAGGAGGGGAATAACCTCAAGCGTATAGCATCGATCGGGGCACCTTGAATCCTTATTGCATCGGTGAATTCCAAGAATGTCTCCACATGATCAGTCGGGTCCTCCGAGGGTAATCCTCCAAACTGATGTTGGCTAATCATGCTAATCAACTGAGGCGGTATAGTGTAGTTCTCCACCTCAATCTCTGGTAGTCCTTCAGTGGTTTGGTATCCGATAGATTCACCATGAGTGGAATGGGAATCAACCTCTCTCTCTCTCTCTTTGTAGTCTCCTACGTCTATGAAAGGTCATTTTGATCCCGGGGTCGACTTTAATAAAGTTTCCAAGACTTAGGGATCTTTGCATAAAAGAGAAAAATACCTATGGTAGAGAGATAAATATTCTAAAAAAAAGGAAAAAGAAATAAATAATAAAATAAAAATGTCCAGAAAATAATTAAAAATTAAATTAAAATTCAAGAAAACACAGTCCCCAGCAACGGTGCCAAAAACTTGATGGTTCTCGAATCCGCAAGTGAATGGCTTCGTCGTCAAGTAATAAAAAGAGATCGAACCACGGAGACCGTGATCTTAAACAACAATTAGTTATTAAATTGATTTCACTGAACTCGAATAAGATTTGGTTTTTGAAATCAGAATCAAGTAATAATCAAATTTAAAATTGCAATTAAACAAAACAGGAAAACAATTCAAATATGGGTTTTTAAAATTCAAAAGGGATTCCCAGGAATTGGGATACCACAAAACTGCTTATGTTACTGAATTGACTACTCTCCTTGTTAATTACCAAAATTTGCTTTGAAGGCGAATTTATCCTAAATTAGTTAATGCTCCCTCTCGGGTTACAAAAACCGTTCCCGATTAAATCAATCCCTACTCGTGGTAATTGAATTTAAATTGGACCCTTTAAGTTTTGTGACAATTCCTGAACCCTCGAAGGACCGCTTCTAACTCTCGTGATTTAAGTCCTAAGTTTGATTCCTATAGATCCGATACCTAAGTTCACCGCTAAGTTCGTCCTTAGTGTATCTACGACACGCAAACAAGTGGCCACCGAATTTATGAGTAATTAAAACAATAGGGATCAAATCGAAGCAAAAATTGAAATTAACAAGAAATCAAAAATCAATTCATCACCATAAACGAGTCTTGGGCATAGCCCCAATTCCTAGAAACAAGACTACTACTCAAGCATTGCCATGATTGTTGCAAGCTTGATTAAAAATAACATAAAGAGAATATCCTAGAGGAGAGAAGAGATGGAGAAGAAGAAAAAGAATCCTAATTTTACCTAAGGTTAGCAGTCCCAAAAAGTGCCCAGTTTCGAGCCCTAGAGGGCTATTTATAATCTGGGGTAACTTGAATCCCAAGCCAATACAAAAACCAGATCAAATCAATTTCTAAAGATCCATAGATTGCACGTCACGGCCGTGATGGCCATCACGGCCTGGCCGTGATCAGCTCTGACTTTTCCATTCTTCCTTTTCAGCTCCACTTGATCATGGTCGTGATGGCCATCACGGCTAGGCCGTGATCAGCTCTGTTTGGCTCACTTTCTTTACTTTTCAAGCCCCATCTTCATGAAAGCTCCATAATGGTTAATCTTGAGCATTTTAATCCTCAATTCCTGTACAACAACACCACAAAACCGCCTTACCCGTTCCAAGGTAAAAACTAACCAAAATCAAATTAGAAATTGCTAAACTACATGAAAATGCAAGCAAAATGTCAATGAAATATGAGGTGAAATCACACTCATCAACCTGTTGTCCGTCGAAAATTTTCCGTCGGTAATATCCCATTTTCTTGTAGTGAAATGTGACAACCTCTTCGTGTACCCTGTCCCCTTCAGCAGATGCAGAAGACACCCCCACCCGCTACTCAGACTTTTGTTAACATCGTCCCTGTCTCCATCATCCTTCTATTTCGTTTCATCTCGTGAGTACTCCATTATTCTTCTCCTTCTTCGTCTCCGTTGCTTTGCCACACTGGCAGTCGCTGCTAATCATCACTACGGTAAGTTTGTCTCTCAATCTGTCTCTCTATTTCTCCCTCTCTGTATGCCTCTGAGTTGTAAGATGCAAATCTGAAGAGATTTCAGAGATGAACAATCAAATCAGTAAAATATAAGACTCATCAAAATAATAACCAAGTAATCGAGTAATCAAATCAACAGATACACTAAGAAACTGAGCAACTACAATAATGATGACAATCCTACAATTAAAAATATAATAAACCTAATAACTTGTTAGTTGATAATCTATGGGCCAGTAATATGACATAAGAAATGGATAACGCAAATTAACGCAACCCAACCATTCCAATATACCCAAATGAGATAGAGTTAGATAAAAATCATAGTCTTTATAAATAAACAAATCCACCACCATACCCTGTATCCCCAATTTTGTTTCTATTCCTATGTATTTATAATGTCTTAATAATAATAATCTACAATGTAATGTATATGTAACCAACAACCCTAAGTAATCATAAATCAAAAAATTTCGAATTAAAGCACAAAATAACCCATAATCTAGACACGTACCCCCCAAAAAAAAAAACAGACAACACCTCATCCTGTCAAAAAGCAATTGTGTTTGACAAAGCAAGAACCATCGATAGAAGCATCCTCCTAGGGTTCGTTTATGCTAGACGGTACCGATCTGAAGCGTGACAAGTCTCACAAAACCACCTCTATGTCATCCTTCAAATAACCACCTTACCACCACCACAGAGACATATAAAGTAGAAGGAAACCATGATAAGTGCAGAAACTGAGTGTGAGAAGGGTTGAAGAAAGCGTGAACTGGTAGTAAGATAGAGAACAGCTTTCTAGAGAAGGCTAAGAAATATTGGGGAATGAAATAATGATGGCTGGGTCAGTACAATAACCCTGAAAAGTGAAGAAAGTGAGCGTGCGTGCAATGACAAAAAGGAACCGTATAGTGAAGGAGAGTATGAGAGAGAACAACTTTGTAGCAGAGAAGGAAAAATGAATTTTGGAGAAAGTAATAGTTGGGGAACGAAATAATGAGATTCAGTTTAGATTTATAGAGATAGACTTCACCACCATTTTAAACCATAGCTAAACATTTAGTTAATCTGACCAAATCCCCATATCCAACAGCTACTAGCATTGCACCTCTAACCCCATGTCACACAAAGCCCAACACCTACAGACGAGGGTTATTCTTGTAACTCAAGTATACATCCATAATGCCTAACTAAAATTCAGTAGACGTCCACAGTTCCACTTCACTGGACGGATTTTCTCTTAAAGGCTTAGCAAGTCCAAAGACTTGTGTGGATGAGCGCTTCTGTCACTCGTGTGGACGAACGCTTCTGTCACTTGTGTGGACGAGCTCTTCTGTCACTTGTGTGGACGAGCGCTTCTGTCACTTTAGTGGACGAGCGCTTCTACCACATTAGTGGATGAGCGCTTCTACCACATCAGTGGATGAGCAGGTTATACAACTAATATACACAGTTTAACATTTTAATTCCACATTTATAACTTTAAGGTTCTCAAAGGAATACAAATCATATTTCGCAAAAAAAAAAAAGAAGAAAGGAAAAAAAAAAAAGAGTGGCAGGGGTGGGGTAAGTCTCTACATGTAACAAATCTGGTTTTCATTTTTAACCCAACTTTAAGTGTGCTATACCATATTCTTACTTTTAGTTATAACATATATAATATAATTTAATATAATAATATTTATTTATTAGTCAACAAAATCTTTGAAATTGAAATGTATCAAAGTTTGCAATAGATATATTTCATAAATGCTAGGTTTGAATGTAAAAAAAAAAAAAATTAGACTTGATAATATAGTAGATATCTGTATGAGAAAAATATTGGAAATTTGATAAGGTTAAATTATAATGTCAATTTAGTGTTTGCCAATTCTATAAGTATATAACAACATCGATACCAATATTAGAGTGAATATAGTATCAAATACAAAAATTCAAATAGAGCATACATAATAAGCATTTCAAATAAGGTATACAATGCTTGGACTCGTGCAAAGAATTACCCGTCCAAAGGTTATTTAAACCATTTATAATTTAATTGATAAGTAGACTGGTTTTTCTTAGTGGACGATGCCATAAATGAATACCTAAATAACTTGATAAGAACAACAAGTCCAAAGACTTGAAAATAAGCGCATCCATCTTGCCACGTCATCTAACATGGTTGGTCAAAGAGCAAATAAACGCATCTGACCATGGTCGGTAACAATCCAACTTCTGTCTAATCGACATAAATAGAGCATAAACAACAATAAAATAAAAGAATCAGATTTTAATTAATAAAATCAAAAGAAAATGAAGCATTAAAATAGTAATTAAACTTCCCTAATTTAAGGAGGACCCGCCAAGTCAGATATACAGTGATCTAAAATGTTCAATCTTATTATTATATAGATGCGCCTTCTTCTCTGACCGCGAGTGGACCGATAATTATAAAATGATAAAATACATTATTTCATTTGTGTTTTTTTTATTTATTATTATTTTTACTTAAGATAAACACATTGTCTTTTAAAATAATATGAAAATTTACCACTCTCGCTTATCTCACTCGTGCATTGCATGAATCCATCGTCTAGTCTTTATATATAAAAGGAGTAGAGAAACTTCTATAAAATTCTGATTTAAGAAAAAATATTGATAATTGATACTATTTTCCAACAAGTAATTGATAATTGCTAATCTTTTAAATAGCTGAGATTATTGTTCATTTGCAAAAAATATTATATTGCATTTCGTTATTATTGTTTATAAGTTTGAACATAGTGTTAGCCATAAATTTCAAATTATTTTGTCATTGATGATTTAATTTTAAATTTTAACTAAACACTATTCTAATATGCTTTTCTACAATCACAATGACAAAAGTTTTCAAACAACAACACATCATAAATTGATTTTTTTACTAAAGACATCATTTTGGTGTATCAATAAAAACATCCAAATTTTAAATAAATACCATTAAACTTATTCCTTCTTTCGTCTATCTATTTAATTTTCACCTACTACAACAAATAGTCATTCTTTACTATTTTAATTTATTATTTTTCATATTAAAGCATCAAAATTGTTTTAGAAAAAAAGTCAAATATTTCTCTTTACACATTAATATAATGCGAATTAAATTATTTATCAATTTAGTGACCGATATTTCGGCCTCTAATTTTATTCAAATAATCGATCTCTATTTCGATCTCCAATCCTCAATTTCTTATTCTTATTTTTATGTGAATTCAATATTTAGCAATTTAGTGATCAATTTTTTTGTCTCTAATTTTTATCAAATAATTAGTCTATATTTTGGTCTCTAATTCCCAACTTCTTATTTTTATTTTAATGTGAATTAAATTATTTAAAAAATTTAGAGACCGATATTTTGGTCTCTAATTTTAATCAAATAATCAATCT
Source organism: Sophora flavescens (assembly GCA_030762895.1). Lineage (NCBI taxonomy): Eukaryota > Viridiplantae > Streptophyta > Magnoliopsida > Fabales > Fabaceae > Sophora > Sophora flavescens. The sequence goes on from CM061063.1 coordinate 111,285,113, forward strand.
CTATTTCTATCTCTAATCCTTAACTTCTTTGTTTTTTTTTTTTTATTTCGATGTGAATTATTTAGTGACCAAATTTTCGATCTATAATTTATTCAAATAATCGGTTTCTATTTTGGTCTCTAATTTCCAAATTTTTATTTTAATATAACATGAATTAAATTATTTAGCAATTTAGTGACTGATATTTCGGTCTCTAATTTTATTCAAATAATCAGTCTCTATTTCGTTTTCCAATCCTCAATTTCTTATTTTTATTTTTATATGAGTTAATTTTTAAGTAAATTAAAGACTGATATTTTGGTCTCTAATTGTATTCAAATAATCGGTCTCTGCTTTGGTCTCTAAGTTCCAATTTCTTATTTTAATTTAATGTGATTTAAATTATTTAGCAATTAAGTGACCGATATTTCGATCTCTAATTTTATTCAAATAATTGATCTCTATTTCAGTCACTAAAATATATTTGTAACCGATTTAGAGACCAATTATTATTATTTTTATCAAAAATGTATGGAATCGGTCTCCAAATCAATCTCTATAGTGACCAAATATTTTCAATCTCTAAAATCGATCACTAAAAAATGGATTTCTAATAGTGCATGTAGCATCTTTAAACCCACCACTTAGAAGGAGTTAAGAACCAAAGAATACAATTTCTAATGTTATTTGAATATTGATCGAGACATAGAAAAATAAATGAAAGGAAGATTATTTATTAAATGAGCAAGGATAGTAATATACTTTATAATACTTTTTTCAATAATTTTTTATTATTGATTGGAGTTGATCAGGTAAGACTTATTAAATAAATAGTAGAATCATGTGATTCAACTACCTCGTAAAATTCAGTCAATAATATATAAAAATGTATTAAAGTTTTAAAGAGTTTAATACTCCATCCTATCCTTATTATAAGAAATAAAATCATCAAACACACGTATCAAAAAAAAATATTGAAATAAATTAATTATAATTAATATTCGTATAAATTTACAAAAATACCCCTTCTAATCTTAATTAATATTTTATTTGAATAAAAAATTGATATTATCTCATAAATATAAATCTTATAATAAATAAGGTAAAATTAGAAATTAACATTTAATATCTATCAAAATTAATACATGTTTTTAATATTTAAAAAAAATATACATTTATTTTTTATAATAACGCAGAGGGATTAATAGTATTTCTCTTTTAATTTAATGGATATGCACCATAGATATAAATATTCATTACAGTCAATGAATGTGTTGTCGAAGCTGAGGATAATATTAAGTAGACTATTTTTTTATTTGAAGTCAGCGGTCAGGCAGCTATTCTTGACTTGTTAACTTATATATATATATATATATATATATATATATATATATGTATGTATGTATGTATGTATGTATGTATGTATGTATGTATGTATGTATGTATGTATAAATGGAACATATCAAGTAAGACGACTCTTCTTATGAGAGTGGGAGGGATGAATCATAGTCACTAAATCAAATCTTGAATGATCAATATTAAAACATAAAGTCATATGATTTTTTTAAGTGGTCATGTGATCATTAAATAACTTTCAATCTTGATCATTCATATATGGTTGTATGACCAAGATTCACCCCTCTCACTCTCATATAAGAAGAATCCTCTCACTTGATATGTCCCATATATGGGGCCTATCTAGTGAGAGGGCACTTCTTATATGAGAGTGAGGGGGGTGAATCTTGGCCATACAACCATATATGGATGATCGAGAATGAAAGCTATTTAATGATCATATGACCACTTAAAAAAATCACATGACTTTATGTTTTAATCTTGACCATTAAAGATTTGATCCAATGACTAGATAGCATCCCTATATATATATATATATACATACATAAAATTTAAGGTGAGGGGTAGTGCCCTAATCTAAAATAGGAAAAACCTTCGTGTTCTAAGATCTCTTATAAAGGGATTTATATTTATCCCATCCTGAGGATATCAATGAGATTATAAACATGAAATCTGTCAGATACGAAACCCTATCTTACTCCACTAAAATAACCGCTTGCAGTACGTTGGCTTATTTATCTTATAAAATCTTTCTGATTTATTTTCTAAAAATATATTTCAATTTTTAAAACCGATCTAATCTAATCATGGCCATCCCTAGGCCAAAGCTAGTAAAGTTAGGGTTTTAGAACTCCAAATTTTTTTAGTTTTTTAGTCCAAATTTAGGCTTTCAATTTTTTTTATTTAAGCTTAACAAAAATATAATTTAAAACCTGAAACAATAAATTGTAGAAAATATTACATGTTGTTATATGTATACATATAATAAAAATTTACATCAATCATAATAATTTGTAATAAAGATAAAATTTAAATAAAATATAATTTTTAATAAAAATATTATCAGTTTTCAAAAATATCTTATATCAAATTTCGCTTTAGATCTCAAAATATGTTGAGTCGGCCTTAATCTAATCTAAATTGATTAATATTATATAATATATTTATCTGTTCTTGAATTACATATTTCATCATAGTGAACTTAATTTCTCTCACACTTATCTAATTTTACGTGATAAAATAATATTTTTGTCAAATGAAATAAGCCAATTTATATTTTATATTTCCTTTTAATTATTTTTTTTTAATAAGCTAAATTACTTTCAATTCATAAAATTCTAGGCTTCAAAAATTTTGATCGAAAAATAATTAAATCGAGAATTGATTGGTCTGGTTTGATTTTAAAAATTTAACTTAGTCCAATCAAATTCTATGAAAATCAACGTAAATAATATCATTTTCATTTGTCTACAAAACAATAAAATAATCATGTAAAAAATATTTTCGTCTATAAAACAATTAAAATTTATGTAAACAATATACAAACATGGCATTTTCTGAGTGAGTGATATAGATTTTCTGAGTGATAAACGGTGAGGAAAAGGCCATGCGTGATATTTTTCTGAGTTTAACCGGTGAGGATGTGTTTCTGGTTATGATGGAACATAAATAGTTAGCTAGGACGTGGTGATGAATCGCAAAATTGAAAGATGAGACCATTTTTTCACTTTTGGCTTATTGATGGTTGGCTCTATTGGAACGTTTCTTGGCTTGTGTATGGAATTCTTTCACTGTTACTTCTTTGGATTGAGGCTGTGGTGCCAAGTTCTTGGTGATTTTGTCTTACAGGCTGTCTTATCATTTTAGTTTTCTTCTTGGTGACAATATTTTTGATGGGGATGCGCTACTGGTTTTTGAAGTTTTTTGATCTTGGATGGTAGAATGTTGTTTATGATGGTTCATTGGCATTTTGGTTGGTGATATTCGGTCATGTTGATATCGGTTACGGTGCATATTGTTAAGGGTCTTTTTGGAACTTTTGTAAAGTTGATAATGTTTTCTGTTTTATATTAATATATTTTTGCTTATAAAAAAAAACATTATTTAATAATAATAATTAAAAGATAAAATAAATTTTTTGACTTGATAAATAATTTTAAATAAATTAAAGTGTTAAAAGTGATAATCATTTTAAAATAAATAATTTAGATAAATAATTTTATATAAAATTCATATAAACATGTTCTTTTATGTATTTTATATTTATTAGTTATTTCAATTGTTAATTTTATCAAATACTTTAAATTTAAGCAACTTTTTTATCGTGATTTATTATCATCTAGTTTATCCACCGTCAATTATAAGCTCATCTGGCATGATTAATAATTATTGATAAACAATTTTCGACATTAAAAGTGTCATTTATGATTTTCCTTTAAAATTGGATAGTGAAATTATATCGAGAATACAAAAAATAAGTGAAAGAATATAATAACTCCATATAATGTCCAATAAAACTGTTTTTTTTTACAATATAAAAATGTTGATGTATATCGATTTTCTCGTACCTATGATTAATAATGGATATATGATATTTGCTTTTTATCTAAACAATAAGTTTTTTTTTTTCGTTTGAGTCTTAGACTTATTTGTTAGATTAATTTTTATATATTGTTAGTATAAAATTTTATACACAGTCAAAATATTTTGAATAGTATGATATTTAATGATTAATTGATAATATAAAAAAAATCTTTATATTTATAATACATATCAATTAAATCATATTTACTATTGCATCTTTAATTTTTCGTATTCTAGAGTATTATTGGATATAAAATATGAATTTAATTAATACAAATTATTAGTATTAAAATTTTTACATTATCAACCAATCATAAATTATTATATATGTGACTTTTAAGTAATAATTATGATAAAAATTCAAATATTATTAATAATATAACAATTTGTGATTGATCAGCATGTATTATAAAACATTTTTACACCGATGTATGTACGGGTTAAATCCATAAAATATTGTATGTCAGCCTCGCATAATTAAAAATCCATAAAAAAAATTGAATGAATTTGTTAATAAATTGTTAAAGAAAAGTTGTCAATAAATTTGTAGCTAAATCAGAGCATGATGATATTATATTTTTCACACGAGGCCAGCTACTCTTAGCTCAAATGATTGGACCTTCAACAATTATTTTTTTTGGTGGATGGACCTTCAACGTTGATTAAATAAATAAAAAAAAAAGACTGCCACGGGTATATGTGTTTGTTGGTAGCAACAAAAATATTCACATAAAATATGTGCTATGAAATTGGAAAATGTTTTCCGTACTATCGGATTTAATACTTATCAAGACGTAGATCATATATGCATTAAAATATATTATATAAATTAAGAGTTTAATTTATATATTGTGAATGTAAAAGTTTTCTACACGTCCAACAATATTTTAATAAATTAGTATTATTATTATTTCTTTATCTTAATTATTAACAATATATTCAGTTTAATCCTAAAATTATATACATACATATATATATATATATATTTTTATTTTTTTTTATTTTTTTTTTATTGGTGACTCTAAATACGGTTGAGGTGGGCGACCGTCCAAGGCCCCATTTTTTTGGGATACAAGATAGTATGTAAAACATTATAATATATATTAAATAAAACTTTTATCTAAAACATGATAATTCTTATGATCTTGATGGAAAAATTCTATTCGAAGAATTAAAAGTCATTTTAGAGGTTTTAACAGTTGAATCAAAATCGAGCTTTATGATATTGAGTTCTTTGAAGACATTTAATTTTCCTTATGCATGCATAACTTATAGAATAATATTAACTATTAATATCGTATATTCCAATGGTTGTATTCAAGGCATAACCATCGGGATTATTCTCCATGGATTACTCTCTTATTTATTGTAAATATTAGCTAATCAAATCAATGTTATCAATGACAGATGTAAATGAGACATTATAGGCATTAGTTTAGGATAGATGTAAATGAGACATTATAGGCATTAATTTAGGATACGTAAACCTCATGTAACTTCTATATATTTAGTATCTGTTCAATGGAATGATACACACATTCTTTCCACCATATTCTTGTTATGGTACCAGAGCCATCACGGTGCTGGTGAGAACATGTTGAAGCAAACACATTTTCCATGGCGGAGATGTCGGAAAAGACTGAAGCGGAGAAGAAAACTGATCTGGTGAAAAAGATCCCTTCACCAACTAATTCAAACAATGCACTGACCGGGCTGAGCACTGAACAGTGGCAAGCACTAGTGGATTTTTTAAATAGCCAAAAAGGGAACATAAATGACAAGGTGACAGGTAAATATAGTGTGTGGATTGTTGACACAGGAGCTTCCAGTCACATGACTGGGAACTTGAAATTCTTGCATGGGCTGAGAGAAATAGCAGGATGTCCGGTTGGACTTCCAGATGGAAAACAAGTGTTAGCCACTAAAGAAGGGATGACAATACTTGATGGAGGATTGAAAATTGAGAATGTTCTTTATGTGCCAAAATTGAACTGCAATTTGATATCGGTCTCTCAACTGATTGATGAAAAAAATTGAATTTTCCATTTCACTGATATCTTATGTGTTATGCAGGACCACACTTCGAAGATGCTGATTGGAGCGGGTGAACGGAGAGATGGGCTTTATTTTTTCAAAGGTATCGGAAGTGAGAAGGCACACAAGGCAAGTGGAATTTTTCAGTTTAATCTATGGCATCAACGCATGGGACATCCATCTTTGAGGACTACTCAATTAGTTTCCAATATAAGGTGTGAACAAAGTGAGTTGAAAAATAAAGCATGTGATGTATGTTTTCGAGCTAAACAAACCAGGGATGTTTTTCCTTTGAGTACTCATACTGCTACTAGTAGTTTTGATTTAATTCATTGTGATCCGTGGGGACCTTATCGGACTCCCTCTTCTTGTGGTGCATCATATTTTTTGACAATAATGGATGATTTTTCTCGTGCCATATGGATTTATCTATTAGTTGATAAAAGGGAAGTGTCACGTACATTGATAAATTTCTTTGCCTTAGTAGAAAGACAGTTTGATAAAAAGGTTAAGATGATGCGTAGTGATAACGGGACTGAATTTACCTGTTTGAAAATTTATTTTCATGAACATGGAATTTTGTTTCAAACTTCTTGTCCTGGAACACCGCAACAGAATGGAAGAGTAGAAAGAAAACATAGGCACATTCTTAATGTTGCTCGTGCTCTACGTTTTCAAGGTAGCCTTCCTATTTCTTTTTGGGGTGAGTGTGTCTTGACTGCTGGATATCTAATCAATCGCACACCTACTCCAGTGCTGCATGGAAAAACACCGTATGAGATATTGCATGGGCAAGCTCCCTTACATAGTCATTTGAAGGTTTTTGGATGTTTGTGTTACACACATAACCTAGGAAGAACAAATGATAAGTTTTCCAGTCGAAGCCGGAAATGCGTTTTTGTTGGATACCCTAATGGTAAAAAGGGTTGGAAATTATTTGACTTAGATACTCAATGTTATTTTGTCTCACGTGACGTTGATTTTTTTGAGACAGAATTTCCTTTTGCTCATATAAGCAAGGAAAAGAACATTTCATCTGTGGATTCTCCTGTAGTGTTTCCCTTGTTGGTTGGTGACAATGATAGTAGGTCCCATGATCAAATTGACACAGAAGAAGAAGTAAGCCCAAACAATGGTGTTGATGTGGGTCCTACCGTAAGGGGGTACAAATGACTCAGACAATGAGGCAAGTGAATATTCAAATCCAAATAATCCTTCTGTCGATCCTCCTACATTAGATTTGATTGCTCACAACAATGTGGTGGAGTTGGGAAGAGGTCACCGCATTAGGATGCCTTCAGTCAAGTTGCGTGACTATGTGACTCACACTGTACAGAAGTTAAGCCCATCTCCCAGTTTGCCCTCTCCACAGCATATTTCAGGTGCGCCTTATCCCTTGATACATTATGTGAATTGTGACAAATTCTCTGTAAAGCATCGCAGGTTCATTGCTGCTCTCACTATGGAACATGAACCCGTCCATTTTTTTGAGGCAGTGAAAGATGATAAGTGGAGACTTGCAATGCAACAAGAACTCAAAGCACTGGAAAGTAATGGGACCTGGACTCTGTAACCCTCGCCGGATGGGAAGAAACCTCTTGGTTGTAAATGGGTGTATAAGATTAAGCACAACTCTGATGGCACCATCGAAAGATACAAGGCAAGGTTGGTCATTCTTGGGAATCATCAGGTAGAAGGGATTGACTATACCGAGACATTTCCTCCTGTTGTTAAAATGGTCACTATTCGTATTGTTCTTGCCATAGCAGTAGCAAAGAAATGGGAAATTCATCAAATGGACGTCCATAATGCTTTCCTCCATGGTGATCTTCATGAAGATGTTTACATGAAGTTGCCCCCAGGCTTTCGCACATCTCAACCAGGATTAGTTTGCAAGTTGCGCAAATCGTTGTATGGCTTGAAGCAAGCCCCTCGATGTTGGTTTGCCAAACTATCATTTGCCTTGACAATTTTGGGTTTCAACAATCATCCTCTGACCACTCACTCTTTACTCTTCTTAATCATGGAGTGCAAATAATAGTTTTTGTGTATGTGGATGATTTGATCGTGTGTGGGAACGACTCCACTGCAATTCAAAAATTTAAAGTATATCTCAGCAAGTGCTTTCACATGAAAGATTTGGGGACCCTGGAGTATTTTCTTGGTGTAGAAGTTGCAAGGAATCCAAGTGGGATATTCTTATGCCAACGTAAATATGCTTTGGACATAATTCAAGAAACGGGTTTACTTGGTGCCAAGCCCGTGTCCACACCTCTTGAGCAGAACCATCAACTTAGTCTCGCTACTGGACGACTTCTTGATCAAACTGAACTTTATCGACGCCTAGTTGGTCGTCTCATCTATTTGTGTTTCACCAGACCAGAGCTGTCTTATTGTGTTCACCTCTTGTCACAATTCATGCAACAACCTCGCGAGGAACACTGGAATGCAGCTCTTCGAATCGTTAAATACCTAAAAGGAAGTCCTTGTCAAGGCATACTTCTTAGATGTACGGCTAAATTTCAGCTGCATGGATGGTGCGATTCTGATTGGGCAGGCTGCCCTTTAACCCGACGCTCAACCACCGGCTGGTTTGTGTTCTTGGGTCACTCTCCTATCTCCTGGAAAACCAAAAAACAACACACTGTTTCTCGTTCCTCAACTGAAGCTGAATACTGCTCTATGGCTACCACCACTTGCGAACTTAAGTGGCTTAAGAGTTTGCTTTCTGAACTTGGCATATTACATAAAGGTCCCATGCGCCTTAATTGTGACAATCAAGCAGCTTTGCACATAGCCCAAAATCCAGTTTTCCATGAACGCACGAAGCATATCGAAGTGGATTGTCACTTTATTCGCAATGAGGTACTTCAAGGTAATATTCAGCCATCTTATGTCCCTACATCCGAACAATTGGCAGACATTTTTACCAAAGCATTAGGAAGACATCAATTTCAGACTTTGCTTGGCAAGTTGGGCATTCGTAATCCTCACGCACCACCTTTTGCGGGGGGGTAATACCGTATATTCCAATGGTTGTATTCAAGGCATAACCATCGGGATTATTCTCCATGGATTACTCTCTTATTTATTGTAAATATTAGCTAATCAAATCAAGGTTATCAATGACAGATGTAAATGAGACATTATAGGCATTAGTTTAGGACGGATGTAAATGAGACATTATAGGCATTAGTTTAGGACACGTAAACCTCATGTAACTTCTATATATTTGGTATCTGTTCAATGGAATGATACACACATTCTTTCCACCATATGTTACTGTTGCATAAGCTGAGAGAAGTTTTTCTAAATTGAAATTGTTAAAAACTTATTTTCGATCTACTACGTCACAAGGTAGAATGAATAGTCTTACTTTGATTTCTATCGAAAATGACTTTTTAAAGAACCTAGGTTTTGAACCGATTATTAATGATTTTGCAGCAAAATGCAAGGAGGACAATCTTCAACTGATCATGTGGGTACCATTTTCTTAGTTTGCCCAGGACACCAAAATTCTCAGGACTGAAAACACATGCGGAAATAAATTAAAAAGTAATTTGCTGGTTGTTTTCGGAAAGTTGTTTTCTTTTAAGTCGGAAAATTGGGGTATAAAAAATTTTCTTCTGCAGATAACTCTGAAAAACCAAGATACATACATCTAAACAGTAAAATCATATTCATAACAAAGTCGCCACGACATACAACTTCTCTCAAAAAGTTTCGATTTTCAAAAAGATAAAATTAAACTAAAGACTAATGTATAACACCACATTTACTGCCCTTTTCAAATATACAACCTAACCAAGACTCCTAAGCTGGTCGCTCTACAAGACATTTATTGGAAAGACCCCCGTGGTCATCCCATGATCAAAAGCTTCTTCAAACATCTAGATCTAAGTCTCTGAGTGACTTAGGAAAACTCCTCTGCACCATCTGTACTAGAGTACCAAGGTACAAAAGCAAAAACCAGAAGAAACCTGATATATTTGTAAGGGTGAGACACCAATATGTGGATTTAAACACGATAACCACATGTATGACACACAAAACATCATATAGATGCATAAAGCCATATATCATAAAATTCTCAGAAGTAAACAAGTTTATATCAATGGGTTTCATACCCGAACAATCATCGTCATTTTTAAAAAATGCATGACACTTCAATATTTAGGCTCTAACTTAATCTCATGAGATCCCTTCATCATTCGTCTAAGAGTTGATCAAACTCAAATCGCCACCACTTTGGCATCCCTTTAAGTGACTAAACATCCATAGCATATTGTCCCATCCCAGGATGCAGTATTCCATGCTCATGGATTTAATAACACATTGTCCCATCCCAGGATGCAGTGATACATCGTATGGTGAATACCTGATCATCAAGGCATCACTCCTATCAACGTGAGGCACGTCTACCTAAAATGCATGTAAAAAAATTGTTCTCAATGTTTTCTTTGTGTTCATTCTCTTTCATTGTCGAAGCTCAAAAGCTAACGACTTTTCATAGATTTTAACGTTTTGAAATTATCAACATCAACACAGGACACACAATCCGAGTGCTCAATCACAACGTCCTAAACTGATGCACCAGTCGGAGCTTGTGGTCATATAAAACAACATTCACCTTTAATAACGTTTATCACAACGTGATTAAGACACACAGTCCACAACAACGTGATTAGGACACACAGTCCACAACAAAGAGAATAGGACACACAGTCCACAACAACGTGACACGGATCAAAGATCTACATGTAAATTATAGAACACTGGTATTTCGACATCTCGTATACTGGATTCACTTTCCAACGTATTTATTCTTTTTCGTTCAGTAAAACACAAATACAAAATGAAACTTCAGCAACTTATCCAAGCTTGCCAGAATATTTTCCAAAGTAAATTTTTCCAGAAATCCTTTTCATTGAAATTCATTTAGAAACACTAAGTTATAAATAAATCCACTTTTTTCCTTAAACCCGCTTTCTTTTGAAATTCTTCCCTTTCTCGAAACAACACCCTAACTTTGTAAAAATCCTTTTCTAAAATCATTGCTAACCCGAAAATATTTTTAAATCATTTTTCTCATGAATTCTATTTTATAAACACCTTTCGAAATCGTTTCTGTTTATATGAAAAGAAACTTATAAGTTAAATGTTTTTCCTTCTAACTTTAAAATATTACAACGCTTAGTCCTTAAAATGATTTTCGACTTCATCCTTGAAAATGATAACATACTAAAATGTATTTCTTTCTCATTTCCATTCTTATTCTTCTTCTTTCATCAAAATAAATTGACACATAAATTTCTTAAAATAACTTTTCATCTACATTTGGAAAAAGATAACGTACTAAAATATTTTTACGATTTCATCCTTGTAATTATCCCTTACTTTCTCTTTTATCAAAAGCAATCATCAACTAAACATTATCATTGTCAAAATTCCTCATAAGGCTTTTTAAGGCTTTTATCTCAATAGTTTATTGAGTACTGACGAATGTCAGGCTTCTCAGATAACAATCCACAACAATGTAATTTTCACATCAACATCATTTCAGATAATACAGTTCATGCCATATCTCAAAGCTATAACACATTTCTACAAATAAATCATCAAGCTCGGATATGTAAAACAGACAATTTTAACCACATCAGATAAACTCGAGAAATCATAATAAAATTTAAAACAACTTGACAGACCACAAATAATAGCATATAGCTATCTGGAAAAAAATCCCTCAGATAAGCTCCCCTTACCTGATTCCAAAGCAAACAAGGCCTTTCGTTCTTTGTTGAGTGCTACGATCTTCCTCGACTTGCTTCGCGCCGGAAGTCTAAAGATTCCAACCCATAACACAAGTTAAAAACAACCAAAAACATCTAATCTCCCCTAGGCATATATTCGGTCATGATGACAAAATAGGGTTTGAGATATCAAACTTTCACTAACTCATGGATTAATGATCCTTAAGTGTTAGGAGTTCATAAACAATGACCACTTTACAAAGATTGAACAAAAATCCCACTAAGCCACTAGCTTAGGGTTTCGGTCATGGTTCATAAAATAGGTTAGAAATTTTCAAACTTTTCAAGCTCTTAGATTTAACATCAAAAGGTAGTAAAGAGTTCAAATCAATGGTTCTATTTCACAAATTGAAACAAAACTTCCTTGCCCAATAACAACATAGATTCGGCCTTACTAGGAAAATAGGGAAGGAAATTTTTGTTTGATGCAAGCTTTTAGATAAACAAAGTAGAGATCATTAGGAGTCCATAGAAATTAGTTTCAACTCAAAATGAATTTTCTACTAATTTCTAGAGATTTTAGAAGTAAGGCAGCTTAAGAACAACAACTAGAAAAAGTAAGGCATAACTCATCAAAGAAATCAATAAGAGATTTAGATGAGTAGAGGAAAGAATCATTACCCTTGAAGCTAGGAAGAAAAGGTATGAAGGACTTGAAGCTTGAAAATAAGTAAAAATGGATGTTTTAAGTGATAGAACTTTGAGTAGGAAAATGGAGAAGAAGAATAAAATGAAAGTGAAGTGGTGAAATGTGGATATATAGGGGAAAGAGAGAGATCATGGCGCAAGGAGAGAGGGAGAGTAATCTTCATGGCCAAGTTTTGGCTTAGGCCATGTTTGGTTGGAGAAGAAAGAGAAAAAAAAATGAGTTTTTAGAATATAATATGTTATAATTTAAAAAGTGACATCATGACAACTTTTTGGGATGTGACTTAGGCCATCCCCTAGTAAGTCACCTCACTCCCACATGTCACCTCATCACTTTTGTGCTCCCTACTCTGCTCTATTGTGTATCCGGTTCAAGTTCCCAATCATATTTCGCCCGGATAAAGTATTATATTTTGACCCAGAATAAGAATTTTTGAAAATTTCCAATATCATACAAAACATCACAAAAACACTAACCGTTCGTTTACGGTTCAAAATTAGGTTTTCTTCTCAGTAAACTTGTACCGTCAGTGAAAATGCAGACCGACTTTCGTCTGAATTTTCAACCAAAAATTTAACCGCGACTTCCTAAGGTAAGAGAACACAAGAAAATGATTTTAGTTTATCTAAAATCATTTTCTGGATTTTAACAAATATAAACACATATAAACATGTATTTACTGTTATAGAAAGATAGAGAAATCAGGGCGTTACATTACCACCCCACTAAAAAGAATTTCGTCATCGAAATTACGTAACTCGAAACCAGATAGAGTCTTGTAATTATATCCTAATCCCAAGATCCTACATCATACCTCCTGTATTCACTTTCCCTTAGATGATTTAACTTAATAGCGATATTCATACTTATTCTTCGTTCTCTTGATCCTCAACATCAAATCGATTATCCTCAATTCATACTCTCCTTCCGTAAATACTAATCCATAAAAAATTCTCTACATCCTTAATTCTCACTGTTAACACCAATATTCCATCTAAGTTTTACATTCCTCTCACATGAAGAGTAAAATCAAAACTTAATCATTCATATTCTCAATTACTGGTACGCTAGAAATCTGCTTTCCACACATCTTACTCTCATCGTTATCACCAAGATCAAAACTAACTTTACTGCAGCATGTATCAACTTCCTACCCAAGGTATCCAATTGTAGTCTCATCCCCTCTGAACATAATCTGCTTTTCCAGATTCTATCAACATCACATACTTCAAGTCTCCAATCAAAACATTGTAATACTTAAGATCAACTGAAAACAAAATACAACCCGCCAGGTTGGATTATCTAACTCATCAACTTTGAATTTTCCTAACAACTTATATAATACACGAGTTTACCTCTTTTAATTCGAATCGACTTAAGTGAAATTACTATAGATACTTTTGTTTCAAACATTCAACTCATACAGTCAATCTTAACTACAAGCATATGATCATTACTCTAGATTCCTTTAGTAACATTTTGTTCTCAAATCATGATAAGATATATTGAAATCGTCCTAACTTCGTGACATCAAGCTTAGGGGTTCTCACTTGCCAAACAATTCTACATCTTAGTAAAATTCCTACTATAGGAATTATCGTACTTAGGTACTAAACCTACTCCTCCACTAGCCTTCTAAGGATAGATCGTTCCTTATTTGTCCATTGGGTTGAGGGTGATCAGTTGGACCTAGCCTCAACTGGGTCCTCAACACTCACAACAGACTTTACCAATAAACATTGGGAAACTTCGCCTCTTCATTTAGAATGATATTGGAATTTTCTCCATGAAGTCTGAACAGTCCTCTGATACATTCTTTGGTTTACTTCTCCACTGCATAATGGATCTTCACAGGTAAGCAAGGTGCCTTCCTTGTTAGCATGACATCGACCATCCAAACAAATTACAAACTCTTAGAGGTCCTGGGTAAACTCAAAACGAGATTCATTGTGACGCCATCATCTTTAACAAGAAAGATCTCAAACATCCAGTTATCTCTCTTTCACTGTACTCAATTAACTATGACATCCTGTATGAATTAGATACCCATTCTCATGACTCATGAGATAGGTCACACGTCAATGACGTTTTTTAAAAGACATAGGGTAAACATTGATCAACAAGTGATAAGTTCTGTCGAACTACCACTAGACATGGTCTTAAATATCACTGAAAGAAATCTTCAAGAAAATAAATTTCTTGATCTCACTTTCACAAAGACATAGAGAAGAATTTTATCAATTTGAAAGATACAGGAACATCCAGTATATAAAAAGATTCTTCAATTAGGTTCGTGGGTGTAAAATGCATGATCAATACATGTTTACAAACATGAGTCTAATAAATTTCATTCTTCCACAAGAACTTCCAGCTGATTTAGAAAATCAAAGGGTGAATAGTTTCTAATCCCGAGAGGATTCATTCTTAGTACCAAGAATTTACAAAATGACGAATTTAAAAAGAAAAATAGTCTGGCTAAAAATCAGACGGGGTCACCTTTACCAAAGTAAAAGTGATTAGGCTACGTTTCATCAAGGAACCTGTGTCACCAAGAAGTTGTTTGTGTGATAACTCGAGAAATGGTCATAACAAATTCTTTCAACGAAACGTGAAAATCTCCAGACCAATGGATGATATCAATTCCACCCACTCAAATGTCTAATACACCGAGGGTCATTTAGAAGTGTGAGTACAATTGCTCACAAGTAAGGAAATCAATTAGAATAAATTGAAATGTACGGACTAGTATAATCAATTTGAGTCCAGAATAGATTTTAAATCAAAATCAGAAAAATCTTTCTGTAATGCACCAACTTCATCGTTGTGGTTGTCTAATACAACCATAGGACTCGAGAAACAAAGACTGACTTGTAAATTCATAAGAATCGAACAGTACAATGTAGAGTTTCTTAATCATGAGACACTCAATTAAGGTCGAAATTTCAAATCGATTTTTACATTGGTTCCAATAAACACGCATATCTCTCCATACACGCTTAGTGTAGTCACCTGAATCGTGCATGATCACAGACAGCTTAATCAATCTATCGAACATACAAAGAGTTGACCTTTTTGTAGAAGCTGAATCCACGGCACAAAATCTTTAATAGGTCCTTACTTTAATATGATGATAACTCATCCTCAAGTCGATCTTTGAGTAGACAACAACTCCTTGTTACTATCAACTACGCACTGCAAATAATACTCGTTCATAATCGTCACTTTGTTGAGTCATTAGAAATCCATGCAGATTCTCAAACCTTCAACAATATTGGGGTCTACGGAAAAGACTCAGTCTCATCAACTGTTTAGGTCGCAGGTCTTAAAGTTTGGATCGAGTGGTCTAACTCGATTAACTTTGTAGGTGGCATCCTACGCAAAGTGATAGAGATCAATCCGTATCTAGGAACTAGATCAATTTATAACTCAATATTCTTTTCTAGCAGTATACCTAAAACATTTGTAGGGAACACTCCCGGAAAGTCCTTTCGCACACAATACTCTTGGAACATTCCCAAAAAATCGACCTTAACAGGCATACTATCCAATTGTCTGACACAATCCAGAAAGGATAACCAAATGTGTCACACATGGATCGAAACACAAATCACTAGCCATGGGTTCCTACAAGTCAAAACTCATATAACCAAGATAAACACACACCTATAGACCAACGCACATTGTTTCGACAAGGAAACAATTCAAGTGATGACCAACTAGAGACCACACAACAAAAACATAATAGACCTATTCGCCAAAGTACCCGAAAGACTCGACCAACTCCGATACCACTTGTAACACCCACCTGGGCATTACATTGTAAACACATACGGAAATAAATTAAAAAGTAATTTGCTGGTTATTTTCGGAAAGTTGTTTTCTTTTAAGTCAGAAAACTAGGGTATAAAAAATTTTCTTCCGCGGATAACACTGAAAAACCAAGATACATACATCTAAACAGTAAAATCATATTCATAACAAAGTCTCCATGACATACAACTTCTCTCAAAAAGTTTCGATTTTCAAAAAGAGAAAATTAAACTAAAGACTGATGTATAACACGACATTTACTACCCTTTTCAAATATACAACCTAACCAAGACTCCTAAGCTGGTCGTCCCACGATCAAAAGCTTCTTCAAACATCTAAATCTAAGTCTCCGAGTGACTTAGGAAAACTCCTCTGCACCATCTGTACTAGAGTATCAAGGTACAACAGCAAAAACCAGAAGAAACCTGATATATTTGTAACGGTGAGACACCAATATATGGATTTAAACATGATAACTGATGTCGTGCGAGTCCACGTGAGATCCGGCAAGTGTACCGGAGTCGTCGCCAAGTAATAAAAATATATCGATCCCACAGAGACTGTGATCTCAAATAGCAACTAATTACCAAATCGACTAAACTGGACTATAGAAAAAGATTTTTAAAAGGTTTTTGATATTTGAAATAAGAGATAACTTAAAATCAGAATTAAGTAAAACAGAAAGTAAATCAGTTTATGGTTTTTTTCAGATCTAAATGGATTCCTAGGAATTGGGTTACCAACAAGATCATTTATGTTACTAAATTGATTATCCCTTGTTAATTATCAAAATTGCCTTGAAGGAGAATTTATCCTCAAATAGTTAATGCTCCCTCTCGGGTTACAAAAACCATGCCCAATTAAACCAACCCCTACTCTCGTGGTAGTCGAATTTAGGTTGGACCCTTTGCGTTTCGTGACAATTCGTTAATCCTCGAAGGACGGCTTCTAACTCTCGTGATTTCAGTCCTAAGTCTGATTCTATAGATCCGATACCTAAGTTCACCGCTAGGTTCCTCATTAGAATATCTACGACACGTAAATAAGTGCGCACCAGATTTACGAGTAATTAAAACACTAGAAATCAGATCTAAAGCAAAATCGTAATTAACAAAGATAAAACATCAATTCATTACCATAACAAACCTTGGGCATAGACCCAATCCCTAGAAATTAAACTACTACTCAAGCCTTGCCATGATGATGACAAGCTTGGTTAACAACAACATGAAAATAAAAATCAGAGAAGAGAGGAGGAAGAAGAAGAGAGATCCTAAATTATAGCCTAAGAGTAGTAGCCCCCCAAAAGTCCCTCTTTGTCTCTGCTCAGATGCCTTATTTATAGATTAGGGAAGTTAGAATCCCAATCAAATACAAATTCAGATCCAAATCAGTTGCTTCAGATCCAAATAATGCGCGTCATGGCCGTGATGGCCATCACGGCCAGGCCGTGACGGATTCTGCCTTAGGTATTTCTTAAATTTTTGGTCTGTCACGACCGTGACCACCATCACGGCTAGGTCGTGATCAGTTCTGCCTATGAGGGTCTGGTTCAGCTGACATGTCACGGCCGTGATGGGTATCACGGCAAGGCCGTGACCAGTTCTGACTTCAGTCTTCTTTCATTTCAGTTTTGCTCGATCATGGTCGTGATGGTCATCACGGCTAGCCTGTGATGGGCTCTGTTTGGCTCAATTTCTTCACTTTTCAAGTCCCATCTTCATTCAAGCTCCATCATGGTCAATCTTGAGCATTTTATCCTTAATTCCTGCAAAACAACACCATAAAACCGCCTTACCCGTTCCAAAGTAAAAACTAACAAAAATAAAGTTAAATATGCCTAAACTATATGAAAATGCATCCAAAATGATAAGCAAATATGAGGTGAAATCACACTCATCAAATCACCCCAAGCTTAAGACTTTGCTTGTCCTCAAGCAATCACCATGGCCAGAAAATATAAACAATCAGAGCATGGATAGTGAACCAAGAACCTGAGTAACTAATCCAAGTAACAGGCATATTCAATAAATACCCAAGAGACAGTCAATTTCAAGTCCAATTAGAAGCTTAGGTTCCCTAAATTCATAGTCTCACTATTAGGGCACTCTTCTCACCTCACTCAAGTGTTTGAGGATATATGGCAATTCGCTTAATTTCCTCAAGGAAGGAATTCTACCATAAGCTTGACTATTAACCAAATCTCTACTTTATTAATGAAAACACATAAGAATCAAGAGGTCTTTTACTTTGGTTGTAATGGGGCCATGGGATTAATCGTTAGGTGGGGAAATCAAGAAAAGGAAATTTCAAGAGGGTTAAACAAAATATCAACATTGCAAAGCATGACACCTTCTAAAATACCTTTTTGGGCTTTTGTTCACTTTTCCACCTTTCTTCTTTCTTTTTATTTTATTTCTCACTTTCTTTTTGTCATCCCCTTCTCCATTTTTTTTTTGTTTATTTTATTTTATTTATTTGGAGAAGGGGAGATTTTCAGCTCAAGAGAAATATTTTTCTATCTTTCTCATCCCATAATTTTCAACTACCTTTTTACCCTTTTTGCAATACTTTAAAAGGTGCCATATCAAGCATCATTCCTCAAAATATTTCAAGGTACCAAGAAAAGTATTTTATTCTTTTAGGCTCAAAATTGGGCAACTAAGGGTAGCATTTAATCAATCAAAGCTCAGAAGGCCTGAAAAATACCTAGTGCCTCAATCATTTTCAAAAATGTTTTCAAAAATTTTTAAGTTTCAAAACGGTTTCAAGTCAAGTTCTAGAGAATACAATCCAAGTGGAATAAAACACTCTATAACAAGGAATGAGGTAGATTTAGTGAGTACCCCTTTTAGGCTAAAAAAAATCTCACATTTAGTAGTTTAAAATCAATGAGAACACAAATTTAAGGGACCACATGCTAATTATCAACTATCAAAAGATTATCTCAAGAATTTTTATTTTTAGCCTTATCACAATAATAAAAAAATTGGGTTCAAAAATTCACTATCTCAATTCATTTGGAACCAAGTTCTCACAATTGGATGCATATTCTAAGCAAAGGGACAGTCTAGAGAATGTGATCATGTAAAACTATGCCTATATGAATGCAACATGAAAAATGAAAAAATGCAAAAATTTGCAAAAAAAAACCTACCCCAAGCTTAAAAACTTACATTATCCCCAATGTAAATAATCAAGTCGGAGAGAGGAGAAAATTTGGAACAACTCGCCAAGGTGGTAGCGGGTGCTGGCTCACATGCCACTCAAAAGCTTGTTGGAAATTGTATCACGGCCGTGAGGCTCATCACGGCTAGGCCGTGATCAATTCTGGTCTTCAGAACCTGGCCTATCACGGCCGTGACCTGTATTACGGCTTGGCCGTGATACTCTCTGATCTTTAGGGTCCTTCCCATCACGCCCGTGACGCTTATCACGGCTGGGCCATGATCCTTTCTGGTCCTCTTGGTTAGCTCATCACGGCCGTGATGACTTCTAACTTTATTTGTCCCTGCCCTTTTTGCTCTTCCTTCCTTCTTAACCTGTAAACACTCGACAAATCTATTAATTTATGATTTTTTCCTCTTGATCTTCAATTATTCAAGAGCTAAATTCGAAAACAAATGGAAAATGGAAAGAAAACTTGGGTTGCCTCCCAAGAAGCGCTTATTTACGGTCTTAAGCTTGACCATACTTCCTTTAGTCAACCGGGGTCGGCTGGGCGTAGAAGTGCAGGAACACTTCTCTTCCATGGGAGTCCTTCAAAGAGCCGATTCTGCTCATATAGCCAATTGCGCTTCCGCTTCGCTCTTTTCACTCTAAGCTTCATGGCCTTACTCCCTCCTGGTGGAAGTTTTGTTTCCACATGATCAGCAACTCCAACTTCATCACTACTGGGTGCATCATTTGCCATGCAAATCTTCGGAGTTGCTTCCATGTTGAGCTCTTCCTTTACCACTGGAGACGTTATATCGATCCTGCACACATGACTCACAAAAGGAGGGTTGTTATATGAGTTAGTCAATTCAAAATCTACCCTACCTTCCTCTACATTCAGAGAGAGTTTGTCATTCCTTACGTCTATTATTGCTCCAGCGGTGGCCATGAATGGCCTTCCTAAAATGATGGGGAATTCATAATTCCCTTTCATATCTAATACCAGGAAATCGGTAGGGATGAAAAATTTCCCTACCTTTACAGGAACATTCTCTAGTATGCCTAGAGGAGTCCTAGTCGAGCCATCTGCAAATTGTAAGGAGAATTTGAATGGACTCAACTCTTTGGTTCCCAACCTTTCCAAGATAGTGAGCGGCATCAAGCTCGCACTAGCCCCTAAGTCACATAAGGCTTGGTCTATTTTCACTTCTCCAATTGAGCAAGCAATAGAGAAACTACATGGATCTTTTAGCTTATGAGGCATATTAGTTTCCATATCTACCTGCTTTCTCTTGACCAACCTTTGTGGGAAAGGTATTGGGGGTTGGTACGGTGGTGGAGGGACATACTTTGGCTCTATCTCTTCATCTTCGCTCATGTCCTCCTCACATTCCACATCCTTTTCAGCTACCCCAAGCTTATCATCCCTCAAGTATATAGCATTACAATGTTCATTGGGATTAACTTCAGGTTGTCCCGGAAACGTACCCTTAGGTCTAGAGTATGTACTAGCTTGTTGGGCAATCTGAGTTTCTAGCATCTTGTTATGGATAGCTAAGTTATCTACCATAGATGCTAGCTCTTTTATTGCCTCGTCTACTGCCCTACCTTGTTGCCTAAACTCTTCATTTTGTTTTGTTTGAGTTTCAACAAAACTTTCCAATAAAGACTCGAGTTTAGACTTCTGTACCTGAGGATACCCCGCTGCGGGTTTCCTATTTCCTTGGCCTTCTTGGAACTCATGGTTCAGCGTGTTGCTGTAGTTTCCGTAGGAGAGGTAAGGGTTGTTCTTCCTTCCTTGGTTGTAAGGATTTGGGGGAGCATAATTTGGCAACTTCGGGTTCATGTCGTAGAAGTTGTGACAAGAGTTCACTTTTTCCCCCGAAGCGTCGGATCCATGAGCGATACCACGTGGGCACTCCATTATGTCATGTCCTTGCATTCCACAAATCTCACAAACAATGTTTGTAGCACCTATTGAACTCACGTTAGCCCTTTCAATCTGATCAAATCGTTTATTCAGTGAGTCAATTTTAGACATTATAAGATCTGTGCTATTCATTTCAAACTTACCCCCCGAAATCTTTTTCGGGTTATTACCTCTTTCTGAACCCCATTGGTGGTAGTTGGTGGTAACGTTTTCAATGATGTTGAATGCCTCAGCCAGAGGCCTATTCATAAAGGCTCCACCAGCTACGGAATCGAGTGACACCTTCGAAGAGTAATCCAATCCGTTGTAGAAGGTGTGCACTAACAACCACCTCTCGAGTCCATGATGTGGGTAATACTCTAGCAATCCCTTGTAGCGATCCCAAGCTTCTGATAAGCATTCTCTGTCCTTTTGGAAAAAGCCGGTGATCTGGGCTCGTAGGTAAGCCGTCTTGGAGGGAGGGAATAATTTCTCCAAGAATGCCTGCTCCAGTTGGTCCCAAGTCGACAAGGTATTAGCGGGCACTTGCTTCAGCCTAGCTTTTGCCTTTCTAGTAAGAGAAGAGGGGAACAACCTCAAACGAATAGCATCAACCGGGGCGCCTTGAATTCTAACTGCATCGATGAACTCCAAGAATGTCTCTATGTGATCAGTCGGGTCCTACGAGGGCAATCCTTCGAATTGATGTTGCCTAATCATGTTGATTAGCATAGGCGGTATAGTGTAGTTCTCCGCCTCAATCTTTGGCTTAGCAATCCCAGTTCGCAATCCCCTAGCATTTGGGGCTGCGTAGTCCTTCAACGGTTTCGTATCCGGGAGATTCGCCATGAGTGGAATGGGAATCAACCTTTCTCTCTCTCTTTGTAGTCTCCTACATCTGTGAAAGGTCCTCTCGATTTCGGGGTCAACCTCAGTAAGGTCTCCAAGACTTAGGGATCTTTGCATAGAAGAGAAACAAACACAGAGATAGATACAAAGAAAGAAAAAGAGAAATTTTTTTTTTTTCAAATATAAAAATCGAATAAAAATAAAAGGTCCAGAAAAATCAATTTAAAAATTAAATTGAGATTCGAGAAAGCACAGTCCCCGACAACGGCACCAAAAACTTGATGTCGTGCGAGTGCACGTGCGATCCGGCAAGTATACCAGAGTCGTCACCAAGTAATAAAAAGATATCGATCCCACAGAGACTGTGATCTCAAATCGCAACTAATTATCAAATCGACTAAACTGGACTATAGAAAAAGATTTTTAAAAGGTTTTTGATATTTGAAATAAAAGATAACTTAAAATCAGAATCAAGTAAAACAGAAAGTAAATCAGTTTATGGTTTTTTTTCAGATCTAAATGGATTCCTAGGAATTGGGTTACCAACAAGATCACTTATGTTACTAAATTGATTATCCCTTGTTAATTATCAAAATTGCCTTGAAGGCGAATTTATCCTCAAATAGTTAATGCTCCCTCTCGGGTTACAAAAACCGTGCTCAATTAAACCAACCCCTACTCTCGTGGTAGTCGAATTTAGGTTGGACCCTTTGCGTTTTGTGACAATTCGTTAATCCTCGAAGGACGCCTACTAACTCTCGTGATTTCAGTCCTAAGTCTGATTCTATAGATCCGATACCTAAGTTCACCGCTAGGTTCCTCCTTAGAATATCTATGACATGTAAATAAGTGTGCACCAGATTTACGAGTAATTAAAACACTAGAAATCAGATCTAAAGAAAAATCGCAATTAACAAAGATAAAACATAATTCATTACCATAACAAACCTTGGGCATAACCCCAATCCCTAGAAATTAAACTACTACTCAAGCCTTGCCATGATGATGACAAGCTTGGTTAACAACAACATGAAAATAAAAATCAGAGAGGAGAGGAGGAAGAAGAAGAGAGATCCTAAATTATAGCCTAAGAGTAGCAGCCCCCAAAAAGTCCCTCTTTGTCTCTGCTCAGATGCCTTATTTATAGATTAGGAAAGTTAGAATCCCAATCAAATACAAATTCAGATCCAAATCATTTACTTCAGATCCAAGTAATGCGCGTCACGGCCGTGATGGCCATCACGGCCAGGCCGTGACGGATTCTGCCTTGGGCGTTTCTTAAATTTTTGGTCTATCACGGCTGTGACCACCATCACGGCTAGGTCGTGATCAGTTCTGCCTTTGAGGGTCTGGTTCAGCTGACATGTCACGGCCGTGATGGGTATCACGGCTAGGCCGTGACCAGTTCTGACTTTAGTCTTCTTTCTTTTCAGTTTTGCTCGATCATGGCCGTGATGGTCATCACGACTAGGCCGTGATGGGCTCTGTTTGGCTCAATTTCTTCACTTTTCAAGCCCCATCTTCATTCAAGCTCCATCATGGTCAATCTTGAGCATTTTATCATTAATTCCTGTAAAACAACACCACAAAACCGCCTTACCCGTTCCAAAGTAAAAACTAACAAAAATAAAGTTAAATATGCCTAAACTATATGAAAATGCATGCAAAATGATAAGCAAATATGAGGTGAAATCACACTCATCAATAACCACATCTATGACACACAAAACATCATATAGACACATAAAGTCATATATCATAAAATTCTTAGAAGTAAACAAGTATTATATCAATGGGTTTCATACTTGAACAATCATCGTCATTTTTAAAAAATGCATGACACTTCAATACTCAGGCTCTAACTTAAACTCATGAGATCCCTTCATCATTCTAAGAGTTGATCAAACTCAAATCGCCACCACTTTGACATCACGTTAAGTGACTAAACATCCATAGCATACTGTTCCATCCCAGGATGCAGTATTCCATGCTCATGGATTTAATAACACATTGTCCCATCCTAGAATGCAGTGATACATCGTATGGTAAATACCTGATCATCAAGGCATCACTCCTATCAACGTGAGGCACGTCTGCCTAAAATGCACGTAAAACAATTGTTCTCAACGTTTTCTTTGTGTTCATTCTCTTTCATTGTCGAAGCTCAAAAGCTAACTACTTTTCATAGATTTTAACGTTTTGAAATTATCAACATCAACACGGGACTCGCAGTCCGAGTGCTTAATCACAGCGCCCTAAACCGATGCACCAGTCTGAGCTTGTGGTCATAGAAAACAACATTCACCTTTAATAACATTTATCACAACGTGATTAGGACACACAGTCCACAACAATGTGATTAGGACACATAGTCCACAACAACGTGAATAGGACACACAGTCCACAACAAAGAGAATAGGACACGCAGTCCACAACAACATGACACAGATCAAAGATCCACGTGTAAATTACAGAACACTAGTATTCCGACGTCTCGTATACTAGATTCACTTTCCAAC
The DNA here is from genome assembly GCA_030762895.1 of Sophora flavescens. Classification (NCBI taxonomy): domain Eukaryota; kingdom Viridiplantae; phylum Streptophyta; class Magnoliopsida; order Fabales; family Fabaceae; genus Sophora; species Sophora flavescens. The sequence continues at coordinate 111,309,767 of CM061063.1, forward strand.
GTATTTATTCTTTTTCGTTCAGTGAAACACAAATACAAAATGAAACTTCAGTAACTTATCCAAGCATGCCAGAATATTTTCAAAATTAAATTTTTCCAGAAATCCTTTTCATTGAAATTCATTTAGAAACACTAAGTTATAAATAAATCCACTTTTTCTTTAAACCCACCTTCTTTTGAAATTCTTCCCTTTCTCGAAAAAACATCCTAACTTTGTAAAAATCCTTTTCTAAAATCATTGCTAACCCAAAAATATTTTTAAATCATTTTTCTCATGAATTCTACTTTATAAACACCTTTCGAAATCGTTTCCGTTTATATGAAAAGAAACTTATAAGTTAAATGTTTTTCCTTATAACTTTAAAATATTACAACGCTTAGTCCTTAAAATGATTTTCCACTTCATCCTTGAAAATGATAACATACTAAAATGTATTTCTTTATCATTTCCATTCTTATTCTTCTTCTTTCATCAAAATAAATTGACACATAAATTTATTAAAATAACTTTTCATCTACATTTGGAAAAAGATAACATACTGAAATATTTTTATGATTTCATCCTTGTAATTATCCCTTACTTTCTCTTTTATCAAAAGCAATCATCAACTAAATATTATCATTGTCAAAATTCCTCATAAGGATTTTTAAGGCTTTTATCTCAATAATTGATTGAGCACTGACGAATGTCAGGCTTCTCAGACAACAATCCACAACAATATAATTTTCACTTCAACATCATTTTAGATAATACAGTTCATGCCATATCTCAAAGCTATAATAGATTTCTACAAATAAATCATAAAGATCGGATATGTAAAACATACAATTTTAACCACATCAGATAAACTCGGGAAATCACAATAAAATTTAAAACAACTTGACAGACTACAAACAATAGCATATAGCTATCGAGAAAAAAATCCCTCAGGTAAGCTCTCCTTACCCGATTCCAAAGAAAACAAGGCCTTTCGTTCTTTGTTGAGTACTACGATCTTCCTCGACTTGATGACAAAATAGGGTTTGAGATATCAAACTTTCACTAACTCATGGATTAATGATCCTTAAGTGTTAGGAGTTCATAAACAATGATCACTTTACAAAGATTGAACAAAAATCCCACTAAGCCACTAGCTTAGGGTTTCGGCCATGGTTCATAAAATAGGTTAGAAATTTTCAAACTTTTCAAGCTCTTAGATTTAATATCAAAAGGTAGTAAAGAGTTCAAATCAATGGTTCTATTTCACAAATTGAAACAAAACTTCCTTGCCCAATAACAACATAGATTCGGCCTTGCTTGGAAAATAGGGAAGGAAATTTTTGTTTGATGCCAACTCTTAGATAAACAAAGTAGAGATCATTAGGAGTCCATAGAAATTAGTTTCAACTCAAAAGGATTTTTCTACTAATTTCTAGAGATTTTAGAAGTTTGGAAGCTTAAGAACAAGAACTAGAAAAAGTAAGGTATAACTCTTCAAAGAAATCAATAAGAGATTTAGATGAGTAGAGGAAAGAATAATTACCCTTGAAGCTAGGAAGAAAAGGTATGAAGGACTTGAAGCTTGAAAATAAGTAAAAATGGATGTTTTAAGTGATAGAACTTTGAGTAGGAAAATGGAAAAGAAGAAGAAGAAGAAAATGAAAGTGAAGTGATGAAGTGTGTATATATGTGGGAAAGAGAGAGAGAGTGGCGCAAGGAGAGAGGGAGAGTAATCTTGATGGCTAAGTTTTGGCTTAGGCCATGTTTGGTTGGAGAAGAAAGAAAAAAATGGGTTTTTAGAATATATGTTATAATTCAAAAAGTGTCATCATGACAACTTTTTAGGATGTGACTTAGGCCATCCCCTAGTAAGTCACCTCACTCCCACATGTCACCTCATCTCTTTTGTGCTCCCTACTCTGTTCCATTGTGTATCCGGTTCAAGTTCCCGGTCGTATTTCTCTCCGATAAAGTATTATATTTTGAACCATAATAAGAATTTTCGAAAATTTCCAATATCATACAAAACATCACAAAAACACTAACCGTTTCGTTCACGTTTCAAAATTAGGTTATCTGCTCAGTAAACTTGTACCGACAGTGAAAATGCAGACCTGCTTTCGTCTGAATTTTCAATCGAAAATTTAACCATGAATTTCTACGGTAAGAGAACACAAGAAAATGATTTTAGTTTATCTAAAATCATTTTCTGAATTTTAACAAAAATAAACACATATAAACATGTATTTACTGTTATAAAATGACAGAGAAATCGGGGCGCTACACAATCTACTATGTCACAAGGTAGAATGAATAGTCTGACTTTGATTTCTATGGAAAATAACTTTTCAAAGAACCGTGGTTTTGAACCGATTATTAATGATTTTGCAGCAAAAATACAACGAGGACAATCTTCAAATGATCATAAGGGTACAATTTTCTTAGTTTGCCTAGGACACCAAAAATCTCAGGACTGACCTGTATATATATATATATATATATATATATATATATATATATATATATATATATATAATATTATTGTTAGTTAAATATATAAAATTTATTCATATATATTATTTTGGTTCCCTAAATATATATCTTGTGTGTAAACGTGGAGACTGATCTCGAGTGGGGTAATACTACAAGGGCGACAAAGTTCCATGTTTTGCACTCTTGATTTGGGTAAGCTGGAAGAGACTCACATCATCTCATCTAAGCACTATTGGGTAGAATTTATTCATATATGCATTATCTTGATGGAAATATATCGTATGTATAATTAAAATGGAGACTGTATATATACATTTAAAAAAATATGTATCCAAATTAATAGATTTGTAGAGTTGGATGAGGAAAAAGTTATCAAAAAATTTGTAAAGTTGGAAAACAGGGACAGAACATGTTTTTCATCAGGAGGGGAGAGACAAGGTTTCTGATGTTGATTTGCTTAATTAATATCAGGGGGTTGGGAGCGGCGATTAAAAAAAGTAAGATTCGCTCTCTTGTATATGTCTACAGGTTAGAGTTCTTAGCGGTTCAAGAAACAAAAATGGAGGTGGTCAATGATTCTGTGTCATCAATTGTGGGGTAGTTCAAAATGTAACTGGAGCTTCTTGGCTGCGAGAGGCAATTCGGGTGAGGTGCTGAATATATGGGATTCAAGAGTTTTCACTGCCGTTTTCTCTTTTGCGGGAGATGGATATTTGGGAGTGTGTTTGGAAAGAGGCGCATGTAGAATTTTGTGCTTCATTGTTAATGTATATTCTCCATGTAACTTGACTAGGAAAAGAAAATTGTGGGAGGACTTCAATGCAGCATGCAACACTAGAGAGAGGAAAGGGGTGGGAAATTATCATGCTTCATAGGAGGTTTCATAGTTTAGAAGATTTGTAGCGGATATGGATTTGATTGATCCACCACTACTGGGCAGGAAATTCACTTGGTACAAAGGAAATGGTTCGACCATGTGTAGATTAGATCACTTCCTACTATCTCATGAATGGGTGGAAGCGTGGGAGGTAGAGAGCCAATGGGCTTTGAATCGGGATGTCTTGGATCATTGCCCGATATTGTTGAAGAAAGGGAAACAAGATTGGGGCCCCAAGCCATTTCGTTTCAATAATTGTTGGTTGACACATCCGGGGTTAGAAAAGATGGCGGAAAGGAGCTGGTCAGAAGTTAATATTTCGGGGTGCAAGGCATTCATGTTAAAAGAAAAGTTGAATAGGCTTAAGATTGAGTTGCAAAAGTCAAATAATGAGGTGTTTGGAAACATTGATCTTAAGATTCAAACGGCTGAAAAAGAAATTTGTGAGCTGGACTTGGAGGCAGAAACGGTAGGGCTCTCGGAGGAACGGGTTACTTTGAGAAGGGACAAGTTTGCTGAACTGAGAAAGGGACTAAATGGCAAACAGAGCTTGATGTACCAAAAGTCTCGAGTTAGATGGTTGAAGGAGGGTGATGTAAATACTGCATTCTTTCATGCTACTTTATCCAATAAGAGGAGATATAATCGTTTATTGGCAATCTAGGTGGACAATATTTGGATTGAGGAGGTAAATCATGTAAAGGCCGAGGCTATCAAGTTCTTTAAAGCCATATATCATGAGGGAGGTGAGCCGAGACCTTTTCTTGACGGTGTAGTCTTCTCGGATCTTCCACACGAGTTTTTGGATTCAATCTCTGTTTCCTTTTCTTTGAAAGAAGTAGAGGAGGTTATAGATTGCTTTGATGGTGACAAATGCCTGGGGCCGATTGGTTTTAACTTCAATTTCATAAAAAGGTTTTGGGAGATGATGAAGAACGAGGTGTGAGGTATGATGTCTGAATTATATGATCATGCAAGGCTTCCAAAAGGTTTACTTTCTTATTTCATGGCTCTGATTCCGAAGATTAGCAATCCTCAGAACCTGGGGAATTTCAGACCAATCTTTCTACTGGGGTGTTTGTATAAGATAACATCTAAAGTGTTGGCATCCGGGTTGTAGGTAGTGATGAATCCTATTATTTATTTTAATCAAACATCATTTCTACCAAAAAGGAACATCTTTGATGGGGAGGTCATAATTAACGAGGTGGTTGATTTTGCAAGAAAGTCTAGGAAACAATGCTTGATTTTCAAGGTTGACTTCAAAAAGGCGTATGACTCATTAATTGGAATTTCTTGGATTACATGATGGGAAGGATGGGTTTTAATGACAAATGGAGAGCTTGGATCAAAGGTTGTATATTTTATGGTAGTTTCTCAATGTTGGTGAATGGGAGTTCTACAGACGAGTTTGCGGTTTAGAGAGGATTGAAACAAGGTGATCCCCTAGCACCTTTCTTGTTTTTGATGGTAGCAGAAGGATTATCTGGGTTGATGCGGAATGCGGTTTCTTTAGGGAAATATAAAGGTTTTCAGGTGGGTAGTGAAGGAGTGGAGGTGTCTATCCTTCAATACGCGGACGATTCTTTATTCGTTGGGGAGGCGAGTTGGGAGAATTTGTGGGTTATCAAATCAGTGTTAAGGTGCTTTGAACTAGTATCAGGATTAAAGGTTAATTTTAAAAAAAGCAGCCTGGTTACTTTGAATGTGGATGCTAGATTTTCTTGTGCAGCATCTCGGTTCTTGAATTGCAAAAGAGGAGGATTACCATTCAAATACCTTGGTCTTCCAATTGGGGCAAATCCAAAAAAATATTTGACTTGGCAGCCGGTTATATATACTGGAGTGCGGAGGTTGGCCTCTTGGAAAGATAAACATCTTTCTTTAGGAAGGTAGATTACTCTTATAAACTCGATTCTCAACAGTTTACCCATTTTTTACATGTCCTTTCTTAGAATGTCAAGAAAGTATTACAAAAATTAGTTAGAATCCAAAGAGAATTTTTGTGGGGTGGGTGTGCGAAAAAAAAAAAAGATACCATGGGTGACGTGGGAGGTGGTTTGTAGGCCTAAAGTGGAGGGAGGGTTGAGTGTGAAAAACTTAGAGTGGTTCAATCTTTCTCTTTTAGCGAAATGGCGATGGAGGGTGCTATAAGAGGAGGAGGGTTTTTGGAGAGAGGTGGTGGTTTCTAGGTGTGGGAATAATGAAGGTGAGTTGTCTTTCTCATTGACGGAGAGGAATTTGGAAAGAATTGCATCTTCTAGGTGGAAGGGGATCTGTTCACTAGGGAGGTTTGCTTCAATGGAAGATTGGTTTCAAGAAGGTGATCAGCGAAAGTTGGGTAGAGGGAATAAAATAAATTTTTGGGAGGATGTGTGGGTGGGGACGGTTAGGTTGATGGACATGTTTCCTAGGCTTTTTAGCATGTCAGTGGATAGAGGAAAGGTGATTCAGTTGTTAGGAGAGTGGCATGGCAACAATTGGGTATGGAAGCTTAATTGTAGGAGGGGGTTTTTTAGTTGGGAGAATGCTGTTTTGGAAGAGTTAGTAAATCTCTTACACTCTGTAACTATGTCTAGCTTGGTTGGTGATGACTGGATTTGGATGATGGAAGATTCAAAGGCCTATTCTTCTATCTCGGGCTATAAGTTTTTGTATTCCAAGTGCTATAATATGAGACACCCCGTTGTTTTATTAAGTTAAAACCTTATTAATTAATTAATTAATCGTGCGCTTAACGTTGAAATACGCAAAAATTTAAAACTTAAATTATAAAGCATACAACTTTTAAAAGTTAAATCATCACACTTTATATAATAAAATACATACACACTATATGTCTTGTATCCGAGTCATCAAAACACTATTTAGGGAATCATATCAGTAGGATCCCTCACAGGTACTTAATTATACAAAAGGTTTATAACTAGCGGAAAATAAAACGTCTTTTAAGACTCACTAGCCCTAAACTTACTACACTATATCATTAGAATCCGTAATTTGTCCTCCCGCATCCGATTCATACAGAGTTTCATCCAACTCCTCATCAACGTATTCTTCCATCGAGTCTTCTAACAGAATAAAGTATACATGCACAAAAATACAGAAATAAGGAGATAAGAAATAGTTCTATCATCATAAGCGGAAAAGAATCATAGCATATAATATAACAACGGTCACAAACAAGCAACACTCTTCATTATCAATCATCTCTAAATCACGATACTTTCCTCTACCCTCAATCTCATGCGCAACTAAACCTTTATGCTGACGTGGCCACCACCAATCCTATCACACATCCCTTGCCCGCAGAGGGATGTTAGTCAATCGTCCAAGTGATGCATCCCCATTAACCGGTGCACACCCTTATCCATGATGAGAATGCTCATGCAAAGTAATGACACTATAGCTGCACAGCACAGTCGGTGCACACCCTGATTCTCTCTCAAGGATGGTCATGCAAAGCAATGACACTATAGTTGCATAGCCTAAAAATAAATTGGGATAGCCCCGCGGGAACATCGGACCTCGTGTAATTCCCAACACACGGTTGTGAACAACAATGCACACATATGAACCTCACGGACTCGCATCAATAACAACCTAGTGACTCAAGCTTCCATCATAGCCTTAACTCGCATTCTAGGTCACACCTCATCTATAAAATAATACATTTAGGCTGGCACCTCTAAATCACATTCAATCTCTCACCCAAACAAAGTACCTCCGAACAACACATATCTTTACTTAAAAACCAACTAAGCAATTTATCAAACCCGGCAGATCATGCATAAAACAATATTTATAAAATATTCCAAACACCAAAATTAAACGTCACATGCAGTAGAATACCTCAACCATCGTGTCACAAACAATTTAATAATAATAAATAATTCATAAATCCTCACATTTTATAAAATTAACCTAAGGCGATAAACCTACAATTCCCAAATCATCATTGGTATTGCGGAAAAGTTTTCAATGCGATTTTGGTATTGTCGATTACTCGACCACTAGTAGTGTTTAGGTCACCCTACATCATTATTATAAATTATATACTACTTATCAGTTCCGATGATGGAATGGTTATTTCTCCCACTTGAACTTATCACCGAAGTCCCGAACTTTCCGATCCTCATTACTCTACCACAGTTAATGATTAACCTTCAACCAAAACAACATAACCACTAGTTAATCAAACAAAATCCAATCATGATAACCCTAAGTGAGTTTTGACCAAGACTCAAAAATAGGGCTAGGGTTATTTTCTCAATTCTATATTTTGGATCCTAGTTACTATAGTTCTAATTAACATAGATAACTTGTTACAAGTCAAAAATATGAAACAAAATCATCTAACCTCTAGGGTTAGGGTTTCGGCCATACATAGTAAAATTGGCTAGAAATTATTTTTGCTCACATGCTCTTGGGTCTAGAACCTACACACCTTAGCTAGTTCATACAAATCATGATCTAATTAATGATTGAAGAAAATTTATTTTGCTCACATGAACTTAGATTCGGCTAAGGCTAGAAAATAGGGCTAGGAATTTTTTTTGACTTCAAGTTTCTAGATATAACAACTATAGGTATTAGAGAGTTAAAATCAAGTGTCATACTTTAAAAATTGAATAACACTTCCTTTACCTAAAAATCCCTAGTTTCGGCCAAGAGTAGAAAAATAGGAAGGAAAATTATTTTGCTTCCATTCTCTTAGATAATAAAAGTAGAGATCATATAGAGATCATAGAAATTGATCTCACATTAAAATGATTTTTCTACAATTTTCTAGAATTATTTGAAAATCTAGATCTAGGAATTGGAATTTGAGAAATAGTTGATGAACTTGGAGATTGATGGATGATTAATGAAGCTAAGATGATTAGGAAGAGATTCCTCACCTTGGAATGTAGAAGTTTGATGAAGAAAGTGAAGAAAGTGAAGAAATTTGATCAAGTTCACAAGTTGTCAAGTATGTGTTCTTAGGTGTTCTTTGTGTTGTTTTGTGAAGAAATGACTTAGAGTAGGAAAATAAATTTTTTGTCTAAGTGAGAGGGGGGTTTGGGCCGTGACATTGAGTGAGGGAGTCAGTGAGGAATTGTTTAATGTTAACATAGAACCATGGTTGAGTTTGTTAACATAGGTTAAGTTAGAAAATAATATAATAACTTAACTATAGTTAATAATAATCATAGTTGAGTTAAATGTGTGGTGAAGGGTAATGGAATGGTGTGGCTGAGTTTGAACCACAAAATAGAAGGAAGAATTCAATTTGAACATGAGTTGCCTTAACCATGGTTAACATTTAACTAGGATAGGTTAGGTTAAGGGTATTTTGGTCATTTCACCTAAAATTGCATTTAATGCTTCATAAATTCTTGGTGAGTCATGGTGGTGGCTCACCCCATGATTCATCTCCTTCGGTATCCGGTTCTGTCTCTGCAATTCCCTTTCCGACTCCGTTGGTTTCCTGATTAGGGTTTTATGCATGAATAAAAACATAATATTTCGTTTCCGAGCGAAAATTTTCAAAATAACCAAAATATTTGGAAATGTGATTTAAACATAAACCATTTTGTTAATGAGTCAAAATTAGGTTTTCTGATCAGTAAAATCTTACTGTCAGTGAAAACGCAGATCGTTTTCCGTCCGAACTTTCACCAAAATTCGTCCGAATAAACCTAATATTTTATTTTAGATAAGAAATTTGAAAGTAGAATTCCTCACGGACATAATATAAAAATCTACAATTTTTCAGTTTCGGGTCAAATTAGGGTTTTCTGCCGGTATAAAATTATACTGTCAGTAAAAACACAGATCGGTTTCCGTCTGTGTTTTAATCCCAAAATTTCACAGTAACCCTCTACCATAAGATAAAGTATGAATATTATTTTGTTTTATCCGAAATCATTCTCTTGGTCTCAAATAAAAATATAATTAAATATTTTTTTACCGGTCATACAGCGCAACTAAAAACTGGCTGTTACATAATCCACTCAATGATCTGGGAATGGATGCCTCTTTCTTTAAATACTTCTGGAAGACTAAGGCGCCTAGGAAGACACTTGCTTTCTCTTGGCAGGTCCTATTGGATAGGCTACCAACAAAAGCAAATTTATTTACTAGGAATGTGTTGTAGGCTGAAAACTCTTTGTTGTGTGTCTTTTGTGATGTTAATGTTGAGCAAGCAAACCATCTATTCTTGTCATGTAGATATGCTTCACAGATTTGGATGAAGATTTATGCTTGGCTTGGACATAGTGTTGTTTTGCCGGATAATATTGCAAATTTGTATGTGCAGCATGGTGGTTTGTTCAAGGGAAGACGATGCAAACAGAGGGGCTATTCCATTTGGCACATGGTCATTTAGTCACTCTGGTTATAAAGAAACAACATAATCTTTAACGATTCATATTTTGATTTTCCTAGCCTACTGGACACAATCAAATGCAGGTCCTGGGAATGGTTCTCAGCTTCTTGTGGTATTTTTAACTCCTTTTCTGATTGGTGTGTGAACCGATGGAATACTTAAAAGTAAAGAAATGAGGAACCGGGTTGCAAATTTGTTTGACCAAAAGCATGTTTTGAAGCTGCACTGATTTGTCTTGTGTCAGTCATTTGGGTCTGTGGTGGTTTTATATATATGCAGGTATTTTGGGCTGCAACAGAGGTTATTTGGTGCGGCTTTGAGTGTTTGGAGATTAAAGTCCAACTAGGTGTTACTTCTCTGTTGCTAATATGGTTCTGGTTTTTCAAATAACCTCTCTTTTATCTGGTTTGTGCTATTGGCTGTGGTATTGGTTGAATGCTGTTTTTCATGTCTTTGGAGGATAGCCACTGTGATTGGTTTTTTCAGCTGGTTTTATTTGTAGTGCTCTTATGTCAATTGGGGGCAGAAGTAGGGGAATGTAATTTTCTGTTTGTGGGGGGAACTATAGCTATTATTCAACCTTTTAGCTAATTTATGCTTCTGGTTGAAGTAATATCTTTGGTTATTTCTTTTGAGTTTTGCCGGTTTAGGGACATTTGGTTCATTGTATATGGGTTTGAGTATCTCTTGTACTCAATCTAATACATTTTTTGATTATCAAAAAAAAAAAATTAATAAGATTATTAAACATATTCATATGTGTGCATTACAACAAATACAATTCACAAGCATGTGGATTTATTTATTAAATGAAAGGAAAATTATTTATTAAATGAACAACGATAGTAATATACTTTTTGAACACTTTTTCAATATATTTTTTATTATTCCTTGGAGTTTTTTTTTATAAACCAAAATATATTAATCGAATACAAGGGATACTCAAACCTGTATGTATAATAACAATAAGAAAATAGCAATAAAGGAAAAACTATAGGTATTTTCTCAACCTAAATCATATAGTAAAACATCTGCTATAAGGTTGAAAGATAGCTAACGTTCATTCCCCCCAAATCAAAATTAGCTGTTATGGACAGTGTAAGACTCATTGAATAGTTAGTAATAATGTGATTTAATGAGTTCGATCCATATGAAATTCAATTAATAATATAAAAAATTTTGTTAAAAAGTGTTAAAAAGAGTTTAATGTGAGTATTTCTCTTCTAATTTAATGCACGTACAACATCAATATAAATATATAAATATAAATATTCGTTACAATATCAATGAATGTATGGTCGAATCCGAAGATAAGATTAAGCAGACTATTTTTTTTAATTGAAATCAGGGGTAAGCCATTTATTCTTGGCTTATTATTCTTGTTACCTTGTTATTATTCATGTGCGATTTCGATCCCTCTAATTTCTTTTAACACATTTGATCCCCTATTTTATCAATGTTACAAATTTGATCTTTCCGTTCAATGCCCGTCAATTTTTTAAATAATTGACAGAGAGGAACCATTACTATAAGCGTATAGAACATCTGATTGAGCCGATCTCTTCATCTGTCTTTCTATTTCAACATGATTCGATAGTTCATTTATGACATTTATTGGTTTCGTCCCTTTTTTTCGAGACATTTTTTTGGTTCCACCACATGTTCCTTTACCACAGAAGCTCAAGCAGATGTTATCTGCGCTTAAAGTAATGGTTCCTCTATGTTGATCATTTAAAAATTGACGGACATCAGATGGATGGACGAAATTTACAATAATGAAAAAACAGGAGGACCAAATATGCTCAAAAAATTAGAGGGGCCAAAATAGCACATAGCCAATAGTAGGGGGCCGAAAGTGTAATTAATTAAGCCTTTATCTTATTAAATCTTTCTGATTTATTTTTCTAAAATATATTTGGGACTGGATCGTTTATTGTTTTGTGGTTTTGAATTTAAAAACCGATGTAATCTAATATAAATTGATTAATATTATATAATATATTTATTTGTTCTTGAATTATATATTTAATCATAGTGAACTTAATTTCTCACACACTTACTTATCTATTTCAAAATAATATTTTTTTTCAAACGAAATGAGCTAATTTCTATTTTATATTCCCTTTTAATTCTTTTTTTATTTTTATTTTAATAAGCTAAATTACTTTCAAGTTCAACTCATAAAATTCTAAGCTTCAAAAATTTTGATCGAAAACCAATTAAATCGAGAATTAATTGGTTTGGTTTGATTTTTAAAATTTAACCTGTCCAATCAAATTTTATGAAAATCAACGTAAATAATATCATTTTTCTATAAAATATAATTTTTTTGTCTATAAAAAATAAAACAATTATATAAAATTATATCAACGTGTCATTTTATTTAATAAAATAATTAAAAATAAAATAATTTTTTTAGTTGATAAATAATTTAAAATAAATTAAAGTATTATAAGTGATAATTATTTTATAATAAATAACATAGATAAATAGAATTTATATAAAAAGCATATAAATATATCATTTTATATTTATGAGCTATTTCAAAAGTTAATTTTATAAAACACTTTATATTCTAACAGCTAGTTTATCCGCAAGCTGCTATCATCTAGTTAGCTTATCCGATACCATTTATCAGCTAACTTAATTAGAGGTTTGTTGAAAGGAAATATCATTGGATATAAAATATGAGTTTAAGTGGTATAAAATATCAGTGTTAAACTTTTTATATTATTAATCAATCACATATCATTATATTTGTGACTTTTAAGATATTAAATCCTTAAAATATCGTATGTCAGACTCGGTTAATTAAAAAATCCATAAAAATTTTGGTATAATTTGTTAATAAATTGTTAAAGACTTAATATATAAAAGTTGTCAATAAATTTGTAGCTCAATTAGGACATGATGATGCTATATTTTTCACTAGGCCAGCTATTCTCAGCTCAAATTATTGTAATTTCAACATTAATTAAAGAAAAAACATTGACTGCCATGGGGATATGTGTTCGTTTGGGACGGAGATTATCTGTCCATCTTTCTATCTTATTCTCTATATCCCATTAATTATAATTTATCACTTAATAAAATATAATCATAATTCATTAACATTTATGTAGATTTCTAACATTTGATTGATAGAGAATACTAAGACATTATTTTTTGGGACATCATATTTGTATCCATGTGTTTGTTGGTAGCAACAATAATTTTCACATAAAATATGTGCTTTAAAATAGGAAAATAGACTTGGTACTTATCGATACATCATATATGCATTAATTATTTTTTTTACCATATACATACATGCATTAATTAAAGTATGTCATATATATATATATATAGGGTTGGATTAAGATGCATCATTCATATTTTGCATCACCCACTACACCACTTATATATGGTAAATTTTGGACCAATCAAATTGTCACATGCATTTGGTCAAAATTTCAAACTTTTTAGTTGTATTTCTAGTATAGTCAAATATATGAATGCAATATATTATAGTATAATATATGTACTATTTGTACTCGCAAATTTAACCCATATTAAAATAATGTTTTTTGATTAAAAATTGATTATATTAAAAAATAATATTTTAATATGAATTAAAATAATGTTCGTTGTCAATAATATTTTGCAATATAATCAGTTTTTTTTAATCAAAAAATATTATTTTAATATGGGTTAAATTTACTAATAAAAAGAGTACACATATTATACTATAATATATTGTATTCATATAGTTTGACTACAGTATAATACAACTAGAAAGTTTAAAATTTTGACCAACCTATGTGATAATTTGATTGGCCCAAAATTTGCCACATGGATGATGTAGTTGATGGTGTAAAATGTAGGTGGTACACCATAACTAAAATATATATATATATATATATATATATATATATATATATATATATATATATATATATATATATACATACCACCCATCGTTTGGAACTAAAAAAAGAAAAAATACATATACGAAATGGAATACCAGACATGTGATCTATATCAACTTTATTAAACTTAATCGTTTGTGCATTACCCCTAATCCATTGCACAAGCAAATGGCCGTAGCACGACTATAAATAGGTTACCTCTCTTGCTCCAAGAGTCATCAAGCCAAACAAGAAAACCACAACCCTTAATCAATCAACCATGGCTTTGAGAAAGCAACCATATGCATTCCTCCTCCTTTTGGCCTTTTCAGCACTCCTTTCTTTCATCATCAACTCCTCCAACGCCGCTGACTCTGTTGGATCCGGTGCCATTTCTACGTACTGGGGTCAGTATAATACAGATACCACAAACGAGGGCTCCTTGAAGGAAGCATGTGAAACTAGCAAGTATAACATCGTGATCCTCGACAACCTTATTGTTTTCGATGATGGCACCGCTTCCCTATCCTTGTCACATCATTGTGGCGGCCCGCCCGGCCCCTCTACGATTCCATGCTCCAAGCTAGAGGATGAAATAACATACTGCCAAGATCATGGTATCAAAGTTTTCCTTTCCATAGGGTTAAATGTATTCACAAAACGAACTAGATATCCTAACTCCATTATTCTTGCATCATCATCTTCTAATAAGGTTGTGAATGCGGCGCCGGCAAAGAAACTTGCCAATTACCTTTTGGAGAACTTCCTCAGTGGGAAACCCGGTCCACTAGGAAAAGTTTCCTTGGATGGCATTGATATACAAGACGTGTTGGATAATTCACGCTTGCCATGGGATGAACTAGTTAAGGAAATTAGAGAGTCCACAACTCGTAGAAAGATTTACCTATCCGCAGCACCACAATGTGTATACCCTGGTGCCTACCTCGGTGAAGCTATCCAAACTGGCCTTTTCGATTATATATGGGTCGAGTTCTTTTACTCGGACCCTTCTTGCAGATATTCAACTGCAAAAGGTGCTAGTGATCTTTTGAAGGCATGGCGGAAATGGACCACAAGTGTTCCCAACAGCAAAATAGTCTTGGGGCTTACAGCTTTTCCACGTATACCGGGTTATATACCACCAGATGTTTTGAAGTCTGATGTTCTTCCAGAAGCAAAGAAAGCTTCCAAATATGGTGGAGTTATGATATGGAACAGGTATTTTGATGAAATCTATGACTATAGTGGGAAGATAAAGGACAGTGTTCCCAAATCAATGACCAATTTCTATGGCCTGCAGCAAGGACGACCTTTTCCCATGTAAGATGTAACCTTTGTACTGGCCAGAATTTCAGCATACCGGTTAGGTTGCTATATATTATGCACTTTTATGTATGGAATAAATTAAGTAGCTTCATACGGTCTATGTATGGAATAAGCTACATTGCATATGTAATTAAGTTTCTTATGTGTGCCCTATGTATGAATGTACCGGATTTCGCTTGAAATTAATGGCCGTCTTTTTTACGCATCACTATTATATTTTTTTTTTTATAAGCTACTGGTGTATATTATAAGAGACAAAACCCTATATCATACCGATTAAGGAAAAGTCTTGAAATGAGTTAATTATAATTAATACTCATAGATTTTTAAAATATCTCTTCAACATTGATGAACCAATTCACTTGCAAGAAAATTGATATATATCATAAATATAAATTCTATTATAAATGAGGGTAATATTGAAAATTAGTATTTAATATATATAAAAATTGATACATGTTTATGATATTTTGGACCAAAAAAATGAACCAGCTTGTTTCTTATAATATGGACCAGAGGTAGCGCAAAACAATGAACATTTTTAAATAGGTTAAATTGCTCTAATTCCTCTTGAATTTTGATGAAATGACAACTAACTCTATTTTTGAGTAAAAATAACACTCCACTTCATTTGACCATTTGACTAAACAAGGAGTTAAAATATGCTAAAGAAATATTCCTTAAATTAACTATGGTTAACTTAAAAAAAGGAATAAATTACATCTCAACCACCTTTAAGTTTAGTTAGAAAAATAGCAAAGCTCAAACTTGACCATATATTACATTTCCACCCCATTTTTAGTGTCGACAAACTATTGACTTAACACCGTTAAGTTACTTTTAAAAAAATCTATAATAAATTATTTGATATTTATATACTAAAAAAAGGTTTTCAATGATTAAATATATTTTTTTACAAAATAAAGTTTAATTTTTAATTTGGAATATGAAATATATAATTTGGTAGGTTTGGGGTGGAGTTGAGTGTAACCACTTCATACCCTTTATAATTCTCGTCTTCAATCCAATAATTATCATTGTACTTCCTAACAAGGTCGTATGATGAGGCCATAGGTGGTGCGACCGTGTGACCACCACCATTGTAAGCCTAGATTCGCGACATCAGCCATTGCAGCATAATCGAGCCCTTCCTTTCCTCCATCTCGACCGCCATCATGAACTGATCTCTGCTTTGTTCATGTGCTGCCATAGGGTTTTGTAGTTTTGAAAGTTTCGGATCAAAAAACCAGTGTTTCATGAATCAACCTTAATAGAAACGACCAAATCAATATACTCAACAAACCAGATTTTCATTAGTCAACAAAAAGAATCAAAATTTTTTTTCTAGTTAACAAAATGATTGGAGGAAGCCCAAGGTGATTTGAAATGCTCCTTTGCTTCTTTTCAGAAAAATGCTCCTTTTCTCCGGGGGTTTCCAGTTGTGGTGGATTGTTGTAGTGGTCGGAAGAAGGGATAGCGGGTAAGGTAGGGTGGAGTCGAAAAACCTAACTATGGACCTGGAACACTGGTGGTTAATACGTTCTCTAAGTGGTCTTTTCCGGTGGATGATGTGGTGTGGGTTGTTTTTCAATAGTTGGTAACATGTTTAACCATTATATTTTTTAGTTTTTAGGGTATCTTCCGAGCGCAACTACAAAGATTAATCTCTCGAGTCAAGTAGGATTACAAGGAAGGCAAAGTTCTCCCCTCAAGAATTTTAACGCCGCTGCATTTTCAGGACATGATTCGAACTTGAGATCACTGATTAAGTTGGAAGATATTTGTATCATCTCTTCTTAGAGCTTTTGAATTTGTTTAACTATTATCTGATTTCAATCTCAATCATGCAATTATTTTATTAATATATTTAATTAATGATTATAAGATGGTTTATCGGAGACCATATGGTTTGATACTTTCGAAGTAAGGCGATTCAACCAAATAAAGTCATTTCATATTTCTTTGTTATTTCATATTAAAGTAATATTTATTGAGGAGGAGGAAGTTCTGTCCTTACCCACCACCGAGCTCGAGCATCTGCTCCATCTAGTTGCTTTTGGTTGTTTTGTTATCTCATTGTACCAAAAATAAGAATATTTAATTGACGTAAGGGATGATCTACCAAGGATATGAAAAACGTGAATGTAATATGGAAGAATAAACATGTTATCTTTGTTGACCTTTCATTATGTATATTGGTAGTTCTGATTAAAAAAAAACTTAATTGATATATAATTATATATACATCTTACATTAACATTTAATCTTATCCATTCATTTATAAATAAATCTCACGATAGCATTGTTTTAATTAAAAAACCACGTGACCTCATCCTTCACAAATCAGAGTCGTCTCCCCCCCCAACGCTCCTTCACAAAAATGATAGAAGACAGAGTTTAATAATAACACCAATAGGATCATTTTTTTCGCAACTAGGTTTCTATGACAACGTGCTCAATTACTTCCAAGACTTGCGGGGAATCGAGTTCTCTGTTCTCTTTCTTCTCAAAGCTTGTTGCAGGTCCCTTGCATTTGATGAATGGAAGCAAGTGTATACTGTTAAAGTTTTGAAGGAAATGGAAATGGAGGGAATCAAAGGATAAGGAAGGAGAAGGAGGGGTATGATGGGAAGAAAATAGAGAGTTTATGACATGTTTTTATAATTTTACTCTTATTTGAAAAAATTAACATAAGTAATATTATTTAAAAAGTGTAAATTTTAAAAATGGATTGCGGCAAACTAATAATTTCAATTAAGGAGAATGGAAGATTTATTAACACTAGTGGAAATAATGTAATATACGAGAACGTTTTACGTCAGTTGACCATATGTTTGAAGTTAAAAATGAGGCGGTGGCAGTTTTGTAAATATTAAATCACTATTTGCGTCAGTTGTGTAATGAACTGACGTTAAAAGTGTTTATAACACTTTTAATGTCAGTTGTTTATACAATAGACGTTAAAAGTGTGATTTTTACGTCATTTAAATAAATAACTGACGTAAATAATCCTATATTCCTATCTGAAACTCATTCCTATCTTTCTTTTGTTGTCATCTCCATGTTGTCACTCTTAATGCAAATCACTCCATATAGTGCAGTTTATTTCTAAACTTTTTTTTTAAACAAGTTTATTTTTAATTTTAATTAATTAGCTTGAATTAGTAAACAAATTCTTGTGTAAATTAAAATAAATAAACACTTAACATAAAACAAGGTATATGTATAATCAAATCGTATCTTATTGAAGCGATTCATAAGTTATAATTACATGATTAAAAGATAAAAAATTTCTGCAACATAGCCCTAAAATATAAAAAAGTTTCTGCTTTAACGTCATTTTCTTCTCAGTCCTGTCCTCAGAAACTCCAATGGATGCATTTCCTCCCTCACTTGAATTCCTTGATGCTCCATCTGAATCCACAGTCACTTGCTGCGAAAGCAGAGTGAAAGGGATGAGGGGATGAAATAAAGTGAGGGAATCGCATTACGTGATTCACTCAACCTTACCATCCATGTTACGTGATTTACTCAACCTCAGAAGTTTTTTGACCATTAAGACAGGGACCTTTAAGTCTAGGTATAGGAAGAAATAACAAAAGTCTCAAATATGATAGAGCCATATTGTGAAGGAATAGAAAACGCACGAAATATAGAGGAAAATAAGAGGGTGTATTACAGACTGATACAGAAGAATGATACTTTATATAGAGAAGAGAGACTACCTGATTTTCTTGAAAACTGATCTATAAACTTAATGCTCATTAAGAGGATTAAGTTACAAGGTGCATGGGTAAGTAGCACAGTAGTCATAGGAATGAATGTTTTTGTAGAAACTTATACACTTTTAACGTCAGTTGTTTAAGACAACTGACGTTAAAAGTGTTTTTAAATAAAAAATATTTATTTTTAACGTCAGTTGTTAATATTTATTTTTAACGTCAGTTGTTTGTAACAACTGACGTTAAAAGTCATTTATTTAACGTCAGTTGTCTTAAACAACTGACGTTAAATAAATGACTTTTAACGTCGATTGTTACAAACAATCGACGTAAAAATGCTTTTTTAAAGATGGTTTTTGATTATAACGTTTACACCCCCGCCGCCTTCTTCACTTCGCTCTGCACGCCTCTCTGTTCTTCACTTTTCATCACGCCACTCTCACTCTCACTCACTCTCGCCCCTAATCGCAAGCTTCTCTCCACCGCAACCACCGCGAGGGCTTCTTCGCCACCACCGTGAGGTACACTCTTAACCCTAACTCTGTCTTTCCCGCTCATTCTTTGCAATAACTTGACATCTCTCTCTCCCCTTCCCACGCACTAACTCTCCTTGTCCCTCTGCTCTCAATAACCACATCGAACGTTGGCCACCACTCGAGCTCCCCTCCCCACCACCACGCGAGCACCTATTTCTGGTGAGTCTTTAGGGCACATTTTTTTATTTTTGGTTTTGAGTGTATGTTGAAACTTTAGTCTCTGTAGTTGAAGCTTGAAACTGTGAGTTTGAGTTGTTTGGAATGTCTCTATTTCTGGTCGTGGGTTTTGTGTTTTCTCTTGTTTTTCTTCTGCTATCATGACCTATTTCAAAATGGGAAGAAATTTAGAGTTGCTTGTAGCATGTGACATCAACAATATATTTCTCATTGCTCAACCTGAAAATGGTGTAAATTTGAAATAATTTTTAAACGCCTTGCTTGTATATATCATGCTCTCTTGATCGATTCATATGGCTGAGTGGTTATAGTACTAGATATAGCAATAGTCCTAATATGTGTTGTTGCCTGCTTGATGAGAAGAATGATGTGAGATTACCGTGGAAATTTTGTTTTAGGCAGTTAGTCAAATAAGATATACATGGTTGACGGGATTTCGAAAACTAGTTTTCAATTAGGATTTCAAAAACTAGTTTTCAATCTCCCGTATTGTCCTTATATTGGATATATGTTTTGTATATCTACAGAACCTATCTAGTTATGGATCGTAGTTGGATGGTTTGTAAGCGCACTAGTGCTGAGTATTTGAAGGGGGTGGGAAAATTTATAGAATTTGCTCAAAGGAATGTTCCTAATAGTAATGGAATGTTCTGTTGTCCTTATGTCAAGTGTTTGAATACGAGGAAATGTACGATGAAGGATATACGTACTCATTTGATTTGTGAAGG
Source organism: Sophora flavescens (assembly GCA_030762895.1). Taxonomy (NCBI): domain Eukaryota; kingdom Viridiplantae; phylum Streptophyta; class Magnoliopsida; order Fabales; family Fabaceae; genus Sophora; species Sophora flavescens. The sequence goes on from CM061063.1 coordinate 111,329,862, forward strand.
GATTTGCTTGAGTTATACAAGATGGATATGGCATGGTGATGTGTTGTTGAGTAGTACGGCAAGTGTCTCCCAAAGTGAGGACGTTGACGTAGATATGGAGGATGATCGAGTAGAGGACATGATCCGTGATATTGGACAATAATCTTTTCATCGAGCTCATGTGTATGATAGGTTGTGCGGTGATGCGGATAAGCCTTTATATCCAGGGTGTACTACTCATACACGGTTGTCGGCGGTGCTAAAATTGGTTTGTGTGAAGGCGAGAAATGGTTGGACCGATAAAAGCTTCACGGAATTGCTTGAAGTGTTGAAAGACTTGCTTCCGGAGGACAACACATTGCCTGACCGTAACTATGAGGCCAAGAAGGTATTGTGTCAGATGGGTATGGAGTATAAGAAGATACACGCATGCCCCAATTATTGCATATTGTACACCAATGTTCATGAAGACAATCACGATTGCCCAAAATGTGGGTTATCACGATACAAAGTGAAGGGTGGTGATGATGATGATGATCTTGATGATGTGAGAAAAAAGAGTCCTCCTGCGAAGGTGTTGTGGTGTCTTCCAATAATTCCAAGGTTCAAGCGATTGTTTGTCAATGCGAAAGATGCGAAGAATCTTAGATGGTATAATGATGAGAGGAAACGTGATGGAAAGGTTCGTCATCCTGCTGATTCTATGCAATGGAAGAATATTGATACTATGTTTCTAGATTTCGCCGATGAGCCAAGAAACCTAAGGCTTGGACTTGCTACGGATGTAATGAATCCTTATGGTAACATGAGTAGTATTCATAGTTCATGACCTGTTCTATTGATAATTTACAACCTGCCCCCTTGGTTGTGCATGAAGCGCAAATACATGATGTTGTCTATGATGATTTCGGGCCCAAAGCAACCGGGAAATGACTTAGATGTTTATCTAAGTTCCTTGATTGAAGACTTGAAAACGCTGTGGGTGGAAGGTGTTGATGTAGTTGATGGGTATTCTCATGAGACTTTCAAGCTTCGTGCCATGTTATTTTGCACCATCAACGACTTTCCAGGATACGGTAACTTGTCCGGGTATAGTGTCAAGGGGCATAAAGCATGCCCTATATGTGAAGAAGGCACATGCTACACTCAGTTGCAACGTGGAAAGAAGACGGTTTATCTTGGGCATCAGAGATTTCTTAGACGTGATCACCCATATCGTAAGATGAAAAAATCTTTTAATGGATGCCAAGAGACAGAAGAAGCTCAGGCGGCCTTAATTGGAGAGTAGGTTTATCAGAGGGTAAAGGGCATCAATGTTATATTCGGCAAGTCCAAAAAGAAAGGTAAAGCTGCTGAGAAAAACATATGGAAGAAGAGGTTGATATTCTTTGATCTTCCATACTGGTGCAAGCTTGATGTCAGACACTGCATTGATGTGATGCATGTGGAGAAAAATGTGTGTGGTAGTGTGATTGGGACGCTTCTCAACATTCAGGGCAAGACAAAGGATGGTGTGAATGCTCGTCTCGACCTCGTTGCTATGGGTATACGAGAGCAGTTAGCTCCAGTTGTTGAGGATGGTAAGCGGACTTATTTGCCGCCAGCATGTCATACTTTGTCAAAAAAAGAGAGACAAAGTTTCTGCGGGTGTCTTCCGGGCATCAAAGTTCCACATGGTTACTCTTCAAATATGAAGAGGCTTGTCTCTAGTGATCTTAAATTGGTTGGCTTAAAGTCTCATGATTGTCACATCTTGATGCAACAACTTCTGCCCGTTGCTATTCGTGGTATTGCTCCAAAAAATGTGAGGCATGCCATTACTCGGTTGTGCTCATTCTTCAATTCTATATGTAGCAAAGTCGTTGACCCCCGTATGTTGGATGGCTTGGAAGTTGAGGCTGCTACAATCTTGTTCCAATTGGAGATGTATTGTCCTCCTTCCTTTTTCGACATAATGGTTCACTTAATTGTTCATTTGGTGAGGGAGATTAGATTATGTGGGCCGGTTTTTCTGAGATGGATGTACCCAATTGAGCGCTACATGAAGATCTTGAAAGGGTACGTGAAGAATCCTCATCGTCCAGAAGCATCTATTGTTCAAAGGTATGTTGCAGAAGAAGCAATTGAGTTTTGTTCGGACTACCTTCATAACACGGATCCTATAGGGTTTCTTAAGCCTCGGCATGATGAGATAAGATATCAAGGTAAGGGTACACATGGCTTAAGAATTAATAGCAAGGGTCTGGAGGAAGTGCTTCAAGCACATTTGTATGTATTGAACAACATCAATTCTGTTCAACCTTTCTTATTTGAACATAAAGGAAAAGTCAATCAAGAAAACCCTCGAATGAGCGAAAGGTGGTTGTTGAACAAGCATAACAAGACTTTCTTACCATGGTTCAAGGAAGAAATGCTTAAGGATGGTAGTACTGCTTCTGATGACGTAAGATGGCTAGCACGTGGGCCTAGCTTCAACGTCATATGTTGGAGCGGATACGACATCAATAACTTTTCCTTTATACAAAGGAACAAGATAACAAGAGTACCATGCAAAATAGTGGGGTTATGATCGTGGTTGAAGCAATGCACTTCTCTAGTGCAAAGGACACAAAACCCGTTAAAGCACCGACATTTTACTTTGGATATATTGAAGATATTTGGGTGCTCGATTACACTAAGCTTACGGTGCCGATTTTTAAATGTAAGTGGGTTGATAGTAACGGTGGTGTACAAACCGACGAATTGGGGTTCACATTGGTAGACCTCAACAAGTTAGGTCATATAAATGAGCCTTTCATAATGGCTTCCCAAGCAAAACAAGTGTTCTACATCATTGATCCTTCTAACAAAAGGTTGTCCGTGGTTCTCCAAGGAAAAAGCATGTATAATGGTAGTGATGAAAATCAAGATTCAAATCTTGATATTCCTGAGACTCCTTCTTTTTCAACAAACATGCCTACTATAATAGAGGCGACACAGGTGGACGATGTACATGCCACTCGTGATGATCATCACGAACGGATATTGATATAGGTAGTTTAAACTTAGTATACATTTATTTTTATTTATACTTCTGTATTTATTTTTAGTTATAACCTATGTTAATAAATATATATTGTTTCTGAACAGGCATACATATGGATCAGTCAGATGGCCCACATGTACGGGAGGACACTGTAGGGCCTACGCAGGACCCGATCGTGCCTACGCCTGATTCTAGTATAAGTTTACATGTTATATACTATCTTTAGTCATTCTTTTTAATGTAAGTTTATATTGTTACAACCCTTTATTTTATCATTTTTTTGTCCATACAGACATCACAGGCTCATAGGAAACGGGGTAGAGGAGCCACGACTTTGAAGAAACTAGAGAAGGCTAGGCAAAGCGGACAGAAGCTTGAGGTATGCTTTGATGCTAATCTAAATCCCCAGGGACCCCGTGCTAATGAATTTACAAAGTGGGTGTTTCTACAAGCGAAGCAGCACGTTAGCATCAACTACAACCATTGGAATGACGTTCCACATAACGTTAAGGATCAGATTTGGGAGGCTATCACGGTATTTTACCTTTACATTCTTTTGATTTACATTATTATATATCCGAGTTATAATCCATCCAGTTGTTATGTATTTAATGTGTAGGTAGCTTGGACTGTGCCGAATCACGAGGATCATCGTACGAAATGTATGAAAATGGTATCAAAGCGTTGGAATGGGTTCAAGCATGATCTTACCAGGTACTATGTATCTGGGAAGAAGCGGCTTGATAAGATGTTCTCGGATTATCCCTGGATTGATAAGGATACTTGGGATATGTTTGCTAGGAGTTGACAGGATGAAGAATTTCAGGTTGGTTGATTAAGTTAATTTTGTATGCTTCTTATAGATCATTTAACTGTATTTAATTATGTGTTTTTGTTTGAATAGGCTAAGGCAGAGAAGGGTAGGCAGAATCAGGCGAAGAACGTCCACCGCCACATCATGTCTCAGGGTGGGTACGAGACTCGGATCGAGGATATGATGGCGGATAGGCTGAGGGTGAAGCAGGAAGAGCACACTGCTAGGGTAGAAAGAGGAGAGGTGCCTGAGGGCACACCATTAAGTCCTCTGTCGGAAATCGACCGCGAGGATGCCTGGTTAGCCGGTCGCATGACAAAGACGGGATCTTTTAAAGTTGATGCCACTCGCGAAGTGGCAGATAAGATTGTAAGTAAATAATTAACTTCATTTCAATTGATATTTGTATAGATATTTTTAACACTTTTCACTTGCACGTTTTTTCATTTTTTCATTGTAGATGGATCTTAAAGCACAATGCTCCCTGGGCTCATTCGTCCCTTTTGGACGGCAGGACGTCTTGATGACTGCTCTAGGCAAGAAAGACCATCCTGGTCGGGTTATCGGTGTTCCTGGGAACGTGACCATCAAAGAATATTATGGCAAGTCTGCTTCACGAAAGTGGGTGGTCTATGAAGCATCAATTTTGGATGACATGACTCAGCAACTCATCTCCAACCCTGCTATTACAACGCATCTGATGAAAAGCTCATTATCCATCCCAGAATTCAAGCAGGTGCTTGCTAGAGAGCTTTCCTCCGTCGGTTCATCCCAGGACACCGCAGGACATGCCAACCCTTCACATGTGTGCACAAAAGAGAGTTATAGTAGGGCACATGTGGAGGATGATGAGTTGGCAGCTAGGGAGAGGGAGTTGGAAGTCCAACGCCATGAGCTTGAGTTGGAAATGAAAATGCGTGAGCTTGAGTTGGACTTCAAACGACGTGAGCTCGAAATGTTAACAAAGGTATGTATTCATTATTAATGTCCAAATTAGTCAAATAATTACTTGTATTTTTTTTAATTATCAACAAGTTATCTATTTTATTTTTCCTAAATTGAAGGCCAAGTCGACGTTGGTGTCGCTGTCACCTGTCACTCGTTTGTTCTCACTTGGTGAGGATTATGCGTTTGAGATTTTTGAATGTTCATTGGAGCACGATGGATGGGTGGCACGCCCAAATCAACAGAGGATATTTTCCTTCTATGGTGAAGATCTCGGGCATGCCTGCAGAGATAACGTGTGGATGGCCAGCACGGTTTTGAGTCTCCGGTGCATGTAAGTTAATTTTAATTTTATAACTTATTTATTTTTGGTATTTTTCCATTTAATAATTTATTTTAATTTCAATATATATATTATGTAATTAACATCCACACCTTTTCATATCTTAGGTATCTCCATCGTCTTCAGCTTGATAAGGGCGTTGCATCAGTTTACGGCTTCTTAGATCCGTCAATCATTATGCCTCAATTCTTTGCTTGCGATGTATTTAGTAAATACATAGGGAACTTGATGGGAGACAACCGGAAAGAATTATATCTGGCTCCTTACTGTATGAATAACCAATGGCAGTTGTTCGTACTTCACCCGTCTAGGCATGCTGTCATATTCTTCTGCTCTCTCCATCAAAACCCGCCACAGGAGATGGTGGAAGCTGTAAATACGTAAGTAACTAATCTTAAATTTAATTTAAGTTTTAATATCAGTTGTTTTTAGTTTATTACACATATGATATACGGATTTATTAATTGAGATGATTATTTGTTTATGATAGCGCGCTGAAGGCGAGTAGCATAAGTTGCGCTAACGGGAGAAGTAGGACTTCTAAGGCTAAAGGAAATCCTGAATGGATCATCCTCAAGGTTTGGTAGTTTATTTATCAAATAATTAATATTATAATTACTAATTTATATGTATATTTAACTGACATTGATATTAATTTTGTTTGTAGTCTCGATTTCAACCTGACGGGTGGTCGTGCGGCTATTATGTGATGCTTCATATGCTGAACATAATTTTCGCATCTATTACGGATGGATGGAAGAAGGTAATATTTAAACAACTTGTTAAATTATATATTATAGTTTTGGTGATGACTTGCGTTAATGTTATTGTTATTATTTGAACGTGTGTAGGCATTTAACGACCAATCGCCTCTTCAAAAAGATGAGTTTAGAGACTTGAGGATGCGCTTGACAGAATTCTTCTTCAAGTATGCGGCTGAAAAAGAAATTGACAAGATACCTCCGCAATACTTAGATAAATAGTTTTTTTGTTAGACTTTAGAAACTAATTAATAACATTTATATATATATATATATATATATATATATATACTTAGATTGGTAGTTTTGTTTTTAGACATTAGAGACTAAAATTTATATATATATATATATATATATATATATATATATATATATATATATATATATATATATATATATATATACTTGTAGATAGTTATGTTTTTCCTATACATGGGTTTTGGTTTTAAGTCCCCCCATTGTTCCTTAATTTGTATATTTATTTTCTTTTTGTTAATATTGAAATTTAAGGGTAGTGTTTGCAATTCTGTAATGTGTGTGATATTCTCTGTGTTACTGGGATATTTACTGAATGCAGGGATAACTGAGGGGAGTGATATTTTTAAATTGAATTTTAAAAAAAAAATCTATTAACGTCAGTTGTATCAAACAACTGATGTTAATAGTATTTTATAAAATATACAGTAACTATTACCGTCAGTTGTATTAGAAAATGACGTTAAAAATAAAACCTTTAACATCAGTTCTTTAACACAACTGACATTAGTTTGAACAACATTAACGTCAGTTGTGTTAAAGAACTGACGTTAAAGGTTTTATTTTTAATGTCAGTTGTTTAAACAACTGACGTTAAAATATTAACTATTAACGTTAGCTGTATTTACGTCAGACAATATTCTGACATATAAAATCAATTTTAATTGACGTAAAAAGCACTTATTGCACTAGTGTAAAATCCCCAAAAACATTTCCTTTCTATTAATAAAACTCACAAACAAATAAGGGGTCTCTAATAAACCTCTCATTTTAGGCAAGCAAGTGGTGGTCCATCTGATAAATTTTTTTTACGTGATTAGTCAACTACTAGAAATCATGGATTACTTGCGGATTTTCTGGCAAATTTTTCCGCAGGAATTTCCTTTGAATTTTGCTACAAATTTTCGAGAAATAAGGTTTTTTCCTATAGATTTAGTCGTAGGGAATTTTGACATTTCCTGCAAATTTTCCTACGGATTAAATTTTTCGCAAGAAAATCCGCAGGAAATTTCCTGCGGATTTTAAAATTCGCAGGAAAAAGTTATTCACGAAGGGATTACTTATACGTAGACATTCGCAGGAAAATTCGCAAGTAATCAGAAGATTTCTAGTAGTGGTAATAGAGCCCAAGTGAGATCCAAATGGAGAAGAAGAAGGTAGTTCTTCTATGGAAAATTTGTTCCTATTGTTGTTATTAAACTATGTCTTCAGTCATTGTTGTGAAGGAGCACTGAGAGACGGAGAGAGATATGATACTGACTTGTGGAGGATAAAGGGGATAACAGAAGTCACGTGGTTTTTTTAATTAAAACAATGCAAGTGGCTAGATTTTTTTTATAAAGGTTTAATTTTGAGTTGGTCCTTAACTATTTAGAAATTTTCAAGTAGGTCCCTGAACTAAAAGAAATTCTAATTAGGTCCTTGAACTTATATAAAATTTTCAATTGGGTCCCTAAAGTAAAAACACTATTAGAAACTTTCTGATTTCCTGCGGATTTTCCTATGGATTTAGTTCAAAAATTAGCAGGAAACAGGTTTGTTGTGATTTTCCTAGAAGTTTATGTCCATAAGTAATACCTTCGTAGATAATTTTTTCCTGCGAATTTTAAAATCTGCAAGAAATTTCCTACAGATTTTCTTGCGAAAAAAATTAAATCCGTAGGAAAATTCGTAGGAAATGTCAAAATTTCCTACGAATTTAAATCTACAAGAAAAAAATATTATTTCTGAAAAAATTGCAGCAAAAATTACAGGAAATTCTTGCAGAAAAAATCCGCAGGAAAATCCGCAAAAAAAAAAAAGAATTTCTAGTAGTGAAAGGTGACTATATAAAATAAAAAATAATAAAATGAGAGATGATGAAATTTAGGAAAATAAAAAATAAAAAGGTTGTGATTCTGTCTGAGATGCATGACTGGTTGTGTGTTGATAGTTTAGAAACTATGAAATAGACAACTATAAACACGAGAAGGGGGTTGAATTATGTTTATCTGAATTTAAAATAAAGTTGAAAACTTTTTGCACACAGAAGCTAGGTTCATACAAGTGAGAGAACACTGCACAAACAGGTGACCTGTCTGATGAAACTTTAACAGAAAAAATACACAAGCAGACAACTTGAAAACAAGTTTGATATTCACACTTTTTAACCCCTTTAGTTAGAAAGCAGATAATATAATCAAAACAACTAAAGAGTGTAAGGGAAGAGAGATTAACACAACTATTTATCCTGGTTCACTCTTTAACACAAAGAGCTACGTCCAGTCCTTGGCAGCACCAAGTTTTATCCACTATAACTGATCCGATTACGGAATCCAAGTATTGTTTCCACACCTAGCCTCTTCAAGCTCTAAGACAAGTATTCTTTGCACACCTAGCCTCTTCAGGCTCATTCAGGTTTGTTTGAGAAGTTTGTTTGTAATAAATACAATCAGACAAACAGTTCTTTCACTAACACTCAGAGAGTGGATTAAATGTAAGCATAGGAAAGACTGCGTAGTAACTTCAAATGATTTAAGAATATAGATTGAAAGAATGAAGAAATAAATGCGCAGAGTAAAGACTCTTTTAATGTTGTGTGTTCTGTTTATTCATCTTCAATGACTTATGTATTTATAGCCTTCAAGCATTTAAGATCCCTTAGAGGCATTCCTTCAAATGTTGGCTTCAAGCAAAACTTCATTAAATGCAATAGAGTCGTTCTGGGCATCTATTAATGCAATAGGAACGTTGGTTGTACTCTAACATGAAGGATCATGGCTTTATGCATCGTGTAGTAGCCAAATCAGAGTTGTGCAGAATGCTTTTGTACTTTGAGCACATTTTCCTTTTCATGTAATAAACAAGAGTACTAGGGAATAAAGTATGTTGGAAACATTCTTTAACTGGACTTCATCACTGATTTCCTAGGTTGCTTGTAAGAATGACTTCTGACTTTTCTTGATAAGCGTGAGATTAAGAAAGAGAGAGCTTCAGAGTCTTCTGTATAAGGGGACGGCTTCCAAAAACTTTTTGTACTTGGGTTCTTCGTCGAAGAACCTTAGACAAGTATAGGAACTTATCAGAAGACAAGTTGAAACTTCAATGCAGAAAGTCAATAATCCTAGTCAGCAGACAGGTTGACTTTTGCTTCTCCAAACAAGTGATCATCTATGTGGGCAGACAGGTGAGAATGTGACTTCTTACTATTTTGATCTGTACACCGGGTAGACAGGTTAGCAACCAATACAAAGGTTAATTAAATCATTAACCAATGTTTAGTTTTCATCAAAACTTAGGAAAATGCACATCAGACATTTTAGAGGCTTAACAAACTATGCATGTCTTTTCCAATTTAGTTTATTGTTTCTCAGTAGAGAGCGAAGCTTTATAGGTTTTCAACCTTGTTAACTTGATTTTCAAGTACAAATGATAGATGAAGTGTAAGATAGATAGGTTAAAGTTTTATTTTCTTTTAATGTTGATAATTTAGCAAAGTCATAGAGCGGCTGCAAGTACACATCAATCTTGGCTTTGAGATTCGACGGTCCCAGAATTATGACCGTCATGAACATAAACTCCTTCTTCATGCGCACCCCGGGGGGAAGATTGTACGGAGTTACAATAACTGGACAACAAGAGTAATATTTTCTAGATTGACCGTAAGAATTGAATCCATTAGTACATAACCATAATATGATGTTCCAGGGGTCTCGAGAAAATGTTGGATGCACCCTATCAAAAGGCTCCCAAGCTTCTCCATTAGAAGGATGACACCTGACCCCTGATTCCCTCTAATTCTCATTGTGCCACCTCATGTGAGGGGCAGTTTCCATCGAAGAGTACACTCTTTGCAGTCTTGGGACAAGCAGAAAGTACCAATTCTTTTTAGGGTGGTCTTCTTTTCAATGCCCCTTCTAGTGGTTGTCTTGTATCGATTTGTACCACAAAATTTACAACTTGTTATGCTCTTAGTCGATTCGTCTTTATAATACAACATGCATCCATTTGGGTAACAATCAATTTTCAAACCCAGGCCGAAATTGGCCACCGACTTCTTAGAGTGATAAGATTTCGAGGCATACGATAGTCACTTGGTTGTGTCTCACTCATTAGTTGCACCATTCGATTAAAACATCCTTCCAGCATGTCGTAATCAAATTTCGGGCTTAGTGCTGCCAAGGCGATCGACAATTCAGAGTGTTTATCGCATCCTCCTTGCAATGGAGCTCGTGCAGCCTCCGGCATGTCAAAGAATCTCTTAGCATCAGGATTAGGATTATCCTCTGTTTATTGGTTTTCCTGTGTGTGTTGGGGCTCCATAACACATTCATGTTCTAAGGCCTGACCTATGGAGGGTTTAGAATGATCCATGACCATCTGCTCATAAGGATTAAGTTCTTCCATTCGTTCACCACTTCCATAATAAGAATTTTCGACCACCACTGGGTGAAACGAGGGCAATATCTCACCGTGGTTTGTCCACCATTAATAATTAGGCATGAACCCTTTATTGTAAAATTCCATCATTACTTCAAGCACGTACTTGAAAACTCTACACTTGCACTTTAAACATATCTCGTGTTGTCCTTCTTATGTATGTTTTAATTAATAACGAACATCTTAAATAATTCTTCCTCCTTAGGTTCTTGAACCCCCTGAAAAACAAAGTCAAGAACAAGGCTAGGGTGGAGGGTTCCATTTGTGAAGCCTACTTAGTGGAGGATACATCTACCTCCGCTTCTTATTACTATCCACTTGAAATGGATACAAAAAGGACTATAATGTCACGTAATACAGATGTAGATGCAGATGAAAGTTATTCATCTAGTCCACCTATATCATGTTTCGATTACCCGGGTATGGCTGGTGGCAAATATAAATCTTTTTTCATGGTGCAACGTGACATTATAGCTTCCTACTTGTACATTCTACAAAACTGTGAAGAGGCGGAGCCATATTTAAAGTGATTAAGGCAGTGTTCATACTTATTTTAATAGTGTTCAATAATTAACGGTGTTGTACTTTAAGTAACTAGTTGTTGTCCTATAGTATTTATGCCAGTTTTCCAAAGGAACTCTACCCGACATTTCAAACGCTCGAATTGACCAGGAGATTGCCACATGGTTTCCTACTTGGTTCAAAGAATGCAGTAGAGTCTTTTCTAATAAGATCATACCAATTCACTTTTAATCATCACTCAAAAACATGAACACAAGTAAAGCAAGCAACAAAAAAGTTTCTGAAAATAAATCTACCAATGATATTTGATAAGGGAAGAAACCCTTCCAACCATGCATGTGAACCATCCACCATTGTTGACATCTCCAAGCCACTAATATTGACATTAAGCACCCTAACCATCAGTTACCTAGCCTAGCCATTAATTACCCAACCATAAAATGTGACAAACTTACAATTTGCAAGTTGTATTCCCATTGTATGAAGACCTTTAGGATTAGTATAAATAGGGACATTGTATCCATATATTGGCATGCCTTAGTTTATGATATATTGAGTTTATCTTTGTGAGAGTTAGAGAGTGGATTCTCTCTTTGTTTCTGTGCCATTTTGGCATCAGAGCAAGTTCCTAGATCCCAGAGTTGAGTTTGTGTGAGAGAATCAACGGAAAGTTTGAGTTTTTCCGTGGTATTTAAGTGGAGGAGTCACTGCCACCCCTGAAACACTACTTTACGGCCATTTTTCTCAAAACTAATGCCTCCATTGCGCTCAAGAGGTCGAAAAACCCTTGGGTAGTAAGTTTCACGGCCAACGAAGATTCCACGCGCCGCCACGGGTTTCGCCAGAGAAGTTACCGGACCACCGCTTGCCACTGTCGAACCATCGCGCCCTGCCACCGAACCGCCACTCTGTCACCGGAAAACCAGAGGTTGAAGACGCTGACGTGTATGCCAAGTAAGATCCATATCACTGCCACGTGTAGGAAGCCAATCACTCCTGTTGCGCCACGTCAGCAGACAACCCAGTCAGCTGCCACCTCACATTGCATGATCTATTCACGTGATGCCACGTGTCAATTTCTGCCACGTCAGAAGCCCAGTCAGCAGAAGTTCCTGAAATTTTAGATCAGTCCCTCAACTTTCCAAAATTACATATTGCCCCCTAAACTTTTGAAAATTGTATTTTGGCCCCTGAACTTTTGGAGATTGGAAATTGCAACTAAACTTTTTATAATTGCAAATTGGCCCCCGATTTCTCAAAAAAATTCAATTTGGCCCATAAAAAATCTGATCTTCCTATTTTCACCTCATACTTACAAAATTGCCACAATCTTTTGTAAGGTGACAGATTCATAAGAAAATTCTTAGTATGCTTTTTGGTTGCAACAATGTCTGATCTTCCACATCACAAAAGAATTATTCTTGTTACTGGAAAGAAATTGTGGAATTGTGAAAAGTGCATGTCTAGGAAAGCTCTGACTAAGGAAATACTTGATATTTGATAAGCCTCTGGCTCATCTAGTTTTATAGCTAGAATGACCATGGTTTTGTGCTATTTATATCTCGTTTTCGTCCAAATTGGACCTAATTGTCCTCAAGCAACATTTTGAGTCTCTTAAGTAGTTTTAGGGTATTTTAGTTGATTTTGAGTCAAATAAAATATTTACTGCTATTTCGTGTTTTCAGGTTAATAAAAAGAGCAAAAAGGGAAGTTTTGCCTCGCGAGACTTGATCTCGCCTCGCGAGCCTGAAGACCAGCCTGAACAGCAACAGTCACCCTCTCTGTCTCGCCTCGTGAATCATCATCTCGCCTCGCGAGCCTGAAGGCTTGATTGCGCCAGAGAATGCAACCCTTTCGGTCTCGCCTTGCTAGAAACCAATTTGAACTCGCGCCACTTTTAACATTCGCCTTGCGAGCGGGCGCAGATTCTGAAAGTTATAAATTGTTGTTTTAGGGTGGATTGAAGGCTCTCTCTATCTTCTTCTTTGGATTGACGGCTGCGAATTACTTTTCTTAGGTGTTGTTATATTTGTTATGGAGAACTAATCCCCTTGGATTAGTCTGCTGTAATCGGTTTCCGCCGACATATGAGGTTCTATTAATTCCCAATCTTATTGCTATTCCCTTTCAATATTTTCCTATATGTCTTGTTTGCTTAATTCAAGTTATATAGGATAAGTCTTGATTAGTTTCGATGATTGTATGTTCCTATACACTAATCACGTTTGCTTAATTCGCGTGTGTTCAATCGTGTTTGCTTAATTCATCAAGGTCTTAATCCGTTTGCTTAATTCGGAATAGGAACATATATCTCGTAGTGTCAATTGCACTTGTCTAATTGTTAATACAATCGAAAAGGGATTAGAATCCGCTTAGGGCATGGAATTATGTGAACCGATGATAGTTGGGAAACCAAAACAGTAGATTAATCGTTTTAGCTCATTTGATAATCACTTAATTCCTCTGCTTTCTTAATCTTTTCTTAATTGAATCTTTAATCCTACCCCCCCTCCCCCCCCCCCCCCAAAAAAAAAAAAAAAAAACTGATTTGTGTGTTAATAGCAATCCAAGAGTCCTTGTGATACGATACTCGAGTTGTCGTGCCATAACTACGGTTTTCCAATTACTCGTTTTTGACCCGTGTGCGACAGTGGATCAAATTGGCACCGTTATCGGGGACTCTTGTTGTTATTTTCTATTTTTTTTTCTTTTTTTGGTTTTCTGCTGAATTAGTTCTGGCTACTAGGTCTGGTTGTTCTGAGCTTATATGTGTACATCATATTGATGTTATTGCACATTGTGATTGTCGTGAATCTTAGTACTTCCCATGGATAACTATACGCAAGGTTATATGCCTAATGTTGATTACGAGCCATCATGCATATATTATCCTAACTTTGATGGAGGTTATGAGTTTAGTAGTGATTTTGGCATGCTTGGAGTGAATGATTATTCTGGCCAACATGGTGGAGAACAAGGCAGTCTGGATGAGTTAGCTTCTTTGGTGCATGAATTGACAAGACACCAGCATCAATATCAGCCTGACCCCACACCAGTCCAACCCACTCTGGAAGAATTGGTGCAACAAATGGCGGAACACACTCTTGAATTCCAACAGAGGACAGAAGCAAGTCTTTAGGATTTGGCCACTCAAATTGGTCACATTGCCTCCGCCTTGACTACACTGCAATCTCAACATATCCTTGAAGAACATACAGATTCACAAATAGCTGTTCTTGACAATACTTCTTTTGAGCATGATTTTGATAATGATGTCAAGAATACTATTATTGATGAACTTTGTGTTGAATTTCCAGACATTCAAGCCTTTCCTGATTCTGTCTATTGTACTATATGTGCTGATTGTACTAACATTAACCTTTGTGTGGTGTGTGTTGAGATTACTGCATGTTTGGAAGGTGATGGATTTGATAATGCAGTGAATGAAGATTGTGCAGAAGTCAAAGCAGCACCAGCGATCCTCTCCACTTGTTTATCACCTCCCATTGTGAAGCAGCCAGCGATGGAGTTCAAGCCTCTGCCTGAGAGACTGGATTTTGCATCCTTAAATTTGAAGGCACCATGACCAGTCCAAGAGGTTGAATCCCATTTTTATTGGGAAGACTTTGTTGACAAGGAGGTCATCTTTGACCTAAGAGGGAGTGAGAAGTCAGCCACACTTGGCGGGGTCACCATAATTGTCAAGCGCTCACTTTCATACTTATGTTGCATGCCATGGGATTCAGGAGGATCATATTGCACTTTGAGCTTTCCTTGGCCGCTGTATCACAGGCAGTGGGATCCCGGTGGAACCACCTTCATGAGTTTTTTCTAAACCTTTTTCTTTTTAATTATCTCCGCTTTGCTTTTCTTTGCTTTGTGTCGTTTGTGTGTGAGTCTTGTGTCGGTGAGCTTAATGGATTCTAATTAAATCTAGCATAGATTGATTTCATGATATTTGTTGACTGTTGATGATTTCCCCCTAGGATTTGAAAACTGAAAATTGATCCCCATGTGAAAAGTTGAAAACTGAACGTTGAGAAATTTTGTTATGATTGCATGATTTATGATAAGTTTGGGGTAAAGGGGTGCACACACTAGGAATTGTATCTTGGTCAAACAATCTGCGAAAAATGTCGAGGTGAGGATTTGAGCCTCCAACATTGTTTTTAATTGTGTGAATCACTTTTGAGTTGCACTTTCCCGAATTTGCTTGAAACTCTTCATGGTTTGCATGTTTATGTGATTGCATCAGATGATTTAGGCAAATTTTCTTTGAAATAACTACTTGGCCTAAAAAGAACCATCCCGAATGCATGTTCCCTAGTTAGCCACATTGAGCCTAATAAGCCTATCGTTTCTTGATGACCTTATGTTATAAGCCAAAAATCTGGGAAAACCATGTTAACCCAATCTTAGGATTAGGAGAGCATGGAAGCTTAGCAAAAGAAAGGTTGTAAGAAAGTAAGTTTGGGGTGGCTACAAGGTTGATATGTCATTCTGGGTTGAGAAAAAGAAAAAAAAATAAAGGTTGGAGCCAAGGGCAAAGAAGGAAAAAAAAGAAAAGTACAAAAATGTCAAAAGAAGGGTATTACAAGGAAAAGGGTTGTAGTCACCCAAAGCATCAAAAGGAAAAAAAAGAAACGGGGGGGGGGGGGGTGGGGATTTGAGTGAAAATTCAATGTGTCAAAATGTTCATGCTCTCTTAATTCCTAGGGACTTAAGCCTAGTACCTTTGAATAATCCTACCCTTAGCCAGGCCCCATTACAACCTTTAAAAGACCTTTTGATGTTGCATGCATGTTTTCGTGGGAACCTTGATTGAGATGAAAATCAAATTCATGGGAAGTGTCCTTAAAATGTGAAATTGAGTGAAAAGTTGATAGCCTAGACAAATTGAGCGAATGAGTGAAATATTAAATGCCCTTGTGAGGAAGGCAATTGTTTGAAATTGGTGATCTCCCTTTTGTGTGTAACTTGGATCCTCAACTCAAATTTCTGATTGCATGAATGATGGAATTCTCAATTGTTCAAAGTAAATGAATGTGGGGATTACATTGTTGCAAGGGGGGGGGGGGGGACACTGAAGAAAACTGAACGTTGAGAAATTTTGTTATGATTGCATGATTTATGATAAGTTTGGGGTGAAGGGGTGCACACACTAGGAATTGTATCTTGGTCAAACAATCTGCGAAAAATGTCGAGGTGAGGATTTGAGCCTCCAACATTGTTTTTAATTGTGTGAATCACTTTTGAGTTGCACTTTCCCGAATTTGCTTGAAACTCTTCATGGTTTGTATGTTTATGTGATTGCATCAGATGATTTAGGCAAATTTTCTTTGAAATAACTACTTGGCCTAAAAAGAACCATCCCGAATGCATGTTCCCTAGTTAGCCACATTGAGCCTAATAAGCCTATCGTTTCTTGATGACCTTATGTTATAAGCCAAAAATCTGGGAAAACCATGTTAACCCAATCTTAGGATTAGGAGAGCATGGAAGCTTAGCAAAAGAAAGGTTGTAAGAAAGTAAGTTTGGGATGGCTATAAGGTTGATATGTCATTCTGGGTTGAGAAAAAGAAAAAAAAATAAAGGTTGGAGCCAAGGGCAAAGAAGGAAAAAAAAGAAAAGTACAAAAATGTCAAAAGAAGGGTATTACAAGGAAAAGGGTTGTAGTCACCCAAAGCATCAAAAGGAAAAAAAAAGAAAAAGGGGGGGGATTTGAGTGAAAATTCAATGTGTCAAAATGTTCATGCTCTCTTAATTCCTAGGGACTTAAGCCTAGTACCTTTGAATAATTCTACCCTTAGCCAGGCCCCATTACAACCTTTAAAAGACCTTTTGATGTTGCATGCATGTTTTCGTGGGAACCTTGATTGAGATGAAAATCAAATTCATGGGAAGTGCCCTTAAAATGTGAAATTGAGTGAAAAGTTGATAGCCTAGACAAATTGAGCGAATGAGTGAAATATTAAATGCCCTTGTGAGGAAGGCAATTGTTTGAAATTGGTGATCTCCCTTTTGTGTGTAACTTGGATCCTCAACTCAAATTTCTGATTGCATGAATGATGGAATTCTCAATTGTTCAAAGTAAATGAATGTGGGGATTACATTGTTGCAAAGGGGGGGGGGAACACTGAAGAAAAATTGTTTTGTTAAGATTGCATGAAATTTGTGCGAAATTGATTGAATCTTTTAAGCTTGCCAAGTTTGAGTCTTTGAGTTTTAGTTTTCTTTGGGACAAGCAAAGTTCAAGTTTGGGGTATTTTGATAAGCCTCTGGCCCATCTAGTTTTATAGCTAGAATGACCATGGTTTTGTGCTATTTATATCTCGTTTTCGCCCAAATTGGACCTAATTATCCTCAAGCAACATTTTGAGTCTCTTAAGTAGTTTTAGGGTATTTTAGTTGATTTTGAGTCAAATAAAACATTTACTGGTATTTCGTGTTTTCAGGTTAATAAAAAGAGCAAAAAGGGAAGTTTCGCCTCACGAGACTTGATCTCGCCTTGCGAGCCTGAAGACCAGCCTAAACAGCAACAGTCACCCTCTCTGTCTCCCCTCGCGAATCATCATCTCGCATCGCGAGCCTGAAGTCCTGACTGCGCCAGATAATGCAACCCTTTCGGTCTCGCCTCGCGAGAACCCAATTTGAACTTGCGCCACTTTTAACATTCGCCTCGCGAGCGGGCACAGATTCTGAAAGTTATAAATTGTTGTTTTAGGGCAGATTGAAGGCTCTCTTTATCTTCTTCTTTGGATTGACGGCTGCAAATTACTTTTCTTAGGTTTTGTTATATTTGTTATGGAGAACTAATCCCCTTGGATTAGTCTGCTGTAATCGGTTTCCGCCGACATATGAGGTTCTATTAATTCCCAATCTTATTGCTATTCCCTTTCAATATTTTCCTATATGTCTTGTTTGCTTAATTCAAGTTATATAGGATAAGTCTTGATTAGTTTCGATGATTGTATGTTCCTATACACTAATCGCGTTTGCTTAATTCGCGTGTGTTCAATCGTGTTTGCTTAATTCACGAAGGTCTTAATCCGTTTGCTTAATTCGGAATAGGAACATATATCTCGTAGTGTCAATTACGCTTGTCTAATTGTTACTACAATCGAAAAGGTATTAGAATCCGCTTAGGGCATGGAATTATGTGAATCGGTGATAGTTGGGAAACCGAAACATTAGATTAATCGTTTTAGCTCATTTGATAATCACTTAATTGCTCTGCTTTCATAATCTTTTCTTAATTGAATCTTTAATCCTAACCCCCCCCCCCCCCCCCCCCCCCCACCCCCACCCCACAAAAAAAAATGATTTGTGTGTTAATAACAATCCAAGAGTCCTTGTGATACGATACTCGAGTTGTCGTGCCATAACTACAGTTTTTCAATTACTCGTTTTTGACCCGTGTGCGATAGCGGATCAATATTTAAGTGTGTTTATCACCACCTCTCTTTCCTGGGAACTTACCTGGTGCGCTGTTTACAAAACTACGATCTTTATTCCAATCACACGGTACTTAACAAATTTTGAAAAAAAAAAATGCCTCCCAGAAGACATGTACATGACATCGAGATGGAAGAATTGAGAAGATAAATTCAAAAACTACAAGAAACCGTGAATGCACAACAAGTACTGTTGGAAGAACAACACATACAGTCAAACATCGACGATTCCAGTAGTGATTCATCATCGTTTAGAAGTCGTCATCCACAGAGATAATCGTTCATAAATGATAACATCAAGGTAGAAATTCCAGATTTTGAAGGAAAGCTTTAGCCAGATGAGTTCGTTGATTGGCTTCAAAATGTAGAACGAGTCTTTGAGTATAAGGAGATTCCAGAAGAAAAGAAAGTGAAGATCATTGCTGTGAAGCTAAAGAAGCAAGCTTCAATATGGTGGGAGAATCTTAAGAAGAAGCGTGAACGTGAAGGAAAAAGCAAGATCAAGACATGGGAGAAGATGCGGCGAGAACTGACCCGAAATTTCTTACCTTCCCAATATTATCAAGACAATTTTATTCAACTACAGAGTCTTCAACAAAAAGACTTGTCTGTGGAAGAATATACACAAGAATTTGAAAGGTTGATGATGAAATGTGACATTCAAGAAAGGGAAGAGCAAAAAATCGCTCGGTACCTCGGAGGATTAACCACGGACATTGCCCGCCCAGTCCAACTCCAACAGTATTGGTCCTTAGATGATGTCATTCGTCTAGCTGTTCGAGTTGAGAAGCAACTATCCATACAATCTTCACACCCACCTTCTTCCTCAACAAAAAACTCTTCAAACACCTAAACACAAACCCAACAATCGATCTCTTCAAACAGACCCCATATAAATCCACGAGGGACACGAAGTTCAAAGCACCTAAATGCTTCAAGTGTCAAGGTTTTGGACACATAGCCTCTGACTGTCCAAATCGAAGAACGATAACAATCATTAAGGAGAAAGAAATCCAAAAGGAGTCTGAAGAAGAAACAGAAGAAGATGAAGCCCAATGTTTGATGAAGAAGAGTCAGTGTATGATGAAGAGTTAACCTCTGCTGATCAAGGTGAACTGTTGGTAGTGAGGCAAAGCCCATATGCAGTAGTATCAAAAGCGGAACCATGGTTGAGGCACGGTATTTTTCACACACGCTGTACAGTACAAGATAAGGTTTGTGATGTTATCATTGACAGTGGAAGCTGTGAAAATGTGGTGTCAAACTACATGGTGGAGAAATTGGAGCTGCCAACACAAAATCATCCATATCCTTACCAATTACAGTGGCTCAACAAGGATAGTGAAGTAAAATTACTAAGCATTACCTTGTGACCTTTTCCATTGGTCCAAAATACCAAGACCATATATGGTGTGATGTCATTCCTGTGGATGCCTGTCACATCCTTCTTGGAAGACCTTGGCAAAATGATTGTCATGCTTTATATGACGGTTATGCAAGCACCTACTCCTTCGTAAAAGATGGAGTCAGAGTCAAATTAGCACCATTACCGGCCAGTGAATTTAACAAGAAAGAATCTAAACCATTGTTGATGGCCAACGAACAAGTCAAACAGACAACAGAGGAAAATTTTCATCCAGAGGAAATTGAACAAATGATTCCTGAATTTATAGTTGTCGTATCGGTAGGAACTCCACAGGGACTACCATCAATGCAGGGTATATATTCAACACACCATGGGCTTTCACCCTGAAATGAACATTTCAAACAAACCAACTTATCAGATGAGTACAAAAGAGCATGGATGAAGCAAGAGCTTAACTCGAGGGCGAGTTCTCTCCAACCCGGGGAGAATGATATGGGAAGAAACCCTTCCAACCATGCATGTGAACCATCCACCATTGTTGACATCTCCAAGCCACTAATATTGATATTAAGCACCCTAACCATTAGTTACCTAGCCTATCCATTAATTACCCAACCATAAAATGTGACAAACTTACAATTTGGAAGTTGTATTCCCATTGTATGAAGGACTCTAGGATTAGTATAAATATGGCCATTATATCCGTATATTGGCATGCTTGAGTTTATGATATATTGAGTTTTTCTTTGTGAGAGTTAGAGAGTGGATTCTCTCTTTGTTTCTGTGCCAATATTGTTCCCAAGATTCAATGGATAGAAACCCTTAACAATTATGGGCAAACTGTTGTAAAAATAATAAATAAAATAAATAAAGTAGACAAATAAAATAAATATAGGAAAAGATGAAGAACAACGATAAAATGTTTATAGTCTAAAACGTGTCAAAGGACACTGTTCTTAAGGATTATTTCATCCACCCACAAATAGTTTGTCTCAAATTGCGAAACTCCCTCGTGATATAATAGACTCTTCCAGAATAACAATATTATTCTGGGTGCCAACAAGAATTACATCAACTTCTCATTGAAAAAATAGAAAAAAATATTTACAAATACTAACAAAACTTTTGAGAAGATAATGAACCATTTTCCAAATGTTTTAAACCACTCCTCTGAATATTTTAGTTGAACACACAATATATATAGCTATATGGCTTCTTTGTGTCTCCAGGTTCCTTCAATTAAGTGCACCGTTTTCAACGTTTAAAAGATATAAATGCCAAGGTACCCATTTAAATTGAAAAACTATTTACCACGTTCCCATCAACTTCAAACGTTTTTTTTTTTTTTTTTATATAATTGAATAAACAAATATTATTAAAATCACAAGAACAAGTAATAAAAAATAACCGTACAAAACTTTATATACTAATTAATTGCATATTGAATTGTGACTATAAAGAGACAATGTAATTAAAAGAGATTATTATGACATTAAAGGAAATGTTGCAGAAATAAATTGTAATAAAGGGAAATATCAAAACCTCTTTGAAATAGAAAATTATTTTGAAATAAATAAATTTTCCAACACAAACAAGTGCCACTCCTTTGTGCACAAAACTATATGTATACAAGTTTCTTGCTTTTCTCTATTCAGAGATTAATTATTGATGTAAAATTGAAAGAACACATGCTGAGCAGACTAATGCATGAAAATGTAAATTATTACTACATAATAAAGACTTTGGAAAATTAATAATAAAAAACAGTGATTAACAATACACTCATGATCACTAAGTACACTTTCAAATTGTGTGGTAGTAATAGAGTTAATATGAGAATAGTTGCTTTTGATTTACTTTGAATAAGTCACTCCACGAGAACTTTTCGAATATACTCAGGTACATAAAAACAAGTAAAATTAAAAAGCATAATTCATTTGATAAATCCAAAAGACAAAACATAAAAAAATACAATATCTGAAGAACAACATATGTATAACAACACATAAAAAATAAAAAAAACTTATGGATGCTTAAAAATATGATAAGAAAATCGTATTGTCAAAAGAGAGAACATAAATATGTAATTCACGATATATATTTTTTAATTCAATATATATATATATATCATAATTATATATATCGATATAAATAAATGTGCTAGTATGGGGCGGGGTGGGTACTAAAGTACCCATACCCGCACTCGTGCCCATTAAGCTAGTAATTACCCTACCCATTGTGGATAATTTTTACGGTTACCCATTGGGTTCGACACTCATTGTTATCCCTACCTACCATATAGCAACCGACAGCTTATATAGGTGATGTTGCACGTTGGCGACCGACATCTTCTGCAAGTGCACGGCGGTCGCTAGTCATGCACCTCAGGTTGAGGAAATTCAGTAGGAGGATGAGGTCCCTGTAAGTTCACCAGGAGGATGAGGTTCCTTTACTGATTGAGTCTTTTCCTATAGGTCCCGAGGATATGTCCGTCCTTAGGTCATCCAGGAAGCATGTTGCACATCAGATATGGAACGACTTTACATTTGAATTTGATTTAATGTTAAAGAAATGGTTACCATTAACATATCCAAGAGTGGGAGGACTCCTCAGGACCACCCAATACATGAATCAACCTTACATTGTACGGTTATAACTAGGGGTGGTAAAATGATCCATTTGTCCACCATCCATCTAGTCCATCCATGAGAAAATCCATCCAATCCATCCATTTATAAAAAAATAATATAAATGGAATGGATGGATTGAATTATTTTTTTAGTGGATGGTTTATGATCCATCCAATATTTTTTAAAATCCATTGGACCAACAATAAAAAATGTAATGGATCAACTTTTATCCATTCCAAAACCAATTTATTTTTTTCATATTATTTTTCACCAAATAAAAAAACCCTCCATTTGTAACAAAAAAAACACTCCATCTAATTTTCTCTTCCGTTCCCTATTATTTTTTCTTCACTATTTTTTATTTTATTTATCTGCTTTTTTTTTCTTTTTTTGTTACATTAAGTATTAACTAATTAATTGTTCTCAAACACCAGTTGCAGTCCATCTTATCACGTATGTTTTATTTTTTCGTTGCTTTCTTTTTTCCTGAGAAACTTAAAAAAAAAGTATTAAAAAATGGATCTTAAACACGTTTGGATCTTTTCTTCACATTTAGCTTTATGTCTAAATTGTCAACTTCATCGTCCTCTTTCACTTTTAGTGGGGAACTGCGAAAAAGTAAAAGCCATAAAGAAACATTCTATACGACCAAAAAACAAAACCATTTGCATAATTAAAATATTTAGAAGCAAAATAATCAATAAATCAAACCTATGTGTTTATCACATGTTAACAAACTAAACCACCCTCATTTAAGAGTTTTATGAAATCATAATGTTAAGAAGTTCAGAGATTTAACTTCGAGTCAATTATATGTGATGACAAGAATGAATGAAAAAAAAAAAAAAAAACAGAACAACAATGTCCAAAGTCTTCAAGACTTGGGCATGATGTTGATTTTGGAGGTTTTAATCCTCCAATAACCTTTCCCCCTTCCCTAATAGGGGCTTGCCTTGCACCATCAATGTAACAAATAAATAATAAATAAACAACTAAACAAATAAAACCAGAAGACTTGTTTTTAATATCATGGCTAAAAGCGGTACTAATGACCTAAACCAATAAGCTGAACTAATTTCCTTCTGATTGAACATATACATTATTAATTATAGAAAGCACATTAAACGTTTAACATTTTATATTGATGTATCATGTTCTTCCATTAAAAGGGAAATGCCGCACCAAATTTCAGAATCCAATATAACAAGTGCAGGGATATACAGAGTAGCAACGCGAAGTAATAATAAATAATTTTGAATATTACAGCCACTTGAGCAATTAATGTTCATATTCAAGATATTAAGGAGTAAGAATTGAGAAGGAATATTATACGTTATAAAAGATGAGAGAAACAGAACTGTTAGTCTCTGCCTTTAATTTCAAACCATTTTATGATCACACAGAGGTTAATTGTTTACATGGTGGGCCGTAGCGGTTAGTTGTTTTGGACCATTGGCAATAATGTGTGTGCAATGGTGGGGGTGCATGGTCAACTTCCATGACTCAAAATCAAGAATATGGAATGAATCTTGGTGAGTGCTAGCATGCACCTCGATAACTTTGGTGCAGGCTGCTCTTTGAATCACAACCACACATTTATTAATAAAAAAAAAAGAGAAGATTGAGATTAAAAGATTAAAAACAATAAAAAGACAATATTGTTCTTATCTTTATCATCCATTTCCTACCTCTTCCTCACTCTTCATTGTCCTCCGAATTCTCCGCCACCGCATGTTCCCCTGTCGTGCGACTGCTGCCCATTCATATCCTCTCCACCACGCAGCCAGCACCACAGTCAGTTTTTCAATTAAAAAAACCCCCAAAATAGTGCAATTTTGTGTTTTATACACATCCCCACCCCGCCCTTCTTCCTCTTGCTTACCCGCATCGTTGCCACCATCACCCAAAGTCGCCGCCCCTACCACTTCTCCCTCACCCACCGCTGCCACCGCAACCCAAACCCAGTGGCAACGACAACCATAAGCAAAAATAGATCTGGAAAGAAAAAAGAAAAAGCAAAGTAAGTCATCGCTTGAAGAAAAGATTGATTTGTGAAGGAGAAAGAATAATATATGGCTAAAGATTGGTGGATAGTTCCTGCTAGGCTTTCATTGCTAGTTGTCATCGTCAGAGAAATCCCATTCCACCAGACAAGCAAAAGTACCAAGAAGTAGAGAAACTCGAAGAAATCTGAAGAGAAACCCGAAGAAATATAAGATGACTGGGGAGGGGGCATGTCGGAGATAGAGTGTGGAAGATGGATGGGGTTCAAATGTGTAACACTTTTTGATTTTCTGGGATTTGTTGATGTTGATATTGGTTGATGTTCTTGTTTTTTGTTGTTCTGGATTATTAATGTTCAAATTTCATGTCCATATTTTTGGTTGTTATGGATTATTAATGTTCAACTTTTTTTATTCTGTTATGAGTTTTTGATGTTTCATTTTCTAGGCTATAGGTTTTCATTTTCTGGGTTTATGATTTAAATTCAGTTAAAGTTCATCTTACAGAGAGAAATTGAGATGGAAGAAAAGATAATTTCTCAGCTAACATAAAATCAATTTATCTGATAATAGCTTGGTGAATTCTGGAAGGATCAGTTCTTTTGGTAACTGGCCGGAGGAGGTGTGGAAAGGACCCTGGTGGCTTAGTTGGGTGGGAAGGGGTGAGGATAATGCAATAATTTCATTTTTAGAGGTGGAGTTAAAAGGAAATTTGGTAAATGGTGCATGATGCACTGATAACCCGCTAGATTATATAGTTTTATTCTAGATTTTCTAATGGAATTTACTACATTGATGAGTTGTATTCTCAATTCTTACTTAACTTTGGCTTTATTTTCCTTAAGTAATGTTTAGAGTCTTTTAGTGTATTTTTCTCTTTTTAATTAGAAAATTGAGTTTTTTTCTATAATTTCTTGTTTGAAGTGATTTCAGGTGTATACTTGCACTAGGAAAGGAGAAAAGTGAAGCATGGGAGCATTGGAAGCAAAAGAACAAGGACAAGCAGATGAATAATTGGAGTTTGGCTATTTTGGTGCTTAGGCCCGGCTCAAGTTTATTAGGCCCGACCTAATGCCCCTTTTCTGTTGGGCTTATTTTTTAAGTTGTGCCGGGCGCAACATACTTAGGCCCGACGCATCGTTCAATGCAGAACCTATAAATTGAATTTCTCTGTATTGACCTGGGATCTTTTGCTACTCTTTTGGCTGCGTTTCCTTGAGTTTTGGGACGTCTTTCTGCGACTGTTTCACTGTTTTTCGTCAATGGGTTTGATTCTATTTGCTATGTTCTTGATTCCTTTGATCATGAACTAAATCCCCTTTTTCTAGGGTGACAATGTAACCACGCCACAACGGTTTGATGATTTTATTTCAGTTTTCTTAATTTCTTCTTCTCTTTCTTTTGTGTTTTATTCTCTGTTCTTAATGCTTCTAATTGCTTGATCACCAATTAGATGATAGGCTAATCATAATGAGACCGAGAGGAGATTTATGTGTCAAGGGTATTGAAATAAAACCATAGGGTTAATACGGATAGAGATATACCGTAGGAGCTTTATGCAACTTCAATAGAAAATCATAGATCTTAATGAATTTCTTGATAAATAATCATCATAGAGATATAGTTGATTAGGGATCAAAGGGTGTGTTCTAGCGTACTCGAGAGGGACATTAGAACAAATTAGGATTCTTAGTTGACATTAGAAGTTGATTAGAAATTAGGAAGAATTGATATAATTGAATCAAACCAAGTGGGATAAGTATTTCTTGTCTATAAGGGATGCGTATTCATAGCGTTGGTGAAATTGGATCCCTGAGATTTTCTTTAATTGTTTGTTCCTTGTTTTGTTTTGATTTTTTAGTTAATTAATTCAAAAATCCAAAAATATTTATTTTAGTTTCTTTTCATAATTTTTATCTTAATTAAAACCCTCAATTTCTTTTGGTCTAAGGGTGCGTTTGGGTAAACAACTTTATTAAGAGCTTATCACATAAGACCTTATCGCATGAGAGCTTATGTCATAAGCGCTTAAAGAAAGAAAAAGAAAGAAAGGGATATGAGAGGGTTCGAATAGTGAAAAATACGGAGAGGGTGTTTAGTGCATAAGCTCTTATGATAATTCCATAAGCTTCTCCCTGTGACTTATGAAAATAAGTCAAAAACTCCTTATGGGATGGCATAAGTTATTTTTATAAGTTCTGCCAAACACACTGCATAAAAGTTTATGTCATTAGATAAGTCAAAAGGAACTTAAATAAGCTCTTCCAAACACCACCTAAATAGTTGTTAAATTTGTGAAGTGGTACTTGATCACTCAATCCCTGAATTCGATACTCGATTTCTCACCGTTTTATTATTACTTGCTTCATCCGGTATACTTGCCGGAGCCTATCATGCACCTTTTTTAGTGGGTGGATATTAGACAGCACCATGAATCTTTTATATCTTAAAGGATGGTAATTTGAATGTAGTTAACATGACTCAAAGTCAAGAATATGAAATGAATCTTATATATCTTAAAGGATGGTAATTTGAATGGAGTTTTAAGCAAGAATATCACACTAAATCTATAACTATTTATATTCTACAATGGCAAGAGTAGGTTTTGATGTACACAATTTTTTTTTTCAAATTTTAACCTTGACTCCCCAGTCCAACATTAGCTGGTTAGCACAATAACTGTATAGGATTACGTAATTGCATATAAAACCACAAAAATATCCGATCAAACATATATGTTTCACTCAAATCGCCAAAGTAACAAATAATTAAATGCCGATAGAAAATGCACACAACCAAAAAAATAAAAAATGCAGGCAGACAGACACAACTATTACGATCATTCCACTTGGACATTATGATGTTATTTTTTTTGACTAAAGACCCAAGATTGTCTCGGACAAAAAATTAGGGTATATTTTTAGTTCCCTAAAAAAAAAGTCACCGTTTAATCCCCGAAAATGAAAAAACTAGGGTACTGTTAATGCACCTATGTGTTTGTAACCGTACTGAGTTGTACCGTCCAACATGGAAATTGTTTAAAAAAATATAACTAAAAATGAAGTCGTTAACCCTTATATCTAAAAAACCAAAAAACACCCATTTTGGTCCTTGTACTTCTTCTTCCTTCATCACCATCTAAAAAACCTAACTCCATCAGAAAATCCTTCTCTCCTTGTATTTCTTCTTCCTCAATTACCATCATGTATTTCTTCTTCCTCATATGTGCCACCTCTTTCTTTCACCCATTCTTTAAATTGAACTAGGTCTGCGACGGTGGAGGGAGAAAGAAGGAGCCGCTCAACTGACTGCAACGGGGAGGCAGATCTGCGAAGGAGGAGAAGAAACACCGTTGGGTTTCGCGGTTGGCGGCGGTAGGGAAGAGGGAGGAACCGAGTCTCGAGGCTGTAAGCGACTGATGGGAGAGGCTGCACTATGATGGGTACGGAGACGACGCATTAGGATGTGGGTATCTATGAGGGCGTTTGTTTAAGGTTTAGAATTCCATTCTCATGAATCACGTACCCGGAAATTTTATTACCAGGAATGTCATTGCTGAGTATTTCATAAAACATATTTGTTTAACCGTTAAAATTCTTAGGAATCTTTCTTGAAATTCCAGGGGCAAAGGCATCATAACAGACTTAGACATTCTAACTAGGTTGGCATCCCTAAGCCAATCCATCATCTACAGACTACAGCACATCCCAAATTTATTAAATAGGAAAATGAAAAGAAGAATACAAGATGGCAAGGGAGGGCATAAATCAAAACCCAAGCCAAGAAACAAATCACTTGGTAATTTCAATATATTTCGATTGAATTCCTCAAAAATAAAACTAGGGATACGATTCCACCAAGTGAAACCTTGAGAGGAAATTTTAAAAGATGCTAACTTGTCCGCACAATAATTACCTTCTCTAAAAATATGAGAAACTTGGAAATTAAATCTACTAATAATCTGCAGGCAGTTGTTCCAACAAGATCTTAACTTCCAAGGGACTAAGTTTGTTTGTTTAAAGGCTTCAACCACTAGGATTGAATCACACTCTAGCCAAAGACTAGTCCAACCATTCTTAGCTGCTATTTCAATAGCCACAATTGTTGCACATATCTCAGAATGAAAAGCGCTAGCTATACCAATATTGAGAGCAAAACAACCTAACACGCTAGCCAAACTGTTTCTAAAAATGCCTCCACAAGCAGCCACCAATGGAGATCCTCTAGCAGCCCCATCTGTGTTACATTTTATCCAAAAGGCAATTGGAGGATACCAGAAAACTGGTTTTCTGATACCGATGAGGACATAAAACCAGTTGATTTGCTGCCAGAGAGAAAAACTGATGCAATGATCAGGTTTATTACACTATGAGGAGGCAACATCTTGTTATCAAACCTGCAACTATTCCTGCTCTTCCAAATTGCCCAGATCGAGTTTGTTACTTCAGCAAGAACAATGTCCCCAACTTGGGAGCTCCAATTTCTGTTGCAAACTGAAAACAGTGTTTCACAGGAAGAGGAATCAATACTAACTTGCAAGACATTACTTAACCATATCCAAATAGACTGAGCAAAGCTGCAGCTAAGAAAGAGATGTTCTGATGTTTCTGAGCTAACACCACAAAGAGCATCTTGAAACCATAGCACAACCCCTCTTGATTAAATTATCATCACAAGGCATTTTGTTATGCAATAGTCTCCAACAGAGAAAGGATTTTGAAGGAGGGATGCAATTTGACCAAAGGAGCTTACCCCAAGAAGATTGATTTCCATTTGGGTTTAAAAAGCAGCAAGCTTCCTTAAAAGACAATTCACCAAATTCTTTTCCTTGCCAAATTAACTGATCTTCACAAGAGGTGACAACAGCATGAAATTTGACAGCAAAGTCAGCAGGAATGATCCAACTCTGATTTTCAATAAAATCTTTAACCTTTGCTTCTAAATCACCATGGTAGTGAGGAGGGATTTGAATCAAATCAACAATTGAGAGAGCCATTTATCTGTCCAGAAGTTAACATGGCTACCATCCCTAATGATCCAAACTGAGTTGTTAATGACAGTTTGAACATGACACCTTAGAGCTGGCCAAATAGAAGACTTTGCATAATGAGAAATTGGCTTTCTCCCTTTAAGAAACCTTGCCCGTATTAAATTGGTCCACTGATTGTTTTCTGAGAATAAACTCCAGCAGAGCCTAAGCATGCCAACCTCATTAATTGCCTTAAAAGGCCGAATTCCCAAACCTCCCTCAACATAAGGTTTGCACACATTATGCCAAGAGACTGTAACCAGTTTTTTAGTGAGGCTATCCCCTGACCAAATGAAATTTTTAACCCATCTATCCAAGGACTTCAGAACAGATGATGGCCAAGAATAAACTCTGAAGCTGTAGATTAACATCCCTTGAATGATTGAATGAACCAGCTGAACCCTGCCCATGATGGACAACAAACACCCTTTCCAACTAGCTAGCTTGATTTCAATTCTGTCAGCTATAGGTTGTAGATGAATTTCCCTTGGCTTCCCCTTGAACAATGGAACTCCCAAATAGGTAAAAGGTAAAGAACCTGCAGCAAATCCCAGGCAATTCCTAATAGCAGCAATTCTGGAATTTGGAACTGAACCTGCATAGAACCTGCATTTAGAAGGACTGAGCAATTGACCAGAAGCCTCACCATATTTCTTGAAAAGAGCCATAATGTGCTGCAAATGTTGCTGAGTACCTCTGCAAAAGACTAGGATGTCATCTGCATAGAGGATATGGCTAGGAGGCTTGCAACTTCTAGGACCTGTCAATAGATGGAGTTTGCCTTGCTGGACCAGATTTCAAACACTTCTGCTGAGAACTTCCTCAGCTAAGCAAAAGAGGAGAGGTGATATAGGATCACCTTGTCTCACCCCTGTTTTGCAAGAGAAAAAAACCAATGGAGTGGCCATTAACCAAGAAAGAGAGCTTTGCTGACTTCAAGATAGTATGAATCCAATCAAAGAACTTTGGATGAAAACCAAAGGCATGGAGAACTTTCATCAGGAAGTTCCAATCTAAGGTATCAAAAGCTTTCCTAATATCAAACTTGAGAGCTAAGTTACCACCAAAAGCCTTATTGTCTAACAAGTTAATTGCTTCAGAAGCTATGCAAATACAATCACCAATGCTTCTACGTACCCTTTATGAACCCTCTTTGATGTTCAGAAATAACTTTTGGAGCAACCTTGGCCAGTCTATCAGCTAAGACCTTAGTGATGATTGTAAATTGAAAATTGGCAAGGGCTATAGGTCTGAAATAATCAATTTGAGTCAGCTCCTGGTGTGAACACCCCATTTTGACCGCATCTTTTAGTCTTCACTAAAAATTTCAAAAAATAATAAAATAAAATATTGCAAAGAAAATAAAAATAATAAAAATAATAAAAAAGATTTTTAATTGGGTCAGGCCAGTTAAACCCATCTCATCTTCCTCCAACAAACCCGAGCAACCGCTTTATTTTGAATTTGAATTTAATTTTTGTAGATGAAGCTCGGGAGATTTTGATTCTATTTCAAATCAGAGATAGAAATCTTAATCTGGGCATATTTTTAGGATCAGGATCAGATAGAAATCTTGATTTTGGCAGAATTTTAGGATCAAAGATCGAAGGAATCGGAGGGATTGGGATTATAAAATCACAACAGGGGAACATCAGAAGAAAAGAAAAAAAAGGGAGGGGGGAGGGGTTTTCACTGCTGGTTCGTTCTTCATTGAGTCTCGAGATCTATATCATCTTGTTTCTTTGTAAAACGGTACCTTCACCATTGCAACATAAAGACAGTTCTAGCACATTGCCACTGTTCTGTCTTCTTCTACTTTGTGACCACCACCATCCCAGCAGCCACACCAACCATCTCCTACTTTTGACCTTCATCACCAGCCAACCCCCAACAGACCAGAACCACTGCCAACCTCGAGCCGCCACGAACCATCCCCAACCGCTGTGCACCGCCGCGCGCTGCCATCATCCCAGAGCAGTCAATCCGCAAAACAGAACCATCGCCTGCAACGCAACCACCGTCACGGTCGCAGCTCGCCTCAAGTCCGTCTCACTCCGTCCACCTAAGACCACCGCGCTCCGCCTCAGACCAGACCCGTCGCATCGGTGCCCCGATCTGCTGCGTCCCCACCGAGAGCAGCGCCTCCGACCCGCCGTGCAGCGCCGCTTCACATTCCTCCGCCTGGTTCGGATCTCCTCTTAACCAGGGACCTGTCCTTGCTCGCCTGAACCACCACGCCACTGCCGAGGTCCACCGCGTCGAGCCGCCACTGCCTTGGCTGTTACGTGCGCCTCCTCCATTGGCCAAAGCAACTCTGTTACATTGCTGAGCAGAAGGAGAAGGTTCTGGTCTTTGTTTGATCTAATCATTTATTTTATTTCCTTGTTTTATTTGTTAAAATATATATATATATATATATATATATATATATAAATAAATAAATAAAGGGAATCACTTATAAATAATAATGAGATCGTTTTGTGAGATGTATCACATTCAATTCTTAGGTTTGAGATAGCTCTGTGGACGTACATGCCAGGCTCTATCTCCCTTAGATTTTTAAATTTAAAAAAATTAGGAAATAAAAAAAACAAAAAAATAAATCCTTTTAAATAAATATTTTTCATAAAAATTAAAATTAACCAACAAATAAAATATTTTCTACAAGAACTACGTCGCTTTTGAGTTTCCCATCGAAGCAAGGAATACGTAGGAGCGGGATCAATCATCTCGTCAAGCTAAAATTAATTTTTCCATTATTTTTGTGTTCTTTTTAATTTGTTTAATGTGGATAATTAATTAATAATTTATTTAATATTTTTGGGTTGCTCTATAACAAGTGTCATGCTCAATCCCCTAGCTTCGAGGTTGCCCTATGGACTTACGTGCTATGTCCAACCTCATTTAGGATTTATCAATAATTTTAAAAAATGTAAATAAAAAAAACAATAAACAAACATAAAAATAAAGAAAATATTAATAAATAAATAAATCCTTCCTTGTAAATATTTTTGGGGTAAAAAAAATAATAAATTTTGCACAATTAATTCATGGTACCATTCGTAGGATGGATGATGTAGGGCGCTTAATACATTTCCTACTCGTAACCGACTCCCGAACTCGACTTGGTTTCAAAGACCATTTTTTAAAGGTTTTTCAAATTTTCCTAAATTAAATAAAATTGGTGGCGACTCTACTTTTCCTTAAAATTTCTTTTTATCGCCGTCCTCGTCGTAATTTTTGGTTGCGACAGATGGCGACTCCACTGGGGAACATTTTCGAGAGTCAAGCCTAAGTAATGAGTTGTGCATTTTGGTATTTATTGTTTACCCCTTGTTATTGTTTTCTTTTATTTTTTGTATATATTTGATTCCTTTTTGCTTTAATAATTATTTTTTACATTAGGATAGAAGACCATGATATTTTTATTTTTATTTTGTTTGCTTGTCGAGAAGATTCAAGAAGTTCTATATTAGGATTGTACAGGTTTGCATGCCTCCAGCACACACAACACCGACACTCATTTTCACACACTTTCAGCTCTATACCCGAGCTTGTGGGACCTTAAGGATTAGGTGGTGACTCAGCATTGTCATTGAAGGCCTAGTGCCTCTCTGATATTTGTTGGCTCACCACTCGGATTGTTACTAGTGTCATGGACTAGTCATCCTGGAGGGTTTATCCCTACTTGTGATTAGGTTCAAGAACTAGGTCCTTGACAAGGGCAATCTGGGGACCTTGACCTTTAGAAGTCTAGACACATCTTAAAGTTTATACTCCTAAATTGACTTAGCGACCGCTCGACTTAGAAGTTTCCATCATAGGTACCCCTTATTAAGCCCTACCTCTTAAGACACTTGGAGGCGTACCATATCTCCCTTGTGTTTTTCTAACCATTTACTTATTTATTTATTTTTACTTCATTTCCCTTTGTGTTTTAACAAACGGATAATAAATAAATAAAATACATGTTATATATATATATTGTTTTTATTTTTATTTTTTTATTATATATATATATATATATATATTATATTTTAGGTTATTCTCTTTTGTGGAGGAAATACACTATCTGTGTAGCAAGGAACGGAAATGTCTAACTCTAGCAATGCAATTGGCGTGAAGAAGAATATTAGAGTTGACGTGAAAATCAATGATGTGAAGATTTTAATGGAAATCAGTCGCTTGATGCCAAAAGAAGTATATTCTGAGTTTGCAAGCAAGTATGGGAAGATTTTGGACTTATTACACATACATGTAGATGCTTTGGGCTTGAGTGCTTTGGCCAAATATTGGAACCCGAATTTGAGGTGTTTCGAGTTGCCGAATTTGGATACGACACCGACTATAGAAGAATATGCTTACATGCTACGGATGCCTCTTCCGAGGGAGTTTCGTGTTTATTTCTATTATGGTCAGCATGTTAGTGATGGGAAGGTAGCAGAGTTGTTGAGAGTTCTACCGAAGCCATCAGACAAAATGGAAAAAGGAGCTGTCAGAGGTTTGAGGCGAAGATTCCTTGAAGTTTATCTCCAGGAACTGGCACGACAAAATAATTGGGTTATCTTCAAGCGAGTGTTATCTTTTAACCATTTATGGGCTGGTGTTTTTCCCCTTTATACCAGACATGGTAGATTACGCAGCCTTGGATGTTTACTACAAGGTCGAAGAATATACTGTGAACCCTGTTCCCTCAATTTTGGCAGAAACATTCCTATCATTGCAAGTTTGCCATGAAAATCAACAAGGCAAATTACGATGTTGTGCAGAAATGTTTTATGTTTGGATCGTGACTCACATGTATGCTCGAAATTATGTTAGTGGGATTGATGACCCTTTGAGGAGATTCCATCACATTCCGATAAAGCTGCACAAACCCAACGGATGGAGACAAGAATTTGATGAGGTTGATTCGAAAGCTTTTTGCTGGATGTGTCCTTGGTATCACTACAAAAAAACACCTGTTTAGCGACCGGCATATTCGGTCGCTAAACTATGTAAATCGGTCGCTATTTATTTTAGCGACCGAATTAGCGACCGATTAATGGTGGTAGCTGAATACCTGGTCGCTAAGCTTTTAGCGACCGGATTAATATTTCGGTCGCTAAATGACGACCGTAATTTCGGTCGCTAAATAATAAAAACGGTCGCTATTCGATTTGTCGCATTGTTTAGGTAACCATTTTCAGCGACCGATAATCAGTTGCTATTTCGGTCGCTAATTTTGGTCACTATTACCCTATATTAGCGACGGATTTTCGGTCGCCATACCACATCTGTTAATGTTAAATAAAGTTTAGCGATCGAATTATTTGTTTCTAATTCGGTCGCTAAACTGGTTATTATTAATTTTTTTAAAATAAAATTTTTAAAATAAAATTTGTTTTCTATTTTTATTTAAACGTTAGCAAAATTACTAATAAAACACACCAAATTACTAATGAAATATACAATCATAAGAAATAATAAATATATATAAAAAAATAATCCAAAGTGTCATACAAGAATTGTTTAAAGTAAAAAAAATATGGAAAAAAAAATCAGTCATGATGAGGGGGAGGTGGAGGAATCCACTCATCCTCAGCGTCCGTACCCCACCGGCGTCGCTAGCCGATCGCCCTCTGCAGCAGCGACATCGTGGGGCCGGCGGCAGAACTGGAGGAGCGGCAGCAGGCGGCACAACCGTCAAAGCATCATCCTGAGCAACTGGAGTCTGGATCCTCATCTGCTCCAACACCAGCCGTAGTGTCTGGCCCTGCTCGATGCTCGCCTGCATCAGCTCCTGGTGTGCCTGAGTCAACTGTGCAATCTGGTTCGCCATCCGCTGCTCTCTCTCGCTCTTCTCCCGAAGCTCCACGTTCAGCTGCTTGATGGTGTCCTGCATTTGGTTGAACTGCTCCTGAGGGACGATATCGGCGTAGGAAGGAGCAGGCGTGCCGGATGATGAAGCGATAAACTCGCATCCCAGGTGTCCGAGGCCATACACGTGGCCCTTCTTGTTCCTGCCCCCGACGACCTGCAAATAAATGGTATTATCGTCGACGGAGATAGGAGAGCCGGGCCCATCACCAGTCAAAGCCTCATCTTGTGACTGTGAGGCACGTGATATGGCATCGTCCTTCTTCTCGTTGAAGCCCACCTACAAAGTATAGTTGAAGAGATTTAGTTAAAATTATATCCAATATTAACAAATCATTTATAATAAATTACAAGTAAACACTAAATTGTTTTTTTGCTTACAGCATAGTTACGGGCCTTGTCGTTGACCCATGTCACCGACTTCAACTTCTTCGTCCTCTCCACCAACTCCATAGCAAGGGGCAATTCACTGCTTCGTGCTTTATGCACAGAAAAATATAATCTTAAATTCATAATAATAATTAAAAATAGAAACTAATTAATTAAATAGTATAATAAGTCAAAAGTTTAATGTATTACCAACTCGTCATAGTGGGCGGCGGCTGATTTAGACCCACCGGTCCAAGCACATGCGCCACCATCAGAAGCTCGATTACGCCGAGTCGTGTCCCCGGAACTTCTCAAGAGCCCAAGATTGGTTCAGCTGCCTCCTGATCTCAGGATCCACCCACTTCCCCTTATTCTGACCATTCCTTAGCTTGTTCGTCAGATTCTTCATGACCAGTGAGCCTTTATGCTCAAATATGTCCCTGACGAGAGCCTCTAAAGCTACGTCCCACCTATACTCTTTCTGCAACGTACAGTTGTTAGGCAATTCGTGTGTGTGTATATATATATATATATAATGTAAATTTAATTTAAATAACTTAATAAATTGTTACCTTAAACTCTAGAAACAACTGATCCCTATGCCCCCTGGGATGGCCTTCCATGTAGGCCATGAACCATCAAACTTGCGTCGCAGGATCTTCGATATCGAATCAGAAGGGCCCTTCGCGGGCAGAAAGCTACATCAAAATTAGAGCATTAATAAATGTTATAAATAAATTTAAAAAACAAGTAAATAGAAATTAACGATACTTTATATATATTAAAAAATTAAATTAGCTTACTCGTTATCCCCCCGGGGATAAGAAGAATCCTCCTGTCGGATGGACCACGACTCTCCTGTCCCGATGATGATGATGGTCCTGTCGTAGGTGTGGATGATGAGAGTGCAGCCTGTGTCCCGACCACATGAGGCTGGGTAGGGGGTGCAACTCCATCACCCTGAGGTGTCCCATCCACAGAGGTGCTGGTAGGGTGGTCTCGATCTGAAGGATGTGGGTCGACCGGCAAAGGGACTCTCGCAGCACGACCTCCACGACGACCCCTACCTCTAGAGGAATCTGCCATCTGTGAAAAAAATGAAAAGATGATTACACAACAGTGTAAATAATACAAAAATAAATTACCTAAGTAGAATGACATTTACACAATGAATTATGACATAAATAAATTACCTAAGTAGAATCTTCGTCACTAAAGTCACCCTCACTCTCATCAGTATCACTTGATCGGAATGTACCTTCGCTAGATGCGTCCAACTCAGATTGATCCATTAACTCTCTTTCAACTTCTTCCCCATTTCCGGAAATGTCCGCCAAAGAATTAACAATAATGTCCGACGTAATTTGCAACGGTACGTGGGGTCTTGAAAACTCATCATCTTGGTACGGAGCATCTTTTTCAGGCTGGTTGATTACATTATCAGTAATTATAATGTGAGCCTTTATCTTAATAACACCCAACCAGCCATGATGTCCTTCGGGATATGGCGAGTAATAAACCTGCTCTGCCTGTTATGAAAAAAAATGAATGGGTTGTACGCCTTATTATACCTTCGAGACATCCTAACTTGAACAATACCATAATTTTTATCTATTTTTGTCCCTACGTCAAGAGTAGGATCAAACCAATCACACTTGAAGATAACTAACTTCATCATTGGGAAACCGGTATAATCGAGTTCAAGGATGTCAGTTAGAACCCCATAGAAATCATCCTCTACATTGCCATCAGTGGCTCGCACACAAACACCATAGTTACACGTCTGCATTCCTTCATTCCATGTTTTTGTGTTAAATTTATATCCATTTACAATATAAGTATTCCATGATGTAACCCATCTGTTAGGCCCCCATGCCAAATTTGTCAACAATGGATTTTGAACATTATTTTCTGGATCTAGTACCTGAAAAATCAAATATTATATTATTTTTATACATGCTATATATTTAAGGAGATAAAATGTATTTCAATAAATGAAGATGCTTAACCTACATATTTACTGAACCACGTAGCAAAGTGAGAAATAATTTCTCGATCAACCTGATCGTTTGAAATGTCAGGTTGGAGATCCCTTATAAAATTGTCGTACATCCTACATATGGGAGATTAACAGCAGGACGATTAATAATCATAAATGTCAATTGAACTTATAAAAGACATTGTACAAACTTACTCTAAATATGGCGCCAAGCTTCCCCGCGGTCATCCAAACCGGCATCATCCC
The DNA here is from genome assembly GCA_030762895.1 of Sophora flavescens. NCBI lineage: Eukaryota > Viridiplantae > Streptophyta > Magnoliopsida > Fabales > Fabaceae > Sophora > Sophora flavescens. The sequence goes on from CM061063.1 coordinate 111,367,880, forward strand.
ATAAGCGGGAAAGTCGTTGATCGTCCACATCAAAGCTGCTTTCATGATGAAATTCTGCCTCAAAGATACATCATATGTCAACACACCATCATTCCACAGCATTGTCAACTCATCTATCAGCTGCTGCAAGTACACATCAATCTTACCTTTTGGATTAGACGGACCCGGAATTATGACTGTTAGGAACATAAACTCCCGCTTCATGCACATCCCCGGGGGAAGATTGTACGGAGTCAGGATAACCGATCAACAAGAGTATGCTTTTCTAGACTGCCCAAAAGGATTAAATCCATCAGTAGATAACCCCAATCGGACATTGCGAGGGTCCTGCGAAAATACCATATGAACCCTATCAAAATGCTTCCAAGCTTCTCCATCAGATGGATGACACAAGACATCTTGCTCCCTCTCATGCTCACTATGCCACCTCATGTGAGCTGCAGTGGCCATCGAAGAGTACAATCTTGTAAGTCTTGGCACGAGCGGAAAGTACCACATCTTTTTTAACGACCTCTTCTTCTCAATGCCCATCCTAGTGGTTGTCTTATACCGATCCGCACCACAAAATTGACAACATGTTATGCTTTTCGCTGAATCATCCTTATAGTACAACATATATCCATTCGGGCAACAATCAATTTTCAAACACCCCAGACCCAAATTTTCCACAGACTTCTTAGCATGATAAAAACTAGTAGGCATCCGATTGTCTTCTGGCAACGCCTTGGACACTGACCTGGTGAGGCGATTAAAACAGCCTTCTTGCATATTGTAGTCAGATTTGATACTCAACCATTCCATGCACATCGACAACTCCGTGTACTCCCGACATCCTTCCCACAATGGAGATCGTGCAGCACTCAGCATATCAAAGAATCTTTGAGCTTCGGGATTCAGATTCTCCTCTATGTATTGGGAACCCATTCCACCATCTTCTCCCCCATCTTCTTCTAGTACAACACCAACCGATGGTCCAGCATGATCCATTATCATCTGCTCGTATGGATTCAATTCTTCCCTCCGGTCACCACTTCCATAGTACGAACCTTCAACCACAATCGGGTTTAAGTCAGGCAACGTCTCACCATGGTTACAACGAATAGTAATCAGGCATGAAGCCCTTCTCATAAAGATCGGCTACAACTCCATTCACGCTTTTGAAAGATTGACACTTGCATCTTTTGCAAGGACACCTCAATTGATCACCGCCCAGCCGTATAAATCTCTCTTGGCTAACAACAAACTCTATAAACTCACCCACTCCAACTCTATACTCTTCCCTAAGACGTTTATTCCGATCCAACCTACGATACATCCATTTCCGATTCTCCGGAATATCCATTGCTGGCAATTAAATAGCCTGATCAATCCTACAATAACATTTATATATTACGATGCATTCCAATAACTCCATCAATCTCGTTCTTATGACAAGGTATGAACCTATCCCATTCGAGAAGAAACCTTTGCCACACTCGGCTACTAATAGTTATTCCCATATTCAAATACCTTATACTTGACAAAATTTTGGCAGCATTTCCCATCGGTCTCCAAGTTACACGACTCGAGCACGGTGAGAATCACCGCGATCAAGTATGCACCAGGAGAACAAAAGGAAATGCATCTGACCGAGATTTCAACAAGTATATAAGGCATTTGAACATTGAAATGACTATTGTACGAGTGTAAAAAAGGTTTTTTACCAAACTGTCCCACTTGGAAAATTCAAGATTCAATACAATGAGCATGCATACCTTGATAAGTTACGCATGCTCATTAATATTGAATCTCAAATAGGAAACTAAGGCTTTCGTAAATTAATTATAAACTCTAACAGAAAATAAAACCATTAACCTATAAATATTGCAACATTGTTGAGCTTATATAAATTGCAGCGTAAATCAATACAAACTTAGATTAAATATTGTATCAAACATCCTATTGTGCTCCGCTCTCCACTAACAAGTAGCAGTTAATTGTCAAACACATGCATAATTTCTAAATTATCAGCACACAACCAGCATCCCGCCTTTCGGACAGGATCACATCCTATTGAGCTCCGCTCTCCACTAACAAACAACACATATTGACAAACACATGCATAAACATTAAATTATCAGCATACAATCAGACAAGATCACATCCTATTGAGCTCAGCTCTCCACTACTAAACAACACGATAATTCACATAATACATTAGAAGAACCACACATATCAGTACCTATTAGACAAAGCAAAACCTTAAAAGAGAGTATTGAGAGAACTTACCTATTCGACAAAGCAATACCAAGTAAGAATAAGGGAGGAGCCGCGGACAACGAAGATCAGACAAGGACCTATAATGCATAAATAAAAATAATCGTGTCAGAGCTGAAATGACAACATTTGATAATATTACTTTAACCTTATACTAATTTGATATATATTTTTATAAACCAAATTTCATATTGAGATTTTCACTTAAAAGAGTTATAATTTACTTTTGGATCCATGCAGAGTTGGGAGACCAACCAGTGAAGAATTTCCAATGCAGAATCCGTCACGGCCGTGACAGACCAACCAGTGAAGAAGTTCCAAGGCAGAATCCGTCACGGCCTGGCCGTGATGGCCATCACGGCCATGACAAACCAACCAGTGAAGAAGCTCCAAGGCAGAATCCGTCACAGTCTGGTCGTGATGGCCATCACGGTCGTGACGCGCATTACCAAATCTTATACCCAACAAACACCCAGGTAGAGAAGCACAAAAAAAAAAGGACAAGACATTAGAAAATCAGCTTTTCTATCAAGTTGTAGTGCCCGTGAACACAGCAAGCCCACAATTACCAAATATCTACTAGCCACACACAACTTATAGCAGCAAACTAGGACCAGCAGGAGAAACTCCACATGACTTACAAAACAAAGCCAAGACTAATATACATCAAATAGAACATATATCAGAAACCATCTAAGAAAATTATGAAAAAAACACCAAAACTATAACTCAAAAGCACACCCAAGTCATTGCTACTAAGCACATGCCGATGGATCAAGTCTAAAAGATTCAGAAACTTCACAGCTTAAAAATGATCAAAGCGTACATAAATATATACAGGTGACATATACAATATCATTGAAATAGTAATTCATTTGCTCGAACAAGCTTCAGCAGATGCAATAAAAGATTGACAAGGAGACTCGGGAGGAGACAAGCCTTGCACAGTTAGCATGGTTTGGCAACCAAATCCATGAACCATTTTAGTTCAGAAATCAAACACGATTGAGAAAACCGACCATAAAGTTATCAAAATTACATTTGCTTTATTTTAATGACACAAAATTCAATATATTGTTAGCAAGTGCAACAGCAACAAGCCAAAATCATAGGAGCTAAACATGAAAATCAAGACAACCCAATGTGGAGACAAGAAAAATAAACCCACAGTCCAATCAACTGAGAAACAAGAGATGATACAAAACTACACCAAGGTAACAGTCAGAAGAAGAAACTAAAATCATAACACCATGAAACAAGGTTTAAAACTTAGGCATGCCATCCATCTACTGTTCAGAAAAGCTTGTCATGCATGCCACCTTGTCGACAGGTTAAATTGGTGCACCCCACAATGCTACTTCAATTTGGACGTGTTTTACCTATAAAGGTAGATATGGAGTCTGGACAACCAATCCCATGCCTTTGTATGATAATAGTAAAGGAACACGGGAATCCAACTTAAACCTAAAACTGCACATACTACCCACTACTGTGCTCTAGAAACCACAAACCGAGTAACAATAAGCCCCCCTGTCAGAAGAAAAAGAAAAGACAAGAGGAACAAATCAAGCCAAGTCTATCATAATACACAATGGGCCTGATTGAAAATTTATCACAATGCTACATGATATTACGGAAATATAACAAATAAAGATATGAAGCAGCTAAAACCTCCATGGTAGATGCACCTGATACTTCCACATCAGACTGCTCCAAACTACTTATAGACACATTGTCCCTATGAAACTTACAGTCATTCTACTTTGAAAACAACCTCCTAATTAGCTGAATGTCCAATCTCTAATTAACTCAGCACTGATTCTGAGTTTACATGGCCATTACCCCCAGAATCTCCTTAGCAGAATCTCCCTTACCCTTGCTACCAAATATCCATTCTGTTAGAGAAACAGAGAATGAGAGAAGATGAGAGAAGACAAGGTAGCTTACCCTTGGTGGCGGTGGTGTCACCGGAGCTGCGGACAGTGGTGGCTCAAGGGAGGCGGCTCAGGTGCGCTACAAAGACATAGACAGAGAGACATCAGAAAGAGAGAGAGAGAGAGAGAGAGGGGGGGGGGGGGGAGGTGGAATCACTCACCAGAGGTGGCCTGGCAGTGACCGGAGCACAGACGTCGCGTGGTGGCAGGGAGGAGCAGAGCGTGCAAGAGAGAGAGAAGAAAAGAGAAGGAATGAGAGAAATGGGGAAGAAAGGGGAAGGGCTCGCGATTTAGGGATTTTAGTTTTAGCGACCGAATTATTCGGTCGCTATATCGGTCGCTAAATGGGTTACTTTGAATTTTGAATTCATAAATTCAGCGACCGATTTAAAATTCGGTCGCTAACACGCTCTATCTTAAATTTTTTACACGCCATTTAGCGACTGATTTAATATCGGTCGCAACTATAAAATATATTTAAACCGTTGCATTTAATTCGGTCGCCATTTCGGTTGCTAAAAAATCATAAATTTTTGCCTTTTATTTTCCTTCATTTTGCGACCGAAATAGAGACCGATACCTCTGCTACGCTATATTTCGGTCGCAATATCAACTATAATCAGTGTTTGATTTAGATCCTATAATCGGTCGCAAACAGCAACCACCAAATTCGGTCACTATTTTCGATCGCTAAATGAGCTTTTTTTTGTAGTGTATAAAGGAAATACAGTCATCTTCAGTTGTGGGAATTTCTCGAATATACCTTTGATGGGACCAAGGGGCTGCGTGTCATATTCTCCGGCACTTGCGATTCGACAATTGAAATGGACTCAACAGGAACCACTTGAAGAAGTGTTAGGTGGAATTTCGTTCTTATATCAAGAATGCGAGGTTGTCAAGAATACAACAATAGCTGTTAGATCCGCCTGGAGCAACATCAGGGTACTAGGATCAAATGAGTTGGGGAGACAAATTATTTGTCGTACTAAAAACTACGAGGCATGGAGGAAATCAAGGAAAGACAACCTTGTTATTTCGAAACCAATCCCGCATGAAGATGAAAATCCGTAAATGGAAGCAGAAATGTTAAAGAAGATCGAGATTATGATGGCCCAGATGGGAGTGCTAGAGGAAAAGAATGAAACAGATCAAATCACCATCGTCACGCTCCAACACCAAATCTAGAAGTTAAACATGAGGATAGAACATTTGAAAGATGAATGTGCCGATGCATATGAAGCCGCAGCTCCAGCAAAGAGAGCAAGGAAGGGGAATATGAAAGAGTCAGAAGTTCGAGGATTACTAGCAAGGATAGAAGATCAAAAAAAGGCGTTGGCACAAATCTTCAAAGAAAAGGAAGACTTGGGGGCAAAAATCGAAGTGCACGGTCAGACATTCCGGATGTTGGAGGAAAGCATAGGATCTCTATAAGAAGCCTTAACTCATGCTGAGCGCTACTCTGATGAAGGTTGGAATGCAGCTGCAACTATATGCAAATCATTGAAAAAATCATAAGAGAAAGAGCAACAGTTATGGATGAGGGTCCGGATGTTCGAAAGGGAGAAAAAATAGTATGAGGATGAGATCAGACAACAGGAAGAATGGCTAGAGAACTGGGAATCCGTTGCAAAAGATTTGAAGGCTGACAGAGATGCTTGGAGAAAAAGATATGAACACCTCTCAGGAAGTTTGCAATACCATACCTATCAATTTGTGGGTCACCTCGAGGAAGCATTAGTCCAAACTCGCATGAATGACGGCTCTACAATACCTCCAAAAATAGCTCGCTTCATGAAGTATTGTAGGGGTCTTGCTAGCAGATTCAAAAGGAAGACTTTAAAACTTTTGATGTAATTCAGTTAGATGGGAGACATTGTATTTTCTCTTCAAAGAAATAAAAGCCATTTTTTAGGGTTACATCCATCAATGAATTCTGCTCTATCTTATGGTGTGTTACAAGTAGGCCTGTATGATTGCATTGCTAGTGAATGATGCTATCTATTGAGGGACACATGTTCCCGTGGATTTATCATCAACCACGCATTAACCTAAGGGGGATGTGCCCCTAGAGTTATGTGTCGGGATGAAGTTGCTTGCTACAAAAATGATCTTTCCTTTGCAAAAGAAAGAATTCATGGTCCTTTCGAAGCATACTTTTATCTTTCTTAATAATAAATAATAATGACAATAAAAATTGTATGTATGTATATATATATATATATATATATATATATATATATATATATTAAAAAAGGGGTTACTGATTAGAATAATTGACGATTTTTCGTAACAGAGCTAAAAACACGAATTTGAGGGTTCGAGAATCATTGCGCGACCTAAGAAAGACAATACCAATCAAACCCGAGTTTACAACACAAGATCCCGGACCAGGATGGCTGCCAACAATCCTGAGATAGGAAGGAACTTGAGTTTAGAAGTAGACGAAGTGAGGGGAAGGGTGACTGAAATCTCTAAAACTCAAGCAAGGTTGGAGGCTATACTACAGGATATGAGGGAATCTCTTAGCAAGCTTAGTGCAAATAGAATTGGAAACGAAGATGACCCACATGTGAGCGTACAGCCAGCCCTCTCCATGGTAACCGCGCCAATATTTTCAAACATAAACCATAGCTTTACTCAGGGAATGTCGGGTTACACAGAACCCATAGTAATCCCCATCGGGGAAGGATATCGCCCCATCGAGAATGTGTATCATGAGGCTGCTGGCTATGCAGGACTTACATGGGAAAAACCCCATGCATCCATTCCTGAACAATCAAGGGGAATTCAGTTTGGACCCGATAAGATGAAGGAAGAGTGGATGGAGAAGGTAGAAGAACAAATAAAAGAGATCAAGGGCTCAAATACTTATGGCATTCTCAAGATTGAAGAACTTTGTCCTGCCACGAATGTCGTGATTCCTAAGGATTTCAAAATTCCTGATTTCTCCAAATATGACGGAAGTGGGAACCCACGATTCCATTTGATTATCTATGCTATCAAAATGGCCATCTGGTCTAAGGATGACAAGTTCCTCATTGGCTTTTTCCATGAAAGTTTGACCGGAATCGCACTAGAGTGGTACCTTCTGTTAGACCATTCTAAGATCTCTCGGTGGACAGAATTAGCCGATTTGTTCATGGATCAATACAAATTCAATTTGGACATAGCTCCGACCCGTGAATAGTTGACTACAATGCAGAAGAAGAGTGATGAATCCTTCAAACAGTATGCACAGAGGTGGAGGAGTTTGGTCGCTCCGGGTTCGGCCGCCACGATGTTGTCCGAAATGTGCTCATACTTTTTGGGAACCCTGGGATCCCCCTTTATCGGAGCAATGGCAGGAGTAGCTTATAGGGATTTCTCTGACTTGATTACTGCAGGGGAAAGAATTGAAATCCTAGCCAGAGCCGGGAAATTGCCAACTGACATGGAAGGCAGTGCATCCAAGAAGGGGTTCCAGCCCAAGAAGAAGGAAGCATAAGCAAATTATGTGCAACACCAGTAAAACTTTGGACCTCGACATGTCCCTTCATACCCAAGGTACCAAGCACCATATCAGACCCAAACACCATTTTACCCACCTCAACAGGCCTCGCCAACCATCACCCAGCCACAAAACCAAATAAATAACATCCCTACCCCTCAACCATACAACCCCACTCGCCCAACATATACTCATTATCCACCTGCACCTCAACAAAACCATCCAAGCTACCCTCGACCTCGCCCAAATTTTCCAAATCAGGGACGTTCCCAATATCAAAATCTGCCTCTTTTCCCAAGACTGTCTATCTCCAATGCAGATTTGTTCAAACAACTATTTGATCATCACCTAATCGCTGGAAACCCTGTACGGCCTATGGAACCACCTTTCCCTGCTTGGTACAATCCAAACTTGACTTGCAAGTATCACATGGATGCCCTGGGGCATTCCATTGAAGAATGTGAGGCCTTCAAGACAGCAGTAAGAAAATTGATTGCTTGTGGAAGATTGGGTTTCGAAGAAGATTCTGGGCCTAGCATTGTTAACAACCCAATCCCAAACCATAATGCGGGAAATAGTGTGAATAACTTGGAAGTGGAAGGGCCTCAAGTTAAGAAGGTTTTGGAATTACGAACCCCGATGCAAGAAGTATTTGCGGGGCTCAAGAAAGCAGGATATGATATTGTTGCACCGGAGAAGCTGATTGGGGAAAAAGATAAGTATGATGGTGATTTAAGTTTTGATTATCATCATGGGTAGGTAGGGCATGATATCGAAACTTGTTGGGACTTTAAAGTCCGAGTCCAAGGATTACTTACCTTGGGGGTGATCCAAGCTAGGCGAGGTACGACTGAAGAAGTTAATGTGGTTGAAAAGGTTGTGCTCCGGATACCACCTATGAGTGATGCACTGGCGCCAGAAAAAGTTATTGTAAAGGTGAAAAAGCCAACTCCTTTTGCTTATAATCATATACACGCTGTACCAAGGAATTATGAACAGAAAGTTGAGCTAGTAGGAGGGGCAAGAGAAACTTCGAAGGCCCAGGTTACTAATGTTTTGAGAATTGGAGGCATCACAAAGAGTGGGTGATACTATGACCCGGTAGAAGAAGAAGCAAGGAAGAACACCAAAGATGAAGGAAAAGAGAAGGAAGAAGAAGAAGAGTTCCTGAAGATCATGAAGCAGAGTGAATACGATGTGATGGAGCAGTTGCAGAAAACACCGGCAAGAATATCCATTTTGTCGCTTGTCCTCACATCAGAGATGCATCGTAAGGCATTATTGAAGGTGTTGAATGAAGCTTATGTTAATCGTGATGCCACGCCAGAGAATGTAGTAAACATGGTGGATCCGGTGAGACGAATCAACACGATCGATTTCTCAGAAGGTGAGGTGTTTTTGAAGTTTAGAGGTAGTCCTAAGGCACTCCACATTACCCTAAGGTGCAAAGGATTTGTGATTGCGAAGGTGCTTATATATGGTGGCTCGGCATTGAATGTGATTCCGTTGTCCACTCTAGAGTAGCTAAACATAGGCTTGACGGATTTGACACCCCAAGAGATGATTGTACGAGCCTTTGATGGGACATCAAGAGGGATCATAGGGGAAATAACTCTGCCCCTCGAAGTAGGGCCTAGTTGTTTTCGTGTTCTCTTTCAAGTCATGGAGATACAGCCAGCTTATACTATGCTCCTAGGAAGGCCTTGGATTCATGAAGCTGGTGTTGTTCCATCAACATTGCATCAGTGTCTGAAATATATTCAGGATGGGGCTGTAATTACCATCCACGGTGAAGAGGAAATCATGCTTTCAAAGCCTGTTTCGGTACCATACGTAGAAAGTACAGAGCAAGTCGAGGATGATTCCCTACGTAGTTTTGAAATCCTGAAGCCAGAGAGCAAGAAGGAGGAGCTGCCAATGCAAAATGTGAATGAAGTGGCGGTCCGTATAATGGAAAGGAATGGGTATCAGAAAGGAAGAGGCCTAGGGGCAAGCCTCCAAAGGATCCCTCAACCGATTGCAGCAGTTACAAGAGATGGAAGACATGGACTAGGATACAATCCTTCTCTAGCAGAAAATATGAAGTACCTGACTCTCAGAGGCAAGAAAGAAGAAAGAAAGGAATTTAATTATATCCCCCACTTGACAGATGCTTTCTCAGCATCAACTGAAGTGATCTCGCCAAAAAAGTTGACTTCCCTTCATTTCACTATCAGTGCACTGGAAGAGGAGCAAGCAAGAAACCCTGTTATTTATCTCTCTGCTGACAATGAGGTCCTTGGCAATTGGCAGTCTGAACCATTTGTCGATGTTATTTCCATGAAGTAATTACCTTTTTGTATCTCGTATAAAGTGATGTTTACTTTAGTTGAGAAATGAATAAAATGAGTTAGTATGATTTTTCAGCATTTTTCTTGGTCTCTTCCTTTCCCTACCCTTTATCTTATATCAATTGCGCTTCATTTCTTGAATAATATCCTTGCCTACATTTCTCTTGTTTCAAACATATTCTTTTAGGAACCTCACCACCGTCGAAGGTTTGTCTCACAAAAGGAACCTTGAAACCTCATTTACTGATTCCCTTGCGGTTGTTGACGAAGACGATTCTGGGATTAGTGAGGAAGAAGAAGCCATTGAGGAATTTACAAAGTCGATAGAGCGCTCAGAAAATGGGTTCACTTCAAATGATGAAGTTATAGAAGTGATTAATATGGGGACCGAGGAAGACAAGAAGGAGTTGAAAATAGTGGATAATCCAGAACGTGTAGAAATAGTCGTGCTATTTAAGGAATACCTTGATGTGTTTGCATGGTCCTACAAAGATATGCCAGGACTAGATCCAGAGATAGCATCACATAAAATCCCACTGTACCCAGATACGGTGGTGAAGAAACAAAGGTTGAGGAGGATGCATCCAGATATGTCACTAAAGATTAAAGAAGAGGTAACTAAGCAGTTAGAAGCTGGGTTTGTGGAAGTGTCGAGACACCCAGAGTGGGTTGCTAATGTCGTACCAGTACCAAAGAAGGATGGAAAAGTAAGAATGTGTGTGGATTATAGAGATCTGAACAAAGCAAGTCCGAAGGATGACTTCCCATTGCCTTATATTGATGTCCTCGTAGACAGCACATCAAGGAACCACAGATTCTCCTTCATGGATGGATATTCGGGATACAATCAGATTCTCGTGGGCGTCGATGACAACGAGAAGACGACTTTCATCACCCCTTGGGGAACTTTTTGTTACAGAGTAATGCCTTTTGGGCTGAAGAATGCCGGAGCTACCTACCAGCGTGCGATGGTAACATTGTTCCATGATATGATGCACAAGGAAATAGAGGTATACGTGGATGACATAGTGGCTAAGTCTAAGGAGGGGGAAAGTCATGTAGCAGTTTTACATAAGTTATTTGAGAGATTAAGAAGTACAATCTGAGACTCAATCCCACAAAATGTGTGTTTGGAGCCTCAACTGGGAAATTGTTGGGTTTTATGGGAAGGAATACAAGTGCAGCCAGAAAAGGCAAAGGCGATCAGGGACATGCCAACTCCCAAGAATGAACGAGAAGTAAGGGGTTTTCTAGGGAGATTAAATTACATTGCCCGATTCATTGCTAACTTGACAAGCATGTGTGAGCCTATTTTTAAGCTATTAAAGAAGAATAATTCGGGGAGATGGAATGAGGAATGTCAGGAAGCCTTTGACAAAATAAAGGCATACCTATTAAACCCACCAGTGTTGGTGCCGCCCACTCAAGGTCGTCCTTTGATACTGTATCTCACGATCCTCCCAACCTCAATGGGGGCAATGTTGGGGCAACATGATGAGTCTGGCAAGAGAGAACATGCAATTTACTATCCGAGCAAGAAGTTTAATGATTGCGAAGCCCGATACATGGCAATTGAGAAGACTTGTTGCGCATTGGTATGGACATCCAAGAGACTCAGGCAATACATGTTATACTACACCACTTGGTTAATCTCTCGAATGGACCCTTTGAAGTACATCTTTGAAAGTCCTCACATATCATTAAGGGTCTCAAAGTGGCAAATGATATTATCAGAATTCGATATTAAGTATGTGACCCGGAAATCCGTTAAAGGAAGTGCAATTGCTGATCACTTAGCTGAAAACCCTCTTGAGGGAGGACAACCAATTATATTCGAGTTCCCTGATGGAGAAATACTGTCATTGGAAGAAGGTGAAACAGATGAAGATGATATGTGGAAGATGTATTTTGATGGAGCAGTTAATATGCATGGAAGCGGCATAGGAGCGGTGGTTGTTTCTCCGGAGGGCAAGCAATACCCAGTGGCTATTAAGCTCGAATTTGAATGCACCAACAATATTGCTGAGTATGAAGCATGTACAAGTGGATTACAAGCAGCAATTGATCTTGGAATAAAACAGCTAAAGGTCTTTGGAGATGCAGCCTTAATCATTTATCAAGTCAACAGCGAATGGCAAACTAAAGATCCCAAGCTTATCCCGTATCAGAAATACTTGACTCAATTAGTTGCAAAGTTTGATGAGATTACTTTCTCGCACTTGACTCGAGACAAGAATCAATTTGCAGATGCTTTAGCCACATTAGCCGCTATGACCAAGCTGGATCTCCATACCACCGTCCAGCCTATTCGATTGAAGGTACAAGATGAGCCAGCATACTGTGCACATGTGGAAGAAGAGCTCGATGGTAATCCTTGGTATCACGACATCAAGCAATATATGAAGAATAGAACGTACCCAACTGGAGAAAATGAAGTGAACAAGAGGACGATTCGTAGATTATCAATGTCCTTTTACTTAGAAGGCGAAATTCTATATAAGAGGAACTATGATGGGGTCCTCATAAGATGTGTTGATGCTCTTGAAGCTCGGACTATTATGATAGAAGTTCACGAAGGGATATGTGGAACACATGCCAATGGTCACATGATGGCACGCAAGATCCTATGAAATGGTCACTATTGGCTAACAATGGAAGCCGATTGTCTGGAGTACGTCCGAAAATGCCGTAAATGTCAAATATATGCAGATCAGATCAAAGCTCCACCGTTCCAACTACACAATCCGGTGTCCCCATGGCCATTTTCTATGTGGGGGATAGACGTCATTGGACCAATCAATCCCAAGGCTTCAAACGGACATCGCTTCACCCTGGTTGCTATAGATTACTTCACTAAGTGGGTGGAAGCAGCATCATATGCCAATATAACTCAAAAGGTGTTTACCAAGTTCCTAAAAAGGGATATTATTTGTCGCTATGGAATACCAGAAAGAATCATTACAGATAATGCTGCCAATCTTAATGGGGCGGAAGTAAAGAAGTTATTAGAGACTTTTAAAATCAAGCACCATAATTCCACCCCATATAGACCTCAGATGAATGGGGCGGTAGAAGCGGCCAACAAGAATGTCAAGAAAATTGTTGCTAAAATGGTCGTAAATTATAAGGATTGGCATGAAATGTTGCCATACGCTTTGCACGCGTATCGTACCAATATACGATCAGAAATCTTTGGGGCAACGCCTTTCTCATTGGTGTATGGGATGGAAGCTGTTTCTCCTATAGAAGTTGAAATCCCTTCATTAAGAGTGCTGATGGAAGCTGACTTGGAAGAATCAGAATGGGTGAAAACTCGATATGATCAGTTAAACATGATTGAGGAAAAAAGACTGGTGGCCCTTTGTCATGGACAACTATATCAGAGAAGAATGGCTAAAGCCTTTAATAAGAAAGTCCGTCATAGAGAGTTTCAACCAGGTGATTTGGTGTTAAAGAAAATACTTCCCAACCAAGAAGATGCCCGAGGAAAATGGGCACCCAATTATGAAGGGCCATATATAGTAAAACAGGCATACTCAGGCGGAGCCTTGGTCCTAACAGATGAAAACGGACGAGAGCTACCGAGACCTGTAAACTCTAATGCCGTGAAAAAGTTCTATGCCTGATAAAAAAGAAAGAAAAAAGAAAGGGAGAGCCCGTTAGGTCAAAAACCCGCAAGGGCGACCTAAGCAAAAGTTAGGGCATAAATAAAATAAAATAAAAAGAAGTCCGTTAGGTCGAAAACCCGCGAGGGCGACCTAAGCAAAAGTTAGGGCATTAAAAAAAATAAAAAAAAGTGAGAGAAAGAGAGAGAGAAGTCCGTTAGGTTGAAAACCCGAAAGGGCGACCTTAGGACAAAGAAGTTGAATCTTAGGCTGAAAACCCGCAAGGGCAGTTTAAGCGATGTCTTAATATTCACCACACTGGGGAAATTTTGCTCATGACTTGCTACACTCGGGCAATTTTGTCTGTGACTGGCTATGATCAACCTCTGGCTCATCTAGTTTTATGACTAGTATGACCGTGGTTTTGTGCTAATTATTTATCGTTTTCGCCCAAATTAGACTTGATTGTCTTCAAGCAACATTTTGAGTCTGTAAAAGTATTTTTAAGCTAATTTAGTTAGTTTTGAGTCAAATAAAGCATTCACTGCTATTTCCTATTGTTTCAGGTTAGAATAAAGCACTTAGAGCCAAAGGAATGAAGAAAACAATGGAAAAATGCAATTCTGGAGGATTCGCCTCGCGAGCCTGAAGACCAGCACGAGCAGCAACAGTCACCCTCTCTGGCTCGCCTCGCGAAACATGTTTCGCCTCGCGATAAAGTGACTGTTCATAATATTCGCCTCGCGAAAAGTGTTTCGCCTCGCGAGCTACCGCAACCCAGAATCTGTATTTATATCTGTTTTAGGGCAGAACTGATCATCTTCTTTTCTCTTCTTCTTTTCTTTTCATAGTGCGGCTACAAGTAGGTTTAGGTTTATGTTTGTAATGGAGAACTAGTCTCCTTGATTAGTCTACTGCGATCGATTTCCATTATCACTTGAGGTTCTGTAATTCCTGTTTTATTTACTTTTCTCTTTCAATACTATGCTATATATTTCTGTTTGTTTAATTCAGGAGTGTATAGTGTTGTGTTGATTTATTTCGGTGATGTTATGTTCCTATATTGAATCGCGTTTGTTTAATTCGCGTGTGTTCGTTCATGTTCGTTTAGTTCATGAGGGCTTAACCCCGTTTGTTTAATCCGGGAATAGGAACGTATATCTCGTAGTAGCGATTTCGTTTGTTAATTGTTGCTACAACCAAAAGGGGATCAGAATCTGCTTAGGGCTTGGAATTTACATGAACCGATGATAGTTGGGAAACCGAGAACAGTAGGTTAATCGCTTTAGTTTATTTATAATCCTTTAACTGCTTTGTTTTTATTGCTCTGTTTCTGTTTTGTTTCCTTTATTTTATTCCAAATCCAAACCCCCCCAAAACTGATTTTGTGTTAGTAACAACAACTTAAGAGTCCTTGTGAGACGATATCCGAGTTGTCGCTCCCTAAACTACATTTTTATAAACCGCTCGCTTTTTGGCACGTGCGCGACAGCGCGACCAGGCTACAATGAGGCAAAGAAAATCATTGAAATGTTAATGAAAGGACAAATGTGGAAGCTGAGACCAGGATCTGCGATATCAAACAGTTGTGGGGAATCAGTTAAGAGGATCAAGGAACCAATATTGGGGCAAATTTTTATGCGGTTTTCTTTCGTTCCATCAACCCTTTTCATACAATTCCCATAAACCCCTTTGTATTTCCCCTCTTTCTTTCCAATTTCCTTGTGTGCAATGTAAATTGTCATATTAAGGCAAGGATTTTATTCATCCATTCTTCTTGTGCTTAAATCATGCTTGCGCATTGAAATCATGTCTCAATTTAAGTAAATTTAAGTTTAACAGTATGATTGGATAATTCTAATGGATACTTCAATGAATGGTTTTAACCAAAGAAAGCCCAGCATTTCAAAGTCAATAAGAGAGACAACGGTGCACAATGAGAAGAAAAGAAAAGCAATAATGAAAGTCTCCACGAGTCCCAGTCTTGAAGGAAATAATCACTCTACGTGTCTCCACCGCTTTAAAAAAAAAAGCCCCTCTAATTGAAAGACCCTGACTCAGAGCTGTTGATAAACAAGGGTTTGATTGGTCGAAGTCTTTTAATAGAGTGATCAGCCTCTGGCTCATCTAGTTTTATAACTAGAAAAACATTGGCTTTGTGATAATTATATCGCATTTTCACCCAAATTAGACTCGATTGTCTTTAAGCATCATTCTGAGTCGTTTAAGTATTTTTAGGTTAATTTAGCTGATTTAGAGTCGAATAAAGTACTTACTGTTAATCCTTGTTTTCGGGTAATAAAGAGCAGAAATTCTGGAGTTTTTCGCCCCGCGAGAGTCCACTCGCCTCGCGACCCTGAAGGCTGACTGTTCCAGAAATTGCAAACCTTTCTGTGTCGCCTCGCGAATCCATGTCTCGCCTCGAGAGACTGAAGACCAGAAGTCATGACTCTTCCATTCCTCGCCACGCGAGCCGTACTTTGCCCCGCGAGAAGACCAAACGTTGCAGACTGTTCATAATATTAGCCTCGCGAGACAGTGTTCGCCTCACGAGCTCGAGGAATCCAGAATCCGTATTTAAGTCTGTTTTAGGACAGAACTGAGGAGTTAGTTAGTTGTAGTTTATCTTCTTTTCTTTTAGAATAAAGACTTTTGATTATCCATTGTTTTCTTTACATATTTTTTGTGTGCTACGTTTTTATGGAGAACTAATCTTCTTGGATTAGTCTACTGTAATTGATTTCCACCGCACTTGAGGTTATGTAATTCCTGTTTTGTTTGCTTTTCCTTTTTCAATGCTATGCTATATATTTCTGTTTGCTTAATTCAAGAGTGTATAGTGTTGTGTTGATTTATTTCGGTGATGTTATGTTCCTATATCAAATCGCGTTTGCTTAATTCGCGTGTGTTCATTCATGTTCGCTTAGTTCATGAGTACTTCACCCCGTTTGCTTAATTCGGGAATTAGGAACATATATCTGTAGTAGTGATTTCGCTTGTTAATTGTTGCTACAACCGAAAGGGGATTAGAATCTGCTTAGGGCTTGGAATTTACAAGAACCAATGATAGTGGGAAACCGAGAACAGTAGGTTAATCGTTTTTAGCTATTTGATAGTTATTTTATTTGCATTGCTTTCTGCTCTATTTTCTTATTTGCTCTGTTCTCTTAATTTTCATCCTTAATCTCAACCCCCCAAAACTGACTTTTCTGTTAACAACAACCCAAGAGTCCTTGTGAGACGATACTCGAGTTGTCGCTTCCTAAACTACATTTTTACAAACCGCTCGCTTTTTGGCGCGTGCGCGACAGCGCGACCATGGAGCGTGTGGTTCAGTTGTAATTGAGACAAAGGTAAAGACAGTTTTTTTTTAGAGAAAGTAAATTACCATCATTTTATTTCTGGGATTCGAGGCCCACTGCAATTTACTTTTCGAGCTTTGAGGCTCACTGCAAATTTATTTTTGGGATCTGAGGCCCGCTGCAAATTTATTTTTCGAGCTCTGAGGCTCACTACTAATTTTATATTTGGGATCTGAGGCCCACTGCAATTTATTTTTCGAGCTCTGAGGCTTACTGCAAATTTATTTTTGGGATCTGAGGCCCACTGTAATTTATTTTTCGAGCTCTAAGGCTCACTGCAAATTTATTTGCGGGATCTGAGGCCTACTGCATTTTATTTTTCGAGCTCTGAGGCTCACTACTAATTTTATATTTGGGATCTGAGGCCCACTGCAATTTATTTTTCGAGCTCTGAGGCTTACTGCAAATTTATTTTTCGGATCTAAGGCCCACTGCAATTTATTTTTCGAGCTCTAAGGCTCACTGCAAATTTATTTGTGGGATCTAAGGCCCACTGCATTTTATTTTTCGAGCTCTGAGGCTCACTACTAATTTTATATTTGGGATCTGAGGCCCACTGCAATTTATTTTTCGAGCTCTGAGGCTCACTGCAATTTTATTTTTGGGATCTGAGGCCCGCTGCAAATTTATCTTCGAGCTCTGAGGCTCAATGCTAATTTGGGATCTGAGGCCCACTGCATTTCGGGATCTGAGGCCCACTGTCGTTTTTATTTTCCAAGCTCTGAAACTTAATTTTCTCCAGCCTGTTTCCCATCCCGGCTAAAATGTGAGTTCATTTTCTTTACTAGTTCCTTACTACTATCACATGAAAAATCGTTCTTTCTTCATGTATTCTAGTAATGAACAAGTAAAGAGGGGCACCTGTGAACACCCCATTTTGACCGGGTCTTTTAGTCTTCACTAAAAATTTCAAAAAATAATAAAATAAAAAATTGCAAAGAAAAAAAAAAGATTTTTAATTGGGTCAGGCCAGTTAAACCCATCTCATCCTCCTCCAACAAACCCTAGCAACCGCTTTATTTTGAATTTGAATTTAATTTTTGTAGATGAGGCTCGGTAGATTTTGATTCTAATTCAAATCAGAGATAGAAATCTTAATCTGGACATATTTTTAGGATCAGGATCAGATAGAAATCTTGATCTTGGCAGAATTTTAGGATCAAAGATCGGAGGAATCGGAGGGATTGGGATTATAAAATCACAACAGGGGAACATCAGAAGAAAAGAAAAAGGTGGGGGGAGGGGTTTTCACTACTGGTTCGTTCTTCATTGAGTCTCAAGAGATCTATATCATCTTGTTTCTCTGTAAAACGGTACCTTCACCATTGCAACATAAAGACAGTTCTAGCACATTGCCACTGTTCTGTCTTCTTCTACTTCGTGACCACCACCATCCCAGCAGCCACACCAACCATCTCCTACTTTTGACCCTCATCACCAGCCAACCCCCAACCGACCAGAACCACTGCCAACCTCGAGGGCCACGAACCAGCCCCAACCGCTGTGCACCGCCGCGCGCCGCCATCATCCCAGAGCAGTCAATCCTCAAAACAGAACCATCGCCTGCAACGCAACCACCGTCACGGTCGCAGCTCGCCTCAAGTCCGTCTCACTCCGTCCACCTAAGACCACCGCACTCCGCCTCAGACCAGACCCGTCGCATCGGTGCCCCGATCTTCCGCGTCCCCACCGAGAGCAGTGCCTCCGACCCGCCGTGCAGTGCCGCTTCACATTCCTCCGCCTGGTTCGGATCTCCTCTTAACTAGGGACCTGTCCTTACTCGCCTGAACCACCACGCCACTGCCGAGGTCCACCCCGTCGAGCCGCCACTGCCTTGGCTGTTACGTGCGCCTCCTCCATTGGCCAAAGCAGCTCTGTTACATTGCTGAGCAGAAGGAGAAGGTTCTAGTCTTTGTTTGATCTGATCATTTATTTTCTTTCCTTGTTTTATTTGTTAATATATATATATATATATATATATATATATATATATATATATATATATATATATATATATATATATATATATATATATATAAAGGGAATCACTTATAAATAATAATGAGATTGTTTTGTGAGATGTATCACATTCAATTCTTAGGTTTGAGATAGCTCTGTGGACGTACATGCCAGGCTCTATCTCGCTTAGATTTTTAAATTTTTTTAAAAAATAGGAAATAAAAAAAACAAAAAAACAAAATCCTTTTAAATAAATATTTTTCATAAAAAATAAAATTAACCAACAAATAAAATATTTTCTACAAGAACTACGTGACTTTGAGTTTCCCATCGAAGCAATGAATACGTAGGAGCGGGATCAATCATCTCGTCAAGCCAAAATTAATTTTTCCATTATTTTTGTGTTCTTTTTAATTTGTTTAATGTGGATAATTAATTAATAATTTATTTAATATTTTTGGGTTGCTCTATGACAAGTTGCATGCTCAATCCCCTAGCTTCGAGGTTGCCCTATGGACTTACGTGCTATGTCCAACCTCATTTAGGATTTATCAATAATTTTAAAAAATGTAAAAAAAAACAATAAAGAAACATAAAAATAAAGAAAATGTTAATAAATAAATAAATCCTTCCTCGTAAATATTTTTGGGGTAAAAAAATAAATTAATTAATTTTGCATAATTAATTCATGGTATCATTCATAGGATGGATGATGTAGGGCGCTTAATACCTTCCCTACTCGTAACCGACTCCCGAACTCAACTTGATTTTAAAGACCATTTTTTAAAGGTTTTCCAATTTTTCCTAAATTAAATAAAATTGATTGTGACTTTACTTTTCCTTAAAAAAAAATTTATCGTCGTTCTCGTCGTATTTTTTGGTTGCGGCACCTGAAACCTTAGGAATCAAAACCACTAAATTGGAATTTAAATTGGGCATAATCCATCCTTCAATAAAAAGCTGTTGGGCAGATTTGTAAACATCTGTAGCAACAATGTCCCAAAAGTACTGAAGGAAATGACCATTGAAGCCATCTAGACCAGGAGCCCCATCTCCATTTAAGGCAAAAACAACAGCTTTGACGTCATCTATTGATGGAACATTGGTTAGCATAAGGTTATCCTCCCTAGAAACTGATGCATGAATGGAATTTTCAATGAAATATCTCTATTATATGAAATGTTAATTAAATATTAATTTTTTAATGCAATTAATAAAAATGAAATAAAATATAAAATTGATGTAATTACCACCCTTATAACATAAATAATTTAAATGCCAACTTTTATTGTAATTGTTCAAATGATAAAAAATAAAAAAATAGTCACAAAAAATAAATAAAACAAAAATATATAATTCAAAATGATTAAAAAATAAATAATCATTTGCGTAGGTAAGTGACGCACCACTATGTTTTTCGAAAAAAAATGAAAGGGTCGTAGCTTTTTTCTTTTTGCATAGGTCAGTTTCCTAACAATAGTGATACTAGCATTGCGCGTGTGTGTGAAGAGAGTTGTGGAGCTATGAATACAGGTAATGGAGGAGAACAGTTATATAGGGTTAGTTTTGTATTTTTATTACAACAACTAGACGATCGTGCGTTGTGGGTGAAAAAAAATTTGTGAGAATAATTCTACATTTTTTATTTGAAAATTTGTTTTTTCATCTTAAAAATCATAAAATTTTAAAATATTATCGATAAATAAATATTAATATAACACCAATGCAATCATCCTAATTAGGATAAACACAATACATTCATGTATTAAACTTATATTGGAAAAGTATTCGTTGGAGTACTTTATTTTGTTGATTTTTTGGGGTACAAAATTTATTTTGTAAATTTAAAATAATAAGATAAGCAAATATTATTGACAAATTAGTATTAACATGATATAATGCGATCTAAAGGTTTTCTGCATGAAATAAGACTGAATATATGTGCAAGAAACCATAAATTATGATACTTCAAAAGACAATTTTTTAAAATGGAGTCCTAAGAAACTATGTTATCTTCCCGTCGAAGCAAACATAGGAAGTAACTCATCGAAACCCAAATGTAGAATCAAATTGATCTCACTTGCACAATATCCCACAATAAAATTAAATTACAAAACACAACATTTAAAGAAAGGAGTCGAGAGAAATATTAAAAATATTATGATATGTATTTGATTAAATTTATAGTAGTTTTGTTATCTCACCATTGAAGCAAACATGGGAAGCAACTCTTTATAATCCAAACGTAGAATCAAGTTGACCTCATCTGCACACTTGTCACAAACATTTTCTATAAGCTCATTTTTTATTTTTGGTGTGCCTGCTATCTAAATTGTCATAAAAAGGGTGGGAAATAAATTTTTTTATCGATATAATAAAACCTTGTGAAAAGTAAAAACAATAACACAATTTAAAAAACCACAAAAAAATTATATAGAAAATTTAAAATGGCTTACATAAAGACAGCGATGAGAAATACGATGTAGGATCTTTAGATTAAGAAACATTTGTAAGACATTACCCAGTTTTGAGTTAAGAAATTCCGAGGACTGATTTTTTTTTTTAAAGAGGGGTAGTAATGTAACAGCCTGATTTTTAATTACATTGTTTAATCGGTTAAAATATAATTAATTATATTCTAATCTGAGAGTTAGAAAGTGATTTTGAATAAAATAAAATCATATTCATAGTCTCGTTTATGGTAGAAGGTTACGGTTTGGGTTGAAAATTCAGACGGAAGCCGGTCAGCTTTTTCATTGACAGTAAGATTTTATTGAGCAGAAACCCTAACTTCGACTCGTGAACGAAACCATTAGATTTTATATTTTGTTTCGGAGTATTTTCCAAGTTTCAAAAAAATTCGTTACGATCGAATGAAATAATAATAATTTTATTCGGGCGTAATCTTTAAAAAAACGCATAAAACCTAAGTCGGGGGATAAGTCGGGTAAACGACGGAGTCGATTATAGAGCTGAGGTATTAGGAGGGATTTAGGTAGCAGAGAGGACAAGGAGTCCGACCTTAAATTTTAAAAATCGGGAATTTTCAAGTGAAATGACCAAAGTACCCCTAAGCTTAACCTAACGGACGTTGAGTTGAATTTTAACCATGGTTAAGGAACCATGGTTATTTCTTGTGGACAAGAAGCAGCCACACCTCTCAATTAATGTGAACCACATGTTTATTAACCATAGTTAGCAAAGTAACCCTAGTTAAGTTAATTATTAACCATAATTAACTATTATATTATTTAATATTCACAAAACCCAATAATTAAATTTCTAAGAACCAAACAAGGCCTAAAATTTTCCCTATAAAACCCCCCAAACTGTGGCCTCCCCCCACCCACATTTCTCACTTCATCTCTTTCATTTCTTTTCTTCACAAAAAACACACAAAACTCAATTTTCTTCTGCAAGAGCTTCAAGTGCTTCCATTGAAGAACTTGCCAAGATCATCATCATTTCTTCATTTAATTCACACACTTGAGGTAACATGATCATCCATGATCATCTCCTCTCTTCTTGAATTTATTTTCTTCCAATTTCATGAGTTTTCCATTTCTAGATCTAGAACTTTAAATAATTCTAGAAAATTGTAGAAAAATCATAAAAATATGAAACCAATTTCTATGATCTAGTTATGACCTTTAATTTCATTATCCAAGAGCATGTAATCAAAAACATTTTCCTTCCCTATTATCTATTGATGGTCGAAATCCTCTCAAAAATGAGTTTGATAATTTTGTTCAATTTTTAAAGTGTAATACTTGATTAAGGCTCACTAGTACTTGTATGATTTAAATCCAAGAGCTTAAGTCCCACTAAAATTTCTAACCTATTTTTGTATTTAAGGCCGAAACCCTATCCTAAGTGGTGGGATAATTTTTATTCCATATTTTCAACTTATAGCAATTTATCCTAGGTATCTAAGACCTAAGTAGTTAATACCCAAAAGATTAGAATGATAAAATGATCCTAGCCCTAATTTGAATTGAATGGCCGAATCTAGCATAAAATGGGCATAGTTGGGTTTGTTTGATTAATTATAGTTATGTTGTTTGCTTCAAGGTGAAACTGTTAAGCTGTGGTGTGATACCGAGGAACATTGAGTTCGGCATTTCAATGCTAACTCAGGTGGGGGAAAGAATCACTCTGTCGTCGGAATCGATAATTAGTATATTATATGATAATTGTGTAGGGCGACCTAAACCATACTAGTAGTCGAGTAATCGACATGACCAAAATCACATTGGAAACCTTTTCTGTAAAACCAATGGTGATTCGGGGATTGTAGGTTTATCGATATTTAGGTTGATTTTATGATGTTGAGGATGTTTGTCTTTATTACTTATTTGATTTGATTGTGATATGCTGGTTGTGATAATTTGCTTTATGTGATATTTTATGATGTTTGAATATTCTGTTGATTAATGTGTTATGCATGATCTGCCTGGGTTAAAATTGTATTTGGTGGATTTTAAGCGAGGATATATGTTGTTCGGACGATTTGGTTTGGGTGAGAAAGTATCGGAGAATTAGAAGTGCCTAGCTTAAATGGATTACATTAAAGATGAAATTTGTTATAGAATGTGAGTCTAGGATACGATGGAAGCTTGAGGCACTAGGTTGTTATTGATGTAATCCAGTGAGGTTCGTAGTTTTCATTGTGTTTATAACTGTATGTCTGAGACATATGAGGTCCGAAGTCCTCGTGGGACCGTCCTTTCTTTGATTTAACTTGTGCAGCTACAGTGTCAATGCTTTGCTTAAGCACCCTCGAATGAGAATTAAGGTGTGCATCGACTGTACCGTGCAGCTATAGTGTCATTGTATTACATGAGCATTCTTACCTTGGATGAGGTTGTGCACCGACTGTACCGTGCAACTATAGTGTCATTGCTATGCTTGAGCACCTTTGGTCCAGGGTGTGCACCGACTGTACCGTGCAACTATAGTGTCATTGCTTTGCATGATCATTCTCACCAAGAATAAGGATGTGCACCGGTTTTGGGGACGTGTCGCTTGGACGACTAACTAACATCCCTAACGGATATGGGGAATTAGTGGTCATGTCATCATAAAGGTTTAGTTGCGTGAGATTGAAGATAGATGATGATATCTTAATTTCGAGGATGATTTGTTAGTTATATGTGTTAATTGTCCGTGACATTTATTGTTTGATATGCTATGACTCTTTTCCACTTTTGATGATAGAAATATTTCTTATCCCCTATATGTTTGTATGTTGTATTTTATTTATTATGTGATCGTACGAGAAGACCTTATGGAGGAGCCTGTTGCTGAGAAGTTGGATGGAACTCCTTATGAGCCAGAAGCTGGACGAAGAGCTGTGGACCTGAGTGGTAGAGTCTAGATTGTTAAGGCCAGTGCGTCTTGTGAGACATTTTATATTTTCCACCTAAGTTAGTTGTGTAATTATATACCTGTTAGGGATCCTACTGATGGGATATCCTAAACAATGTTTTAAATACTCTGATGCATAAACCTATGGTATGTATGTTAGATATATGGTGTGTTGCTTTAAATTTTTCTTCCGCTGTGTGTTTATAAGTTAAGTTTTAATTTTTACGTGTTTTCACGATAAGCGCGAGATTAAGAAATAAATTATTGAGGTTTAAATCTAATAAAACACTGGGGCACAATGGGGTGTCTCATTTTGGTATCAGAGCAGTTCGATTCTAATCGAACTGTGAGGTTTATGATGTTGTTACTGGCCGTGTCTAGTTGAACCCATATCGGATATTGACTATGCTAAGAAGTTGGGTAGTGAGTCCGAACGTGATAACTATCATTGGTAGGTAGCAGTCGGTAGCTGATGATAGAGGTGCCAATGTTCATAGAGGAAGAACTGGAAAAGGAGTTCCAGCAGCAGGACTGCCGATGGCCAAACCTTCGGCCACTGGGAGAGTGTTTATTGTGAGGGGAGCTGAATCCTCTCAATCTGGGGATCTTATACAAGGTATGTATTTAATATCTGGTAAACTTTGTTTGTTTGTCTAAGTAGCATTATAGACAAGAAAGTGATGAGAGTTTTGTTGAGGTATAGTTGTGACTTGTAGGATGTGAACCCTTAAGATCAATATTAGTGAGTGAGACAATCATTATAAGTCAAATGTTGATCGAGGCATAGTATTGCTAAGAGATTCTAAGGTAATGATCAAATGCTTGTAGCTAAGATTGATGGTATGAATTTGGAAGATTAAAAGGAAAGTATCTTTAGTAGTCTTACCTAAGTTGAATACGAGCAAGAAAGATGATTTCTTTGATTTTAGTTGCATTAAGAGATGCAATAATGTTCTTTTGAGGTTGAGATGTGCGATTTTGATAAAATCGGAATAGTGGAATACGCTGCAAGGATCTAAGACTGTGATTGGATACTTTGAGTAGGAAGTTAAGGTACTTTTGACCATGGTGGTAAATGTAGAAGGTAGATGGTGAAATAAGGATTTCCGATGGACTGGCATAAAGAAGAGAAAAAGGATTAAGTTTTGATTATGTCCTTCAAGGATAATAGATTAAGTTGAAAAGTTAAGGACAAAGAACATGATGTAGTGATAGATAGTCTCGAGGACAATAGAATAATATAAGGATGAATTCTGTTACGAAGTTACTGCTGTCACTTAGGGGAAAAATAGCGATGAGAAATACGACGTAGGGTCTTTAGATTAAGAAACATTTGTAAGACGTTACCCAATTTTGAGTTAAGAAATTCCGAGGACGATTTTTTTTTAAGAGGGGTAGTAATGTAATAGCCTAATTTTTAATTACACTATTTAATTGGTTAAAATATAATTAATTATATTTTAATCTGAGAGTTAGAAAGTGATTTTGAATAAAATAAAATCATATTCATAGTCTCTTTTATGGTATAAGGTTACGGTAAAAGTTTGGGTTGAAAATTAAGACGGAACCTGGTCAGTGTTTTCACTGACAGTAAGATTTTACTGAGCAGAAACCCTAACTTTGACTTGTGAACGAAACCATTCGATTTTATATTTTGCTCCAGAGTATTTTCCAAGTTTCAAAAAAATTCGTTAGAAATGAAATAATAATGATTTTATTCGGGCGTAATCTTTAATAAAACGCGTAAGACCTAAGTCGGGTAAACGACGGAGTCAATTATGGAGCTGAGGTATTAGTAGGGATTTATGTAGCAGAGAGGACAAGGAGTCCGACCTTAAATTTTAATAATTGGGAATTTTCAAGTGAAATGACCAAAGTCCCTAAGCTTAACCTAACCGACGTTGAGTTAAATTATAACCATGGTTAAGGAACCATGGTTAATTCTTGTGGACAAGAAGCATCCACACCTCTCAATTAATGTGAACCACATGTTTATTAACCATAGTTATCAAAGTAACCCTAGTTAAGTTAATTATTAACCATAATTAACTATTATATTATTTAATATTCTCAAAACCCAATAATTAAATTGCTAAGAACCAAACAAGACCTAAAATTTCCCCTATAAAACCCCGCAACCCCCCCACACACACACACACACACATTTCTCAGTTCATCTCTTTTGTTTCATTTCTTCACAAAAAATACACAAAACTCCATTTTCTTCTGCAAGTGCTTCCATTGAAGAACTTGCCAACATCATCATCATTTCTTCATTTCCTTCACACACTTGAGGTAACATGATCATCTCCTCTCTTCTTGAATTTATTTTCTTCCAATTTCATGAGTTTTCCATTTCTAGATATAGAACTTTAAATAATTCTAGAAAATTGTAGAAATATCATAAAAATGTGAAACCAATTTCTATGATCTAGTTATGACCTTTAGTTTCATTATCCAAGAGCATGTAATCAAAAACATTTTCCTTCCCTATTATCTATTGATGACCGAAACCCTCTCAAAAATGAGTTTGATGATTTTGTTCAATTTTTAAAGTGTAATACTTGATTAAAGCTCACTAGTACTTGTAGGATTTAAATCCAAGAGCTTAAGTCCCACTAAATTTTCTAACCTATTTTTGTATTTAAGGTCGAAACCCTACCCTAAGTGGTTGGATGATTTTTATTCCATATTTTCAACTTATAGCAATTTATCCAAGCTATCTAAGACCTAAGTAGTTAGTACCTAAAAGATTAGAATGAGAAAATGATCCTAGCTCTAATTTTAATTGAATAACAGAATCTAGCATAAAGTGTGTATAGTTGGGTTTGTTTGATTAATTATAGTTATGTTGTTTGGTTCAAGATGAAACTGTTAAGCTGTAGGATGATAGCGAGGAACATCGAGTTCGGGATTTCGGTGCTAACTCAGGTGAGGGAAAGAATCACTCTGTCGTCGGAATCGATAAGTAGTATATTATATGATAATTGTGTAGGACAACCTAAACCCTTCTAGTAGTCGAGTACTCGACAAGACCAAAATCACATTGGAAACCTTTTCTGTAAAACCAATGGTGATTCGGGGATTGTAGGTTTATCGACATTAAGGTTGATTTTATGATGTTGAGGATGTTTGGCTTTATTACTTATTTGATTTGATTGTGATATGCTAGTTGTGATAATCTGCTTTATGTGATATTTTTTAATGTTTGAATATTCTGCTAATTAATGTGTTATGCTTGATCTACCTGGTTTAATATTGTATATAGTAGATTTTAAGCGAGGATATATGTTGTTCGGAAGATTTGGTTTGGGTGAGAAAGTATTGGAGAATTAGAAGTGCCTAGCTTAAGTGGATTATATTAAAGATGAAATGTGTTATAGAATGCGAGTCTTGGCTATTATGGAAGCTTGAGGTACTAGGTTGTTATTGATGTAATTCAGTGAGGTTCATAGTTTTCATTGTGTTTATAACCGTATGTCTAAGACATACGAGGTCCAAAGTCCTTGTGGGACCGTCCTATGTTAGATTTAATTTGTGCAGCTATAGTGTCAATGCTTTGCTTGAGCACCCTCGAAAGAGAATCAAGGTGTGCACCGAATGTACCATGCAGCTATAGTGTCATTGTATTACTTGAGCATGCTTACCTTGGATGAGGTTGTGCACAGACTGTACCGTGCAACTATAGTGTCACTGCTATGCATGAGCACCTTTGGTCCAGGGTGTGGACCGACTGTACCGTGCAGCTATAGTGTCATTGCTTTGCATGAGAATTCTCACCAAGAATAAGGATGTGCACTGGTTTTGGGGGCGTGTCGCTTGGACGACTGACTAACATCCTTAATAGATATAGGGAATTAATGGCCACGTCATCATAAAGGTTTAGTTGCGTGAGATTGATGGTAGATGATGATATCTTAATTTCGAGGATGATTTGTTAGTTATATGTGTTGATTGTCTGTGACATTTATTATATGATATGCTATGACTCTTTTCCGCTTTTGATGATAGAAATATTTCTTATCCCCTATATGTTTGTATGTTGTATTTTATTTATTATGTGATCGTACGAGAAGACCCTATGGAGGAGCCTGTTGCTGAGAAGTTGGATGGAACTCCTTATGAGCCAGAAGCTGGACGAAGAGCTGTGGACTTGAGTGTTAGAGTCTGGATAGTTAAGGCCAGTGCATCTTGTGAGGCCTTTTATATTTTCCGCCTAAGTTAGTTGTGTAATTATATACCTGTTAGGGATCCTACTGATGGGATATCCTAAACAGTGTTTTAAATACTCTTATGCATAAACATATGGTATGTATGTTATATATATGGTGTGTTGCTTAGAATTTTTCTTCATCTGTGTGTTTACAAGTAAATTTTTAATTTTTACGTGTTTTCACGTTAAGCGTGCGATTAACAAATTAATTATTGAGGATTAAATCTAATAAAACACCGGGGCACAACGGTGTGTCTCACTTGTCCAGTGACTACTAACATGAAAGGACCCAAGTCAATTTGAGTACCTAAAGATAAGATTGTACCTGTTGCAGACTTGCTTAACAACTAGAAAGAAACACACATCCTGGTACTTGGACAGTGGTTGCTCACATCACATGATGGGATAAAGGTGTATGTTCCAAGACCTTAAACATTGGGATGGTGGCTGGGTTACCTTTCAAGGTAATATGAAAGGGAAGATCATTGGAGTAGGTAAAATAGGTAAACATTCTTTTCCCTCCATTGATAATGTTCTTTTAGTTATTGGTTTAGTTCACAATCTGCTAAACATAAGTCAATTATATGATAGTGGGTTTGCTGTTTCTTTTGATAAGAACATGTGTAATGTCAAGAAACCTGATGGATCACTCTTATTCACTGCCAAGAGGCAAAACAATATGTATAAGATTGACTTGGAAGACCTTACGAATCAAAGTGTCTCATGTCTAGTGTCCATTGAAGATGAGCGATGGATTTGGCACAAAAGGCTAGGTCATGCAAGCTTGAAGTTAATTTCAAAGCTAAATAAGCATAACCTCGTGAGAGGATTACCAAACATTAAGTTCAAATCTGATGCTCTTTGTGATGTATGTCAAAAGGAAAACAAGTCAAAGGTTCCTTTGAATCTAAGAATATTGTTAGTAACAATAGACCACTAGAGTTGCTACACCTTGATCTATTTGGACCAACTAGGTCTGCCTCTGTTAGTGGAAAGAAATATGTTCTAGTCATTGTAGACGACTATACTAGATGGACATGGGTTATTGTTGAGTCACCGGCAAGTGTACCGGGTCGTCGTAAGTAATAAACACGGTAAGTAATTACCGAGGTCGGATACAGGGATTGGGCTACCAATTCTACCAATTTGCAAGAAATTCGATACGTTTGACCAAGTAAAAACAAGTGGTTGAGAAGAGTGAGGAAATATGATAGCAATTTAAATCAACAAATCAATTAGAGATAAACTAGGTAGCGATAAGATAAGATAATAATTAAAATCTGGATTAAACATCTAAGGTCACAAATCCACCTACCCAATCATGCATATCACCCAAGTGATGATGATCCCCTCCCTAAGTTCAATTGCAACGTCAACCAGGACCCCCAAATTCTCCTAATGACACTATCGTGCTCAATAGGACGTATTCAACGATTGAGTTAATTACTTGCTAGGTCTCATAACCCAATCATCAATGTAACATCCTATCTTTCGGGAAATTAAATATTTTAATTAGATGAGAGTGAGGGTTAGATAAATCTAAAAAAATTATTTAAGAATCCAAACACATATGCAAGTTCCAAATAAAATTCAAGCAACTCAAAATTTTCATTAGGCAAGTACCTCAAGCAAGCAAGTCAAAATCCTCTAATTGGAAGCACGTCAATTTAAATACTTAATTAAGGTTTTATCATTAACAAAATTAAAAGATAATTAGCCATGGATATAAACCTTAATCTCCTAAAACTTTCCTGCAAGATAAGCTTTGAACCTAATTAGTCTCATCATACGTAAGTTCTAAGCCAATTAGAATGAAAAACAATTGGTAATAAAGAAGAAAAATCCAAATTGAACACTACATGGTGGAATAAGACTGAACTACATGATATTGGCGGTCATGGTAGTATAACATATAGAAAAGTTAATAAAAATTATGGTTTAAGGAATGGGTTTCATGTAAACTCTAGAACACTATAAGTTTCAATAAGATACTAATTAATCAGCCTAAAATAACTAAATAAATGGGTAGCTAGATGGAACTAATAAATGACAATATGTGAATATATAAAATTAAGATAAAGACGCCAACCTGCATCAATTCACCTTAATAAAGAAAAAAATTCATTAAATATTTAAAGAAACAATCTATAAGATTCTAGGAACTATGATTTCATTTTAAGCTAAAGTAACTATAGCAAGTCCAAGTGGTTCTTACGGCAAAGCAAGCACATGATACAAGTTTTATTATGTTGCCAACTCACCTAGTCTAGGGACATAGCCTTACTTACTCATTTTTAGCTTCCCTTAGTTTTACTACCTTATGACTAACGTAAAACAAAAACTGAAGAAAAAAAATAGAGAAGAAAGAGAGAAAGAAATAGAGAGACGTAGAGAGAGAGAGGCCGTGAGAGGAGCAAAAATTCTGGAGAGAGTTTCAGTCAATCCGTTTGTCCTATCAAAATTTTGATTATACCGTTGTGATCCTTACGACGTCTACTTCATTATTCTATCTTTCTTTTCTTGATTAGGCTAAGGTAAGCCTATGTCCTTTTTATGTCGAAATGCCGTCGGCGACGGTATTGAGGTTATCTTTCAATTCATTTATCGGTTTCCAGTTCCGTCTTCAGATTTGGATTACATGTAATGTGTGCTTCACAATGATGTGTTCAGGTGAATTTTTGGAGCCCCGGAGGCTGTAGAAATGTGCGTGGCAGATTTGCGGAGTATAGGGAGTGTCCGTTTCGTTGCTCCAAAGCTAGCCTAAGACATCCCAGGTGGGGGAAAGAAACTATTTAACGTCGGAAACGGCACGGTTACATTTAATTAGATAATGGCATAGGGCGACCTAAACCCTACACGAGAGTGAGTAACGGACAATGTCTATACCATATTGGGAACTACTTAGTGGTACCGATGATGATATAGAAATTGTGCGTTTATCGTCATTACGCTACATACATATATTATTTTATTACGTGATAATTGCCTGTTTGACTGGTTGATGTGAACTTGATACTTGGTATATGATATTATGAGTGTGGTAATTATTTTAGAAGTGTTTATACTTATTATTATTATTATTATTATTATTATTATTGTCATTATTATTATTATTATTACTACTACTACTACGGTGATGATAATTATTATTATTATTATTATTATTGTTATTATTATTATTATGAGTATTATTATTATTGTCGTCATCATCATCATCATCATTATTATTATTATTGTGATTATTATTATTATTATTATTATTATTATTATTATTATTATTATTCGGTATTTATTATTCGGAAATGATATTATGATATGAGGATCTATGATGATGATTTTGGATATCATGATGACGATTATGATGATAGGATGAGTGTAATGATTGTGCTTAGAGGATTGAGTAAATCATAAATTATGTTGAGACACGAGGATGTATTTGGGGATTGCGTACAATATGTGATAGTAGTGCCCAACCGAGATAATTATCGTGAGATGAGGTTGAGACTAATGAGATGAAATTATTTTGAGGTTATCTATGAGATTAGGATGACCGGTTAGGGCACTAGGGGGTGACCTGAAACATGGTCTGTGATATGAGGGACCTGAAACATGGTCGAGTGGACCTGAAACATGGTCGAGTGGGGTCTATGCCTCGGAGGGAAAATTCCCGGGGATAGGCTAACGGCGGACCGTCCAGAGATGATTTCATTTTAGTCGCAGCTATAGTTCATGCATTGCATGAGCATCCTGGATTGTGGTCCAGAGGTGTGCACCGGGTTGTGTAGCTATAGTGCCATTGCTTTGCATGGGCACCCTCCAGCCGCGGACGAGGGTGTGTGCTGGGGACTCTGGGACGGGTCGATTATATTGTTGTTATATCCGGATATGGCCGATACCTGAGGAGATTATTCATACAGCATCTGCATTGCATCATGATGGAGGGTAGAGGAAAGATCCTAGATGTGGATTGAGGATGATTGTGATATATATATATATATATATATATATATATATATATACACCCATACTTTGGAGACGTATGTTTAGTGTGCCGTTATTTAATTAAATGTGGCTAAACCCTTTCCACGTTTGATGTTATATGGCTTCTTATCCCCTTTTCTTTTGTTGTGTGTTATGTATATACATGTTTTGTACTTCAGACTCCGACCGAGCAGATGGCGCACTGGGACCACCCATGGATGACCTAGGATCCAGGGTTCCCCCTCTCGGGGACCTGTGAGGTGGAGTGCTTAGACCCGCACGGGTGGCTTGTGGACCCGGTCGCTCGTTTCGCGGTATATACGGGTCCTGCGTCCATCACTACGGGGCTTGGGCAGGGAGCGCCCATCAGTTTTGTTGGCACGTTTCGTTTCTGCATGACCTTCCAATTTCCAATAGGACAGCCTGATGGACACGTACCACCGATGCCGCCTATGTTCGGGATGGCCCTTGTACCCTTCATGGTACCTCTTGATGCCTTGGCACCCGGATTTGCACCCGCACCGGAGCCCGAGTTGGCACCTATTTCGGAGGAGGACCCATTTTCCCCCGCTCAGGACCTACTAGTTGCCCGGCCCGGGCCTGGCACCCCTTCCTGAGGTACCCGCACCCCCAGAGGTTCGTGCTACGGTTTCTAAGTCTTCGCGGGTATCTTCTAGACGACTACATCCTCGGGATAGCAGACTCTACAGGCAGAGGTTTCAAGGGCAACTGGCCAGGAGTTCTTCCAATGATAGCGGAGGAGTGTCCGGACCTGCCGGCCCTCAAAATGCAGACGAGGGTGGTAGTGTATGATGGCTCGGGCCAGTGCCATCAGTATAGGTGTGGGTGAGGGTTTACTGCATTTTTGGAAAGGGGACGGGGTGTGGAGTGCATCGGTGAGGCTTTTCATTTTGGCTTTTGATGTATTTTGTTGATGTCACTAGCTTGGGGATATATCGGGATCCTACAGAAGGGAATCCCTTGACAGCAATAATGGCATGTATGTATATAATTATAGTTATGTGCTATATGTATGTTTACATATGTGTTTCTAATTTTAAGTTTTAAATTTTCCGCTGTTTTAATATGCTCGTTTAACGATAATAACGAAATTAGGTCTTAATATTTTGGGTTTTCTTTAATGGGACGTCGGGGCGTCTCAATCAAACTCTATTAAATCTTGTTCCCTCTAAGGTTGCACTGATCTCCTACTCACTCTCGTGCAGTATTCAATCAGTGATCCCAATTCAAGTTCTAAACGTGAATTGCCTATCAAGCCTCATCACGTTAACTAGTCAATCATGCATGCTTATGATCAATGCAATAAATTCAGAATTGGAAAACATGAATTGAGGTAAAGAAGGGAAACATACATCACATTGAACGCTACACCGTCATGGTGGTTTCATTGATCCCTTAAACAAGGGGATTAGTTCCTCATGCTTGTAACAACGCACAAACAATTGGGGTTCATCATAATTGTAAAATAGGAAAAGAAAATAGGGAGACACAGCTCCATAGAATAAGGATTCGTCTCAAAAACGATCTAAAACAAGTGGTGAACAAAAGGTGTATAATCTGCCCTAAAACAACCTATAAATAGAGGTTCTGGGTCGCGCCCGCTCGCGGGGCGACCAAGCTCTCGAGAGGCGAAATTCATTTTTGGCTATATCTTGATTTGAATACTCGCGAGGTGAGATGGTGATTCCCGAGGCGAGACAGAAAGGGTGACATCTCTGGCACAGTCAGGCCTTCAGGCTCGCGGGGCGAGATGGTGATTCGCGAGACGAGACAGAAAGGGTGACTGTTACTGTTCAGGCTGGTCTTCAGGCTCACGAGGCGAGTTCCTGTTTCGCGAGGCGACACTTCCAGCATTGCTTTTCCATTGTTTTCTTCATTTTCCTTGACTCTAAGAGCTTCACTTTTAACCTGAAACAACAAAAGGAAACGAAAAGCTTAATTCTACTCAAAATAAACTAAAAACTACTAAAAATGCATTAAACGAATCAAATTCTAACTTAGGAACAAAACAAGGCCAATTTGGGAGATTAGCGAGGTTGACTCACCCAATTAGGAACAAAATTTACCCCTTTTCTAGCTGGAAACTAGATGAGCCAGAGGCTATCAAAACACCCCAAACTTAAACCTTGCTTGTCCCCAAGTAAACTAAAACTCAAAAAGACTCAACACTTGGCAAGCTTAAAGTATTCAATCAATTTTTGCACAGATTTCATGCAATTTAACACAACAATTTTTCTTCAATGTTTTCCCTATTTGCAACAATGTAATCCCCACATTCATCTACTTTAAACAATTGAGAATTCCATCATTCATGCAATCAGTAATCTGAGTTGAGGATCCAAGTGACACACAAAAGGGAGATCACCAAATTCAAACAATTGCCTTCCTCACAAGGGCATTTAATATTTCACTCATTCGCTCAATTTGTCTAAGCTACCAACTTTTCACTCAATCTCGCATTTCAAGAGCACTTCCCATGAATTTGATTTTCATCTCAATCAAGGTTCCCACGAAAACATGCATGCATCATCAAAAGGTCTTTCATAGGTTGTAATGAGGCCTGGCTCAAGGTAAGATATTCAAAGGATAGATGCTTAGTCCCCATGATCAATGAGAGCATGAAACTACCATTACAACAATTGAATTTACTCTCATATTATTATTCTATTCCTTGCATTGGGTGGCTACAAACCTCTTCCTTTTTATACCTTTTCGCCTTGCCCTTTTTAGCATATATTCAATACTTTTCATCACGTTATTTTTTCTTCTTTTTTTTCTTTTTTTTTCTCAAGCCTTCGGCCTTTAATTTTGCTTTTCTTTTTCTCAACTATGATTCATGAACTTGTAGCTACCCCAAACTTAGTTCCACAACAACACTCACAAAGCTAAAATTCCATGCTCTCCTAAATCCTAGGATAGGGGAAACTCATGGTTTTTCTGAGTTAATAGCTTGTAATGTAAGGTCATCAAGAACAATAGGCTTCAAGGCTCAATGTGGCTAACTAGGGATCATTCATCAAGGTTGGTTCAATTTATGGCCAAGTAGTTATTTCAAAGAAAATTGCCTAAATCATTTGATGCAACTATATAGACATGCAAACCATGAAGAGATTCAAGCAAATCCGAGAAAGTGCAGCTTAAAAGCGATTCACACAATTAAGAACATGTTGGAGGCTCAAATTTCTCACCTGGACATTTTTGCAAATTGTTTGACCGAGATACAGTTCCTAGTGTGTGCACCCCTTCACCCCAAACTTGTCATAAATCAAGCAATCACAATAAAATTTCTCAAAGTTCAATTTTCAATTTTTCACATGGGGATCAAATTTTTGATTTTCAGAACCTATGGGGAAATCATCAATGGTCAACATAATTCATGCAGTCAATCTATGCTAAATTTAATTAAAATCCACCAAGCTTGTCGACACAACACTCACACACATACTCTTGATCTTCTCAAATTATTCAAGAGCGAAATTCAAAAACAAATGGAAAAAGGGAAAGAAAACAAAAACAAAGCAATGCAATTGGTTCCCTCCCCCACACTTAAGGCATACATTGTCCTCAATGAAAGAACATAAATATAAAATAAGAGTGAGGGAAAGGAGAAGGTGCTCCCTGATCAAGTTGTAGTGTAGGTGGGCACTTCCAAAGAAAGCTCTTCTATGGTTGCATCCTCAGGTACCGAGCTCTCATGGAACAGCTTCAAACGCTGCCCATTAACTTTCCAGAATCGCGAGGCGAGCAATAGCGCACGAGGCGAATCTGGAATTCCAACAGCTGATGATGCCCAGATTCGCGAGGCGAAAGTGGCTCTCGCGACGCGAGACAGAAGCGTGAGCAAGCCTCTGAGATTCGGTGCTTCTGTCTCGCGAGGCCACTGTGGATTCGCAAGGCGAATCTGGTTTTTTTTTTTTTAGAAGAGTAAATGACAGAAACTTAAAAAAAAGGATATCTAGCTTGGGTTGCCTCCCAAGTAGCGCTTGTTTAACATCCCGAGCCTGACTTAAGTCACCCCTAAGGGTTAATCCAGAAGAAGAACTTGCTTGCCATTTGGGATTGATTCCCCATGGTAATCCCTTGGCCTTTGCCCATTTACCTTGAAGTTGCCAGAGGCCCCTTCTAATTCTACTGCTCCGTGTGGAAAAACTTGGAGGACCTTGAATGGTCCCGACCACCTTGATTTTAGCTTTCCAGGAAAGAGTCTCAACCTTGAATTATAAAGAAGTACCATTTGTCCGGGCTCAAACCTCCTCGGCAAGATGTGCTTGTCATGCCATGCCTTAGTCTGCTCTTTGTAGATACTTGCATTTTCATATGCTTGCATGCGGATCTCGGACAACTCATTTAAGTCCAAAAGCCTTCTATAATCGATACCTACTCTCCACCCCGTGATGGTCCTTGTTGGGATCAATTCATTGCTTTCATTGACCACCACGGTTGTGCCACCTTTCTTTGGGACCGCATGAATTGGACTAACCCAATTGCTATCCGAGATTGGATAGATGATTCCGGCATCTAAAAGTTTAATCACTCCCTTACGCACAGCTTCTTTCATGATGGGATTTAACCGTCCTTGTGGTTGAACCACCGGCTTATAATCATCCTCCATAAAAATCTTATGCATGCATGGGGAAGGGCTTATACCTTTTAGGTCCGAAATCTTCCACCCAAAGGCGGATTTGTGTTCCCCAATAATTCTCAATAGCTTTTCTTCTTCATCCTTTTTCAAGGCATTGATAATGATTACCGGATGTTGTCCCTTCTCCCCCAAGAATGCATACCTTAAGTGGGTTGGGAGTTGCTTCAACTCCGGTGCCTTGTTATCTTCTTCCATTCCTTCGTTTTTGAGCTTCTCCTTTGCACATTCATCCTTTGGGAGACTCGGTAAGGCTTCCATGTTTTTTAAGCACTCAAGATAGTCCTCATTCCCCAAAGGGTCTTCTTCCTCACCATCATCATCATGGGATTCTACCACCACTTGTGCAAGTGAAGAACCATGGGCTTCTCTAGTGGCCTTTGCCTTGACAATTGAGTCCACCATATACACTCGATACACATCCGACCTCTCAGCGGGGTGCTTCATTGCTTCAAAGACATTGAAGACTACATTCTCATCTTGCACCCTTAGGGTGAGTTTCCCTTGTTGCACATCTATCAAAGCACGCCCAGTGGCCAAGAAGGGCCTACCCAATATGAGAGGGATCTCGACGTCTTCATCCATATCAAGCACCACAAAATCCGCCGGAAATATGAACTTGTCCACCTTCACTAACAAATCTTCGATCACCTCATAAGGATATTTTATAGAACGACCGGCTAGTTGGAGTGACATCCGTGTATCTTTGGCTTCTTTGATCCCAAACTTCTTCATCATAGAGAGGGGCATCAAGTTGATGCTTGCCCCTAGATCACACAACGACTTTCCTAGAGTCATCTCCCCAATGGTGCATGGTATAGAAAAAGAACCGGGATCCTTCAACTTTGGAGGTAGTTTTCTTTGAAGAATGGCACTACACTCCTCGGTCAAAGCAACCGTTTCCTCATTCACTATTTTCCGCTTCTTGAAGAGAAGCTCCTTCATAAACCGGGCATAAGATGGCATTTGTTCCAAGGCTTCCGCAAATGGAATGTTAATTTGAAGTTTGTGGAAGACATCAAGGAATTTATTGAACTGTTTATCTTGTTGAGGCTTCTTCAATCTTTCTGGATATGGTACCTTCATGAAGGGCGGGAGGTCTTTGGGTTCAACCCACTTCTTTCTTCAGAACTCTTCATCTACAAGTTTTAACCTTCCCCCTTGCTCCGGTGCCTTGTCACTTGCCAACTCCTCTTTCTTAGGTTTCTCTTCCTCAACATGTGGTTGTTCCTGTTGGTGTAAGCCCTAGAGGCCAATGTATTTTCTTAGACTTACATTTGTATCTTGCTATATATATGATATGAGGCATTCCAGTTTATTGTGTTACTTGTTTAAACATAATAAAGTCCTTAGAATGGAAATTTCAGTTTAATAGAATATCAAGTATATGACTTGATCGTGAGACACTATTGAACAATGAAATCCTATTCTTAAATATCCGTAGTCAAGTATTTTATTAATAAGGACAATAATAATACAATTGAGACTATTATGTGTGCAGACTGATGACCATATCTCACTGGTCATGCATATGAGATATCGAGTCGCCACATAGGTACACATTAAGGTAATGATGTACTGGATTGACCTACCATGAGAACACTACATGGAGCGTTATGTGAGTGTCATAAGTAGTTCTCATAGTGACAATGGTGTATGCAATCCTTCGACCTGAAATCACTACGATCCCTACATGAGGAGTCGTGTGCTTTAATATCGTCAAACGTCATCTGTAATAGGATGATTATAAAGACGATCATTGGGCATACCACGAGCCATGCAGAGGGATATGAGTGACCTAGATGGAATTTGTCCCTCCTACATAACAGGAGTAATATCTGTGGGCCCCCTGATAGAGTGAGACTGTAAAATGCATGGCCGTGCTGAAATGAGTCAATATGAGATATTGACCTCATTTGTTGTTAAGTCTACTCGGGTATCAGGGAACATGATATTGAACCATACAAGGGTGACACATTCTATGTCTTGTGTTCAATATAGATATATGGACAAAGGGATAATAATGCACATGAATATTTGTCACAGAAAGGTTTCGTCAAATCACTGACTTTCTCACTACTTAGGTAGCAGTGATGTATTGCTAGATACCGCTCACTGTTTGTAATATTAAATGGGATTTAATATTACTACTAACGTTTTGGGAACCTATAGGGTCACACACATAAGAGCGGATTAAAAGAAGCATTAAAAGGAGAGTTGGACTTTCTTATTGGGCCTAGCGCATAGTACATGGGCTTAGGTCAAATGCTGCTCACTAACTCACTTAAGGAGGCGCTACTATAAGTAGACCACTTAAGTTGTTGTGCCCACACGGTTGATAACCTAGCCGCACATAGAGAGTAAGTGTGAACAGCAAGTCTCGGTTTTGAAGCTAGCACTGTGAGACAGAGACGCTTCGGGTTCGTGATGTTGGACGTTCACGGAATCTGCTTGTGTGGATACCTTTAGAGACATCGTTCGTGCGGTGTTCGTGATAGACGAATTTCAACCAACAACCATCACTTCAAGAGGTAAACCTTCTAATCATGAATCATGACCATTCGCAAGGATCCTTCGATGGGAATTTTTCCGCTGCGTTTCTTTTTGTTTTATAAGCAAATTCCCAACAGTGGTATCAGAGCCGCTTGCGAAACCATGGTTCTGTTACGTGGTTTACCTGTTATGTATGATAACATGTTTATAATGTGAATCATTTTTCTGAAAATTGTTTTTTTTTTAAAAACGTTTGCATCCGGTTTGCGAAACCTTGTTTCTGTAATTTTCGTATGTATATGATATATGCGTCTATTGCATGTTTGTGTATGTATGCGATATGTACATTGGTTCTGAATCCTTATTATGTTCTGCGATGGCGTCAAATGTTGATGTTAAACATGATTGGTTTCAGTTCTGTGTTGGCGGCGTTAAGGGGTTTCAGACATGAAGAGTTCATGTTTTTGCGGCTGAGGTTCCAAGGGTTGAAACCGTAGCCGCCGTTCCTTGCAACGTGAAGTGTTCACGGGCCTTGCGGTTTTAGGGTTGAGAGGTTGAAGCCCTAGCCGCCAAGGAAGCGAGGCACCCCCGTGCTACCTCTGCGTAGTGTGTAATTTCGAAATTCAAATTTTGAAATTTTATGTCACCATTTAATAATAACATCAATTACAATAAATGTGATTTATAGTAACGTCAATTATAATAAATGTGATTTATATCAATTACAATAAATGTGATTTGTGGTAACAACAATTGCAATAAATGTGATTTATAGTAACATCAATTATAATAAATGTGATTTATTATATATATGTTACGTTTTCAAAATTCACATTTTGAAATCTCTAATTTATGAAATTAATAATAATAATGATTATGTGTTATTATTGGTTGTTACTATTTATTTGGTGATGTATGGTGAATGGTTATGGCCTTAGTCCTTTAATCTTTTGGTTTATATTTTGAAATACGGCCTGCATGTCGTGCCTTTCTCTTATATTCCATATGTATCTTCTTTTCTCATCTCACTCCCCTCATATGTAAAATGAGGTTTTTATTTATGTAATGTAATGGTGGAGACAAGAAGACGTCATCCTGTAGGAGATCATGCTTGGAGAAGATTGGACGCTCCTAGGTTTAAGTTTAGATTCTCTCATTGACTTGGGAGAATCAATGCGTTAGGGGCCATAACCATATCACATTTATTTGCCTTATATATGTATGAGATGCATGTATGTATATAGTATGTTAAAAAGAGTTTAACTAATATATGTATGAGATGCATGTATGTAAATAATAAGTTAAAGAGTTTAACAAATGATGAGATCAAACTTTAATCAAATCCCTCAAAAGGAAATATTAAGTCACACTTAAAGGCCTTCCAATGCATGGCAGTCGTCAAGACTAGGATCGATTAAGCGTGGGTCCGCCAAAGCGGGGTACCTTTATCTATACTAGTAAGACGCGATGGGACAAATGTAATGTTCAACTGCTATCCATTGGGTCTGACTTAACTAAGCCAACTTCAATAGGATTGAAAGGCTTAGAGGCTCATAAGTTGGGCTTTAGTCCATGTGATGGATTAGAATAATAGTTATTCACCCAACTATCCAAGAGTTGCATGAGATGCAATCGGAAAGTGTTTCCTACCTAAATAACCGAATTTTAAGTGATCAGTCAAAGCTGACTTGAAGCTAGGTGAAATATGGATCTTGGCCCACTAGAAAATCTTCCAACGGGATTTTCCGAATCAATGATGAGGGTCATTGTTTTGAGTAAAATAGTGGGAGGCGTATTTAATTAAAGACCTTATTAAATAACCTCATGGCATGATACTTATATTTTGCATATTTATCTCTGTAGATTACCATGGAATCAAACACATCAAGTAACCTGTCATTGCGATCCGTCCTTGAGAAGGACAAACTATCAGGAACAAA
Organism: Sophora flavescens; assembly: GCA_030762895.1. Classification (NCBI taxonomy): domain Eukaryota; kingdom Viridiplantae; phylum Streptophyta; class Magnoliopsida; order Fabales; family Fabaceae; genus Sophora; species Sophora flavescens. Next base: position 111,409,467 of record CM061063.1, read on the forward strand.
TTTTCTGGACTGGTACAGAAACTTGAGGATTGTCCTCAAACATGAGAAAAAGCTGTATGTTCTTGAGGAGCCTATTCCTAAGGAGCCACCCGCTTCAAGTGCTCCTAGGGCTGACAGGGATGCTTATAAGAAGCATCAGGATGACGCCTTAGACGTCGGCTGTCTTATGCTTGCTACCATGACCTCTGAGCTGCAAAAGCAGCATGAGACCATGGAGGCGTACGATATGATCGTGCACCTCAAGCTGCTCTACCAAGAGCAAGCAAGGCATGAGCGGTTCGAAGTTTCCAGAGCCCTTTTCCAGTGTAAATTGGCAGAAGGGAGCCCTGTGAGTCCTCATGTACTCCAGATGATCGGGTACATTGAGAATCTCGAGAGATCGGGATTTCCATTAGGCCAAGAGTTGGCCACCGACTTGGTTCTCGCAATCGTTGCACGAGAGCTATAGTCGGTTTGTCATGAACTTCAATATGAATGATCTTGACAAACCTTTGCCAGAATTGTTGAGCATGTTAAGAACTGCTGAACAAAATATTAACAAAGGAAAGGGGAAGGCCATTTTGATGGTCCAGGCTGGAAATAGCAAGAAGCGGCCCAAGAAGCCCACGAACAAACAAAAGGGCAAGGGCAAGGGCAAGGCCATCAACAAGATCAAGCCCAGTACTTCTGGCTTGAAGCCTGTTGGTGGTGTGACTAAGGAAGGCAATTGCTTCCACTATGGTCGGACCGGACATTGGAAGAGGAACTGCCCAAAATACCTGGAAGAAATCAAGAAAAAGAAGGGAAGTGAGACTTCCGCTTCAGGTATGTTTGTTATAGAAGTCAATTTATCTACTTCTGCATCATGGGTATTAGATACTGGATGTGGTTCTCACATTTGTACAAATGTACAGGATCTAAACAGGAGTAGACCATTGACAAAGGGCGAAGTCGATCTACGAGTTGAAAATGGAGCAAAGGTTGCTGCTTTAGCTGTAGGGACTTATGTATTGACTTTGCCCATTGGTTTTTCTTTTATAATAAAGAACAAAAGTTGTTCTATTTATTTGGATGATATTTTCTATGCTAGTGCACACAATTGTAATGGGCTTTATGTCCTTGATCTCGAAATTCCCATCTATAACATAAATGCTAAGAGGTTCAAACCAAATGAGTTAAACCCATCTTATCTTTGGCATTGTCGTTTAGGCCATATAAATGAGAAGCGCATTTCGAAGCTCCATAAAGATGGACTCTTGGACTCATTTGATTATGAATCATATGAGATATGTGAGTCTTGTTTATTGGGAAAGATGACTAAAGCTCCATTCACCGGAAAAGGTGAAAGAGCTAACGATCTTTTGGGTCTTATACATAGCGATGTATGCGGACCCCTAAACACATTAGCTAGAGGTGGCTTTCAGTACTTCATCACATTTACTGATGATTTCAGTAGATATGGATTTGTGTATCTTATGAAACATAAATCGGAATCCTTTGAAAAGTTCAAGGAATTCAAAAATGAGGTACAAAACCAACTTGGTAAAAATATTAAAACTCTTCGATCAGATCGAGGTGGTGAATATTTGAGCCTAGAGTTTGATGACCATCTGAGAGAGTGTGGGATTTTATCTCAACTCACTCCACCTGGAACACCACAATGGAATGGTGTTTCTGAGAGGAGAAATCGAACCTTGTTCGACATGGTTCGGTCTATGATGAGTCATGTAAACCTTCCAAACTCTTTCTGGGGACATGCGCTATTAACAGCAGCTTTTACACTTAACCGTGTTCCATCCAAAACGGTAGAAAAGACACCATATGAGATATGAACTGCTTTCTCTAATATGGTTGTTTCACACCAAGAAGGAGACAAAGATTGGTGTCAGACCCTCCATGATTGCTCCAAGACTACCCATGATAGATCTGAACAAAGATAAGGATCTGAAGAAGCAAAGGAGCACTAAAAAGAAACCAGAAGACAATTCCTGCATGATCAATCCTGATACTGTTGAACCTATTGATCAGAATATGATAGATTTCTGGTTGTCACAACCAGTTGAAGACATAGATGAAGATTCTGCAGTTGCTATTGGTCAAATCACATGGTGGCTTGTGCTAAGGAAGCTTCATCTTCTAGATTAAGTGAACAGGAGAAGAAAAGTATTCCTAAAGTTAGAGAAAAATGTGGACTCTCGAATGTCAGATTCTTCATTTACAAGGACACTCTTGGAATTCCAACCATAAGTCATGTCTATGAAGAAGACCTTGTCTACTAGGCTAAAGAGCTGCCTCCTCCTATACTCATTATTGGTTCATCACCACCACCATCTCCTCCTTTTGAGCATACTGAGGAAGAGATCATAGTTGAAGAACCGGATTTAATTGCTAATACTGTTCAACCAGTAGCTGGAAATGAGGAAGTTGCTGAGTCTGCTCCAAGACCAAGCACCTCTGAAAAGCACTATTCTCAGCCATTGGCTTTGACAGTCATTCATCCACATGATCAACCTCAAGTTTCCAGAGCACTAGGCACCGTTCCAAATCAAGCATTTGCTCAAGACAGTGCTGAAAGTTCAAGACCCTTTCTGCCACAGAACTTTGAAGAGATTATTGGAAAGATTGTAGAGGAGAGAGTAAAGGTTGAGGTCAAGGAGCAAGTTGCTGAAGCCTTGGCTCCAACGAATGTAATGATCAACCAAATGATGAGCATTCTACAAAGTTTCCAACAGAGTCACAATCTGCCTGCTCAACCTCATCCACCTCCACCAAACCAGAACCCTCCTCCACCAGTTCCACCATCTTCTTAGCCTTCTTTTATTTCTTTAAACTGACAATGATGGTCCATTCATGTTTCCTTTTTGTCTGATGACAAAAAAAAGGGGAGAAAGGATATAGAAATTAAATTTTTTATATAAAGTCAGTATTTGGTCATACATTACTATTTTCACATGCATAATGTTTTGCTGCATACTTGGGCTTGATATGATCTGATACTTTATTACTTATTGTTGTCTTTGATATATCTCTACAGTTGGACTTATATGATCTGATACTGTGTTTATCTTTGATACTATGTTTTTTATTTTGACTAAGTTAAAACTTATATGTGTTGCTGCTTATGTGTTTTACTCTTTAAAGTTTGGATGCATTGTCTTAAGGGGAGCTCTGTAGCTTTCTTAGACTTTCCTCACTCAAATTTAATTGGTTTTTGTCATCATCAAAAAAGGGAGATTCTTATAACCAAAGTGGTTTTGGATTTAAATAATCTCTTAAGTTTTGATGTTAGCAAAAAGGTTAAATTTGTATGACAAAGTATTTGTCAAAGATCTAACTTGTTTGTTATAAGTATGCAGGGACTATTTGATTTATACGAGTCAGAGGAACCTAAATTTAACTTATGGAACCTATCAGATTCTATTTCAAACCTCTAGACCAGTCTACAACTCTTGGTAAAATTATGAGTCTTTAGCTTTATGGTAGACGGGATCGCTAAAAAAAGAATAGACGAGGTCTTAAAATTAACTTAGGAAGACGCGTTACTAAGTCTAAAAGTAGACGAGACATTGAAATATAACAAGTCCAAAGACTTGATAGACAGAGTAGCTTCACTATACGCCACGTCAGCAGACGAGCTCTTGAGTATAGCACATCCATCTCTCGAAACTAGGCGAAAAGTCTGTAGACGCACTATCAGTAGAAGAACCCGTCTAACTGATAAGTAAATCTTGCACGTCAAAAAACCTGCGCGTCTACTAGTTTTAAAACGTGAACCCGTCTAAGCTTATTTGTATTTATTTCAAATGATTGCTAATTTAATTCAAAGAATATATGTATTTCTACCCTTGCTGCTTCTATTGTATAAAATCTTTATCTCTTGGATAAAAGAACTTCGTACCATCAAAACCATAAACATTTGTACTCTGTCAACTATATTGTTGTAAAGATCAAGTCAAGTACAAAGAAGTGATAGTGTGATTTTACATCATAATTCATGTACATTTTTTGCATGCATTTTCATATAGTTTAGGCATATTTAAATTGATCTTTAGTTAGTTTTTACCTTGGAATGGGTAAGGTGGTTTCGTGGTGTTGTTTTGCAGGAATTAAAGATAAAATGCTCAAAATTGACCATGATGGAGCTTTGATGAAGATAGAGCTTGAAAGGTGAAGAAAATGAGCCAAACAGAGCCCATCACGGCCTAGCCGTGATGACCATCACGGTCATGATCGAGCAAAACTAAATAAGAGAGAAGGCAAAAGTCAGAAGCTGTCACGGCCTAGCCGTGATGCCCATCAAGGCCGTGACATGTTAATTGAGTCAGACCCCTTCTAGGCAGAATCTGTCACGGCCAGGCCGTGATGCCCATCACGGCCGTGACAGACCAACTGGTGAAGTCAGAAGCAATCACAGCCTAGCCGTGATGAGTGTCACGACCGTGACAAACATATTTTGAAAGCGCGCCCAAGGCAGAACCCGTCACGGCCTGGCCGTGATGGCCATCACGGCCGTGACGTGCATCTGATTTATAAAAAGGCATCGTAAGGTAACGAAAAAGAGCTCTCTCTGGACCAGACTTGAACCCTAGAACAACTTCTACCCTAAAAGAGACATCTTCTCTGCACCAGGGGACTGCTGTGGCTGCTGTGGAGTGCTCCCATGGAGTTCCTTCTTCCCCTCATCTCTATTTCTCTTGTTTTAGTTTTCTTTGTAATCATGAGTAGCTAAATCCCTCTTTGTTGGGATTAGATGTAACTGAATCGAATATCATGTAATTGCTTTGAATTATCAATCTGTGTTTATGCCTTCGTATTAGTGCTTAATTCCTACGCTTAATGCCTTTTGTGGTTTGATCACCAATAAACTGATTTTGAAATTTGATTTGCAATAGGGACGTTCTTATCAATTCTTGATCTGGAATTAATCACCTAGTAAACCTTGTATCTAAGAATGGATTTTGGTTTATTAGTAATCGTGTAATCCCTACTCTTAATGCAAATTCACTAGTTAGGCCACCTAAGGAATTCGGGTTTAATTAGGGGATTTAGGCTCTTGTCATCTGAGGAATCATGGCTTGAGTAATCTAGTGGATTGATTTTAATATTTGAATGCATAAACTGGATTGGTGTTCTTGATAATTGCATGAAGCTAAGGTTTAGTGATGTCTAGTCCCAACATCTTTATCATATTTGAAAACCACCTTTTCTGCACTCCAAGTATTTGATAAAAAACCAAAAAGAGTTTGTTCCTTTTCTTTTGTTTGTTTTGGGCTTGATAATTAGTATAGAACTCCCTTCAATCCAAAGATTCGCTTAGATAGTAATTGATTCGGTACGTGCTAGTACTTGTCTCAGTCCTCGTGGGAACGATATCGGTCTCACCACCGTATTACTTGTACGACTAGGTATACTTGCCTAGATTCGTAATCAACAAGTTTTTGGCGCCGTTGCCGGGGACTGAGTTTCAATATTAGCATACCCAATTCAATAACTAATTTAGGCACAATTTTATTTTTCTGTTTTACTGATCCGTGTTTATGTACTGTCACCTAGTGCTAACAGTTTTGGTCTCTAGATGTTTGTGCATGCAAGGTACTGTCCCAGCTGACCAGCTTCTCTACGATCCTGAAATAGAGAAAACAGCTAGGGAGAATCGGAGCAATCAAGACAGCAGAAGTTAGTAGAGCAACAAGAAAGAGAACAAGAGACTTCCACTTCTCAAGTTCATCAAGAAGAACTCAGGATGGCAGGCAATGGTGAAGGTGCTCCATGGAGGACACTTGGAGATTATGCCAATACAAATGTCAACCGTCATGTCACTAGCATAGTGAGGCCTCCAGTGAATTCCAACAATTTTGAAATCAAGCCAGCTTTCTTGAATATGGTTGCACAAAATCAATTTGCCGGGTTGGATCAAGAGGATCCTAATAATCATGTCTCCAACTTCCTGGAGTTATGTGATACGATGAAGATAAATGGTGCTTCCGATGATGCACTTGGCCTAAGGTTGTTTCCTTTCTCTCTAAGAGATAGAGCTAAGTCTTGGCTCCAATCTCAACCAAGGGGGGGCATCACTACATGGGATGACTTAGAGGCAAAATTTCTTGCAAGGTTCTTTCCCGCCTCAAGATTTGTGAAGACACGGGGTGATATCATAAGCTTTGTTCAACAAGAGGGTAAGACTCTTCATGACACATGGGAAAGGTTCAAAGACTTGCTCCGAAGATGTCCAAATCATGGGTTTGATGATCTTGTCCAAATGCGAACATTTTGCAATGGATTGAGGTCGTCAACCAAGTTTATGTTGGATGCCTCAGCTGGAGGTTCCGTGAACACAAAGACACCGGAGGAAGCATTGACTTTGATAGAAGCTATGGCATCTAATGACTATTTGATGCATCATGATCGAGGTACCCCATCAAGAAAGGGAGTGTTGGAGTTAGATTCACAAACTGCACTTTTGGCTCAAAACAAACTTATGACACAACAACTTGAGTCCATTACTAAGCAACCAGCTCAACTCCCACAACAACTCCAGACCATTCAAGGGACAACCATGCCACCTCAACAGGTAATGAGATGTGATTTTTGTGGAGGAGATCATGACAATGGAAATTGTGAGGCCACTCCTAGTTCCCATGAGGAAGCTAATTATATGGGAAACTATGGGCGGCAAGGTAACAACCAATACTCCAACAATTACAACCAAGGGTGGAGGAATCAAGCAAGTTTTGGTTGGAAACAAGATGCCGGACAAGCAAGCAAGCCTCTTCCCACACAACCGCCTCAAGACCGGACTTCAATCTTGGATAACACTCTCAATCAATTAATGCAAATGTCCATGTCAAACCAGAAAATCACCGATGCTACCCTAAAGAACTTGGAGGTTCAAGTTGGACAAATTGCAAAGCACCTAGCGGAACAATCCAGCAGCAGTTTTTCAGGTAACACTCAAACAAATCCTAGAGAGCATTGTAAGGCTATTGTTTTGAGGAGTGGTAAAAGTCTTGAGCAAGAGAGCGGTGAGCCTTTGTTGAAAAATCAGAGAGATGCTGAAAAAATAGAGATGAATGCTGAAAAAACTAAGTTGAATGAGGAAAAAGGCAAAGAGGTTGTAATAGAGGAAGAAGAAAAATGCAGTGAAAAAGACAAGAAAGAAAAGTTAGTGGATGAAAATTCAATCTTGAGGAAGACTAAAAGTCAGATTTTGAAAGATGGAGATAAGCCTCAAGAGATCCCCTCTTATGTAAAGTTGCCATATCCTCACTTAAGCAAGAAGAAGGAGAAGGAAGAGCAGTTTGCCAAATTTCTTGACATCTTCAAGAGGCTACAAATCAACATACCCTTTGCTGAAGCACTGGAGCAAATGCCAACCTATGCAAAGTTCATGAAGGAGTTGCTCACAAAGAAAAGAAGGTTTAAAGAAGGCGAGACTATTGCCTTGACAGAAGAATGTAGTGCGATACTTCAAAGGAAGCTACCTCCAAAGCTTAAAGATCCTGGCAGTTTTACAATCCCTTTCACAATTGGGAGTGTTGCTATTGGGAAGGCCTTGTGTGACTTGGGGGCGAGTATCAATTTGATGCCGCTTTCAATTTTGAACAAGCTTGGAGGTGGTGAAGTGAAACTAACAAGGATGGCATTGCAACTAGACGATAGATCAATCAAGCGTCCTTATGGTATTATGGAAGATGTTTTGGTTAAAGTGGATAAATTTATCTTCCCAACGGATTTTGTGATATTAGACATGGAGGATGATGCAGAAGTTCCACTTATATTGGGGATACCTTTTCTAGCAACTGGTCGTGCTTTGATAAATGTACAAAAAGGCCAGCTTCGACTCAGAGTGCAAGATGAAGAGGTTCCTTTCAATGTGTTTGAATCTATGCATCGCCCGAGTGATGAAGAGAATTGCTTCTGCATGGACATTGTGGATGTAGTGGCTAAAGAAGTCTTTGCACAACAGCACCATTCCTCTACTCTTGAGAAGGTAATCATGAACTCTATTGAAAATCTTGATGAGAAAGAGGAGAAGGAAATAGAAGACTGTTTGTGTGATTTGGAAGCTCAACCCATTCAACATGCTGTCAATACTAAGAAAGAAGAGCTCAAAAAGGATGACGTCCAAGAGAAGCTCGAGTTAGAGCTTAAACCTCTACCTCCCCACTTGAAATATATGTTCCTTGGTGAGAATGATGAAAATCCTGTCATAGTGAGCAACGTATTGTCCAAGTTGGAAGAGGAGAAACTTGTAAGGGTGCTTCGAGAGCATAAAACAGCAATTGGATGGTCCATATCAGATTTGAAAGGTATTAGTCCTGCATTTTGTATGCACAAGATCATGATGGAGGCTGAATTTAAACCGGTGGTCCAACCGCAAAGGAGGCTCAATCCTACAATGAAAGAAGTGGTAAGGAAAGAGGTGCTGAAACTCCTTGAAGCTGGAATGATATATCCGATTTCCAATAGTGCTTGGGTGAGTCTGGTACAAGTGGTTCCAAATAAAGGTGGCATGACCGTCGTGCACAACGAGAAGAATGAGTTGATCCCAACTAGAACGGTCACCGGTTGGCGAATGTGTATAGATTACCAGAAGCTAAATCAAGCTATTAGGAAGGATCACTTCCCACTTCCATTCATGGACCAGATGCCTTTCGGTCTTTGTAATACTCCTGCAACATTTCAAAGGTGCATGCTTTCCATTTTATCTGATATGGTAGAAAAGTACATTGAAGTTTTCATGGATGATTTTTCTGTTTTCGGTTCCTCTTATGATAATTGTTTGTCTAACCTTGATGCTGTGTTAAATAGGTGCATGGACACCAATTTAGCCTTAAATTGGGAGAAGTGTCATTTTATGGTGCAGGAAGGCATTGTGCTTGGTCACAAAATTTCAGCTAAGGGGATCGAAGTGGATAAATCCAAGATTGATGTGATTGAGAAACTACCTCCACCAGTGAATGTCAAGGGTGTGAGGAGTTTTCTTGGGCATGCAGGCTTTTACCAGCGGTTCATCCAAGACTTCTCAAAGATAGCCAAGCCGTTGTGTAGCCTTTTGAACAAGGACACACCATTTGTGTTTGATACTGCTTGCCTTGCCTCTTTTCAAATTTTGAAAGGAAAATTGATCACCGCTCCCATCCTTGTTGCACCCAACTGGGAGTCACCATTTGAATTAATGTGTGATGCCAGTGACTACGCAGTTGGGGCAGTTTTGGGACAACGGAGGGAGAAGTTTTTCCTTGCCATTCACTATGCTAGCAAGGTTCTCAATGAGAACCAAATAAATTATGCAACAACTGAAAAAGAGTTGATGGCCATAGTGTTTGTATTGGAAAAATTTCGTTCATACTTGATTGGTTCACAAGTCACTGTTTTTACTGATCATGCTGCAATTAAATATTTGTTGACTAAGTTAGATTCAAAACCAAGACTCATAAGGTGTATTCTATTGTTGCAGGAATTTGACTTAGTCATTAAGGACAAAAAGGGTAGCAAAAATTTGGTGGCTGACCACTTATCTCGGTTGGTGAATGAAGAGGTTACTGCAGAAGAAAAAGACATTTGGGATGAGTTCCCGGATGAGGCCTTATTTCTGGTGCATGAAAGACCATGGTTTGCCGACATGGCAAACTTCAAGGCAGCCAACATTGTTCCAGAGCACCTCACTTGGCAACAAAAGAAAAAATTCTTCCGGGATGCCAACCATTTCATGTGGGATGACCCATTTCCGTTCAAGGTTGGACCGAATGGCTTATGGAGGAGGTGTGTTAGTCAAGAGGAAGCAAGGAATATTTTGTGACATTGCCATAACTCTCCATATGGTGGACATTACAATGGGGATATGACAGCTGCAAAGGTCCTCCAATCTGGGCTCTTTTGGCCCTCAATCTTCAAGGACTCTTACAATCATGTGAAGAGTTGTGACAAGTGCCAAAGGACCGGGAACATTTCAAAAAGGGATGAGATGCCACTGCAAAACATATTGGAGGTTGAAGTGTTTGATTGCTAGGGCATAGATTTTATGGGTCCACTCCCACCTTCATTCTCCAATCAATATATCTTGGTGGCGGTGGACTATGTTTCCAAATGGGTGGAGGCCATTGTAACACTGAAGAATGATGCCCAGATAGTGATTAAGTTCATCAAGAAGAACATTTTTGCCCGGTTCGGTGTCCCAAGGGTCCTTATAAGTGATGGGGGATCTCACTTTTGCAACTCACAACTGAAAAATGTGTTGACCAAGTATGATGTGAGGCATAAGGTGGCATCCCCATATCACCCGCAAACAAATGGGCAAGTGGAGGTCTCTAACCGGGAGATTAAGTGGATTCTGGAAAAAAAATGTGGCCACTTCAAGAAAAGATTGGGCAAAGAAGCTTGACGATGCCTTGTGGGCTTACCGGACTACATTGAAAACTTCTATGTGGTTATCTCCGTTTCAGATGGTCTATGGGAAGGCATGTCATCTACCTGTAGAGTTGGAGCATCGAGACTTTTGGGCATTGAAGTTCTTGAATTTTGATGCCACTCTGGCGGGTGAGAAAAGAGTCAATCAGCTGCATGAATTAGAGGAGATGCGCCTTAATGCATATGAGAATGCAGCTATTTACAAGCAGCGAGTCGAGACCTACCATGACAAGAAGATCGTGATGAAAACATTTTAGTCGGGACAACAAGTTCTATTATTCAATTCCCGGTTGAGATTGTTTCTGGGCAAGTTAAGGTCTAAGTGGTCGGGACCGTTCATTGTCAAAGAAGTCTCACCTCATGGAGCTGTAGAAGTGGAGGATCCTACTTCAAAAAGGACCTTCAAAGTCAATGGCCAAAGGCTCAAGGCCTACTTGGGTGGTGACATCGAGAGATTGATCACAGTTGTGCGCCTTCATGATCCTTGAGATCACCTACCCGTCAAGCTAGTGACGTTAAAGAAGCGCTTATTGGGAGGCAACCCAAGTTTTATTTTCCTTTTCCATTTGTTTTTGATTTTTACTCTTGAATAATTTGAGAAGATCAAGAGGAAAAAGATCATAAACTAATAAATGTATTAAGTGTTTTCAGTGCAAGAAGGAAGGAGAAGCAAAAAGGGCAAGGACAAGCAAAGTCAGCAACCATCACACCCAGGCCGTGACACTGGTCACGGCCGTGATGAGCCAGTCATGAAGATTAGAAAGGATCACGCCCCAGCCGTGATACCCATCACGGGGGTGATGAGAGGACCCTGAAGATCAGAGAGCATCACGGCCTAGCCGTGATGGAGGTCACGGCCGTGACAGGCCAACCCCTATGGACCAGAATTGATCACAGCCTGCCCGTGATAAGCATCACGGTCGTGACCCAATTTTCATGCAATTCCTTCTGACTAAGCATGTGAGCCAACACCCGCTGCCGCCTTGGTAAGTTGTTCCATTTTTCTCCTCTCTCCGACTTGATCATTTACATTGGGGACAATATAAGTTTTTAAGCTTGGGGTAGGGGTACTTTTGTACACTTTTACATTTTGCATGTTGCATTCATATAGGCATAGTTTTGCATGGTCACATGACTCGATTGCCCCTGATTAGATTTTGCATCCAATTGCGAGAACTTAGTGCCAAATAAATTGGGATAGTGAATTTTTGAACCCAATTTTTTTTTTATTCTTGTGATAAGGCTACAAATAAAAATGTTTGAGATGATCCTTGATAGTTGATAATTAGCATGTGGTTCTGTAGACTTGTGTTTCTCATTGATTCTTGAACTACTAAAATGTGAGATTTTGAGTCAAAAAGGGGTACTCACTAAATCTACCCCATTCTTTTTTATAGTGTTATTCCTCTTGGTTTGTATTCTCTAGAACTTGACTTAAAGCCGTTTTGAAGCTTAGAAATTTTTGAAAACATTTTTAAAAATGATTGAGGCACTAGGTATTTTTCCGGCCTTCTGAGCTTTGAATGACTAAATGTTACCCCTTAGTTGCCCAATTTTGAGCCTGAAAGAATAAAATACTTTTCTTGGTACCTTGAAATGCTTTGATAAATGATGTTTGATAGGAGACCTTCTAAAGTATTGCACAAAAGGGTAAAAAGGTAGTTGAAAAAGTATGGGATGAGCAAGTTGGAAAATATTTCTCTTGAGCTGAAAATTCTCCCATTCTCCAAATAAAAGAAAAAAAAAAGGAAAAGAAAAAAAAAGAAATGTATAGAGAAGGGGATGACAAAAGAAAGTGAGAAATAAAAGAAAATAAAAAGAAAGAAAGAAAAGTGGAAATGTGAATCGAAACCCAAAAAGGTATTTTAGAAGGTGTCATGTTTTGTAATGCCTGATATTTTGTGTAGCCTTTTGAAATTTCCTTTTCTTGATTTCCCCACCTAACGACTAATCCCATGGCCCCGTTACAACCAAAGTAAAGACCTCTTGATTCTAATGTGTTTTCATTAATAAAGTAGAGATTTGGTTGATAGTCAAGCTTATGGTAGAATTCATTCCTTGAGGAAATTGAGCAAATTGTCATATATCCTTAAACACTTGAGTGAGGCAAGAAAGAGTGCCCGAATCAGTGAGAATATGAGTCTAGGAAACCTAAGCTTCTAATTGGGCTTGAAATTGATTGTCTCTTGTTGAATTATTTGAAATGTCTGTTACTAGGATTAGTTACTCGAGTTCTTGGTTCACTATCCATGTTCTGATTATTTATATCTTATGGCCTTAGTGATTGCTTGAGGACAAGCAAATGAATAAGCTTGGGGTGATTTGATAGTGTGATTTTACATCATAATTCATGTACATTTTTTGCATGCATTTTCATATAGTTTAGGCATATTTAAATTGATCTTTAGTTAGATTTTACCTTGGAACGGGTAAGGCGGTTTCGTGGTGTTATTTTGCAGGAATTAAAGAGAAAATGCTAAAAATTGACCATGATGGAGCTTTGATGAAGATAGAGCTTGAAAGGTGAAGAAAATGAGCCAAACAGAGCCCATCACGGCCATGATCGAGCAAAACTGAAGAAGAGAGAAGGTAAAAGTCAGAAGCTGTCACGGCCTAGCCGTGATGACCATCACGGCCGTGACATGTTAATTGAGTCAGACCCCTTCTAGGCAGAATCTGTCACGGCCAGGCCGTGATGCCCATCACGGCCGTGACAGACCAACTGGTGAAGTCAGAAGCAATCACAGCCTAGCCGTGATGAGTGTCACGACCGTGACAAACATATTTTGAAAGCGCGCCCAAGGCAGAACCCGTCACGGCCTGGCCGTGATGGCCATCACGGCCGTGACGTGCATCTGATTTATAAAAAGGCATCAGGGTAGAACGAAAAAGAGCTCTCTCTGGACCAGACTTGAACCCTAGAACAACTTCTACCCTAAAAGAGACATCTTCTCTGCACCAGGGGACTGCTGTGGCTGCTGTGGAGTGCTCCCATGGAGTTCCTTCTTCCCCTCATCTCTATTTCTCTGGTTTTAGTTTTCTTTGTAATCATGAGTAGCTAAATCCCTCTTTGTTGGGATTAGATGTAATTGAATCGAATATCATGTAATTGCTTTGAATTATCAATCTGTGTTTATGCCTTCGTATTAGTGCTTAATTCCTACGCTTAATGCCTTTTGTGGTTTGATCACCCATAAACTGATTTTGAAATTTGATTTGCAATAGGGACGTTCTTATCAATTCTTGATCTGGAATTAATCACCTAGTAAACCTTGTATCTAAGAATGGATTTTGGTTTATTAGTAATCGTGTAATCCCTACTCTTAATGCAAATTCACTAGTTAGGCCACCTAAGGAATTCGGGTTTAATTAGGGGATTTAGGCTCTTGTCATCTGAGGAATCATGGCTTGAGTAATCTAGTGGATTGATTTTAATATTTGAATGCATAAACTGGATTGGTGTTCTTGATAATTGCATGAAGCTAAGGTTTAGTGAAGTCTAGTCCCAACATCTTTATCATATTTGAAAACCACCTTTTTCTGCACTCCAAGTATTTGATAAAAAACCAAAAAGAGTTTGTTCCTTTTCTTTTGTTTGTTTTGGGCTTGATAATTAGTATAGAACTCCCTTCAATCCAAAGATTCGCTTAGATAGTAATTGATTCGGTACGTGATAGTACTTGTCTCAGTCCTCGTGGGAACGATATCGGTCTCACCACCGTATTACTTGTACGACTAGGTATACTTGCCTAGATTCGTAATCAACAAGAAGGAAAGTCCGAAAGCAACCTTTGGTACAACAGAGAAGTGACAGTTCTACTTTGAGCATTCCTCTGATAATCAAAAGCACTTCTCAGTGAAGCATATCAAGTTATCAGTCTCAACGGATCCAAGCATTTAATGCTAAGTCTAAACGGATACAATTTGAAGACCGTTGAAGAAGATCAAGACAGAGAAGCACTTCAGCTATATATATACTTGAAGAACTTCAAGAAGATATATAGATATACAATAACATATATATACAAACATATACAAGCTCTGATATCATAAGTACAGAAACTCTGTTGAAATTGTAAAAAAAGTTTACGTGTAAATCTTGTTGATCTTAAACTTTCAAATCCTCACACATAGTGAGTTCTTAGATCAAAGTTGTAAACCTCTTTGTTAGAGTTAGAGCCTAAAGAGGCATGGTAGAGAAAGAATACTTGTAGCCTGAAGAGGTGTTGAATACTTGTAATATATTTGGAGAATAGTGGATAAAACCTTCAGGTAGAAGGAGCTGGACGTAGCTCTTGGTTGGAAGAGAGTGAACGGGATAAAACTCTTGTGTGATTCTTCTAACCCTTATCTTTTACAATTTTTCGTTATACTAACCGTGGGGTTTTGAATCTGAGTTTGTTAACTCTTCAAAAACATTTTCCTATTTGTGTGCTGTTTATTTTGATCTGCTTGTAAAAGTGTTTGAGAAAAGGCTTTTTCAAAAATCTTTTAAGAAACACAATTCAACCCCCTTCTTGTGTTTCCCTGTGTCAACTGCAATATAGACATGTTATCAAAGGAAGGGGTCATGGGTTACCCTTCATCTTACGCTACCCCCAAGCCTACATACTCATACTATTCCTTCTCCCCATACCTGGTATGAAGATTCCCAAACGATAACGTTGGCAAACTAGACACGTTCCCTCGAGCGGCTTGACAAGTTCCCCAAGCCTTGACCAAACAAGAAGAAGACAACTAATTAGTCTCTAGATCTAATAATAGAAAAGATACTAAGAGATAGGGAAGACAACGTTACCTCAAACTATACTAGTGCGCTACTATTCTCCCAAAACTAGAGCAAGAACACCAAGAATTTCAAGGGGTTTAACGGAAGAAAGAGGGAAGAGGTTTCTGCCACACTAGGATTGCCCAATGTGCCAAAATAGGGTTTCACACGAAAACCCTCGCGCTACTACCTCCTATTTAAAGACCCAGACCTAAGCACGGTCGTGCTCCTTGATGAGCACGAGCATACTTAGTGTCAGCGAGACGCGGTCCTGCGTTAAGCACGGTCGTGCTCCCTAATGAGCACGATCGAGCTTGTGACTCAGATAGTCACAAGAAGCGCCTAATAGGCACGGGCATGCTGGACATGAGTATGGCCGTGATCATGTACCGGAAAGGGATTTTAAACCGAGAAATCCCACTTAGCCCTCCAACAACAACACTAAGCTAAGTCCTAAGGCTTCACCAAACAAACAAGGCACTCACAGAAGCATTTAACGAAAAACGGGGTGTTACATTTAGCATAAGTTGAGCTTGTCCATTCTCTAGATGTTACCATTGCTCTTAATGCATCTTTTTGAGCCAATATAATTTGCAATGCAATGAAACTAATGGCAAAGCGGGTTGAGGCTGGACGAAGTATTTCATTTCCACCTGTATGCTTCCTAATTAAATACAATGAATAACAATGATTATATATATATATATATATATATATATATATATATATATATTTGGTAATTTTTGAAGCATGTGTCACAGCTTCATTTACTTCCTCTAATTTTCCAATGGCATGCAACATCAAATTAATGCAATGTGCTGCACAAGGAGACCAATATAACTTTGGAAACTAAACTTCCAATAACCTGCTAGCAGCAACATAATTTGCAACATTATGTCACAATGTGAACAATGTTTTCTGCGCCAACAAATAATATCAACTCCTTGAAAAGCCTATACAACATTTCTGTAATTTTGGAAGCATTATAAGCATCAACAGACTTCAGAAAACAGTTTCTTTAGGACAATAAACCAAAAAGTTAATGAGAGTTCGCCTGCAACGATCAGTCCACCCATCTGCCATAAGAGTACATGCAGTTACCTTCCAAATATTTCGGTAACTGTCAACAAGTTTCATCACATCATCAACCCACTTATTTAACAAATGCCCACGAACTCTATAAAAATTTGGACCTTTATACCCGGCACCCATGCCATAACACTTTTCTATCACTCCTTTACTTTGCATAACACTTTTTATGGTAGGTTGAGCTCCAGGAGTTGTTCTAGGCATGAAATAATTAACAATTTGACCAGTATTCTTCTTTTCCTTCTGAGATGTGGTAGGTGCTGCAGAATTTGTTGGTTGTTGCACCTGTTCTTAGACTTGTTCATCAATAGGACTACTATCCTCATATTCTTCTTGCACTTTCCTTTTCTTATTCCTACATTCATCAATACTTTGTTTCATTTGATGCCGAATATCTGCAGAAACCTTCTTGCATGGTTCAACCTGTCCTTTTTCTCCAGTCAAGTGAAACTTGAATCGATTAATGCCACATCCCCTTATAATCTTATCACAATAGAGACACAGCAAAACAGTTTTCCCACTCTCTTCAACGAGTTGTTTGCAACGTCCCTAAGCAGAATTAGTTTTCGCCCTAATATGTTTCTGATTAGATGATGCTTCTTGTGATGTCGGTTGTGGTTCAAGTTCAGTAGACATCTCTGACTGAAAAACAATTCAATAGCAACCAACAACAATATATTTATTTCTATCACAACAATATCAAAGCATAATATAACCAACAAATAAAAAAAATATTTGTATTCTTCTAAACCCTAAATATATTTATTTCTATCACAACAATATCAAAGCATAATATAACCAACATCAAACTAGATTAGTGGCAGTGAAACTAATCTAGTTTCTATCACAAGTACAACAAATAAAAAATTATATTTGTATTAATCTATCAATCTGGTTTCAAAGTATATATTTACAGGGATTAAGCATTAAGGGATAGGGGAGAAACTAAGTAGTAAGAAACTAATAAACTAAGAATCACTTACAGGGAAGATGAAGGGGGAGAACGCGTCGCGTGTTCTAGGAGCTGCACGCGGCGACGACGACGAAGGCGTATGACAGAGGGAAGTGCGGCGCAGGGCGGAGGAGGTGTGGTGCAAGTTGGACGGTGGTCAAGGTGGCTTTGGCCTTTGGGGAATATGCAATCCCTAAATGAAAAACCCTATCTGCTATGTATGTACGACTTTGAAAAGTCCCCCCATCCGTTTTTTTATTTTTATTTTCCAAAAAACCATGCAAAACGACACTATTTTGGCACTGGAATTTTTTTAAAAAAAAATGGTAAAGACCCACCTGGTTCAGTACCACTCGACCGGGTCACCGAGTTTCATCAAAACCGACCGGTCGAACCGGTTTCTGACGGGGTCGATGTCCTAAGCGGTCCAACATCCTAACCGGACCGGCTTGGTGAGTGGTTCCCGGGGAAACCGGTTGAACCGGTCGGTCCGGTCCGAGTTTTATAACACTGGTCGCGGTAGAGCCAGATGAAGGGAACTGTGGGCCCAACGGCCAAGATGGCAAAGCAAGAGCTTTAGGTCTAAAAAAAAATTACTTACTAGTTAGTAGTTACTATATAGTAATTTAATAAATGATTTTTTATCCAAAAAATCGAAAAGATAAACTTTAAATAAAAATTTAACAATTTTAACAAATTATTGATATTAAAATAAAAAGGCCTCATCAAGTTTACTCTATGCCTAAAGAGATGGTTGGTCGGCCCTACACGAAGGTGTTAGCAAACACTGAGCCACTGAGAAGTTGTTCGTGGCGGATGAGGCATTGGCGCGTCGGAGCTATCACGACGGAGCCATTCGATTTCGCATCGGAGCCGTCATTAATTGTCACCATGTTGGTGATTGGAAAACTGCATAGTGATTTAATGTTCCTTTATAAAATAATTGAAGCCAAGTTCCACAATTAATTGAGTAGACGAGGAATCAAGCTGGAATGGCCAAACTAAGTTAATGGATAAACTAAGGGTCTTGATTTTAATACCCCATCAATTAAACTCTCCACCTCTCACCTCCATTTTTTTTAAATTTATTCTCTCAAATACCCTTTTCTCTTTCTCCTTCTCCTTCTTCCCACTACACTCTTCCCCTTCCCACCACCTCCTTTTCTTCTTCTTCATGCCATGCACTTTCCCTTTCCCATTCCAAACCGTATGTGTTATGGAATTTTTATAACACATGAAAAATAAGTTTTCGAGTGATGTTATAAATTTTTTTAACATATACGGAAACTAAGTTTCCATGTGTTATAAAAAATTTTAACACACTCAAACTTAGTTTTCATGTATTATGAATTTTTTATAACACATGAAAATTTAGTTTTCGTGTGTGTTGAAAAATTTGAGCATACACGAAAACTTAGTTTTCGTATGTGTTATGAAATTTTTATAACACATGGAAACTAGTGTGTTAAATTTTTTATAACATATGAAAACTTAGTTTATGTGTGTTAAAAAAATTTATAACAATACACATAAACTTAGTTTTCATGTGTTATAAAAATTTCATAACATTGTTAAAAATTTTCAGCAGAAACGTAAACTAACTTTTCATGTGTTATAAAAAATTTCATAACATATAGAAATTAAGTTTACAAGTGTGTTAAAAAAAATTATAACACATGAAAATTAAGTTTCCAAGTGTGTTAAAAAAATTATAACACATAAAAACTTAATTTCCGGGTGTTTCTGTGTGTAACAACGCACGGAAACTTAGGGTCTGTTTCATTACTGTTTTACAAAACTGTTTTTTTTTTTTTCTAGTAGAACAAAAGAATAAAAAAATATGTTTGAGAATAGTGTTTTATGAAAATTAATTTTGAAAACAAGTTTTGTTTTTTAGTTTTTAGGTTAAAGTAATATTTTGGTCCTTATACGTGTCAGTGATTTTCAATTTGGTCCCTATACGTAAAAAGTTATCAATTTGGTTTCTATACGTGACACTGGTTTTCAATTTGTTCCTCACAGCTAATTGGTCCCTATATAAGAGGACCAAATTGCAAATTATTGTCACATGTAGGGACCGATTCAACAAAAAAAATTTGAAATCGATCCCTAAATGTGACAATTATTTTCAATTTGGTCCCTATATGTGATAATAATTTGCAATTTGGTCCTCTTATATGGGGACCAATTAGTTGTGATGACCAAATTGAAAATCAGTGTCACGTATAGGGATCAAATTGATAACTTTTTACGTATAGGGACCAAATTGAAAATCAATAACACATATAGGAACCAAAATATTACTTTAACCTAGTTTTTAAAACAGAAATTAGAGAACATCCCCATGATGTTTTGGCTTGGTTTTATGATTTTCTATTCTCAAAACATGAGAAACACGGAGAACATGCCAAATTCATTAAAGGCAATCACGTAATTATTGGATCATCCAAAATACTAACCCTCATTCGTTTCTCTCTTTCTTCACAGAAGCCCTTCGTCTTCTTTTTCATCTCAGCAACACCCACCTTTTTCCCCTACCACAGCCGCTCACCACCACCATCTAGTAACCGTGATCTACCACATATTCCGCTGTAAACCAGTCGATCAAAGTCGCTGATCCCAGTCTTAGCAGCGCGACGACCACCGTACTCAACCATTCAGATCGCACGCAACTGCACCGCCGCCTAAATCTGCTGCAACTACCTCAAGCCAGACCACCACGAGCTCTGTCTAGCCATCCTACTCGCCCACCTTAACCAGCCATATCCCTTCTTTATTTTTAGTTTATCTCCCTTCTTCCTCACCACACAGCAATGGCTATAAATAAACAAACCACAACACCGACCTTCGTCAGCAGTTTCTTAGTTTTCTCAGATCTCACCATTTTTTGTTGCACTCGATTTGTCTTGTCCATTATTTCTTTTTTCTTTTTAATTGTTGATTATCTGCTTGACCAAAATGTGCATCCACTATGATTCTCTATTTCTCTAGCCATAGCACAGAGAATACAAAAAGATGCAATAGTAGCAATACCAATCGGTTCCTCTGGACTGGTATAGTTCTTTATCAATGGATTCTTGCTATTTCTCGTAGGCTCCACAATTTATAACCTTCAAAAGCTTTTCATTTAGGTTTTACTTGTTATTTCTTAAAATCAAGGTAGCTGGTAAGCGACTCTGGAGAAGGGACTGGTGGGGGAAGGGTGGAGGAAGAAGCCAAGAAGGAGGAGAATTTTTCTATTTTACATAATTAAAAAATCATAAACAAAGTTAATATATATATATATATATATATATATATATTGAATTATAAAAACATATTTTCAAAATAAGTTTACCAAACAGATTTTTTGTTTTCTAGGTTTTAAATCTGTTTTATAAAATAATATTATCAAACAAACTTTTTCTGCCTTTGTTTTAGAAAATAATTTTTAGAAATTACTCTAGAAAATAGTTTTTAAAAACAAAAAAATCATAACACAATCAAACATGCCCTTAGTTTCCATGTGTTATGAAATTTTTTATAACACATGGAAACTTAGTTTTCGTATGTTATTGCAAGACTCAAGGTAAGGATTTTCTATAATTTTAAAAAAATGGTTTAAGAAAAAGGTTATTTTCGATTTAGGAGTTGTTGTCTTTTCAATATTGAAGTATGTACATAGGAGAAGAAGAAAAGAGGTGGGAAGGGGAAGGGTGTAGTGGGGAGAAGGAGAAGGAGAAGGAGAAGGAGAAGGAGGGAAGGGTATTTGGGGAATAAATTTAAAAAAATGGAGGTGGGTGGTGGGGAGATTAATTGATGGGGTAATAAAATTTGCTAAAATATGCGTAATTCAATTTAAAATAACAATGTTCATACAAATAGATGTTAAGAAAGCATCACAACATTATCCAATTACAAAAGCTACTAACAAAAGTAATCAAATACATTTAGCAATTACTATATATATATATAAAAAATAAATGACATTTTAGTAATTTAAGTAACGGGTGCGGGTATCCGCGGGCACGGATAGTGTGATACCCGCCCCCGCCCTGTTTATAAACGGGTATTGAAATTACCCGTTTATTTTACCCGCGGGTACCCGTTTAACTACCCACCCCATACCCGATGCAGATTTTATCCACGGATATCCACATGTACGGATAAAATTGCCATCCCTATATATATTATACAATATTGGACCAAGTATAAAGTGTGTTTTGAAGCATACGTGATTAGAGGATAGGAAGCAACTTTATGCACCATGTTTTTTACTTTTGCACTTAGTATCTCTTTTTTTTTAATAAAAAAATTAGTTGTTTAAAAATACTCTTCCCTTCAATATTCCTTTTTCCCCACCACTTATTCGAAACCTTCCTTTCCTTAGGGTATGTTTGGATTGATGGAAGGGGTGGAATGGAGGGGAATGGAAATGAATGGTATAATACTCCATTGTTTGGTTTGGACAAAAGAGGACGAAATGGAATGGAAAGCAATGGAACTCATTCCATCCTATTCCATTATATACCTTCACTTTTCTTCCCTCCCAAATTGGGTGGAATAGAATGGAACAAAGAGTCAAAGCTTTATAAAATTAAAAAGTTATTATTATGTCCCCAGACTAGTCAATAGTCATCCTTGTGATGAACATCATTGAAACGGTGTTGTCAAGATTCATGGCCTGCATGGGACACATAATCCCTTTTGAACTCGAACACAACACAAACATTGACGCCCTTTCTTCCTCTTCCTCTTTCCTCTCCAAACCCTACCCAAACACCTTCTGCTTCTCTATCCGATCTTCTCATCCAGCGTTTAAATCTTTCACAATCTGCCAAGCTAAATGTAACCGAAATCTGGTTACCATTACTTCAATCAATTGTGCTCCCTTGGTATAATGTATATGTATACCCCTATATGGGAAGTTACACTTTGGAGGACATGGGTGGTGTTAATAGAGAGAAACAGAGAGAAAAGGAGAGGTGGACATGGATTTTTCTGGCGTCTATAGATCCATTTAGAGAAATTGGCTTTATTATCAGTGTTAATTGTTTTTCTTCTAATGGGAAGACAACTCCATTTGGTAATGATGGCTTTACTGTCTTTCCCATGATTCCATTTTGGACTTTTTATCAGTACCCTCTGGTGTATACCATTGTTCCCAGAACTATTGTATATTCTGGTGTTTTGGCCCTTTGATTTTAACAACCCATAATTTGCTGCTCTTTGCAATGGCCAACCGTGTAGAACTATAACCTGCTGTTAACGTGCAACACATTTGTTATTATAATATTTAATTCAAGGTGAGGGATATAAATGACTAACTTTTTTCTATTTTGGAATTTAAGTGTTTTTTTCATCATTGTTAGAATGTTAGTAAATAATTTTATAAAAAAAAGAATGTTAGTAAATAATTATCTATATAAGGTATAATAAATAAAATATTAGTATTTTCAAAATAAGGGTAGTAAAGAAATAAAAAAATTATAACACATTCCATTCCATCCACTATCCAAAGGAATATCCAAACAATGGAATAGAATTTTTATTCAATTCCGCTCCATTCCATTCCATTATGTTCCATTCCGTTCCATTCCATCCCCTTCCATCAATCCAAACATAGCCTAAATCCCCATTTTCTCTGTCTTGCCACCCACCTCCCCACATCTGCAACCCTAACTCCGTTGAAGCTCCATTTGCAAAATCTGAGTTGCTCAACCATTTCCACGAAGCACCACCATTTCCATCCTTCGTCTTTTGTGTTTGAGGTAACTTCTTCGTCTTCACTGACCTTTATTTATTTATTTTGTAAGTTCGTGAGTTTCTGCATCTTATGTTCTGCTTAGTTTTTGATTTTCGAATTTTGTTTTCCGCCCGCTATATAGTGAGATTTTGAGTTTAATTTTTCGGAATTATCCGAAATACATTTTTCGAGCGTTATATTCTGCGTTTTCGAGGTTTATTTTCCGGTAACAATTCGAAATACATTTTTTCGGTCGTTATTTCGGGAACTTCCGAGGTTTCGTTTTCGATAACATTCGGATTTAAGTTTCCCAGTGCAATGTCTTTCCATTCCATATTTTAGTTTCTGGAAGCGTCCGAAAATTATTTTCCAGAAGCATTTTTTTCACTTTATTCGTACTCAGATTTTATTTTCCGGAAATTATTTTGAGGTATTACATTTATTTATTTTCTGTATTTATTGGTTTTATATTTACCATGTTTTGTGGACATTTTAAAAAATAGGTTAAAATAATATTTTAGTCCCTATACATGTCGCTCATTTTTAAATTAGCCCCAATAAAAAAAATATTTTTATATTAGTCCCTACACGTGTAACTATTATCAAATAGGTCCCTGACGTTTAACGGCCGTTAATGACGATCATTAAGTTGGTCCCTACATGTGTCACTCATTTTTAAATAAATACCGGTGCCCCCGATCGGTCCTTATATGTGTCACTCATTTTTAAATTGGTCCCTATATGTGTCACTCATTTTTAAATTCGTCCCTACATATGTCACTCATTTTTAAATTAGTCCCTACGGTGAGGTTTCGCGGTGATTCGAGATCGCTCTAGCCGAGGCATGCCATGCGTTCTTCATGGTTTGCAGAGCCGTTACTGAAAAATTAGGGCATTTGTTCTAGTTTCGTACCGATTCTGGAAGGGTTGTTATGGAGAGCACAACAGCTTGCAGGCAAGCCTACTGGAATCTTCTACAACACTGGATTACACTTACAGAGTGGATATGAAATACAACAGCTTGCAGGCAAGCCTACTGGAATCACTCAGTTGGAATTTTAACCAACTTTCATATCCGATCGGAACAAATATCATTCCATGATGAACCAACTGAGTGAGTGTAATCCAGTGCTGTTGAAGATTCCAACAGGCTTGCCTGCAAGCTGTTGTGCTCTCCATAACAACCCTCCCAGAATCGATACGAAGCTCGAACAAATGCCCCAATTTTTCAATAACGGCTTTGCAAACCACGAAGAACGTGCGGAACGCCTTGGCTGGAGCGATCCTGAATCGCCACGAAATCTCGCCGTAGGTGGTAGTGTGGGCCAATCGGAAGATTGCGGCTGCTAGGGCACAATCGGGGGCAATTTGGGGAAAAGAAGAGTTGAGAGAGGGAGAGAGAAGATGGAGGAGGTGGGAGAAGGAATCTTCCGATTTAAAAATGAGTGAAACATGTAGGGACTAATTTAAAAGTGAGTGACACATATAAGGACCAATTTAAAAATGAGTGACACATATAAGGACCAATCGGGGACCCTACCATTTGTTTAAAAAATGAGTGACATATGTTGGGACCAATTTAAAAATGAGTGACACATGTAGGGACCAGTTTAAAAATGAGTGACATATGTAGGGACCAACTTAATGATCGTCATTAACGGTCGTTAAACGTCAGGGACCTATTTGGTAACAGTTGCACGTGTAGGGACTAATATAAAAATATTTTTTGTATAAGGACTAATTTAAAAATGAATGACACGTATATGGACTAAAACATTATTTTAACCAAAAAAAATATATAGTGATGGTGCGTACCACTTGGGTAACCCTACTAATAGGAATGTCAATGGGTAGGGCCTGAGTAGAATCTTATAGTATCCGCCCCCGTGCCCACTTTTTGAAAAGAATACCCGTATTCTGACCCATACCCGCCCGGGTAACAAATTAAATCTCGTACTCTCACCTGTTGGGTACCTAAGTACTCATACCTATACCCATTATCTGCATTTTAATTTACTTTGGAAAATTAATAATAAAAAAATAGTGATTAAGAATACACTCATGATTACTAGGTACACTTTCAAATTATGTGGTAATAATAGGGATAATAAAAGAAGAGTTGCTTTCGGATTATTTGAATGAGTCACTCCAGATGGATTTTTCATAATATATGATTAGGTACATACGTAAAAGCAAGCGTAATTCCTTTTATGAATTCAAAAGGTAAAACATTAAAAAAAAAAAAAAGTGTAACAATATCTGAAGAACAACATATGTATAACAACACATATAAAGAAGGAGCCAATAAATGAGGAGCATTATTGTGATCTTGAAATGAAGGAAGGTAGTGATGTGGAAGGAGGATTAGACGTTGACAAAAAAATAAAGAACCCAGAATTTGAATGTGATGGGGGGACCATGCATGAGGAACACGTGCAGTACATGGAGCAAGGACAGAACAGTAACGGTACAAATAATTTTTTACCGGTAGGCCCTGGCAACCAGGCCTGTCAGGATTATGAGTATCATCGACTGGAATTGTCAGGGTCTGGATAACCTGCGTGCGGTTTTTATATTGAAGGACCTTATTGGGACATATAAACCAGATGTAATTTTTTTATCTGAAACTTTATGTCATGCAAATAAAATTGAAGAGATTTGTGTGAAGTTTGGTTTTGATCTTTCATTCTCAGTTGATAGAGAGGGGCGTAGTAGTGGCATTGCTATTATTTGGAACCAATCATTTAATTGTCGTATTATTAATTATTCAATGAATTTCATAAACTTGGAAATTTCTGATGATGTAAGAGGAGTGTGGAGACTTACTGGTTTTTATGGCTATCCTGAGCAAACTAGAAGAAGGGACTCGGAATCTTCTCAGAAGCCTGGCCTCAATGTCAACTAATCCTTGGTGTATTGTGGGTGATTTAAATGATTTGTTGATGGCGGAAGACAAAAAAGGTAGAGTTGAGTGCCCTGCTTGGATGATAAATGGCTTCAGGGAGGCGGTTAGTGACTGCAATTTAACTGACCTACCTCTTTGCGGTTATCAGTTTACTTGGGCTAAACGTCTTGATTTCTCATAATGCAATAGAGGAAAGGCTGGATAGAGCTATGGCTTCTCAGGGGTGGCTTAATTTATTACCGAATGCTCAACTTACAAATTTATTAACCCCTATTTCAGAGCATTCTCCGTTGCTCTTATGTCGTGAGGATCGTCCTAACCTTAGATACAAGAGGAACTTTAGATTTGAGAACAGCTGGTTAGAATAGGATGGCGTAGATGAAGTGGTCCATTCTAGTTGGTGTGAGACTTCTCAGGAGGATATTATTAGCAAGCTGAAGCGCTGTAGTAGAAACTTAGAGTCCTGGAGTAAAACTATTCATGTAAACTATCGTATGGAGG
Source organism: Sophora flavescens (assembly GCA_030762895.1). NCBI lineage: Eukaryota > Viridiplantae > Streptophyta > Magnoliopsida > Fabales > Fabaceae > Sophora > Sophora flavescens. The sequence goes on from CM061063.1 coordinate 111,435,796, forward strand.
CCAACAAGTGCAAGCAGTTGATGGAGGAAAATAGAAGCAGTGATAGTCCAGATATGCCAGCACTGTTTGAGTTACAAAAAGACAAATTGGTTAAAATTCTGGTCCAAGAGGACTTATATTGGAAGCAAAGAGCCAAGGCTATTTGGCTAAGAGATGGTGATGCAAACACAAAAAATTTCCATTCTACCACCGCTACAAGGAAGAAAAGGAAGATTATTGACAAGTTGCAAAATGATAGTAATGAGTGAGTTGAGGATCAGTTTGGTCATTGTGAGCTTGCCCGGGAGTATTTTGAGGCTCTTTTCAGGATCAACAAAGTTTCTACGATCCTGTCCTTGACTCTGTTTGTCCTGTTATCTCTGAGGAGGATAATCAGTGTTTTTTGTCACCATTTATTGAAGACAAATTTAAAGCCGCTACTTTTCAGATGCACCCTGACAAGTCCCGGAGGTCAGATGGTTTGAATCCTGCTTTTTATCAATATTTTTGGAATCTTTGTGGTAAGGATGTTTTTCTGCTTGTGGTTATTGGTTAGAGGTTGGTAATTTCCCTCTCTCCCTTAATGATACCAATATTGTCCCGATTCCTAAAAATGATAATCCTTCTTCTATGAAAGATTTGAGGCCTATCTCTTTGTGTAATGTTCTATATAAGATTTTGGCTAAAGTGTTAGCTAACAGGTTGAAAAAATTTCTTCCTAAATGTAGGGAGAGGTGATCTTCATGGTATAAAAATCTGTCGTGGTGCTCCTGCTGTTAGTCATTTACTATTTGCAGATGACAGCATTTTTATATTTCAGAGCTAATGAGCAAGAATGTAATGTCATGAAATCAATCCTTTCAACTTTTGAAGCTGCATTGGGACAAGTGTAACACCTCGTTTTTCGTTAAGCGCTTTCATGTATACCTTGTTTGTTAGGAAGGTTTATGATAAGCTAAGTGGGATTTTAGGTGGGAAATCCATTTTCTTAGGTTTGTGTCTTGTGACTGTCTGAGTCATAAGCAAGACTGTGCTTAATAGAGAGCACAATCGTGCTCGTTGGGCTAGAGCGTCTCACTAATGCTAAGTTGAGCACGCCCGTGCTCAACAATGAGCACACCCGTGCTCAATGGCAGACCGCACCTCGTAGGCTCTAAGTTGAGCAAGGCCATGTTCAAGGGGGAGCACGATCGTGCTCAGGTCTGTGTCTTTAAATACAGAACAGTAATCGAGGGTTTTAGTCTAAAACCTCATTATGGCAACAACAGCCACCCTAGTGCGGCTACCAACCTTTTCTTCACTATTTTCTCTAAACCCATTGCATTGTTGGAGCATTAGAGACTCTTGGGAACGTCTAGTTCGTCGATGTTGATCCCTATAGATAATGGTTCCTTCCCTTTAGAGTTTCCTTTTCTATTATTTAGATTTGGGAACTAATTGGCTAATGTTCTTGTTTGACCAAGGATTGGAAGCAGACTGAGCCGCTTAAAAGAACGTGATCGGTTTGTCGTTTGGAGTGTTGTTGAGGAATCTTCATACCAAGTATGGGGAGAAGGATAGTGTAATCGTTAGGCAAGGGGTAGCTTAAGATGAGGGGTCCCCATAGCCCGTTATATGTTGTTATTAATTGTTATTGCTCTCATGTTATGTTTGATCATGATTATGACTAAATTGTTGTTGATGCCATGATCTGCCTGGTTGTATGAGTTAATTGTCATAGTGTTAGTTGATTAATGGTATGCCTATTGTCCGTAATCCTATATTGTATGCCAATAATGCATAACTGGTTGAATCTATATATTATATGAATATGACTGTTATGTTGTTGTTATGTATGGATTGGCTAAGTGTTGGTTGAATGAGTGATGTTGGTTATGGTTGAACGATTAATATGACTCTAATTGATTTAATAGGACTCTTAATTAACGTAACTATTAAGGGATTAATTCCCTAATATTCCATAAGATGAACTGTTAGTGAGAGGTGAGGTTTGATGCCAATTGGATTAGTCAATGGACCCTAGGATTTGATGTAAGAGCGTTAGGGAGCCACAACTCCAAAAACACGAGTTGAATCTGCCCAGAACAGTACGGCTGGCCCAGGAGCACGGTCGTGCTGAATAGGGAGCACGGGCGTGCTCCCAGTAGAATTCGGGAAGATGGTCGCGCATTGAGCAAGGCCGTGCAGGATAGTGAGCACAACCGTGCTCCACTTAAGTGGCAGCACGACAGTGCTGGGGCGAGCACTCCCGTGCTCCCCTTACTGGTCAGAACGTGAATTAAAGGTTCTAAATGGGTGTTTCACCTCAGATATCCCCAATAATGTAATAAGATACCAATCGAATAAGAAGAGCTAGATAACTTAATTAAAGATTAATTGAGATAAATAAGAATAATAAGTTGGTTAAGTATGTGCCCTTTTGGCTACCGCACGGTGATAGGCTTTGGTGCTATGTTGCCAAAATGGCCTCGATGCTTTTTGGTCGAGGTGTTGATAAGTTGAACCTTAGTGCTTTAGCTAAGGGGGCTTTAACCCAAAAAGGTTAAGGTGTTGATGTTGATGTTGGTGATAAATCTTGGGTGCTTATTGGCCCAAGCAAAAAAGGTGGTTGCCTTGTTTGTTGTTGCGGTCATGCATTCATACGTTGAAGTTGATAGTGGGGGAAGTTCAACATAGGAGATGACATCCTAGAGTACGGCGATCTGGCCAGTTCTTGGGTGATTTACCCAAGGTTTGGTAAACTGTTCGCCCCCGCGGTGGCGTACCCACATTATGGTGCGTTGGCTATCCAAGGGGTTCACCCATGGTTTGGTGGACTTCCGGCGTTGGTGCTTTTTGGTAATTGTGGATATCTAACTTCGAAGTTGCCTTCCTGAGATAGTTTGGATCCACATGCGTAACGGAGTGGCAGAGTAGTGTTGCACCGCATATCATATGTTGGTTGAGATGACATGTTGTTATGAGTATATTATGATGATGTTATATGTTGTGTATTGCTATGCTATGTTATGATGTATGTTAATCTTGCTTAACTACTTCCATGCCGTTGTGTTTACATGTTTCTTACTCCTCGTTTCTCTTTTCTGTTGTTGGCATGTTTATTCTTATGCAAAGGACGGTGAGAAGCCAGTGGGGGAGTGACTCTGAGGAGCCATGACTCTAGCTAGGATGTTTAGATGTTTTAGTTTGTTTTAGTTCCTGTTTCGTTGTATTTCGAGGATTTTATTCCAGAACAGTTACACCAGCTATGTATATGACATTGGGGTTGGGTTTCTGTTTATGGTTTATGTTTTATTTATTTTAAAACTATGTTTCTTTCCACGTTGAGATGTTACAATGTGGTATCTTTTACCCAGTTTTTTATTTTATCGAAATAAATGCATGTTTTTATATTACCTCTTTTAAATAAATGTTTTATATTAATATGTGGGGTAGAGAGTGTCACATTTAGTGGTATCAGAGCAGGTCTGTCCTATCAGGTCGTGGTATGAGTCTGTTATGAGTATGTTGTGTGCTCTTGTTTGAATTGTCTATACTTGTTATAGGCAATGATGCTTAAAGTTTGAGCCAATCGCTTTTCCTGCTTAAGTTCTCTATATTCATTGGTTGTTTGGACATGTACAGGAACTCATGGCAGGAAGAGTCAGAAACGATCAGGCAATCGTTGATGCATTGGCACTCCTTGCCAATGCCAGGTCAAGTTCAGAACAACAACAACGGAGGACCGGCTAAGTTTCAGGGTCTTGACAAGTTCCAGCGGAACAATCCGCCGTCTTTCAGAGGAGCTTATGACCCCGAGGGAGCTTTGTTGTGGTTGAGGGAGATCGATAAGATCTTCAGAGCTATGGACTGCAATGATCAGTAGCGGGTTATCTTCACTACGTTTATGCTCAATGAGGAGGCTGAGCACTGGTGGGAGAACTGTTGTCAGAGGATGGTGGCTGAGGGTACAACAGTCACCTGGGCTGTGTTCAGATATAGGTTTCTAGAGAAATATTTTCCTGCGTATGTACGTGACAAGAAAGAGATGGAATTCTTGGGGATGAAGCAGGGAAATATGTCAGTGGGCGAGTATGCGGCTAAGTTCAAGGAGCTGGCTAGGTATTACTCACCATATTAGGTCATGGTTGACGATCGGTCAAAGTGTGTCAAGTTCGAGGATGGCAGTATGAGGTTGTGTGTCGACTATCGCAGCTCAACAAGGTGACCATTAAGAATCGGTATCCCCTCCCTAGGTTTGATGATCTTATGGATCAGCTAATCGGAGTTTGCGTATTCTCGAAGATAAATTTAAGGTCAAGGTACCATCAGATTCGGGTTAAGTCTGAGGACATCCCGAAGACAGCGTTTAGGACGCGTTATGGTCACTATGAGTACTTGGTTATGCCCTTCGGTGTGACCAATGCTATTGCTGTGTTCATGGACTACATGAACAAGACCTTTCACCCTTACTTGGATAAGTTTGTGGTGGTTTTCATAGATGACATCTTAGTGTACTCCAAGACCAAGGAGGAATATGAGGAGCACTTGAGGGTTGTCTTGCAAACCCTTAAGGAAAAGCAGTTGTATGCTAAGTTGTCTAAGTGTGAGTTATGGCTAGAAGAGGTGAGTTTCTTAGGACACGTCATCTCTAAAGGTGGGATAGCCGTGGACCCGGCTAAGGTAGAGACGGTGCTCCAGTGGGAAGCGCCGAAGTCAGTAACTGAGATTAGGAGTTTCTTGGGTTTAACAGGGTATTATAGGAGGTTCATAGAAGGTTTCTCTAAGTTAGCTTTACCCTTAACCCGAATCACCAAGAAGTGACAGTTGTTTGTGTGGGACTCTAAGTGTGAGGAAAGTTTCCAAACCCTTAAGGATATGTTAACATCAGCACCAGTGTTAGTTTTACCAGACCCTAGTAAACCTTTCGTAGTATACTGTGATGCATCAAAGCAAGGTTTAGGTGGAGTTTTGATGCAAGATGGTAAGGTGGTGGCTTACGCTCTTAGGCAGTTGAAAACCCATGAGAAGAACTACCCTACCCATGACCTAGAGTTAGGAGCTATGGTTTTTGCCTTAAAGATCTGGAGGCATTACCTTTATGGAGCAAAGTTTGAGGTCTTTAGTGATCATAAGAGTTTGAAGTATCTCTTTGATCAAAAAGAGTTGAATATGAGGCAGCGTAGGTGGATCGAGTTTTTAAAGGATTATGAGTTTGATCTGATCTACCACCCAGGAAAGACCAATGTAGTGGTTGATGCCTTAAGTAGGAAAACCTTGCACGTCTCCGCTTTGATGGTTAGGGAGATAGATCTGATTGAGGAGTTTAGAGACCTGAGTTTAGCTTGGGAAGTTACCCCTAAGAGCATTAGGTTTGGAACCTTAAAGGTTACCAAGAGTTTGATGGATCAAGTTAGAGAGGGTCAGAAGACAGACCAGATTCTCTTAGACCAGAGAGAGATGCTCTCTCAGGGTAGAAATATTAGCTTTAAGGAAGGAAGTGATGGAGCTTTGAGGTTCAAAGATAGAGTCTGTATACCAGACGTCCCGGAGCTTAGAAAGTTGATCCTTGAAGAAGGACATAGGAGTGGACTGAGTGTGCACCCAGGTGCCACTAAGATATATCAGGATCCTAAGAGGATGTTTTGGTGGCCTAGGATGAAGAAAGATGTGACTAAGTTTTTGTATGCTTGTTTAGTGTGCAAAAAGGCTAAGATAGAACACCAGAAGCCATCAGGTAAGTTGCAGCCGTTAAGTATCCTAGAATGGAAATGGGACAATATCTCCATGGATTTTGTGTCTAGACTCCCTAGGACTCCAACTGGTTTTGAGGCTATATGGGTTGTTGTGGATAGATTGACTAAGTCCGCCCATTTCATCCCTATGAACATGGAGTATCCTTTAGAAAAGTTGGCCAAGTTGTACATCAAAGAGATAGTTAGGCTACATGGTGCACCTTCTAGCATAGTATCTGATAGAGACCCGAGGTTTACCTCTAGGTTTTGCAATAGTTTGCAAGAGGCCTTAGGAACGAAGCTTAGGCTTAGTTCAGCTTATCACCCTCAGATTGATGGTCATTCTGAGAGAACCATCCAGTCCTTAGAGGACTTGCTTAGAGCTTGTGTATTAGAGCAGTCGGGTAGTTGGGACAAGTTATTGTCCCTGATAGAGTTTACCTACAACAATAGTTTCCATTCCAGTATTGGGATGACACCTTATGAAGCTCTTTACGGAAGGAGATGTAGGACACCCTTGTGTTGGAGTGAACCTGGTGATAGTGTTGTGTTAGGACCCAAGGTGGTGCAAGAAACCACAGATAAAGTGAGGATGATTCAGGAAAAGATGAAAGTGGCACAGAGTAGGCAAAAGAGCTACCATGACAAAAGGAGGAAGGCACTCGAATTCAGGGAAGTTGACCATGTGTTCTTGAGAGTTACCCCAACAACTAGGTTAGTAGAGTAATGAAATCGAAGAAACTTACTCCTAGTTTCATTGGTCCTTACCAAATTCTAAAAAGAGTTGGCGAAGTCGCCTACCAAATAGTTTTACCACCGTTCTTGTCCAATCTTCATAGTGTCTTTCATGTGTCATAACTCAACGTATGTTCATGACCCTAATCACGTGATAGTCCCCGATACCGTACAGTTAAAAGAGAACTTGACTTTTGAGGTATTACCCCTTCGAGACGAGGATATGAGGGTGAAGCAGCTAAGGGGCAAAGAGATTCCTTTGGTCAAAGTCATTTGGAGTGGGGCTACTGAGGAAAATGCTACATGGGAGCCAGAAAGAAAGATGATGGAGTTATATCCGCACCTTTTAAATCGAGGTGAGTAGAAATTTCAAGGACGAAATTTTTATAAGGGGGGTGGAGTTGTAACACCCCATTATTCGTTAACCGCTTTCATGTATGCCTTGTTTGTTAGGAAGGTTTAGAATAAGCTAAGTGGGATTTTAGGTGGGAAATCCCTTTTCTTAGGCTTGTGTCTTGTGACTGTCTGAGTCACAAGCACGGCCGTGCTTAATAGAGAGCACGACCGTGCTAGTTGGGCTAGCGCGTCTCGCTGACGCTAAGTTGAGCACGCCCATGCTCAACAGTGAGCACGCCCATGCTCAATGACAGACCGCGCCTCGTCAACGCTAAGTTGACCAAGGCCGTGCTCAAGAGGGAGCACGACCGTGCTCAGGTCTGTGTCTTTAAATAGAAAACAATAACCGAGGGTTTTAGTCTAAAACCCCATTTTGGCAACAGAAGCCACCCTATTGCGGCTACCAACATTTTCTTCCCTATTTTCTCTAAACCCATTGCATTGTTGGAGCTTTGAAGACTCTTGGGAACGTCTAGTTCGTCGGTGTTGATCCCTATAGGTAACGGTTCCTTCCCTTTAGAGTTTCCTTTTCTATTATTTAGATTTGGGAACTAATTGGGTAATGTTCTTGTTTGACCAAGGCTTGGAAGCAGACTGAGCCGCTTAAGGGAACGTGATTGGTTTATCGTTTGGAGTGTTGTTGAGGAATCTTCATACCAGGTATGGGGAGAAGGATAGTGTAATCATTAGGTAAGGGGGTAGCGTAAAATTAGGGGTCCCCATAGCCGGTTGTATGTTGTTATTAATTGTTATTGCATGTTATGTTTGATTATGACTATGCCTAAACTGTTGTCGATGCCATGATCTGCCTGCCTGATTAATGGTATGCCTATTATCCGTAATCATTGAGCACGACCATGCAGGACAGTGAGCACAATCGTGCTCCACTTAAGTGGCATCACGACTGTGCTGGGGTGGGCACGTGTGTGCTCCCCTTACTGGTTAGAATGTGAATTAAAGGTTCTAAAGGGGTGTTTCACCCCAGATATCCCCAATAATGTAATAAGATACCAATCGAATAAGAAGAGCTAGATAACTTAATTAAAGATTAATTAAGATAAATAAGAATAATAAGTTGGTTAAGCCGGTGTCCATTGGGCTACCGGACGGTAATAGGCTTTGGTGCTTTTTGGCCAAAGTGGCCTCGATGCTTTTTGGTCGAGATTTTGTTAAGTTTAATCTTAGTGCTTTTTGGCTAAGGGGACCTTAACCCATAAAGGTTAAGGTGTTGATGTTGATGTTGGTGATAAGTATTGGGTGCTTATTGGCCCAAACAAAGGAGGTGGTTGCCTTGTTTGTTGTTGTGCTCATGCATTCATACGTTGAAGTTGATAGGGGGAAGTTCAACATAGGGGAAGTCGTCCTAGAGTACGACGATCTAGCCATGTCTCGGGTGGTTTACCCAAGGTTTGGTAAACCGTGAGCCCCCGCGGTGGCGTACCCACGTTATGGTGCGTTGGCTATCCATGGTGTTCACTCATGGTTTGGTGTACTGTCGGCGTTGGTGCTTTTTGGCAATTGTGGATATGTAACTCCGAAGTTTCCTTCCTGAGATAGTTTGGATCCACATGCATAACGGAGTAGCGGAGTAGTGTTGCACCGCATATCATATGTTGGTTGAGATGACATGTTGTTATGAGTATATTATGATGATGTTATATGTTGTGTATTGCTATGTTATGTTATGATGTATGTTCATCTTGCTTAACTACTTCCATGCCGTTCTGTTGACATGATTTCTTACTCCCAGTTTCTCTTTTCTGTTGTTGGCATGTTTATCCTTATGCAAAGGACAGTGAGCAGCCAGTGGAGGGGTGACTCTGAGGAGCCGTGACTCTAGCTTGGATGTTTAGATGTTTTAGTTTGTTTTAGTTCCAGTTTCTTTCTATTCCGAGGATTTTATTCCAGAACGGTTATATCAGCTTTGTATGTGACATCGGGGTTGGGTATATGTTTATGGTTTGTGTTTTATTTATTTTAAAACTGTTTCTTTCCGCGTTGAGATGTTACAATGTGGTATCTTTTACCCAGTTTTTATTTAATTGAAATAAATGCATGTTTTTATACTACCTCTTTTAAATAAATGTTTTATATTAATATGCGGGGTAGAGGGTGTCACAACAAGCCATAAATTTTAGCAAGTCAGAGATTTATTATAGCAGAAATGTGTCAAAAGAGAAGTGTGTTGCCCTCTCAAATCTTCTGGGTGTTCGTGCTAGTCTAGGCACAGGTAATTACCTGGGGCTACCATCCATGATTGGCAGAAAGAAAACAGCCACTTTCAATTATCTGAAGGATAGGGTGTGGAAGAAGTTTAATTCTTGAAGTGGCAGATCATTGTCAAAAGCAGGTAGGGAGGTCATGATTAAATCTGTCATCCAAGAAATTCCATCCTATTGTATGAGTGTCTTTCTCATTCCCACTTTCTTGGCTGAGGAAATAGAGAGGATGATGAACTCTTTCTGGTGGGGATCGAATAAAAGGGATGGTCGTGGCATAAATTGGTTGAGATGGGATAAAATGACGGGTAGAAAGGATTTGGTGGCCTGGGTTTTAGGAATCTGGAAGCTTTTAATTTGTATGCTAGGGAAGCAACGTTGGAATTTTATTTCTAACCCAGAAGCTATGATTTCAAGAGTTTTCAAAGCTAAATATTTCTCAAGAGTTCAGTTCTTGGATTCAGTACTTGGTCATAATCCAAGTTTTGTGTGGTGTAGCATCTAGAATTCCAGGGTGTTGTTGAAAGAAATCTCTAGGTGGACTATTGGTTCAGGTCATAATATCAGAGTTCTTGTTGATAATTGGCTCTATGATGGTAAAATTATGAATGTCCAAACACCTTATAATTTATTGGCGCAAAATTTGGTGGTCAGTGACCACATGTTACAGGGACGCAAGGTTTGGAATGAAATCCTAGTGAATCAACCTTTCTCTCCCATTGATGCCCATGCTATTTTATCCACACCACTTTTTCATGTTGTCTCTAGTGATAAATGCATTTGGAGGCCTAGCAGGGATGGGTTGTACTCCGTAAAGTCATGTTATCGCCTTTACATGGATAGCTTCACGATTAATGCTCATGCTTGTTTAGATGGTAATTGGCGAATGCTTTGGAACCTCAAAGTTCCTCCAAAGGTTAGATCGTTTGCATGGCGTGCTTGCAGAGATGCCTTACCTACCCGTATGAACCTCCAATCCCGCGGTATTTCTTGTCCAAGCATTTGTGTAACATGCGGCCAGGAGTTTGAAACTGAATGTCATTCCCTCTTTCTTTGCTCGCACAGTATGGCATTTGGAACATGGTTGGTTTTTGGCAACTTATTGATCCACACATTTCTCTGGTCAATTCTTTTTCTAAGCTTTTTTTCTTGGTTATCGAACTGCTTGATCCAATAAAAAGAGCCACGTTTGCTATGATTCTTTGGAGCATTTGAAAAGCTAGAAACCAGATGCTATGGAAGGAAGTTCAAATGACTGCCCAACAGGTTGTTTCTTGCACAACTGAGATGGTTTCAAGTTGGGAAATAGCTAGATGAAAGCAGGTTCTTGTGTGTGGTGATGGTCTGAACCGTGAGTTGGTCAAATGGCTTCCTCCAAGTTTCGGGTCCTAAAAGTATAATGTTGATGCAGTTCTTTGAGGACTTGAATTTAACTGGTTTTGGAATATGTATTCATGACCATGATGGTAACTTTATCCAAGCAAAAACCATGCGGATTGATCCCAAGATACATGTTATGACAGGTGAAGCTTTGGGTCTGAAGGCAACAATTGAGTGGGCAATTGATCTGGGCTACCATAATGTTGTCTTTGAAGTTGACTGTAAAAGTGTTGTGGATGATTTTATAGCTGGAAAGGATAACCTTACAGAGCTGGGAATTATAGTTCATCATTGCAAATTGCTCTTTACTTCTTTGTCAAATTGTTCAGTCAGTTTTATTAGGAAGTAAGCTAACAGAGTTGCTCATGCTCTAGCTAGGGCATCTATGTTATATGCTAGCCCCTGTAGTTTTTGCATTACTCCTACTTGTGTTGTTGATATTATTATTAATGAATTGCCATAAGATGACTTTTATCAACAAAAAAAAAACAACACATAAAAAACTTGTGGATACTTAAAAATATGATAAGAAATTCGTATTGTCAAAAGAGAAGAACTTAAATATGTAATCCACTTAATCCAAGTTATATATTTTTTTATTTAATATTATATATGTAATATATAATTATATATAAAAATATAAATGTGCGGGAATAGGGCAGGTTGGGTACTAGAGTACCCATACCCGCACCCGTGCCCATTAAGCGAGCAATTACCCTATCCACCATGGATAATTTTTGCGGGTACCTGTTGGGTCCAATACCTATTGTCATCCCTATCTACCAAACAACAACCAACAACTTCTATAGGTGATGTTGCACGTCAGGGACCGACATCTTCTGTGCTTGAACAACGTGCTGCTAGTCATGCACCTCAGGTTGAGGAAATTCAACAGGAGGTTGAGGTTCCTTCACTGATCGAGTCTTTTCCTGGAGATCCCGAGGATATGTCTATCCTTAAGTCATCCAGAAAGCATGTTGCACATCAGATATGGAACGGACATTTAAGTATCAGCTGTAAGTTATTATAATTTACATTTGAATTTGGTTTAATGTTAAAGAAATTGTTCCCATTAACATATGCAAGAGTGAGAGGATTACCCAATACATGAATCCACCTTACATTTTACGGTTGTAACGATAAAAGATGAGAGAACCAGAACTGTTAGTCTTTGCCTTTAATTTCGAACCATTTTATGATCAGGCGGGCTATTAAGTGGAACACAGAGAGGTTAATTGTTTACATGGAGGGCCGTAGAGGGTAATTGTTTTGGATCGTTGGCAATAATGTGTGTGCAATGGTGGGGGTGCATGGTTAACTTTCATATTGGTGGTATAATTCGATTGAAGCCGAAAAAGTAGCTAACATGACTCAAAATCAAGAATATGGAATGAATCTTGGTGAGTGCTAGCATGCACCTCCATATATTTGGTGTAGGCTGCTCTTTGAATCACAGCCACACATTTATTAATATAAAAAAAAGATGATTGAGATTAAAAGATTAAAAATAATAAAAAGACAATACTGTCCTTATCTTTAGCATCCATTTCCTTCCTTTCCCTCACTCTTCATTGTCCTCTGAGTTCTCTGCCACCGCATATTCCACTGTTGTGCGGCTGCTGCCCATTCAAATCGTCTCCACCACGCAGCCCAGTACCACCCCACTCTTCTTCCTCTTGCTTACCCTCTTCGTTGCCGCCATCACCCAAAGTCACATCCCATACCGCTTCTCCCTCAGCCACCACTGCCACCGCAACCAAAACCCAGTGGCAATGACAACCATCAGCAAAAATAGATCTGGAAAGAAAAATAAAAATCAAAGTAAGGCTTCTCTTAAAGAAAAGATTGATTTGTGAAGTAGAAAGAGTAACCTATCAAAGTAAGGCTTCGCTTGAAGAAAAGATTAATTTGTGAAGGAGAAAGAGTAACCTATGGTTAACAGTGGGTGGATGGTTGTCGACTTTCATTGCTAGTCATCATCGTCAAAGAAATCCCATTCCACCGGACAAGTAAAAGTACCAAGAAGTAGAAAAACCCGAAGAAATCCGAAGAGAAACCCGAAGAAATATAAGACGATTGGGGAGGGGGCCATGTTGGAGACAAAGTGTGGAAGAATGATGGGGTTCCAATGTGTAACACTTTTGGATATTTTGAGATTTGTTGATGTTGGTTGATGTTTATGTTTTTTGTTGATCTGGATTATTAATGTTCAGATTTGATGATCATATTTTTGGATGTTCTGGATTATTAATGTTCATTTTTTTATTTTGTTGAGTTTTTGATGTTTCATTTTCTATGCCATAGGTTTTTATGTTTTTTGGGTTCATGATTTAAATTCAAGTTCAAGTTCATCTTACTGAGAGAAATTGAGATGGAAGAAAAGATAATTTCTTAGCTAAAATAAAATCAATTTATCTGATAATAACTTGCTAAATTTTGGAAGGATCGGTTCTTTTCGTAACAAGCCGGAGGAGGTGTGGTGTAACACCCCATTTTTCATTAAGTGCTTATATGTATGTTTGTTGAGTAAGCCTTAGGACTAAGTTTAGAGTTGTTGTTAAAGGGCGAAGTGGGATTTCTAGTCTTAAAATCCCTTTCTGGTACATGAGCACGGCCTTGCTCATGTCCAGCACACCCGTGCTAAAGTACGTGTCTTGTGGCTGTCTGAGTCACAAGCACGGCCGTGCTCAATAGGGTGCACGACCGTGCTCAATGGGGGACTGCGTCTCGTAGACGCTGAGTTGAGCACGACTGTGGCACGACTGTGCTTAGGTCTTGGAGTTTTGGAGGTCCCCTGGGAAGGTCTAGTTAGTCTGTGCCAATCCTAGAAAGGTAATGGTTCTTCCCTTTTTGGTTTCCTTTTCTTGTTCTTTGAATTGAGAACTAATTGGTTAACATTCTTATTTGACCAAGGCTTTGAAGCTGGCCGAGTCGCTTGAGGGACACGTTTGGTTTGTCGTTTAGTTGTCGTTGTTGGGATCTTCATACCAGGTATGATAAGAAGGATAGTGTAAACATTAGGCAAGGGGGTAGCGTAAGATGAGGGGGATGACCCCATTGGTTGTTGAATGTTAAATTCTATTTTTGAATATGCCTACCTATTGTTAATGCCTATGATATGTTTAACTATATGTTCGTTAGTTAATTGGCATGCCTGTTATGATGCCTATTTGATATATTGGTTGAACTGTTTATGATGTTGTATGCCAATAAATGTACATTTAATGATATGCTTTATATCATGATTTGATCGGTTGAATTGGTATGTTACGAATGACATGAATGTTGCTGTCTGATGATGTTGATTGTGTCGTTGGTTGAACGTATGATGGTTGGTGTTGAAACGGTTAATAAAACTCTAATTGGTTAAAATAGGGCTCTTTATTAACATGATGATTAAAGGAATAATTTCCCCAAATGTGTTCATAAAACATGGATTTCAATAATGAGAGGTGAGTTATGCCAAATGGTTTAGTCAAGACCCTAGGATTTGATTTAGGAGTGTTTAAGGAGTTTTTGACTTCAGGAACGCAATAAATCTGCCCAGACAGTACGATCATGCCCAGGAGCACGGCCGTGCTTAACAGGGAGCACGCTCGTGCTCCCAATTTGAATCTGGAAGACGGTCGTGCTTTGAGCACGGTCGTGCACGCCCATGCTTAGGGTGAGCACAACTGGGCAGAACGTCAATTAAAAGAATTAAAGGGGTGTTTACCCCAATTTTCCCCAATTATGAAATACTACACCAATTGAATGAGGACAAGTTAGACAACTTAACTAAAGATTAATTAAGCTAATTAAGGATAATAAGTTGGTTAAGACAGTGTCCAATGGGTTATCGCATATTGATATGCTTTGGTGCTTTTTGGCCAAAGTGGCCTCGATACTTTTTAGTCAAGGTGTTGTTGAAGTTCAACCTTGGTGCTTTTTGGCCATGGGGGCCTTAACTCATATAAGTTAAGGTGTTGGTGTTGATGATGATGAGACTTGGGTTCTTATTGGCGCAAGTAGAGGAGGTGGTTACCCTTGTTTGTTGTTGTGCCCATGCATTCACGCATCGAAGTTGTTAGTGGGGGAAGATTAACATAGGGGAGGTCGTCCTAGAATACGGCGATTTGGTCGTCCGCGGGTGATTCACCCAAGATTTGGTCAATCGTGCGCCCCTGTGGTGGCACATCCAAGAGAATGGTGCATCGGCTATCCAAGGAGTTCACCCATGGTTGGGTGAACTGCCGGCGCTGGTGCTTTTTGGCCAATGTGGATATGTAACTCTGAAGTTACCTTCCTGAGATAGTTTGGATCCACGTGCATAACGGAGTAGCGGAGTAGAGTTGCACTGCATAGAATATATTGGTTGAATTAATATGTTGATGTGATTGTATATATATTGATGATATATATGGTATGTTGCTTTGCTATGCTATGATGTATGTTCATCTTTCTTCCTATCTCCATGCCGACGTGTTTATATGTTTTCTTACTCCCCGTTTTCTATTTCTGCTTGGCATGTATCTTTTATGCAGAGGACGGCGAGCAGCCAGTGGAGGAGTGACTCTGAGGAGCCGCGACTCTTTAGTTAGGATTTCCAGTTGTTCTAGGTGTTTAGTTTGTTTCAGTTTCAGTTGTATTCTGATGATTATTCTGAAACAGTTATACCAGCTCTGTATGTGACATCGGGGTTGGGTTATGTTTATGTTTATGTTTTATGTTCACGTTGTATTTCTTTTAAAACTTGTTTCTTTTACGTGTTTGTTGAACTAGTTCATGTGGGATATTTCTATCCATGGACCCTTTTTTATAAAGTATGCATATTCCATAATTATTATCTTTACCTTTAATGCTTTATTTAACATGCGGGATAGACGGTGTCACATGTGGAAAGGACCCTGGTGGCTTAGTTGGGTGGGAAGGGGTGAGGATAATATAATAATTAGAGGTGGGGTAAAAAGGAAATTTGGTAAATGGTGCATGATGCACCTATTTTAGAGGGTGCATATTAGACGGCACCATGAATCTTATATATCTTTAAGGATGGTAATTTGAATGCAGTTAACATGACTCAAAGTCAAGAATATGGAATGAATCTTATATATCTTAAAGGATGGTAATTTGAAGGTTTAATTATTGAGTTGGTCCCTGAACTATTTGTGAATTTTCAATTAGGTCATTGAACTAAAAAGTTTCTAATTAGGTTCCTGAACTTATATAAAATTTTCAATTGGGTACATAAACTAAAAAGTTTCTAATTGGATCCCTGAACTTATATAAAATTTTCAATTAGGTCCCTAAAGTAAAAAGGTGACTATATAATGTTACCAAGTGGCTTCAATCTCAAGAGGGGGTGAATTGAGATCTTAAAGTTTTTGTCCCCTTTTTGTGACCTGGACTAATTTTTGAGAAATTGTAAAAGGATAAAGAAAGAGGAAATCACACAATCGATTTATACTGGTTCAATCACTCCCTTGAGTGACCTACATCCAGCCCTCACAATACATTTGTGAGTATTTTCCACTAAAACAAATCCAAGATTTACAATACTTGAGCACTATTCACTTGGGATCCCCCACCCTTGTGCAAGAGCCTCTAAATCAACCCAAGGTATACCTCACCCTTGTTACAATCACAAACTAGGGAGATTCCTCACCCTCTTTAACCAACAAAATCAAGCAAAAGGAATTACAAAGATGAATACCTCAAAAGGTTGAACAATACAAGATGAAGCACTATGATTCTTGTGTAGGATTGGCTCAAATATTGATCTCAAGAGTGAAAGATTGATTAATGAGGTTAGAGTTGTTGGGCAAGTGTTTTAAGAGTAGTAACCTAGGGTTTTTCGGACTACTGGAGTGTATTTATAGTGAGGGGTGAAAATATGACCGTTTTGCACAGCTGTCTCGCATTTTCTATACCAGAAATCACTTTTTCACGACAGATAATCGATTATGAGTATTCCTGTAATCGATTATTTGGGCCAAAATAATCTGTTATGCCCTAATAGATAATCAATTATCAGCTTTCTGCCAGAACTGAAAAATTCAAAAGATAATCGATTATGAGTTGTCTGTTTGTTGTTTTGAGTTTTCCATAAACCAATAATCGATTATAGATCTCAATATAATCGATTATATAAGTTCATTTAACAAAAAAATGATGTTTTTAAACCTTCAGAACATTCTTAACACTTATGAAAATCATTTTTGACCTTTAGCGCACTTCATAAAATATTGAAATCATTTTTCCAACTTTTTGAAAAACCTTAAGTCCATTTTCAATTTGAAGTCCAATTTTAGTTATTTCAATTTTAATAGCCAATCCTACACTTGAATCTTACAAATAATTCTAAGTCCAAACTTAAACTATATACCTTTCAAGTTCTTCTTTTGGTCTTGGATGATCTTCTTTTATCTTGCACTTTCATTTTCTCAATCAATTGTTTTGCTTTTGTTGCTCATCATCAAAATTAATTTCCTAAAGTACATAGCATCCACATTCTCCCCCTTTTTGATGATGACAAAACAATATTGAGATTTTTGAAAAACTTAGGTGGGAGGTTAGTCACAAATGTCATATAAAATATGATCAGAGTGGTAAGTGCATACGAGAAGCATGATGTGTAAAAATTCCCCCTTACTAAGTGCATATATCAATGGGGTTTTAAAAAAATTACATTTAGAACTCCCCCTTACTTAGTGCCATATAATAAGGAAATTAAGATTAGTTTCAATGACACAAGAAATATCATGCTATTCACTTGGCATGCTATGTATTTTCAAACATGCAAATATATCCATTCAACCATATTAATTATCCAAGCATTCAAATGTCTTTCCATGCATATATATAGTCATCCAAATCTATTTCCATTCATTCAAGTATAGTTTTGTCTATTTCAAGCAAATAATCCAATTGTCATTCAACCATCCATATATTCATCCAAAACTATTTCCATTCATTCAAGTATAGTTTTGTCTATTTCAAGCAAATAATCCAATTGTCATTCAACCATCCATATATTCATCCAAAACTATTTCCATTCATTCAAATCTATTTCAAGCATCCATACAACAATAATTCATTCAACTATAATTATCATTCAACTATCCATACAACATAATCCAACTCTAATGCATATCTCTCCCCTTTTTTGTCATTATAAAAAAAAAGGTTGAATCATTCAATCAAGGCATCTACCATTCAAAACTTTTAACAACAACAATTGTCCTACCATTAGCATCCACATTGGCATCCATCCAGAATTAAAAAACGTGGGCATACAAAATGATTTCCAACATTCATCCACATAAGGAGTTCATAACCCAATCACACATGCCAATAATATAATAAAGCATCCAAGTAAATTAAAATTGTCATCATTCAAACATGAAAACCAAAGGCATAAACATCCATAAACATTCACAGTCATAAGTCCTAGATAATTAAATTAGTTGGCCTTAAAAAGTGTTAGACCATAACAAAATAAGAGTACAAACCAAGTCCATGCACTAACATCCAAACATCATAAGATGAAAAACATAGAAAGCATGATAATCAAGCTATCAATCGAAAAAGCCATCCCCAGGTGCGGCAGGCATATCATCCAGAGCAACAAAATCATCATGAGAAGAGCTGCCACGTTGTTGCTAAAACGCGGTAAGACGTGTCTCAATACCATCAAAGCACTCTCGCATCTCTAGGCGCATCTCCTGGATCTCTCGGTAAATATCCGCTCCAAAGGATCAACACTCGAGGAGGCTTCAGTTTGTTTCCCTCGGGCATCCCTAGCTGTAGCTTGTTTCCTTTGGGTATCTTTATCGTCAGCTGCCTTAAGCCTCGCTCCAATTCTTCAAACGACATATTTGGGTTCCATTATTCATTGGAGACGGAGCAAAGGTGGGGATAAACCCAATCACTATCTATCTGCTGCAATGTCACGCGATTGATAGAACCAGCAGTGAACAGCGTGTGGGATTTTTCTGTTTTGACTTTGATTTCACCCTGCAGTGGAACATTGAAGTGTTCCAAAATTCTAGTGACATGTAGAGCATATGGCAGTTTGTTCCCATTCTTGATTTTGGCTTCATTCATATGATACGCAACAAGGTGTTCCCAATTAACCCACTTTTGGGTTTTGATAATCCACATTAACAAGATTTGTTTGTGGTTAACTTGTGCATAATTCCCATATTTTGGAATGAGAATACGCATATACGCACAATACTGTAGTGGATCGGTCTATTCTGAAAAGTGAGTGCTTGAGCAAGAACATGTTTGGTGAAGCGAGCCTCTAAGTGCTTGAAGCTCTCAAGTACCTTTTCAGAACCAAAATCAGTCCAATGCTCTGGGGGTTTAAAGTCATGACAGATATCCCCATCAGTGGACAGATTTACAATATTCCCAAACTCCTCTAGGGTCATTTCTATCTTGACCCCATGGACTTTAGACATTAACAGATCAACATCTTCCACAAATCTTAGATTAGTATAAAAAGCTTTGATTGGTTCCTCATAATATGGACCGTTGAATTTCATAAAGTCGATGAGGTCTAGATTCGCCAGTTTGTCAAAAAAATGGAACCCAATTTGTTGGCAAAACCAATCACAATCTAACACCATAGGCTTGTCTAGACTCCTAGTAGCAAAATTTTCCTTAAAATTGTGGTATTGAATATTGGAGGTGGAGTATTTACCTACGAGAGAGATTGCTCGAGGTGCTTGAGGTGGATCTTGCTCTTGTGGTGGCTGAGAGGACTGTCCTTGATTCGTGGATGACTTCTTCCTTTTGTTTGGGGGGTTTTGTAAACCCAAAAGACTTCTGATTTGGCATGATGAAGTGAGTGGGTAGTGATGGATATAATCAAAAATGAAGATTTGGAGGAGGAAGAGATGGTGAAGGCGCGTTTTGTGGAGATTGGAGTCATGGTGCGCGATTTGATGTGTGGATGATGGTGGAAGTGAAGAAAAATGGAGTTTTAGTGAGTGGGTAATGATGAAATGGAAGAAATGGGTGAGAATGAAGGTTATATGTAGTGGGTGTTGATGGAGGTTGATAAAAAATGGAGGTTTGAAGGTGGAAATGAAGAAAAAATGGAGGTTTTGTGGAGGAGGAGGAGGAGGAGGAAGGAGGTGAGATTTGGTGAGGGAGGAGAGGAGAGCTGCGACACTGAGTGTGGAGAAATGAGGGTTGGAGGCATGCAAAAAACCCTAAGGTCCTTTTTCATCAGCGTGCTTTAATCAATTATAATGAGCCTAATAATCGATTATCAAGCTTCTGTTTTCCTAAGACTATGTTTCTGCTCATCCATAATCGATTACAAGACCTAAATAATCAATTATCAGGTTTCATTTTTGCAGATTCAGCTGTCCAGAAGATATATAATCGATTATTGTCATAAAATTTCCATAAACCCAATTTTCCACCTAATTTTCATGCTACAATTCTTAGTAACTTAGTTTTATCTCTTGAAATTTATTTTCAAACAGAATTTTTGTGAGCTGTGTGACATTTTATCGTGACAACCAAACCAAAAATCAATCATAAAGCACATTTCAAGTCATTTTCAAATAATCAAACACCAATTTCACTCATTCAATTCAAGATTGGTCAATTATTCCAAGTTCCCTTCTAATATAGAAAAAATTTTCTTTTTGCAAGGGTTTGGTGAAATTGTCCGCTAATTGTTTAGATGATTCAACAAACTCAAGCACACAATCACCTTTTAAAACATGATCTCTAATAAAATGGTGCCTAATTTCTATGTGCTTAGTCATAGAGTGTTGAATTGGGTTTTTAGTGAGGTTGATTGCACTAGTATTGTCACATTTAATGGGAATGTGATCAAGAACTACTCCATAATCTAGAAGCTGTTGCTTTATCCATAGGATTTGAGCACAACAACTCCCTGCTGCAACATATTTCGCTTCAGTAGTTGACAATGCCACACTAACTTTTTCTTGCTATGCCAAGATACTAATGCATTTCCTAACAAGTACCATGTCCCACTAGTGCTTTTCCTATCCAATTTGTATCCGGTAAAATCAGAGTCAGAATAACCAACCAAACTACAAGTGGCTCCCTTAGGGAACCACAAGCCCACATTTTGTGTTCCTATTAGGTATCTCATTATCCTTTTTACTGCAGCTAAGTCTGATTCTTTAGGATTAACTTGATATCTAGCACAAAAACACACACTAAACATGATATCAGGTCTGCTTGTAGTTAAATAAAGGAGTGAGCCAATCATACCTCTATATTTGCTTAATTCTATGGGTTTAACTCCTTCATCTTTGTCAAGATAACATGAAGTGCTTGTTGGGGTGGCCATTTCCTTTGCCTTATCCATGTCAAAGCGCTTGAGCAACTCCTTGCAATATTTGGATTGGTTGATGAAGGTTCCCTCTCTTGTTTGCTTGATTTGCAACCCGAGGAAAAAGTCGAGTTCACCCATCATGGACATCTCAAATTCATTCTGCATAATACTAGCAAACTCCTTGCAAAGCAAGTCATTAGTAGCACCAAATATTATGTCATCCACATAAATTTGAATAAGCAAGATATCATCTTTTGAAGTTTTGATAAAAATTGTTGTGTCAACTTTGCCTCTTTCAAAACTTTCATTTAATAAAAACTTGCTTAATCTTTCATACCGAGCTCTAGGAGCTTGTTTCAACCCATAAAGTGCCTTTTTAAGTTTATAAACATGATTAGGCATTTCATAACTTTCAAACCCGTGTGGTTGTTCAACATACACTTCTTGAGTGAAACTATTTAGGAAAGCACTTTTAACATCCATTTGGTAAAGTTTAAAATCCATGATTGATGCAAATGCAAGCAACATGAAAATGGCTTCTAATCTAGCTACGGGGGCATAAGTTTCCTCATAATAAATTCCTTCTTCTTGGTTGTATCCCTTAGCTACTAGTCTACCCTTATTCCTAACAATTATTCCCGTTTCTTCTAGCTTATTTCTAAACACCCATTTAGTTCCTATGATTTGTTGGCTTCTAGGTTTAGGGACAAGTTCCCAAACACCATTTCTTTCAAAATGATTTAATTCCTCTTGCATAGCAATAGTCCAATGTTCATCTATTAATGCCTCATCTATAGTTTTAGGCTCTATTTGAGAAACAAAGGCAAGATGATTACATGCATTTCTAAGAGAGTTTCGAGTGGTTACTGTGACACCCGGTGCCGACGAGGGCGAGGAGTGATCGCCGGTGCAAGAAGGCACAGACAAGGAGCGGCTCCTGGCAAGCTTCTTGGCAGACGAACACATGAATGAACACACCGAAATGAGAGGGATCCTGAGAGTGTGTAGGTATGGGACTATGCAGTTAAGGATGATTTATATTAATTGATTAGTATTACCTATACCAACAAGATGCATCTTATTTTCAGAAGCCCATCACTTAAGAACTCCACAGTTAAGCGTGCTTGACTTGGAGCAATTATGGGATGGGTGACCTCCTGGGAAGTTTTCCCAGGGAGCGTGTGAGTGAGGACAAAGCACGTTTAAAATACCCATGTTGGTTTGTGGGGACAGTCGTCAATCTATAAAGCAGCTAGGGATGTTACAGTTACCCCTTGAGGTGGACTTGGTGGTTGCTCCTTCTTTTTGTTATCTTCCTTTTGCTCATAGAGATAAAAATTATCCATAGCATCTAAAAGATCATCAATATCCTTTCCCAACCCCTTGGGGTTAGAATCTTCACATGAAACATGTACAGATTCCTCTATGGTCATGGTTCTTTTATTATAAATCCTAAAAGCCTTGCTTGTTAGTGAATATCCTAGGAAGATGCCTTCGTCGGCATTTGCATCAAATTTACCTAAGTTATCTTTCCCATTGTTTAACACAACATTTACATCCAAAAATGTGCAAGTGTGCAATGTTTGGTTTTCTACCTTTGTAAAGCTCATATGGGGTTTTATTTAATATTGGTCTAATCAATACCCTATTCATAACATAATAAGTAGTACTTACAGCATCTGCCCAAAAAAATTTTGGGAGTTCATGATCATTGAGCATGGTTCTTGTAAGTTCCTCCAAGGATCGATTCTTCCTCTTAACAACTCCATTTTGTTGAGGTGTCCTTGGTGCTGAAAAGTTGTGCTCAATCCCATATTCTTCACAAAAGCTCTCAAATTTTTCATTATCAAATTCTCCACCGGGGTCACTTCGAATTTAAACAATTTTGAGCTCCTTCTCATTTTGTATACTCTTTGGAAGCCTTTTGAATGCCATGAATGCATCACTCTTGTGAGCTATAAAGAGGGCCCATGTGTATCTTGAGTAATCATCTACTATGACCAAGGCATAGTAGATCCCTCCAAAGCTCATTATTCGTGAGGGACCAAACAAGCCCATATGTAATAACTGCAAAGGCTTGTTAGTAGTCACAATATTCTTAGAAAGCTTGTCCTTTTCAAATTTGATTTCAGGTAAACCAATAACTAAATCCTTTGAAACTAGCTTATTCGAGTATCCATGTGAATGTGAACTATCCTACGATGCCATAACCAACAGTATTCTTCTTTACTTACAAGACAACATGCATTATGAGATGAGACTTCATCTAGGCTAATCATGTATATGTTGTCTACTCTATTTCCTATCATCCTTACTTGCTTGCTATTTTTATCTTCAATTATGCAACTATTTGAATAAAAAATTATTCTATTTCCTCTATCACATAGTTGGCTAATACTAAGCAAGTTATGTTTTAAGCCTTTAACATACAACACATTATCTATGGAAGTAGAGAGATCCTTACCAACTTTAACTATCCCAAGTATTGTTCCTTTGTTGTTGTCACATGTCACATGACCACCTTTCTTGGGTGTAAGAGTTAAGAACTTTGATTTATCCCCGATCATGTGTTTGGAGCATCCTCTATCAAGGTACCAATCTTCTCCATGTACCTTGAAGCACACCTACAAAACAAATTCATCGGGATTGTTTAGGTACCCAAATCTTGTTGGGTCCTTGTTGGTTAGCATGATAAAATGTTCCCTTAGGAACCCATATCTTTTTCTCACTTGTTTTCTTTCTAGCCATGCAAATGGATGCGGTATGTCATTTTTTAGCACAATAATAACATCTAGTAAAAGGGCTAGTAGAAACCTTAGGTTTTACAAACATGTTCTTAATTGATTTTTCATGCACAAGAGGTTTGTAACCTAAGCCCGCTTTATCATAACATGCCTTTTGGTTTCCAAGCAATGCATTTAGGTTATCTCTACCATTAGTGAACTTTTCTATCATGCATTGAAGGTCTTTAACTTCCTTCTCATACTTTATGCATTTTTCACAAACATAATTTCATTTAATATAACCAAGGCTATAGTTTTCCTTTTTAAGCTCTAGTTTTTCCTTAGTTAAGGCAATCACTTGATTTTGCAAATAACTAACGGTTCTCTTTGAGTTATCTAAAGCCTTAGCTAACCTCATAGAGTCCTTATGCAATTCTAAAAATGCATCATGCAATTCATCATAAGAATTAGTTGAAGAGTTAGATTCTACCTCACTTTCGTTCTCATGATTGGTCATGAGACATAGTTGGGCTTCTTCACTATTGGAGCTATCCGATGAGTCCATGTCACTGTCCTCCCAAGCTATGTAAGCTCCCTTTCCTTTCTTTTCTTTGGAGTACTTTTTTTTCAAACTTTGGTGATTTCTTTTGCAAGTTGGGGCACTCCATCTTCATGTGTCTCGGCTTGCCACATTCATAGTATGTTGGAGGAGTTGAAGGACCTTCTTTGCTTCAGAACTTCTTTGGTGGAAATCTCCTTCTTTGAAAATTCTTTTTCTTCATAAACTTCTTGAACTTTCTCACCAATAGAGCCATGTTCTCATCATCCTCATCATCATTTTCATCATTTTCATTACTTGCATAGGAGGTTGATGCTTTAAGTGCTAAAACGTTCTTCTTCTTGCTCCGCTAAGCGATTAAGCTCCAACTCATGCTCTTGCAACTTTCCAAAGAGAGTGGCCAAAGTCATAGTTGCTAGATTTCTAGATTCCGCTATTGCGGTGACTTTGGGTTGCCATTCTCTACTCAAGCACCTAAGGATCTTGTTGATCAAATCTTCATTTGGAAATGTTTTCCCCATTGAAGCAAGTTGATTCACCATGCGAGTGAACCTCTTTTGCATCTATTGAACACTTTCTCCTTGATTCATTCAAAAAAGCTCATATTCCAGGATCAAAGTATTTGTTCTTGCTCTCTTGATTTCACTTGTGCCTTCATGTGTGACTTGAAGAGTATCCCACATTTCTTGAGCTGTCTTGCAATTAAAAACTCTAAAGAACTCTTCCGAACTCAATGTCGAAGTGATGATGTTCTTTGCACGGAGATTATATTGAAGCTTCTTCTTTTCTTCTTCCGTCCATTCATCTCTATTCTTGTTGAGCAAAAACCCATTTACCATATGAGTAGGAACGAAAGGCCCATTTTCTACAGCATCCCAGACATCCATATCTACTGCCTCAATGAAAATCTTCATTCTCTCTTTCCAATAAGGATAGCCTTCACCATTGAAGGCCGGAGGACTACTAAGAGAAGCTCCCTCTTGGAGTTTCCAATTTGAAGCCATCTTTCTATTGAAGCTGCTAGGCTCTTTAGACAAGAATCTAGCTCTGATACCACTTGTTACCAAGTGGCTTCAATCTCAAGAGGGGGGTGAATTGAGATCTTAAAATTTTTGTCCCCTTTTTGTGACCGAGACTAATTTTTGAGAAATTGTAAAGGTATAAAGGAAGAGGAAATCACACAATCGATTTATACTGGTTCAATCACTCCCTTGAGTGACCTACATCCAGTCCCCACAATACATTTGTGAGTATTTTCCACTAAAACAAATCCAAGATTTACAACACTTGAGCACTCTTCACTTGGGATCCCCCACCCTTGTGCAAGAGCCTCTAAATCAACCCAAGGGATACCTCACCCTTGTTACAATCACAAACTAGAGAGATTCCTCACTCTCTTTAACCAACAAAATCAAGTAAATGGAATTACAAAGATGAATACCTCAAAAGTTTGAACGATACAAGTTGAAGCACTATGAGTCTTGTGTAGGATTGGCTTAAATCTTGATCTCAAGAGTAAAAGATTGATTAATGAGGTTAGAGTTGTTGGGCAAGTGTTTTAAGAGTCGTAACCTAGGGTTTTTCGGACTACTGGAGTGTATTTATAGTGAGGGATGAAAATATGACCGTTTTACATAGCTGTCACGCATTTTCTGCACCAGAAATCACTTTTTCACAATAGATAATCGATTATGAGTAGGTGAATTCTCTGGTACCTATGATAAATTTAGTGTAACTTTTACACTGCTTATTTGGTCCAATCAAGTGGTGCCACCTCAACTTTAATGTGACATCTCATCTTTGACTTGTAAAACTAATTATAGTTTGTTTAAAAATCCTTCTAATCTTTCTCTTTTAATTTTAGACCCAAAAGGACCTACTTTCAAAAATAAAGATTAAAAACCTTTTCACTACTTTCATCTCAGTACCACCACTTCACCGGAAAACCAGGTGCAACCACCACCAATCCAGTCACAAACCTTAGTTGCATACTCCCCATCCAACTTCCAACATCCACCATCACCTCTGCAACCAAGGACCACCAAGCACAGTCGCTCCTTCCATGAATCCGGTCATCCGCCACCCGCCGAGCACCGCGCGAATCAGTCTTCACGCCACCTCGAATCACCATGAACCAGAAGGCGCCGACCCTTTTTCCAGCGCCACTCCATTGCAAAACCGCTTTCATCCCCGAACCACCGCGCCCCCACAGGTTTCTCCACTAATCGTTGCGTGCCAGTCCGTCCAGCCGCCATCACAGCTCCTCCGTGAGCAGCCACCATCAGTTGCAGCCATCTTAGGGTTTTTTGTGTTAGGAAAGCTCATTTGGGTCAGGCCCACTTCCGTAAGAAAAAAAAAACATGGGAATCTGCAATAAAATATTTGTTTGGGCCTATTTAATATTTAGTGCTAGAAGCTCATGTGATCTTGTTTTTTTTTTTTATTGGTTTTGGTTTGTTTTGTTCTCTTTACTTTTTAGGCTGAATTTTTTTTAAAAAAAAAAAGGTAAACATTTTTTTTATAAAAATAAAGAAAAATCATTTTCAAATGAAAAACTGTAAAAGCGAGATAAGCTACATTAACATTAGGACCCTCTAAAGAATATCTTGAATTATGAAGAAAAAATATATATGACAATCTCTTTTTCCTTTTTTGATAAATTGACAATCTCTTTTTCTAATCACAAAAAAGAAAAACTTTCTAAAATAGAGAATTAAATTCAGGAGATACCCAGATATATGTATTTAAAATCTTAGCGTACATGTGTGTATGTTGAAGTAAAGTTATATATAGAATTAACTAGATTGATGGACCCGTGCATGGCACGGGGAATATGGTATTTTTTTAGGATTTTTAAATATATAATTGTTGATTTA
This sequence comes from Sophora flavescens, assembly GCA_030762895.1. NCBI lineage: Eukaryota > Viridiplantae > Streptophyta > Magnoliopsida > Fabales > Fabaceae > Sophora > Sophora flavescens. The sequence goes on from CM061063.1 coordinate 111,462,683, forward strand.
TATTTGTGGTTTAAATGTTTTTCACTACAAAAAAAGGTCATTTAGCGACCGAAAATAGTGACCGAATTTTTAGGTTGCTATTTGCGACCGAAATAGCGACCGATTGTAGGATCTACATGAAACACTGGTTAGAGTTGATTCTGCGACCGCAATAGCGACCGAAATAGAGCGTAGCAGAGATATCGGTCGCTAATTCGGTCGCTAAACAAAGGAGAGTAAAAGTCAGAAATTTATGAATTGTTAGCGGCCAGAAATGGCGGACCGAATTAAATGCGACGGTCAAAATGTGTTTATATGAGCGAGCTATTTAGATATTAGTCGCTAAATTTATGATTTCACTCATTATACTTTATTTATATTTGCGACCGATATTAATTCGGTCGCTAAAAGGCGCTTTAAAAAAATAAAATTGCGCGTGTTAGCGACCGAAAATTTAAATCGGTCGCTAAAATTACAAATTCAAATTAAAACTAACCAAATTAGCGACCGATATAGCGACCGAATAATTCGGTCGCTAAAATTGAAACCCCTAAATCGCGAGCCCTTCCCCTTTCTTCCCCATTTCTCTCATTCCTTCTCTTTTCTTCTCTCTCCCTTGCACGCTCTGCTCCTCCCTGCCACCACGCGACGTCTGTGCTCCGGTCACCGCCAGGCCACGCACCTCCGGTGAGTGATTCCACCTTCCCTCTCTCTCTCTCTCTCTCTCTCTTTCTGATGTCTCTCTGTCTCTGTAGCGCACCTGAGCCGCCTCCCTTGAGCCACCACTTTCCGTAGCTCCGGTGACACCACCACCACCAAGGGTAAGCTACCTTGTCTTCTCTCCTCTTCCCTCTCTCTCTCTCTCTCTCTCTCTCTCTCTCTCTCTCTCTCTTTCTGATGTCTCTCTGTCTCTGTCTCTGTAGCGCACCTGAGCCGCCTCCCTTGAGCCACCACTGTCCGCAGCTCCGGTGACACCACCACCACCAAGGGTAAGCTACCTTGTCTTCTCTCCTCTTCTCTCATTCTTTGTTTCTATAACAGAATGGATATTTGGTAGCAAGGGTAAGGGAGATTCAGCTAAGGAGATTCTAGGGGGAATGGCCATGTAAACTAGATATCAAGATGGAAAAGTACCAAATCAATCTACTTGCTTAAATTATTCCAGTCCACATGCCAGAAAACTACTTAAGAACTCAGCTTTAACTTTTCTCAAAGTCTCTCACAGAATCTCCTGGCCTCATTACATATTCTCAAAAATCAGAATCAAGAACAAGAACAGGGAGAAGTGATATGAAGATATTGTTCAAGAAGTCTTTGGCCTTTTTTTATATGGTTTCTATAAGTTGTCTATAAAATGTTTATCTTGCTGATCACTTTAGCACTTGATGAATGAGTATCTATTGATACGGTTTATATATAGCCCTCTACTTCTATTATCGTGTGCGATGACAAGTGCTTTTGTGTTTTATCACTTACATACACTCAAATTTATTCTGCATTAGTTGTTATTCATTTGAATGTCATTAGTAGAATTTCCAATTGAATAATGCAAATTTGCATGCAGTTGACACATGAATTGCCAGTGGAATGCATGGTTTTAACTAAAACAGAATCAGATACTAATACACTTTTTAAATTGTTTTCATAGTGATTTAGCATGGTATATGCCTTGCAATTACAGTTCCTAGCTGTATGGCCAGATCAATCATACATAAACCTAAAGTAATTTATTTATTGGCCAACAAGGGACCATTTTCTGTTTGTTAGAGTATCACATATATCATATAGGTCTAAATGCATGGCTGTATCCTTAGAGCATCCATTTATTAGTAAAAATTCTACTCCTGCATGGATAAGAACAAGTTTACAGAAAATTAAAAGGCTCGTTATATAAGGAAAGAAAAATGGACTGACTCCATGCACAAGAATCCGCTACGTACATTAACCATGGTACAAGTCAAGGGCAAGGGAAGTGGTCCTATGTTGTAGTATTATATTTATTAACCAAATGTAAGTATAAAAGCAAGGACAGTTCTGGTTTTCCTTCTCTTGCTTAGGATTCCAAAAGGTGGGGCCTGTGTTTTTGTGCTAAGCATGAAAAGTTCAGGGTACAGCTTCCTTCTTAAAGGGTGGGGGCTGAATAAGTACCAAACTTATTGAAGGAGACAAAACATAATGTATTCTTATTGTATTATTTACCTCCAAAACAGTCCAACGGGAAGCATCTTCCTACAATTTTATTTTTAACCTTCTCTTGTATGCCATTGTGCTCTAGTCAATAGAATTTTTGTTCTAAGTTCTCCTTATACAAACAACTAAGACATTCCCTCATGTCTTTGTTTGCATACTTTACCATACATAACATTCAAAGTCATAATAATGCATATATATCAGATTCTCAGAACAAAGTCATAATATATATATATATATATATATATATATATATATATATATATATATATCCACTTTCAAATTTGAGAATATGATTTCCACTTTTACCCGACAAACGAATAAGAATGCATATTGGATTAAAATTTGAAGGATCAATTCTGGAACCTAATGCAGTTAGGAAATTGATATTGGCACATCACTTTAATTTTATCATATAAATTTTTTGAGTACATTATTATATAAATTATGTGCAATTCATGCACAGGAAACTTATAACATGTGAGGGGATAAAGGTTATCTAAGGAAAAAAGTGTGGTAATATTATTTCCAAAGTTGTATAGCAGAGGAACTCAAATGGACAACACTATCTCGAGAATGGAAAGTGAAAGTAAGAAACATGGCCCACAAGTGAACAAAAGTAGGAAGGAATAATATCTATTTTTCAGGTCACTGCATACAAGGGATTAAGTTTGGTTTTCTATTGGTTCAAGAGTAAGTTTAAAAGGCTTGCTCTATATTCCTACCCTTCAATTTAAATTGGTGTATTGGATTGAGATTTTAAAAGATTATTTTGGTATAAAAGAATCTTGTGGATTTTAAAAGACTACATAGGAATCTTGATATTAGCCAACCCCAAAACCATCTTTCTCCATAGTTTCAAAGCACCTAATTTCAGAAACCAAAAACTTCAAAACAATGACTCAGTTTCTTTTCCTTTGCTTTCTATTAGCAAATATTTTCCTTGGTTTTGGAATAGTGATTTGATTTGAAATGAATAATTTCATTTATGCACGATAGGTCCTTGTTGTCATATTCTTCTACCGGCTCCTCCACTTATCCTTGCTCAGTTGTGTTTTCTCTCTCAGGTCAGTTCTCTGAACACTCAGTGTAATGTATTATGTGAATTATCGTCTTGTTTGGTAGTGGAGAGCTGAGCTCAATAGGATGTGATCTTGTCTGATTGTATGCTGATAATTAATTTAATGTTTATGCATGTGTTTGTCAATATGTGTTGTTTGTTAGTGGAGAGCGGAGCTCAATAAGATGTGATCTTGTCTGATTGTATGTTGATAATTTAATGTTTATGCATGTGTTTGTCAATATGTGTTGTTTGTTAGTGGAGAGCGGAGCTCAATAGGATGTGATCCTGTCCGAAAGGCAGGATCTTGTGGTTGTGTCGTGATAATTTAGAAATTATGCATGTGTTTGACAATTAACTGCTACTTGTTAGTGGAGAGCGGAGCTCAATAGGATGTTTGCTACAATATTTAATCTAAGTTTGTATTGATTTACGCTGCAATTTATATAAACTCAACAATGTTGCAATATTTATAGGTTAATGGTTTTATTTTCTATTAGAGTTAATAATTAATTTACGAAAGCCTTAGTTTCCTGTTTGAGATTCAATATTAATGAGCATGCGTAACTTATCAAGGTATGCATGCTCATTGTATTGAATCTTGAATTGTCCAATTGGGACAGTTTGGGAAAAAACCTTTTTCACACTCGTACAATAGTCATTTCAATGTTCAAATGCCTTATATACTTGTTGAAATCTCGGTCTGATGCATTTCCTTTTGTTCTCCTGGTGCATACTTGATCGCGGTGATTCTGACCGTGCTCGAGTCGTGTAACTTGGAGACCGATGGGAGATGCTGCCGAAATTTTGTCAAGTATAAGGTATTTGAATATGGGAATAACTATTAGTAGCCGAGTGTGACAAAGGTTTCTTCTCGAATGGGATAGGTTCATACCTTGTCATAAGAACGAGATTGATGGAGTTATTGGAATGCACCGTAATATATAAGTGTTATTGTAGGATTGGTCAGGCTATTTAATTTCCTGCAATGGATATTCCGGAGAATCGGAAATGGATGTATCGTAGGTTGGATCGGAATAAACGTCTTAGGGAAGAGTATAGAGTTGGAGTGGGTGAGTTTATAGAGTTTGTTGTTAGTCATGAGAGATTTATACGGCTGGGCGGTGATCAATTGAGGTGTCCTTGCAAAAGATGCAAGTGTCAATCTTTCAAAAGTGTGGATGGAGTTGTAGCCGATCTTTATGAGAAGGGCTTCATGCCTGATTACTATTGGTGGAGTAACCATGGTGAGACGTTGCCTGACTTAAACCCGATTGTGGCTGAAGGTTCGTACTATGGAAGTGGTGACGGGAGGGAAGAATTGAATCCATACTAGCAGATGATAATGGATCATGCTGGACCATCGGTTGGTGTTGTACTAGAAGAAGTTGGGGGAGAAGATGGTGGAATGGGTTCCCAATACATAGAGGAGAATCCGAATCCCGAAGCTCAAAGATTCTATGATATCTTTGAGTCTTTGCACGATCTCCATTGTGGGAAGGATGTCAGGAGTACACGGAGTTGTCGATGTGCATGGAATGGTTGAGTATCAAATCTGACTACAATATGCAAGAAGGCTGTTTTAATCGCCTCAGCAGGTCAGTGTCCAAGGCGTTGCCAGAAGGCAATCGGATGCCTACAAGTTTTTATCATGCTAAGAAGTCCGTGGAAAATTTGGGTCTAGGGTGTTTGAAAATTGATTGTTGCCCGAATGGATGTATGTTGTACTATAAGGATGATTCAATGGAAAGCATAACGTGTTGTCGATTTTGTGGTGCGGATCGGTATAAGACAACCACTAGGATGGGCATTGAGAAGAAGAGGTCGCTAAAAATGATATGGTACTTTCCACTCGTGCCAAGACTTACAAGATTGTACTCTTCGATGGCCACTGCAGCTCACATGAGGTGGCATAGTGAGCATGAGAGGGAGCAAGATATCTTGTGTCATCCATCTGATGGAGAAGCTTGGAAGCATTTTGATAGGGTTCATATGGCATTTTCGCAGGACCCTCGCAATGTCCGATTGGGGTTATCTGGCGATGGATTTAATCCTTTTTGGGCATCTGGAAAAGCATACTCTTGTTGGCGGTTATCCCGACTCCGTACAATCTTCCCCGGGATGTGCATGAAGCGGGAGTTTATGTTCCTAAAAGTCATAATTCCGGTCCATCTAATCCAAAAGGTAAGATTGATGTGTACTTGCAGCCACCGATAGATGAGTTGACAATCTTTGTGGAATGATGGTGTGTTGACATATGACGTATCTTTGAGGCAGAATTTCATCATGAAAGCAGCTTTAATGTGGACGATCAACGACTTTCCCGCTTATGGGATGATGTCGGGTTGGATGACCGCATGGGGAAGCTTGGATGCCCAATATGTATGGAGCGATCGAAGGCATTCACGCTTAAACACAATCGAAAGATCTCATATTTTGATTGTCATCGTCAATTCCTTCCGGAAGATCATCCTTATAGGCGGAACAAGAATGCATTCAAGAAGCGTTGTGCGGAGAGAACACCGCCTCCACCACGTTGATCTGGTCCTAATGTATGGCGCAGAGTACAGATCTTACCTCTCGTCCATGAAACCCAAGGAGAACATATTCCTGATTATGGCGTCAACCATAATTGGACAAAACAAAGTATATTTTGGAGGTTGCCGTATTGGAGGACGCATGACTACTCCGTCACAACATTGATGTCATGCATACTGAGAGGAATGTGTTTTTGAATGTGTTTGACACTGTGATGGACATCAAGGGGAGGACAAAGGATACAAATAAAGCCCGATTGGACCTGACTAACATTTGCAATCGGAAGGAGCTTGAGTTGCAAGACGGTGGTCGTGGCAGACTTATCAAATCGAAGGCAAGTTATACACTAAGCAAAGCACAGAAATTGGCCGTCTGTAAGTGGGTTAAAGAACTAAAGTTACCAGATGGGTATGCTTCCAATCTGGGTAGATGTGTTGACATTAAGGAAGCAAAGTTACATGGAATGAAGAGTCATGATTGCCACGTGTTCATGCAACGGTTGCTTCCAATTGCGTTTGACGACATTCAGAAGCAAATTTGGAACCCACTTGTTGAGCTTAGCCACTTTTTCAGGGAGCTTACATCGACAACACTAAATGTGAATCAATTAAAGGATATGGAAGTCAAGATACCCGTTTTGTTATGTAAGCTGGAGCAAATCTTCCCGCCGAGTTTCTTTGATTCCATGGAACACCTGCCAGTTCATCTACCTTACGAAGCAAGAGTTGGTGGCCCAGTCCAATACCGCTGGATGTATCCATTTGAGAGGTAAACAACATCAACTATTTTACTTAATACATATGAAATTCACAAACACGAGAGCAGTAGTTTAGCTTTCCCTAAAACTAGTAATTATTTGTATGTATCCCTCTTTAATAGGTTCCTGCACTCCCTTAAACACAAAGTCAAGAATAAGGCACGAGTGGAGGGTTCCATTTGTGAAGCATACTTAGTAGAGGAGACTTCCACTTTTGCCTCTTATTACTATCCGGACGAAGTTAACACGAGAAGGACAAGGATGCCTAGAAACGTTGATTCGGGCGAAGGATGTTCAACTAGTCCTCCTATATCAATATTCAACTATCCGGGCAGATTTAGTGGCAAATCAAAAGGATATTTCTTGGAGCAGCGTGACATTAATCTTGCTCATCCGTATATCCTTCAAAATTGTGAAGAGGTGGCGCCATATTTAGAGTAAGTTTCTACAACGTCTTTAATAAGTTCAATTGACATTTATTATTATTAATCGCCCCTGTTGTTAATCTCCCATATGTAGGATGTACGACAATTTTCTAAGGGATCTCCAACCTGACATTTCAAATGATCAGGTTGATCGAGAAATTACTTCTCACTTTGCTACGTGGTTCAGTAAATATGTAGGTTAAGCATCTTCATTTTTTGAAGCATACATTTTATCTCCTTAAATATATAGCATGTATAAGAATAATATAATATTTGATTGTTTAGGTACTAGATCCAGAAAACAATGTTCAAAATCCATTGTTGACAAATTTGGCATGGGGGCCTAACTGATGGGTTACATCATGGAATACTTATATTGTAAATGGATATAAATTTAACACAAAAACATGGAATGAAGGAATGCAGACGTGTAACTATGGTGTTTGTGTGCGAGCCACTGATGGCAATGTAGAGGATGATTTCTATGGGGTTCTAACTGACATCCTTGAACTCGATTATACCGGTTTCCCCGTGATGAAATTAGTTATCTTCAAGTGTGATTGGTTTGATCCTACTCTTGACGTAGGGACAAAAATAGATAAAAATTATGGCATTGTTCAAGTTAGGCTGTCTCGAAGGTATAATAAGGCGTACGACCCATTCATTTTTTCACAACAAGCATAGCAGGTTTATTACTCGCCATATCCCGAAGGACATCATGGCTGGTTGGGTGTTATTAAGATAAAGGCTCGCAGTATAATTACTGATAATGTAATCAACCAGCCTGAAAAAGATGCTCCGTACCAAGATGATGAGTTTTCAAGACCCCACGCATCGTTGCAAATTACGCCTGGACATTATTGTTAAGTCTAGGGCGGACATTTCCGGAAATGGGGAAGAAGTTGAAAGAGAGTTAATGGATCAATCCGAGTTGGACGCATCTAGCGAAGGTACATTTCGTTCAAGTGATACTGATGAGACTGAGGGTGAATTTAGTGACGGAGATTCTACTTAGGTAATTTATTTATGTCATAATTCATTGTGTGAATGTCATTCTACTTATTAGGTAATTTATTTTTGTATTATTTACACTGTTGTGTAATCATATTTTCATTTTTTTCACAGATGGCAGATTCCTCCAGAGGTAGGGGTCGTCGTGGAGGTCGTGCTGCGAGAGTCCCTTCGCCGGCCGACCCACAGCCTTCAAATCGAGACCATCCTACCAGCACCTCTGTTGACGAGACACCTCTGTTGACGGGACACCTCAGGGTGATGGAGTTGCACCCCCCACCCATCCTCATGTGGTCGGGACACAGGCTGCACCCTCATCATTCACACCTACGACGACAGGACCATCATCATCTTCGGGACAGGAGAGTCGTGGTCCATCCGACAGGAGGATTCTTCTTATCCCCAGGGGGGATAACGAGTATGCTAATTTAATTTTTTAATATATATAAAGTATCGTTAATTTCTATTTACTTGTTTTTAAAATTTAATTATAACATTTATTAATGCTCTAATTTTGCTGCAGACTTTCCGCCGCATGAAGGCCCTTCTGATTCGATCTCGAAGATCCTGCGACGCAAGTTTGATGGTTTATGGCCTACATGGAAGGCCATCCCACTAGGCCATAGGGATCAGTTGTTTCTAGAGTTTAAGGTAACAGTTTATTAAGTTTTTTAAATTAAATTTACATTATATATATGTACACACGAATTTCCTAACAACTGTAAGTTGCAGAAAGAGTATAGGTGGGACTTAGCTTTAGAGGCTCTCATCAGGGACATATTTGAGCATAAAGGCTCACTGGTTATGAAGAATCTGCTGAATAAGCTGAGGAAGGGGCGGAATAAGGGGAGGTGGGTGGATCCTGAGATCATGAGGCAGCTGGACCAAGATCTGGGCACCGAGAAGTTCCGGGAGATCAGTGCCACGGCTCGGCGTAATCGAGCTTCGATGGCGGCGCATGTGCTTGGACCGGTGGGTCTAAATCAGCCGCCGCCCACTACTGACGAGTGGGTAATACATTAAACTTTTGACTTAATATACTATTTAATTAATTAGTTTTCATTTTTAATTATTCTTATGAATTTAATATTATATTATTCTGCGAGAAAGCACGAAACAAATGAGCCCGACTGCTATGGAGTTGGTGGAGAGGACGAAGAAGTTGAAGTCGGGGACATGGGTCAACGACAAGGCGTCGAACTATCTTGTAAGCAAAAAAAAATAATTTAGCGTTTACTTGTAATTTATTATAAATGATTTGTTAATATTGGATAGAATTATTTTAACTAAATCTATTCAACTATACTTTGTAGGCGGGCTTCAACGAGAAGAAGGGCGATGCCATATCACGTGCCTCACAGTCCACAAGATGAGGCTTTGACCGGTGATGATGGCTGCTCTCTGTCTCCGTCGACGATAATGCCATTTATTTGGAGGTCGTCGGGGCAGGAACAAGAAAGGGCACGTGTATGGCCTCGGACACTGGGAGCCGAGTTCATCGCTTCATCGTCAAGCACGCTGCTCGCTCCTTGCTGCGCCGATACCGTCCCTCGGGAGCAGTTCCACCAAATGCGAGGACACCATCACGCAGCTGAACGCGGAGCTTCGGGAGAAGAGCGAGAGAAGCGGCAGATGGCGGACAGATTGCCTGATTGGCTTCGGGCACACCAGCGGTGATGCGGCGAGCATCGAGTAGGGCCGGACAACTGCGATTGGTGTTGGAGCAGATGAGGATCCGAGACTCAGTTGCTCGGGATGATGCTCGGCGGTTGTGCCGCTGCTGCCGCTCCTCCCGGTTCCGCTCGCCGCCATCGATGCCTGCTCTGCAGAGGACGATCGGCTAGCGACGCGTCGGTGGTACGGGACGCCGAGGATGATTGGATTCCTTCATCTCCCCCTCATCATGACTGATTTTTTCTCTCCATATTTTTTACTTTAAACGATTCTTGTACGACATTTTGGATTATTCTTTTTATATATATTTATTATTTTTTATGATTGTATATTTCATAAGTTATTTGGTGTGTTTTATTAGTAATTTTTTTAACGTTTAAAGAAAATCAGAAAAAAAATTATTATAAAATTTAAAATTAAAAAAATAATAATAATAACCAGTTTAGCGACCGAATTAGAAACCAATAATTCGGTCGCTAAACTTTATTTAAGATTTCCAGATGATGTATAGCGACCAAATTAGCAACCGATTATCGATCGCTAAAAATGGTTACCCAAAAAATGCGACCAACCTAATAGCGACCGATTTTTATTTTATAGCGACCGAATTTACGGTCGCTAATTAGCGACCGAAATAATAATTCGGTAGCTAAAACTTTAGCGACCAGGTATTCAGCTACCATCATAAATCGGTCTCTGATTCGGTCGCTAAAACAAATAGTGACCGATTTACTTGGTTTAGCGACCGAAAAGTACGATCGCTAAACAATTGTTTTTTTGTAGTGTTTGTGGAAAATTATATATCCAAAAATGTTAAAAATTTATTTTATCTGAATCGCCAATCATAAATTGTAACATATATTAACTTAATAGTTATTATATATATTATAATACGGATAATGACGCTTAAGCGTAGATAGTAAGTACACAATTTTAGTATTAAAAATATAATTTAAAAATAAGACATGGATGAAGAATATAAAAATACAATATTTGAAAGTAGCCATTAAAGTTTTATTTTGAATTTGTTTTTTTTAAAAGAAAAATTATAAGTTAACACTAACTATTTCTTCTCTCGCTATCATAATATCATACTTTTCTGAACATTCAACTGATATTTCATATAGAGTGTTTCAGATGAAATTTGATCAATTAATGTTGAATTTTAAAAAAAGGTGAATTTTTTGGGAAAGTTATTGCAAGTGTGGGTGCTGAATAACTCATGCTATTATTTTAACTTTCCATTTTTTTGTGCAGTAATTTATTTGTTGTGGTTCTCTACTTATAATTTGTCGTGATATCGATTACACTATTGAATTTCAAAAGAGGGTTTTGCAATGTGCACATAACTATTGTGGACAGAGGACAAAGATAATATACATTCTTTTGAAAGCAAGTGTATCTATATTATAATGAGTATATGATATACTTATACATAAATCTTAACCTTAAACAAAATATAGTATGCGAATTTTTGTACATTAATAGTATGCAAAATAAATTTTATTTGTGACAGTAATAATTATTATGATAATAAAAATAATGTAAAGTAAACTAAAGTAATAAGTATAATGTCGATATTGTTATATATAAAGTGTTATGTTTATATGTATTAAGGAAAAATTAAATTGTACATGCTTTTAGTTTAAAGATTTTTATATTGTTTGGTAATTATATAGTAATGCATTGCTAAAAAATATTCATTCTATAGATGTTTCTATACTATCATAACAAAATTAGTGCGCACATAATATTGCCTTTATATTTTTTATAATAATGTAAAATATATTTTTTTACTTTATTGATATTATCAATATTATAAAATTTGAAAGAAATTTATTTACTAGAAGTTTTATCCTTGCATCTGCACGGATTCTAAAAACTAGTGCTCTTCCAAATGTCATTTTCTCATGCATTTGATATTTATTGTATTATTTCGTAGAAAGCAATTATGCACTGACAATTTTTTTTTTGCATAATTATGGAAGATTTTTATGTCCAGCTTCTAATTAGAAAGAATTTTTAAAATTAAAGCAGTCACTTATCCACGGGAAAATATGATAATTAAATCAAATACATTCTCCAGAGAAAAGAAAAAATAACATGATAGATAAATATATTTTTTAAAAATGATTAACTTGCACAGGAAAAAAAGAAAGAATAAATTAAATCAATTTTCAAAAGAGAAAAAAAATGCATATCATTACGAAGATCACAACGACGTATTTAATATTAGTGTTTAAATATATTACATTTACAAATGATTAATTAAGTTGAAAGCAGTTGTTGTTTTGAAAATATATATTTAGTATTAAATGTTCATAAAAATACGATAATATGGTAGTGAGAGAAGAAATTGCTAGTGTTAACTTATAATTTTGCTTTAAAAAAAAAATTCATAATATAACTTTAATGGCTATTTTCAAATATTGTATTTTTATATTCTTCATCCATATCTTATTTTTAAATTATATTTTTAATACTAAAATTGTATACTTATTATCTACACTTAAGTATCATTATCCATATTGTAATATATATGATAATTATTAAGTTAATATCTGTTAAAATTTATGATCGACGATTCAGATAAAATAATTTTTTAACATTTTTCGATATATAATTTTCTAAAAAAAAATAAAATAAACCACAAATATAAAATCAGTAATTATATATTTAAAAAACCCTAAAAATATACCATATCCCCGTGTATGATACGAGTCTATCAATCTAGTTTTTTTTACTAAAAAAAATTATTTATTTATTTAAATTAGTAAAATATATCAAAATCAATATAAATTTAAAATCGTTAAAAATAGAAAAGGATGAAGATGAAATCTTACCTACAGGTACGACGTTTTCAGTGATGGACTAGATTCTGTCACTAAAATTATTTCTACCTACAATTTTACAGAACCTGTCAATATGGGTTCATTTCGCTTGCCATAGACCGCTCCTTTACTTTTCACCGCCTTCCAGTAGAAGGTCACGAGTATGAAAACCAGTTTCAAACTCAAACCGTTTTCTTCTAATTTCTTAAAAATCAAATTCGCAGGAAGAGGGAGAAATGGCATTGGAGAGAATCCCTAAGATTCTTGATTCTTCTCCTCCAACGATGTTGAATTCATAATTTCCCTAAACTTGATTCAACCTCTGATTTGATTTCTAACCTCTGAGTTTTTCTATGGCGGATCACTTGGAGCGTAATTTGCTTCTTCTCCCTCCCAAACTTTCCGAGATTGATCTCGAAGCTGGTTCCACAGAACAAGTTCTGTGTCAGATTTGTCTCGAAACTTATGGTAATTGTTATTTCATCATCTTATTTTTTTTAGATTTCATTTTCACGTTAGGGCAAATTGCATTTCGATAATCCGTTGTGAGAATATGTTCTTAGTTTTAGAGATAAATAAATAAATTGTGATTAAAATTTTTTATGCGTTCACTTTACTTTTTTTTTTTTGATGAAATACTTTAGTTTATTTTGTTTGTTAATTTATGAAGTCCTGGAAACTTGAATTGTGAAGTTGAAGCTTGGTTTAAGGATTTTAGGAAAGCTTAGTTGAATTGTCATAGTAGCATTTCAGGATATCATTGCCATTTAGTGTATCTTAGTTTAGCAAACGAAACTGGAAATCTTAGTGTATCTCAATGGATTCTTTGTTTGCCTTTTCTTTTTTGGTAAATTGTTTTGGCTTAGTCTCTTATTATTAATGCAGAAGACAGTTTTGATTTTCCTTGTAATTGGCAATATGAGGTTTAAAAGCTAGAAGCGTCTAAGAAGAGCAAGCAAATTTCATGTTTAAATTTTGATTTGCATGGATAGGTGAAAGCATATTCTCTGGCTAGTTCGTGCTTTGTCCAATGATAAAAATTGGAAGGAAATGTTATGGAATTTTGTTTTACAATTTTTGAAAGGAAATTATTTTGTTTGCATCTTGCCTCTACCATGTTTGATAGAATGCCTGGACCATGATTTATACACTGATTGATATCTTTAACAAGTCTATTGATTGATAATTGACTTAGCTCTTGCTTGTAGTGAATGAAGGGACCAAACATATTCTTGTTACCATTTTGATCTCTGTTACCGAGACAAAACATGTTTCCTGCAAAGTGTAAAATATTGCAACTATGTCTAAACACTAAAGCCTATGATGTAGCTAGGTTGATGAAAGATAATGATGATGATGATTGTTAGTTTGGATGGTTACTGAGCTGGAGTGAAATGGTAGTCGGAGTGAGATCTATGTTTCTTTTTTCTTCTATCTATTTTCTCCTCTGTTTATGGCTCTGTTCTGGCCTTCAAGTTTTAGTTTTGCCTTGGATGTTTACTGGTTATAGCTGCTGATAGTGGTGGTGTTATAATGGTGTTTCTTTGCAGATGTTGCGGTCTAATTTTTACTGGCGAGGGCTATGTTGGGACTCTGGGAAGAAGCGGCAATTTATCTTCGGATAGCTTCAAAGATAGAATATGATGAAGAGATTGGTTTGGCACTAAAAAAAGGTAATTTGCCCACTTTCTCCTGATGGAGCCTGTAAACGGAATACATTTTACCCCTTTATAATTATATCTTCCTTTTGTTTGACTAATAACTATTGATGTGGGATATTCTCTCCATTCTTTGGTATTGGTAAATTCACTATTTATACTGAGTTTTAGTTCTACAGGTTCATCAGAAATTGTCTGTGTGAATCAACTATTGAACTGCAATCTTTGCTTCTGTCTTTATAGATCAGATACAAACTCACTACTTGTTGCACTGTTTGTAAAGGTTTCTTTGTGTTCTTGTTATTAAATTATTTTGAGTTATTGAACTTCTTTTCCCTTAATATTCTATCACTAATTACCTTATTTTTTTAATTTTTTGCTTTCAAGGTTGTGATGGCCTTAAAATGCAGGGGAGATCAAGTCTTTGGCGGCCTATATATACAGGAATCAATACAAGGCACATATTAAAGACAAGCAAGATGGTTTTATCTCTAAAACTGATACTTTTTTCCCCCTTGGGATTACGATTACCTTTATTTTATTTGAATTTTCATAATCTTATCAATAGGTCGAAGAGTATTCGGGTATGCATTTACAGCCACACAAGGCTCTTGTGGGTGCTTAATGCTTATGCTTTTGTTCATGCAAGTGGCATTCACCAGGTTGGTGGTAATGAATACTTGTTTGCAAGTATGTCTATACTATATATACTATAGTACTTCAGACATTCTCACTTGTCACTGTATTGCCGAAGTTTATAACTGACAGCAGCTCGGACAAGCCAAACTAGTGGACAGCACTTGTGGCAACATGCTTTTGTGGTGATTGGAATTAACACAGCCTTTAGCAGCAAAAAGCGAAGAGAATCCATACGTGAGACATGGTTGCCTATAGGTACATGCGTGTTAATTATTGTTACCTTTATTTCTGAAATATTCAAAAGGGTGTAACATCCAATCCTTATATTTGTCAAAATCTCTGGTGAAAATGAAAAAAGGAAATCAGCTCAAGGAACTAGAGAAAGAGAAGGGCATTGTTATAAGGTTCATGATCGGCACAGCACAACAGGTGGCATTCTTGATAAAGCAATTGATGCAGAAGAGGCAGAACACAAAGACTTCCTCAGGCTAGACCACATATGTTTTGATATGTAGTCCAATAAGTTTTTTTTTTTTTTTTGGATAAACAATATATGGTCCAGTAAGTAACTTGTGCACCAAAATTTGTAAATTGTGATGTTGGGATATGTTTGTTTGTGGTGGCTTTTGGCAGATGGGAAGAGAAGCTAGATAGTGCAGCACTAAGGTTGGGTCTGATAGGGAACATATGCTTGGCATTCTTATTTTCTCCAGTAGCACGTGGCTCTTCCTTGCTGCACTGCTTGGCATCACTTCAGAGAGTTGCATCAAGTACCATATTTGTCTTGGACACATTGTGATGACACTCTTCACTTCTCATGGCATTTGTTACATCATCTATTGGGCATTTACCTATCAACTTTCTCAGGTTAATTAACAATAAGGTTAATCTTTACTCTTTACTCTTGTAGTTTAAATCCTTTAAGTGTCCAAAATATAACCATTGGATGAAATGGAATATGCGAATAACTATTTATTCTATATTAGGGTCTCAAAAGCTTGCCATAGAACTGAAAAACTGAAAAGCAAAATGTTTATTCATAGACACAAGTATAACCATTTTTCTTCTTTCTTTGACATTTTTTATATTTGTGCAGGAAAGGAACTTCCTTAAGAAAACACTTTGGATGGAGGGGTCTCCATCTCTCCACCTAAGTGTCAACACCTCACAATTGCCAGTTGCCACACTGCAAAATGCCCTATGACATAGCAACAAAGAATTGGATGTTTTCTATGTAATATGTAGTTTTTTTTTTAACAAGTTCATGGATGAAACCTAATGTAATTTGTTATGGATGATATTAACTATCAAGACCTTGTTAGTTGCTTTTGGCTTCAATATCCATGTTTTTATGGATCATCCGATCATGTAGGGGTGGACATCGGTCGGTTATGGTCTGTTTCGGGCCAAAAATCTCAACCGAAAATAACCGAGAAGAAGAATATCTCACCCAATCCCGTCCGATTTTGCCTTCGGTTTCAGCGGGTGGCGGTTTTGACGGTTCTCGGGTGTGCGGGTGGGTTGCCTCGATTCTGGACCAAACAACACAGAAACGAACAATAGAGTATGAACAGAGACGATCAAACAAACCAGATACATATACCCAGAAACAAAAAGCATAAAACTTTCAAGTTTCACAAAAAGCATCAATCTTTCTTACATCCTTTTGTTTATAGAAGGAAAAAAAGTAAATCATTCTTGAACAAGATGTAGAGGAAGAAAATGAACAAGATACAAAATTCAAAAAGAAATGGAAAACCAAACATGCAGAGGAAGACAACAGCAGCTTGGGCTACATCCTTCACAGATCTGGTGCAAGGTGGGACTGGGCATGGTGGAGATCTGAGGGCGGCGTAGTGGCAGTCTGGCAGATCTAAGAGTACTTCTTCTTTGGCGACGACAGCCACCGCGTGGTGCTCTCACTGCTCCGGACGATGACGGCGTAATGACGTGTACGGGCTATGGCGGCACGCAAGTGAGGAAGGTCAGTTACGTGTAGATGGGTGGTTGTCTCTCGGATCTCTGTGTTGTTTCAATTTGAGAGAGGAGAAGAAAGACAATGGTTTCAGTTTTGAGAGGAACCGAGGAACAGAAATTAGAAAGAGAATGGTTAAATGCAGAGTTCTCCGGAAGTGGAAGAGATTTCGAGAAATTAAAACGAGAGATAAAGTAATAAATGAGATGATTATTTTGGGAAATTCAAAAAGTCAAAAGATAAGATAAGAGAAATCAGTGGCCTGTGGCCCAATCAAATTGAAGGAAAATCATAACCAGCCAATAGGAGCGAAGGAGGATCAGGGGCATTTAAAATTCACATGTTAAATATTTCGGTCGGATTTGGTCGGTGGCGGAAAAAAAAAATTGAAGACCCACACCCGCCCGAAGAAAACCATCTGAAACTCATTAGTGGACCCGTTGACCCGCTTGCATCCACCTATTCTGTTATTTTTGCCTTCGGATAGTTCGGTTCTCGGTCGGACCTTATTTTTTGTCCAGTCCTACGATCATGTATACCATATAAAATAAATTTCATAAAACTTTATTTAATAATAATAAAATAAAATATATTTAATTTAATTATTATTAATGAATAGTGATTGTAGGCATGCTTTTTTTTTTTACTTATATTTGACTTTTACCTACAGTTGGAGGGTGTAGCTACAAGTTAGTGACTGTTACCTAAGCCACTGGAAACGGTAGGTACAACCTATAATGACAAACGGAGGTAACTGTATGTATAAGTATGTCATCCGTTGGTAAAGGTTATAGTAACACACAAATAAGCGTAGCTATTTGACCCCTTAAAGTTGACGGCCATTGTGTCCGTAGGTCAATGTAATGTTAACATTTACCTACGGATTTTTGACATCTAGTGACAGGTTTTGTTCGTCGCTAAAAGTTAAATTTCTTGTAGCGAACAAAACCACAACACCCAGGTTAATAGCATAACACGGCAAAATGCCTACAAATGTGACAAAATCAAAGTGACGGGAATACCCATGCCTCCGGATCTGTAACGTTGACGCCCAAGTCATGATTGAATCTGTAATGGATCGAAGCTGATCTGCCAATCTGAACCAAACGAACACCGCAACAAGAACACTGCAACAAG
This sequence comes from Sophora flavescens, assembly GCA_030762895.1. Lineage (NCBI taxonomy): Eukaryota > Viridiplantae > Streptophyta > Magnoliopsida > Fabales > Fabaceae > Sophora > Sophora flavescens. Next base: position 111,480,557 of record CM061063.1, read on the forward strand.
ACGGGAAACCAAATGATGCCGCAACAAGACGACGAACAAAACACTGCCGCACGCAGACGACGAAAACACATAAAAACACAAAAGAAAAACCAGGACTATGTGGAGAATCCAGTGGATGAGGAAGAAGGAAAACAGAAATAGAGGGAAGGTTAAGAGAGAAAGACGGCTCTAGATTTTTGATCAATCAATTGATCACATCGAGTCTATCAATCTAGTTAATTCTATATATAACTTTACTTCAATATATACACATGTACGATAAGATTTTAAATAAATATATTTGGGTATCTTCTTAATTTAATTCTCTATTTTAGAAAGTTTTTCCTTTTTGTGATTAGAAAAAGAGATTGTCAATTTATCAAAAAAGGAAAAGAGATTGTCATATTTTTTTTCCTTCATAATTCAAGATATTCTTCAGAGGCTCCTAGCGTTAATGTAGCTTGTCTCGCTTTTTCATTTTTTTATTTGAAAATGATTTTTCTTTATTTTTATTAAAAAAATGTTTACCTTTTTTTTTTAAAAAAAATCAGCCTAAAAAGTAAAGAGAACAAAACAAACTAAAAGAAAAAAAAAAAAGATCACATGAGCTTCTAGCACTAAATATTAAATTGGCCCAAACAAAGATTTTATTGCAGAAACCCATGTGTTTTTTTTTCTTAAGGAAATGGACCTAACCCAAATGAGCTTCCCTAACACAAAAAACCCTAAGATGGCTGCAACTGATGGTGGCTGCTCATGGAGGAGCTGTGACGGCGGCTGGATGGACTGGCACACAGTGATTAGTGGAGAAACCTGTGTGGGCACGGTGGTTCAGGGAAGAAAGCGATTTTACGATGAAGTGGCGCTGGAAAAGCAGCTGGCGCCTTCTGGTTCACGGTGATTCGAGGCGGCGTGAAGACTGACTCGCGTGATGCTCGACGGGCGGCGGATGGCCGGATTCACTGCAGGAGCGGCTGTGCTTGGTGGTCCTTGGTTGCAGAGGTGATGGTGGCTGTTGGAAGTTGGATGAGGAGTGTGCAGCTAAGGTTTGTGACTGGATTGGTGGTGGTTGCACCTGGTTCTCCGGTGAAGTGGTGGTGCTGAGATGAAAGTAGTGAAAAGGTTTTTAATCTTTATTTTTGCAAGTAGGTCATTTTGGGTTTAAATTAAAAGAGAAAGATTAGAAGGATTTTTAAACAAATTATAATTAATTTTACAAGTCAAAGATGAGATGTCACATTAAAGTTGAGGTGGCACCACTTGATTAGACCAACTAAGCAGTGTAAAAGTTATACTAAATTCAAAAGATAATCGATTATGACCATCCAGATAATCGATTATGAGCTGTCTATTTGTTGTTCTGAGTTTTACAAAAACCAATAATCGATTATAGGTCTCAATATAATCGATTATATAAGTTCATATAACAGAAAAATGGTGTTTTTCAACCTTAAGAACATTCTTAACACTTATGAAAATCATTTTTGACCTTTAGCTCACTTCATAAAATATTGAAATAATTTTTTCAAGTTTTTGAAAAACCTTAAGCCCATTTTCAATTTTAAGTTCAATTTTAGATATTTCAATTTTAATAGCCAATCATACACTTGAATCTTACAAATAATCGTAAGACCAAACTTAAACTCCCTTCAAGTTCTTCTCTTGGTCTTGGATGATCTTCTTTGATCTTGCACTTTCATTTTCTCAATCAATTGTTTTGTTTTTGTTGCTCGTCATCAAAATTAATTTACTAAAAGTACATAGCATCAACATATAAAACAAAAAGTAATAAAATGATAGATGATACAATTTAAAACAATATATACTATTTGACATAATAATAAAATGACAAAAGATGAATATGAGAAAAAAAGTCACTATTTAAAATAATAATAATAAAATGAAAATAAAAGTTAGTGAAAAAAATTATTGTTTAGCATAATAATTAAATAAAAATAGATAAATTTGAGACACAAAGTTTAGTTCTTGAAATGATAATAACAAAATAATAAAATATGAAATTGTGCTAGAAAATCCATGTTTTATGACAAAATGTTAAGAGATTAAACTGATAAATCTGAATTAAAAAATATAAATAAAATAAAATAAACCTCAATTAACAACAAAGTTATTGTTTGGAATTACAAATAAAATAAAGAATCTAGTTAAGTAAATATCACATCTTAATTTGAATATCAATTTTATTTTGAGTTATTTAATTAATTTTTTATTTATTATGTTATTTTATATTTTAATTGAGGTTTTTCTTAAATTATTTTAATATTTCTTAAATAATATTTTTCTTGCTATGTCTATTTTTATTATTTTAATATTATTTCAAATATTAAATATTTGACTCAGTTTAATAACTTAATATTTTGTAATAAAACATGGATTTTCTAGCACAATTTCATATTTCATTATTTTGTTATTATCATTTCAAGAACTAAACTTTGTCTCTCAAATTTATCTATTTTTATTTAATTATTATGCTAAACAATAATTTTTCTCATTAAGTTTTATTTTTCATTTTATTATTATTATTTTAAATAGTGAGTTTTTTTCTCTCATATTCATCTTTTGTCATTTTATTATTATTTCAAAAAATATTTTTTTTAAAAATTTCATCATCTATCATTTTATTATTTTTTATTTTATATATTCACTTTTTTACTTTAGGGACCTAATTGAAAATTTTATATAAGTTCAGGGATCCAATTAGAAATTTTTTACTTCAGGGATCCAATTGAAAATTTATTATAAGTTCATGGACTTAATTAAAAAAAAATTAGTTTAGAGACATAATTGACATTCCCAAATAGTTAATGGATCAACTCAATAATTAAACCTAATTTGAATGGAGTTGTAAGCAAGAATATCACACTAAATCTATAAAATAGCAAGTTTTGATGTACACATTTTTTTCTTCAAATTTTAACCTTGACCCCCAGTCCAACATTAGTTGGTTAGCACAATAAGTAATTGTATAAGATTATGTAACAGCATATAAAACCACCAGAATATCCAATCAAATATATATGTCTTACTCAAATAAAAAAAAACAAATAATTAAGGATTTAATTGAGTTATTAGTATAAAAATCTTTACACTAACAATACATAGAAATTAACGTCAATAATAAAATACACACAATGAAAAAAAAAATGCAGACAGACACAACTATTACGGTCTTTACACTTGGACATGATGATGTTTTTTTTTTTCACGAAGCCACCATTTTTTTCTTGTACCTTCAACATTAATTAAAGAAAACGAAATTTAACTACTATAGGTATATATGTTTGTCAGTGGCATCAAAATATTTCAAATATTACACCAAAAAATATATATATTTCACATATAAAACACGTGCTATACAGTAGGAAGATATTTTCCTTAGGATTGATTATTTTTTATGATAATCATGACATAGGTACGAAGATCAACCTCCGTTAGCAGCGACTAATCTCCGTCGGGGAACTTATTGGGTACACAAAGTGGGTTCTCCCCTCTCAACCAGGTTTTTCTCCATACACAAGAGTCAGAATTCGAACCCTTGATCACTTGCTTAAGGTGTCGGTCCCTTACTACTTGAACTAACCACCGGTTGAATTTAATACTTATGGAGACATCACATATGCATTAAAATATATTATATAAAAAATTAAAAGAGATATATTATATAAGTATATAAATAGTATATATTATAATGTTAATTAAAGATATATGTAATACTTACTCATGATTTTTTTTATGAATTATTCATGAGTTTAACTTTGAAACATTATTGTAATTTTTTTTTTACACTATTAAGTATTAACTAATCACAAATCATTGTATATATGATTTTTTAGGTAATTATGATAAGAGTTAAATATTTTTTAATGATCTAATAATTTATTCCCTTAAAAAAAAATTGATCTAGTAATTTATAATTAATTGATAATGAGAAAAAACAAGTCTAAACAAAACAATTGTATCACTGTGAATATAAACCCAACCCAGTATATGAATCAACCTTACATTGCATGGTTATGACTTGTGATGATAAAAGATGAGAGAACCGAAACCGCACGTTAGTCTCCACCTTTAATTTCGAACTGTGTAATGATCGCTTGGGCTATTAAGAGGAAAACGGAGAGGTTGTTTAAGTCGGGCCCACTATCGATCCTTGGGATGTTTTGGACTGTTGCAACAATGTGTGTGCAGTGTCAAGTTTCATATTTGGGTACCACTACAGGTCCTTGGGTTGTTTTGGACTGTTGCAATAATGTGTGTGCAGTGTGGTCACGTTTAATAAGATTAATATTATTTAATCAAACAACATTGGGATAAGATGATATAAGTTTATTACAGTAGTTTAATAGGTGGGGTGGTCTCGAGTTCGAATATGAGTTCTAAAAATAAAACAGCATTAAAACATTTGAGGTGAGTTTTGGTGTCCTTGCGATCTTACCCGACTCAATCTGGAGATTGGTTTCCGCAGTTTAGTGTGAAGGATATCACCTAGAAAAAAAATATTAAACTTATTCGTATGTGCATTACCCTAATGGATTGCACAACAACACAATCAAGGTTTTAAATCGCGATCCTGGTTGCAATTGCGTTGCGTAGCATATATTGTAGGAAAATGCTAAAGATATAGCGGGTTATATAGAACCTGATGCTTTGAAGTCTGATGTTCTTCCAACAGCAAAGAAAGCATCCAACTATGGTGGAGTTATGATATGGGACAGGTATTTTGATATAAACAATAACTATACTGAGCAGATAAAGGGCAGTGTTGCCAAATCTTGCAGATGTGTGTGTGATGATGAGGTAGCATCGACCAATTTCTATGGCCTGCAATCACGATCTTTTCCCATGTAACCTTTGTACTGGCTTGAATTTCGGCGTACTGGTTGGCTTGCATTATGCATGCATGCACTTTTATGTATGGAATAAATAAGTAGCTTCATACATCTATGTATGGAATATGCTACATAGAATATCTAAGTTTCTCGTATGATCTCTATCTGAGTTAAGCAGCTACGTACCGAAGTACCCTATATGCATGTTTGATTACAAGCATGTAATGGAATTCACTCGAAATAAAGGCTATGTTTTTATGCATCGTTATATATAAATTAAAAAAATACAAGATAATGAACATTATTTAATATGAAGTGGATCTAGCTAGGAGGTCCAATTTTATTTTTCCAGGAGGACAATTTTGTTTTCTAAGGTCTGTACTAGGAGGACGATTGTTGAAATGGCTTGAACGATCGAGTAAATTGAAGTCCAGATTGCACATGACGTACCATCGGTCGGTCAGCTTTACTAGGCTAAATCTTTCCTACGGGTTCCATTGTCTCCAACAATGAAGTATATTAAATTTCTTATTAGGTATGAGTTTTTTTTTTTGAAAAAAAAATAAGTACAAGTTAATTTGATAATATGCTGGCTTATCATGTTTTATCTATTATTTTAGAGTGGATTTAATCAATTAAGTTGAGTTGAATACTTGATTTAACCCAAATTAGACTTTGTTTTCCTATTTTTGTTATTTTAGAGTCAATGTATGCATTTAATTGATTTTAATTATATTTTAATTGATTTTCTCATGATTTATGTTATTTTGATTTTTAGGAAAGATTGACAAGAAGAATGACAATTAAGAATAAGCTCCAATTAGGTACACACTAACATGAAGCAAATCTGAGAAGGGCCCAAGTAAAGTTAATTGCACTTTAATAAGGAATATTGAGATGTACAATTTAAATAAAAGATTGGAATTGATATTTGTATCTGAAAATATTGACAAGAAGAGCAAATTATGAAGCTATCTCACGCCAGTACAGGAGCTGATTCGTTTGTCAAAGCCAATCAATTTCAATAGAGCATGCGGGACCCACAAGCAATTAGTGATTCAATTATAATCACTTAAGAATTAGTGTTAACGTGAAACTAATGGCAATCCCACCAATTGAGATTCAATTTGTTATTATAAAGATAGCTTTTGATATAAAATCAAGATTCACGTGAAGCTCCAGGATTTTTTTTTAACAAATGGATTCTTGGCCTAAAAGATAGCTTTTGATATAAAATCAAGATTCACGTGAAGCTACAGGATTTTTTTTTTAACAAATGGATTCTGGGCCAGTAGGAGCAGCGAGAAATATGCGGGATCAGTGTTCAATTTGTGATTGATAACATATCTGATGGAAATTCTAATTGGATTAAAATAAGGAGACTTGCAATATATAATGGGGCAGCTGACACACAAAAAAGGAGGACGGCAGCTACTAGAAAAATAATAAAAAAGAGGGATAGGGGGTTCTAGAACGGGGACCAGACGAACAGGAAGTAGAAACGACAGCGTGGAAACGGTGCTGTGAAACTATACTGCTGGGATCAGTTCATTTTTAAGGAGTTTTCTCTTTTCTTCTCTTTCTTTTTATTTTATTTTATTTTAAGGTTTAATATGTCTAGCTAAATTCCTTTTTGTCGGGATTTTGATATAATCATTTTATGAAAAAGTTTTATCTAATAGTTTGATTATCTTATGAACAATTGAAATTATTGATGCGATGTTTACGGTGCTTGCTTATATTTGAATGCTTAGCTACCATTCTTGTGTTTTGAGGGTTCAATAATATGTTAGGAATAATGATTTTTGGATTTTGCCTCTTGTAATAATCACTGTTAATTTGGTTAATCTAGGAATGGATAACTAATTAATGTGGGCATTTTACAAATTCCATAGAGCTATGATCATCATACTTTATTAATTAGACCTAAGGAATTAGGGTAATTAGTAAGGTTTGATAGAATTGATTCACTAAGGAATTAGACAGAGCTATGATCATCATGCTTCCTTAATTAGACCTAAGGAATTAGGGTAATTAGTAAGGTTTGATAGAATTGATTCACTAAGGAATTAGGCTTCAATTAATTAAGGGAATTTGTCCTTCAACATATGCCAATTGAGATTAAGATAATTAGAGTGTCGGTAATTCATAGGATTTCTTGTCTAAGAGGAATCCAGATTCATAATTAGAAGAAATCAAATTCCTGACATTTTTATTTCTATATTATCTCATCAAAAATTCCAAAAATATTTTATTTCTGTTTTGTTTTATTTTATTTATTTTGAGTTCTCTTCGTACCAAATTTTAGTATAAATAGTTGTTTAATTTGTGAATTGGTACTTTGTAACTAATCCTTGTAAACAATATCCGATTTTTACCGATTTATTACTTGCAACAACCCGATACACTTACCGAAATCGTCAACATAATTCTGGGTAAAGGTTATTCCCACGTTTCGATAGATTTCTATTCGACTGGAGATGATGGGATCATGGGAATGTATCTTCCCCAAGACGTGGAAACAAAAATTATAGTAAAAAGTACTGCTTTCTTTCACCCGCTCCCCAGGTCGTGTTATGTTTTTAATTTTAAGAGTGAAGATCGAAATTGGTCCTTGAAAAAGTTTATGAATCTATTTTTATTGTCTAAAAAAATAAATTAATTATTTAATCCTTCAAATTTTTAAACGTGATATACATTAGTCTCTAGATTTAGTTCCGACGTCCATAGGTATCCCATTAACCATTTTACTTGGCCTGTTAGTGGTCCTGCATGGCCTACGACGAATTTCCGTCATGAAAAATTAATGAAAATTGAAAAAAGTTCATATTTTTAGGTATTTGAATTTTAAATTTGTGCATGTTTTTCACTTTTTATTCGTTTTCCACATAAGAATTTCGTCCTAAGCCACACAGGACCACTAATATAGGTCAAGTATGATGGTTATTGAGACATGTAGATAAGTAAATGGACGTCAGAACTAAATCTAGGGATTAGTTGTCCCGCGTTTGAAAATTTGAGGGACTAAATGGTTAATTTATTTTTTCATGGACTACATGGGTCCCCGAAATTTTTCAGGGACCAATTTGGGCGTTTACTCTATTTTTTTTATAAACAAAATTTTATTAAATAGTACAAGGGACACTCTAACTCATATACAATAATACACCTTATCTACAAACTAATTAACAAAAGTTCTTTATAAAAAAGCTAGCAAAATACTCTCTAACACTCTCTTAAGACACTATTTCCTATTAGTTAAATTCATGTGGATTCTACATAATTCAATTAGGATTCGCATGAATTAGTGGAATCCATTTTCAAAATAGTATGACCCATTTAAATTTTAACCAATAAAAGGGAGTATGTTAGGGAAAAAAAAGTATTAAAAAGAATGTTGGTATCTAATAAAATAGATGGCTTATTTAAAGTGTCTAACTATCAATTAGTTTTTATTTAGCCTCTGTTCTTAGTAGTTGTAATTAGTTTATGTATTAGTTAGACACTTAAGTCCATTTATTTTCTATCACTACCTGTTTCTGTTATAGTTAGTTTTTCTGTTAGGGGTAGAGTTTGTTTTTCTGTTTTAACTGAGTTTGATATATATATATATATAAGCATCACCTAGCCCTTTTTGTAATCAATCAGCCTTTATCTCCATTCAATATACAAAAGTTATTCAGTAACTTCAATATGGTATCTCAAAGCAAGAACGATCATGAGGAGGATGAAAGGAAACCTCGCCAGAGAAGGAGGATCATTCCTCCGGCGACGTCGAATCTTCCAAGAATTCATCCACACAAAATCCAGCATATTTCTTGAGCTACTCTAACAATCCTAGTATTCCCCTTGTGGCAGCAACCCTCAATGGCAACACTTATCGAACGTGGGCTCGATCCATGAAAACTGCATTAAGGGCGAAAACTAAATTAGGGTTCATAGATGGGACAATCAAGAAGTTGTCGGCACAAGCTGCATATTTCCACAATTGGGACAAGGCTGATTCGATGGTGTCAGCATGGATATTGAACAAAATGTGGAGCACACCATGTTTGCTTCAACAAAATTGTGGAGCACACTATGTTTGCTTCAACAAAATTCAGATATGAGCATTAAAGATTGCTACACTTAGTTTAAGAGCTATCTCGACGAGCTCAGTGAGCTTCAACCCTTGTCGGATCTTGTGAAGCATCAAGATCTTTGATGAAAAGAGAAGAGGAGAATCGTGTACATTTGTTTCTTGGAGGTCTTAATAGTGAGCAATTTGCTCATGTTAAGGCCACAATTCTTAACATTGACCCTTTGTCATCACTAAGAACTATAACACCCTGAATTCCACCCTATGTTAATAAATGTTAATGTGTTAGACTTAGCTTATATATGCTTGCTATGCTTGTTCTTGATGTCTAAGTTCATGTTGGGAAGGTTTATTCTTAGGAAGGTTCAATTGTCTTAGAGTCCTAGTAACCTGTTTCACCATTTTAGACATATTTTGAGTTCTAGATGTCCGATCGAGATGATCTTGGAGGTGTTGGAAAGCTAAGAGAATTATCTACAAGTCTTATTTTATGTGTTTTGACCAAATTCGACTGTTTCAGCTCCTCGCGAGCATTTACTCGCCCCGCGAAAATAAAAAAAAAATCAGCTTTGCGCTTTCGGGTTCGCCTCGCGAATCCAGCTGACAGAAATTGGTTCTCTGGCTCGCCCCGAGAACGCGATTTCGCCCTGCGAATATGTGCAAAACGAGAAAATGCGTTTTAGATTCTTTTTAAGCCCAAATCGCATTCCAACCCATTTTTAACCCATAAAACACGATCTAAACCCTAGTCTATCACGTCCCAACACTCAGAGCTGCCTCCTTTCTCTTTTTCTCTCAATTTCCATCAACCGTCTCTAGAAAACTCTCTCAAGGTAATCCGTTCTTGTACCGTTCTTCACCATTCTTTGATAAGGAGAACATCGCTGCGAAGACGTGATCATCGTATTCGCTGTTTAAACTTTCAAACAAGGTAAGATTCGCACACCTCGTCCCTCTCATTCTTTCCCTTTTGATTTCTTGGTCTAAGAGTCTAATTAAGGTGTTTCCTTGTGGTTCTTGAGGTCGTAGATAAGTGCTTGTGAGACGAGACCCTAGAGGACCCTCTTTATTCTTTTGAAAGGCAAACCGCATAACAGGTATGGGAGAAGAATATAGTGTATACACTAGGCTAGGGAGTAGCGTAAGATGAGGGGTTCCCATAGCCCCGATATATATTGTTATTAATTGTTATTGATGTCATGATCTGCCTGGTTGCATGATGTAATTGTTTATATGTTTAATTGGATTAATGGGTATGCCTATTTGTTATAATCGTTGAGTTGTCCATGACGTGGTATTCCTATTAATTGTCTTGTGTCATGAGTTTTGGTTGAATTGGTATGAATACCCATGTTATGAATGTTGTTGTTATGATATGGATTATGTTGATCACATTGATTGGATATGTTGTTGATGATGATGTTACCGTTATGTTGAATATGTTAATATAACCCTAATCGAATTTAATTAGGACTCTTAGTTAACATAGGAATTAAGGGATTAATTCCCCAAAGCTTCATAAGACATGAACTGTGTTAGTGAGGGGTGAGGTTTCATGCCGAATGTTTTAGTTAAACTCCAAGAACACGTTGAATTCTGCCCAGAACAGTATGGCCTTGCCCAGGAGCACGGTCGTACTGGTCGTGCTCCCAGTTAAATTCTGGAAGGCAGGCCGCGCATTGAGCACAGTCGTGCAGGACAGTGAGCACGATCGTGCTCCACTTAAATGGCAGCACGACCGTGCTGGGGTGAGTACGCCCGTGCTTCCCTTACTAATCAGAACCTGAAACTAATGAATTACAGGGTGTTTCATCCCGATTATCCCTAGATGAAGTAATAATACACTAATCGAGTGATAACAAGTTAGATAGCTTAATTAAAGAATAATTAAGATAACAAAGAGTAATAAGCTGGTACCCGATGGGTTACCGCACGTTGTTACGCTTTGGTACTTTTTGGCCAAAGTGACCTCGATGCTTTTTGGTCAAGGTGTTGTTACGTTGGACCTTGGTGCTTTTTGGCCAAGGGGGCCTTGACCCCAAGGTTTGGGTCTAAGGTGTTGATGTTGATGTTGATGTTGGTGATAAGTCTTGGGTGCTTATTGGCCCAAGCAAAGGAGGTGGTTGCCTTGTGTGTTGTTGTGCTCACGCATTCATACGTTGAAGTTGATTAGTGGGGGATGTTCAACATAGGGGAGGTCTTCCAAGTTATGGTGATCTGGCCCAAGTCTCAGGTGGTTCACCCAAGGTTTGGTGGACCGTGCGCCCCCGAGGTGGCGTATCCGGTTATGATACGCCGGCTATCCAAGGGGTTCCTTCATGGTTTGGGGAACTATCGGTGTTGGTGTTTTTTGGCCAATACGGATATGTAACTCCAAGGTTGACTTCCTGAGATAGTTGGATGCACATGCATAACGGAGTAGCGGAGTAGGTGTTGCACCGCATAACATCTTTTGATTGTTGACGTGTAATATGTAAATGATGATGTATGATGTTTGTTTCTATGCTTGATATGATGTATGTTCATCTTATTCCCTATTCCCATGCCGTTGAGTTTACATGATTTCTTACTCCCTGTTTTCCTGTTTATGTTGTTGCGTGTATTTCCTTATGCAGAGAACGGTGAGCAGCCAGTGGAGTAGTGACTCTGAGGAGCCACGACTCTAATTAGAAAGATTAGTTATAGTTGTTAGTTTTGTTAGTTATTTTTGTTTGTTTCCGTGATGTATTCGGATTTTGGTTATACCAGCTCTGTATATGACATCGGGGTTGGGTTTTTCTTTATCTGTCTTTTTTATGTTTTATTGTTTTAAAACTATGTAATTTACGCGTTGTTTTTGTTGAGATGTGAAACCTTTTTATCCAAGTTTTTATTTTAATCAAATAAATGCATGTTTTATAATTACCTCTTTTAAGTAAATGTTTTATATTAACATGCGGAGTAGAAAGGTGTCACAAGAACTACTTTTAATCATGTATTAAGAGAAGAATCATGATTCTTGGCAGAAAATGAAAGGAATGGCAAGACTGAGACAGTTGCTGCTTTCTATTCCAACAACAATAGGCAGAGAGGTTGTGAGGGTCCAAAGCCAAAATGTGATCATTGTGGCAAGATTGGCCACATTAAATCCAAATGCTTTAAGCTGGTTGGTTATCCTCCAAATTGGGATACACGCAGAGCTCAGAGGAACTACAACAAGTCAGCAAAAAATTCAGCTAACTTGGCTTATGTTGATGATAACCAAGAAAAGGACTTTGAAGATTAGAAAACAAGAGGACATGCTCTCCATGGAACCATAGTGAACCATGAGAACATGGCTGGTAAAGTAGGCAATTTTAGAGGTCAATTTTGGGTGTTAGATAGTGGTGCTTCACACGACATGACCCATTTACTTTCTTTTTTGGAGGAAGTGAAGAAAATTGACAAACCTTTTAGAATTGTTGTACCTACTAGTGATATTGTCTTGGTAGAAAAGATGGGAAATATCCATCTTAATAGGAACATGAAACTGCTTACTGTGTTGTTTGTTCCTAGCTTCAATTGTAATTTGATTTCAGTGCACAAACTTACACATGATATGAATTGTGAAGTCACTTATATTACTAATTTCTGTGAAATCCAGGACCAAGCTTCAAAGAAGAGGATTGGATTAGGTAAGCTTCAAGATGGGGTGTATGTCATCAAGATGGATGTTAAAGGATCTTCACTAGCTGTGATAGGAAGGGACTTGACTACCTTGTGGCATGCAAGAATTGGACATCCCTCCAATCAAGCATTATAGTATATTTCTTATTTACTTAGATGCAATTTAAATTTCAATAAAGATTTGTGTTGTGACATTTTCCATAGGACTAAACAATGTAGACTTACTTTCAGTCATAGTTTCAATAAAGCAGAAGATTCTTTTAGCCTTATACATCTAGTAATGGATCTCATTTCTTTCTCCACAGGTAATCAATTGGTCGTAATGGCAATTTGTTGAACTTTTATATTACTAACTTGAATACAATTAAGTTGGCTCTAAGGATATTAATTTGCTTTCATATTGTCTTATTATATTTATCAGTTCCTGATCTTCTTGTCTGCGGCTCCTCCCCTTATCCTTACTTGTTTTTGCATTTTGTCGCATAGGTAAGTTCTCTAAATACTCTCTTTTAAGGTTCTGCTTTATCTAAAAGGTTCTGATTGTGTGGTGCATGTAATGTGTTATGTGAATTATATATCTTGTTGTTTGTTAGTGGAGAGCTGAGCTCAATAGGAAGGTATCCTGCCTGAAAGGTAAGATGCTGATTGTGTGCCGATAATTTAATATTCATGCATGTATTTGCAATTATGTGTTGTTTGTTAGTGGAGAACAGAGCTCAATAGGATGTGATCCTGTCAAAAAGGCGGTATGCTTGTTGTGTGTTGCTAATTTAGAAGTTATGCATGTGTTTGACAATTATGTATTACTTGTTAGTGGAAAGCGGAGCTCAATAGGATGTTTGCTACTATATTTTATCTAAGTTTGTATTGAATTATGTTTCAATATATATTTGTTGAAGTATGCTACAATCCTTATAAGTCAATGGTTTTATTTTCTGGTAGAGTTAATTATTAAGTTACGAAAGCCTTAGTTTCCTATTTGAGATTCAATATTAATGAGCATGTGTACCTTCTCAGGGTACGCATGCTCATTGTATTGAATCTTGAATTGTCCAAGTGGGATAGTTTGGGAAAAAACCTTTTTCACACTCGTACAATAGTCATTTCCATGTTCAAATGCCTTATATACTTGTTGAAATCTCGGTCTGATGCATTTCCTTTTGTTCTCCTGGTGCATACTTGATCGCGGTGATTCTCACCGTGCTCGAGTCGTGTACTTGGAGACCGATGGGAAATACTTCCGAAATTTTGTTAAGTATAAGGTATTTGAATAAGGGAATAACTATTATTAGCCGAGTGTGGTAAAGGTTTCTTCTCGAATGGGATAGGTTCATACCTTGTCATAAGAACTAGATTGATGGAGTTATTGGAATGCACCATAATATATAAATGTTATTGTAGGGTTGGTCAGGCTATTTAATTGCCAGCAATGGATATTCCGGAGACTCGGAAATGGATGTATCATAGGTTGGATCGGAATAAACGTCTTAGGGAAGAGTATAGAGTTGGAGTGGGTGAGTTTATAGAGTTTGTTGTTAGCCATGAGAGATTTATACGGCTGGGCGGTGATTATTTGAGGTGTCCTTGCAAAAGATGCAAGTGTCAATCTTTCAAAAGCGTGGATGGAGTTGTAGCCGATCTTTATGAGAAGGGTTTCATGCCTGATTACTATTGGTGGAGTAACCATGGTGAGACGTTGCCTGATTTAAACCCGATTGTGTTTGAAGGTTCGTACTATGGAAGTGGTGACCAGAGGGAAGAATTGAATCCATACGAGCAGATGATAATGGATCATGTTGGACCATCGGTTGGTGTTGTACTAGAAGAAGATGGGGGAGAAGATGGTGGAATGGGTTCCCAATACATAGAGGAGAATCCGAATCCCGAAGCTCAAAGATTCTATGATATGCTGAGTGTTGCACGATCTCCATTGTGGGAAGGATGTCGGGAGTACACGGAGTTGTCGATGTGCATGGAATGGTTGAGTATCAAATCTGGCTACAATATGCAAGAAGACTGTTTTAATCGCCTCAACAGGTCAGTGTCCAAGGCGTTGCCAGAAGATAATTGAGTGCCTACTAGTTTTTATCATGCTAAGAAGTCTGTGGAAATTTTGGGTCTGGGGTGTTTGAAAATTGATTGTTGCCCGAATGGATGTATGTTGTACTATAAGGATGATTCAGCAGAAAGCATAACATGTTGTCAATTTTGTGGTGCGGATCGGTATAAGACAACTACTAGGATGGGCATTGAGAAGAAGAGGTCGCTAAAAAAGATGTGGTACTTTCCGCTCGTGCCAAGACTTACAAGATTGTACTCTTCGATGGCCACTGCAGCTCACATGAGGTGGCATAGTGAGCATGAGAGGGAGCAAGATGTCTTATGTCATCCATCTGATGGAGAAGCTTGGAAGCATTTTGATAGGGTTCATATGGCATTTTCGTAGGACCCTCGGAATGTCCGATTGGGGTTATCTACTGATGGATTTAATCCTTTTGGGCAGTATGGAAAAGCAAACTCTTGTTGCTCGGTTATCCTGACTCCGTACAATCTTCCCTCGGGGATGTGCATGAAGCGGGAGTTTATGTTCCTAACAGTCATAATTCCGGGTCCGTCTAATCCAAAAGGTAAGATTGATGTGTACTTGCAGCCGCTGATAGATGAGTTGACAATGCTGTGGAATGATGGTGTGTTGACATATGACGTATCTTTGAGGCAGAATTTCATGATGAAAGCAGCTTTGATGTGGACGATCAACGACTTTCCCGCCTATGGGATGATGTCGGGTTGGATGACCGTGGGGAAGCTTGGTTGCCCAATATGTATGGAGCGATCAAAGGCATTCACGCTTAAAAACAGTCGAAAGATCTCATATTTTGATTGTCATCATCAATTCCTTCCAGAAGATCATCCTTATAGGTGTAACAAGAATGCATTCAAGAAGCGTTGTGCGGAGACAACACCGCCTCCACCACGTTTGACTGGTCCTAATGTATGGCGGAGAGTACAGTACTTACCGCTCGTCCATGAATCCCAAGGAGAACATATTCCTGATTATGGCGTCAACCATAATTGGACAAAACAAAGTATATTTTGGAGGTTGCCGTATTGGAGGACGCAGCTACTCCGTCACAACATTGATGTCATGCATACTGAGAGGAATGTGTTTTTGAATGTGTTTGACACTGTGATGGACATCAAGGGGAGGACAAAGGATACAAATAAAGCCCGATTAGATCTGGCTGAAATTTGTAATCGGAAGGAGCTTGAGTTGCAGGACGGTGGTCGTGGCAGACTTATCAAACTGAAGGCAAGTTATACACTAAGCAAAACACCGAAAGTGGCCGTCTGTAAGTCGGTTAAAGAACTAAAGTTACCAGATGGGTATGCTTCCAATCTGGATAGATGTTTTGACATTAAGGAAGCAAAGTTACATGGAATGAAGAGTCATGATTGCCACGTGTTCATGCAACGGTTGCTTCCAATTGCGTTCGACGCATTACCGAAGCAAATTTGGAACCCACTTGTTGAGCTTAGCCACTTTTTCAGGGAGCTTACATCGACAACACTAAATGTGAATCAATTAAAGGATATGGAAGTCAAGATACCCATTTTGTTATGTAAGCTGGAGCAAATCTTCCCGCCGAGTTTCTTTGATTCCATGGAACACCTGCCAGTTCATCTACCTTACGAAGCAAGAGTTGGTGTCCCAGTCCAATACCGCTGGATGTATCCATTTGAGAGGTAAACAACATCAACTATTTTACTTAATACATATGAAATTCACGAACACGAAATCGTAGTTTAGCTTTCCCTAAAACTAGTAATTATTTGTATGTATCCCTCTTTAATAAGTTCCTGCACTCCCTTAAACACAAAGTCAAGAACAAGGCACGAGTGGAAGGTTCCATTTGTGAGGCATACTTAGTAGAGGAGACTTCTACTTTTGCCTCTTATTACTATCCGGACGAAGTTAACACGAGAAGGACAAGGATGCCTAGAAACGTTGATTCGGGCAAAGGAAGTTCAACTAGTCCTCATATATCAATATTCAACTATCCGGGCAGATTTAGTGGCAAATCAAAAGGATATTTCTTGGAGCAGCGTGATATTAATGCTGCCCATCTGTATATCCTTCAAAATTGTGAAGAAGTGGTGCTATATTTAGAGTAAGTTTCTTCAATGTCTTTTATAAGTTCAATTGACATTTATGATTATTAATCGTCCTGCTGTTAAGCTCCCATATGTAGAATGTACGATGATTTTCTAAGGCATCTCCAACCTGACATTTCAAACGATCAGGTTGATCGAGAAATTACTTCTCACTTTGCTACGTGGTTCAGTAAATATGTAGGTTAAGTATCTTCATTTGTTGCAATACATTTTATCTCCTTAAATATATAGCATGTATAAGAATAATATAATATTTGATTTTTTAGGTACTAGAACTAGAAAACAATGTTCAAAATCCATTGTTGACAAATTTGGCATGGGGGCATAACAGATGGGTTACATCATGGAATACTTATATTGTAAATGGATATAAATTTAACACATAAACATGGAATGAAGGAATACAGTCGTGTAACTATGGTGTTTGTGTGCGAGCCACTAATGGCAATGTAGAGGATGATTTCTATGGGGTTCTAACTGACATCCTTGAACTCGATTATACCGGTTTCCCCATGATGAAGTTAGTTATCTTCAAGTGTGATTGGTTTGATCCTACTCTTGATGTAGGGACAAAAATCGATAAAAAATATGGTATTGTTCAAGTTAGGCTGTCTCGTAGGTATAATAAGGCGTACGACCCATTCATTTTTTCACAACAGACAGATCGGGTTTATTACTCGCCATATCCCGAAGGACATCAAGGCTGGTTGGGTGTTATTAAGATAAAGGCTCGCAGTATAATTACTGATAATGTAATCAACCAGTCTGAAAAAGATGCTCCATACTAAGATGATGAGTTTTCAAGACCCCACGTACCGTTGCAAATTACGCCGGACATTATTGTTAATTCTTTGGCGGACATTTCCGGAAATGGGGAAGAAGTTGAAAGAGAGTTAATGGATCAATCCGAGTTGGACGCATCTAGCGAAGGCACATTCCGATCAAGTGAGACTGATGAGAGTGAGGGTGAATTTAGTGACGGAGATTCTACTTAGGTAATTTATTTTTGTCATAATTCATTGTGTAAATGTCATTCTACTTAGGTAATTTATTTTTGTATTATTTACACTGTTGTGTAATCATCTTTTCATTTTTTACACAGATGGCAGATTCCTCTAGAGGTAGGGGTCGTCGTGGAGGTCGTGATAGAGGTCGTACTGCGAGAGTCCCTCCGCCAGCTGACCCACAGCCTTCAGATCGAGACCACCCTACCAGCACCTCTGTGGACGGGACACATTAGGGTGATGGAGTTGCACCCCCTACCCAGCCTCATGTGGTTGGGACACAGGTTGCACCGTCATCATCCACACCTATTACAGGACCATCATCATCATCGGGACAGGAGAGCCGTGGTCCATCCGATAGGAGGATTCTTCTTATCCCCAGGGGGATAACGAGTAAGCTAATTTAATTTTTTAATATATATAAAGTATCGTTAATTTCTATTTACTTTTTATTTATTTATAACATTTATTAATGCTCTAATTTTGCTGCAGCTTTCTGCCCGCGAAGGGCCCTTCTGATTCGATATCGAAGATCCCGCGATGTAAGTTTGATGGTCCATGGCCTACATGGAAGGCCATCCCAGGGGGCCATAGGGATCAGTTTTTTAAAGAGTTTAAGGTAAAAATTTATTAAGTTATTTAAATTAAATTTACATTATATATATATACACACTAATTTCCTAACAACTGTAAGTTGCAGAAAGAGTATAGGTGGGACGTAGCTTTAGAGGGTCTCGTCAGGGACATATTTAAGCATAAAGGCTCATTGGTCATGAAGAATCTGACGAACAAGCTGAGGAAGGGTAAGAATAAGGGGTAGTGGGTGGATCCTGAGATCAGGAGGCAGCTGGACCAGTACTGGGCTACTGAGAAGTTCCAGGAGATCCAGGCCACAACTCGGCGTAATTGAGCTTCTGATGGTGGCGCATGTGCTTGGATCGACGGGTCTAAATCAGCCGCCGCCCACTACCACGAGTTGGTAATACTTAAAACTTTTGACTTAGTATACTATTTAATGAGTTTTCATTTTTAAATATTCTTATGAATTTAAGATTATATTTTTCTGTGCATAAAGCATGGATACAGCGGGCCCCCACTGCTATGGAGTTGGTGAAGAGGACGAAGAAGTTGAAGTCGGGGTCATGGGTCAACGACAAGGCCCGTAACTATGCTGTAATCAAAAAAACAATTTAGTGTTTACTTGTAATTTATTATAATTGATTTGTTAATATTGATTATAATTTTAACTAAATCTCTTCATCTATACTTTGCAGGTGGGCTTCAACGAGAAGAAGGATGATGCCATATCACGTGCCACACAGTCACAAGATGAGGCCTTGACTGGTGATGGGCCCAACTCTCCTATCTCCGTTGACGATAATGCCATTTATTTGGAGGTCGTCGTGGGCAGGAACAAGAAGGGGAACGTGTATGGCCTCGGACACCTGGGAGGCGAGTTTATCGCTTCATCATCCGGCACGCCTCCTCCTTCCTACCCCGATACCGTCCCTCAGGAGCAGTTCAACCAAATGCAGGACACCATCACGCAGCTGAACGTGGAGCTTCGGGAGAAGAGCGGGAGAGAGCAGTAGATGATGAACCAGATTGCATAGTTGATTCAAGCACACCAAGAATGATGCGAGGCGAGCATCGAGCGGGGGCATTACATCGCTGCGCTGGTGTTGCAGCAGATGAGGATCCAGACTCAAGTTGCTCTGGGTGATGCTTTGATGGTTGTGCCGCCTGCTGCCGCTCCTCCAGTTCCGCCGCCAGCTACTGATGCTGCTACTGTAGAGGACGATTAGATAGCAGACGTCAGCGGCATGGACGCTGAGGATGATTGGGTTCCTCCACCTCCCCCTCATCATGACTGATTTTTTTTTTCCATTTTTTTGATTTTAAACGATTCTTGTACGACACTTAGGATTTTTTTTTATATATATTCATTATTTCTTATGATTGTATATTTCATTAGTAATTTGGTATGTTTTATTAGTAATTTTGCTAAACTTTAAAGAAAAACAATTTTTTTTTTATTTTACAAATTAAATTTTGAAAAAAATTAATAAAATCCAGTTTAGCTACCAAATTAGCAACCAATAATTCGGTCGCTAAACTTTAGTTAACATTAAAAAATTGTGGTCTAGCGACCGAATATCGGTCGCTAATATAGATTAACAGTAACCAACATTAGCGACTGAACTAGCAACCGATTATCGGTCGCTAAAAATGGTTACCTAAACAATACGACCAACCGTGTAGCGATCGTTTTTTATTATTTAGCGATCAAAATTACGGTCGTCATTTAGCAACCAAATTAATATTTCGGTATCTAAAATCTTAGCGACCAAGTTATCAGCCACCACCATGAATCAGTCGCTAATTCGGTCGCTAAATTAAATAGCGACCGAATTAGAAAGTTTAGCGACTGAATATGCCAGTCGCTATACAGTTGATTTTTTGTAGTGAAAGAAGGAGATCTAACAAGGGGAGAGGACCCCATCTGATCAGCATAGTTGATATTGAGGACTTAAATAGCCTGTCAGGTGAATCAGTCGACCAAACGACAGACATCATGGCAGCTGAGATTTTAAGAGGCAAACCCTATTCATGTCCTGGATTAAGACCTCCGAAAGGTAATGAGGTACAAACTTCTGAGAGCAGGGTAGAATATTCCTTTGACATCTCTAAAGCAGATAAGGTCTTTCACTACCTGTTGAAGGATCAACAGATGAAGTTGACAGAAGGACATCAGATCCCTTCAGCTGATGAGTTGAAAGGGAAAAGGTACTATGAGTGGCACAATTTCTACACTCATGCCACTGTAAGCTGCATGGTGTTAAGAAGAGCCATTCAGAAAGATGTCAAGGAAGGCAGGTTTAAATTAGCTTAGAAGGAAATGACTGTGATTACTGACCCATTTCCCCCTGCTGGAGTTAACATGGTATCTTTCTCTAGGGAGGTCACCATCTAAGAAATAGAAATAGCCAATGCACCGCATGTGGAGGCAAAAGCAACCGATGTCTCGAGAGTTAGATGTGGCTTCTAGATACTAAAGAAGGGGGGTTGAGTTGAGTATCGGTTATTTGAAAAACTTTTTCCCCTTTTTACAAAAACTGAAACTTTTCTAAACTTCTTGAAAATGTTTTATCAACCAACTTAACCAAAACAAGTTTTTGCTTAGTGATTGATTCATGACTTTGTTCTTTTAATAAGAAAGAGAGATGAAAATTTTGATTTAAGATATTGAGCATTCATAAATTTGATCCCTAACAAGAGCCTAAACATACATTCATTAAATGAAAGCAATTAAAAGAGTTAAGGGATAGAGAGAAATGCAAACTGAGATTTTATCCTGGTTCAGCTACCTCCTCTGGTAACCTACATCCAGTCCCCACTTCACAGTGAGTTTCATCCACTAAAATCAAAACAATTACAGGATTCTTTACAAGCTTCAACTCCCAGTTCCTTCTACCCAATTGAAAGATTTTCAGTCAAAGCAATCTTGTAATTCCCAAGAGTCACTTCTACTCTTATCAAACCACCAAGAGTCCCTTTTACTCTTGATCTACACAGAAAGAACACCTTCTCTCTAATCTTTCTTTTGCAATAAGAAAGGTTTTTGATTCAGATTCTAAGAAATCAAGTATTACAAATTGAAGCTCTAACAGAAATATTTCAAGTATTCTCAATGAAAAGCTCTCTCAATGAATTTCCTGTTTAATCTCAGTATATTGAATGAATTGTTGTATAGAAAGTGTTTGCCCATGCCTTTATATAGTAGTATATCAAAATAGATCCGTTGGGCACACTTTAAAATTTAGTTAAGATCAAAACAAACTTTCATTGAAAAATTCAATTATCAGTCAATCGATTGTGTAATCGATGTATTAATCAAAGATTCAATTTTTATAACTGAATACATCGATTGCCTAATCTATTATGTTCTTGAAAATTCTTGATTTTGACTGATACATAGATGTGTACATCGATTGTGTTCTTGAAAAGCAAAAGTATTCTCAGCCCAGAAGTCTTTACATCGATTGGTCAATCGATTTCCAAATTGGTTTCAATAGTCTTTGCCTCTGTTTGGGCTTATGCATCGATGTACTAATCGATTGTTCTATCATTTTTAAAAGACTTAACTTTTGTTCTGTGTATACATTTATGTACCAATCGATTGGATGCATGTTATAACAAATGTTGGCTTATGTTTAGCCTTATGCATCGATTGTGCAATCGATTGTAAGCTTCTTTCAAAAAGTGTTAGCTTCTGTTTCACCTTATACATCGATTATGCAATCGATGTACTGAAGCTTGTTTTGTATTTTTATCAAGTTAGTCACAATCAATCGATGTATACATTGATGTATACTATTTATACATTGATGTACACACATAGGTTTTCATTAAAAGTTAGTTAATTAACTGAAAGTACATCAATGACTGAAAGTACATCGATGTACACATCGATGTACAGAACTTTCAATTAAATCTTTTTCATTCTAAGTTCACTTTACTTTATGATAACCTTTTTAATTTGTTTTTGAGAGAGCTATTTTCAAAAAGAAAAACTTAAAAATTTCTTTACATGAAAATCTAATATTGCTTGAGATCCTTTGTGATTCATCTTTGTAATTCTTCATCTTCAAGCATTCCTTCATGATCCTTCTTTTGCTCATTAGATCCTTTGCATCCTTTTCCTTGCACTGTTGATATCTTATACAAACATTTAAACTTGGCAAGAAATTAGCGAATCAAAATGTAATTCAAGTTAGTTTGGTCATTAATCAAAACACAATAGGGTCATTTTCCACATCGAGTAAATCAACGGTCAAAAATCAGAAGCCATCTGTATTTGACAGATTGAAGATGCCAAAGTATGATAAAGGAGTTGAAAACAGAAGGGAGCCACCAGCTGATTATAACAGACCTGTTGTAATTAACAGGTTGGAGAGATATCAGCTAAATAGAGGGAATGGACCTGAAAAATATTCTGCAGGGAGAAAATGGACCCAAGGTTCTAGTGCCAGGAATGTTCCTTCCATGGACAACAGATTAGTTAACAAGAAAATTTCAGTCTTTGACAGGTGGGGTTTGCAGCCGAGGTTGGTAAACCATCACTAATGAATCAGGGAAAGATGGCAAAAATTCTTCCAAATAGGTCAAAGGAATACCTAACTGTTGAAAAAGGAAAATACCTACGGTAGATGAGAAAGGGATGACTACTTTGATGATAACAGTGAAAAGTGAAGAAGAGATCAAGCCACAACAGATGGTTAAGCCACAGCCGAAGTGGAGAAGGAGCGTTGATTCCTCAACAAGTACACCAAGGGCAAGGTCCCAATAGTGACAGACCCTGAGGCAATGACAAGGACTCAGAAGAGGAGAGCTCAAAGAAACAAGTCCATCCAAAGAATGAAACTCACCTTGGCAATGTTAGCCGAGGCGAAAAAGATGGATAGAGCTGAGATACAGTCTCCTAAGGTAGCTGGGATCTTGGAAGTTGCTTTTGGGCAACCGAAGGGAGAAACAACAACTGAGGAGAAGAAGTAGGATCAAGCACAGCAGGATGACCAAGACTGCCTAATGAAGGAAGAAAAGGACATCCAAGAGATGATTAATGGGTTGGAAGTAGCTGAGTTGGAGGAAGTTCAGACGGAAGTGGCAGATGTCCAACCTCCCTTAACAGTGGAGGAATTGGAAAGGGAACTCAGAATGGATCTTTATGGAGGACTCCATGCTGGATTCCATACCGGGGGAAGATGGAGATCAAGCCCCAGCTAAAACTAATATGGTAGGAGTGATCCCAAGTGAGTTTTCAGCTCACCAAGAACAGCCCGGGAAACTTGAAGGAGACGTGTTTGTATAGGATGCGGAATGGGTTATGCTAGCCCAATACCTGAAGAGCCCAGGATGGAATTCCCCAAACCAACTGGAAAAATGGCCTAGCATCTCAAGCCATTATACATCAGGGCACATGTGAATGGAAGGTAGTCAGCCAAGTCTGGGTTGATGGAGGTGCAGTACTAAATGTAATGCCATCCACCACTATAAGGAAGCTGGGTAGGACCAAACAGGATCTTTTTCCTGATTCACTTTCTAGACCATCTTGACACAAACCTTAACATTAGGCCCATTAACACCTAACGTTTCTTCTTCTAAAGGGACAACTAAATGGGCCTTATTACTGAGAACCCCATCCACACTCAGCTGCCCAACATCCTCCACCACTTGACATGGGTTAATACAGTCCAACCCAATCTCACTGTGAGTCCCACCCGCCCCCACTACTTCCTCAGACCAACTCCAACGCTGGTTTCTTACGGGTTGCTTAAGTTTAAGTAACCGTTGCCTAAAATTTTTCAGCGTTGGAGCTATGTGACGTGGTTGACTGGGTTGCTTATTTTTAAGGATTGTTGCTTGTATAAGCAACTCCAGGCATGGTTGCTTATCAATTAAAATACAATATATGTGAAGGGTTGAGCCAGTTAACAAAATGAAGATAAATTTAGAGGGAAAAAAGCTGAATCAATGTCCTCAAATATACAATGTGGTGAACAGATTTAACATTGAATTAGAAATATAAAAACCCAATCAGAAAAAACCAGATCAGAACCCAATCAGATAAAAATAGAAACCCTAAATCAGAACAAACCTCATTCATGGCCGCACCTTCGACGTGGCGGCACCTTCGTCGGTGTTCGCAAGGCCATGCTTGTGTTGGATCTCGCATGGCCGCAACTCAGGGAGGAGCCGACCCTCACGGCCGCACCTTGGAGGAGTCGCATCTCACGGTCGCACTTCAGAGAGGACAGCACCGCACGACCGCACCTCAGGGAGGACCCACACTGCATGGTCGCACCTCAGGGAGGACGCGCACCGCACCGACGCACCTCAAGGAAGACCAGCACCGCACCGCCTCTCATTAGAGGACCTGGATATGTTGTATGTGTGAAGGGTGAAGTTGAAAGGGAGAAGGGAGAATGGTGAAAGGATAAGGAAGAAGGGATGATGGTGAAAGGAGATAAGGGAGAAAGAGATGATGGTGAAAGGAGATAAGGGAGAAAGGCATTTCTGGTGAAAGTTGGGAGAGTGAAGGGTGAAAGTGGCGAGCCAAATTTTGGTGTGGAGAAGGGTGAAAGTGGCATCAATTTTGGGAGAGTGAGAGGGTGAAGAAAGGGTGAAAGTGGCATGTAGTGGAAAAAAATCTAGAAAATCAGAAATGAGATTTGGGTTGGATTTGGGCCAAGAATACTGTGGAAGTTTCTAGTCACAACAAGAGAGAATTGAGTCAATTGAGTAAGAAATTGTTTTGAATCGAAAAATCAGAAATGAGATTGATTGATTAAGAGATAAGTAAATTACACAAAACGGTAATAAAAATTCAACAACGGCCTTCTTCATCAACGGTAATAAAATTTTGACTATAAATATTGCTAAGTTTCACATCATTTTGTACACAATTTCTCAACTAACAAATCTGTTTTTCTATTTTTCTCAAGCCACAATCTTGTTTAATTTTCTCCAAATGGTTCCCAATCAGTTTAATTTTCAATCATTTTTTAATTTTATGCAAAATCATCCACCCATTACCGGTGCACCCGAAACACGGATGGGGTCCATGTCTGATTTTCAAGTTCCAAAATTTTCCACATAAGAAGGCCTAGAAAATATTATGCTTAATGAAGAAGGAGGACGTTCTAGTAAAAAAAAAACTCGTGCTAGATTTACAATGCAAGAGGACACACATCTCATCCAAGCATCGCTCGACATCTCAAAGGATGCAATTGTTGGAGTCGATCAAAAAGACGATGGATTTTGGTTAATCAAAGACAGTTATAACAGCTACCGCAATGATGTCATGGCCGAGAAGGAATCAAGTCAACTAAAAGCTCGATGGCATCGATTGAATAGTGTGGTTCAGAAATTTGTCGGGTTCTACAAGAAAGCCGTTAATCAAAAGAAAAGTGGTAGCTCGGAGGAAGATGTCACGACCGACACGTACACGATTTTTTCTCAAAATGAAAGTGAAAAATTCAAATTTGAGCATGCTTTGCGTTTGTTGAAAGATGAACCAAAATGGGCAGCAGAGTCATCGGAGTGCTCTTCAAAAAGAACAAAGGTTTCTGCTTCTGGGGCGTACTCATCATCATCTAACCCAGAGTCACCAATCAATTGTGAATATGACCCAGCAGTGTCGTTAGAACGCCCAATGGGACAAAAGGCAGCCAAAAGGAAAAGTAAAGCAAAGGTTAATGAAACGTCTTCCTTGAAGAGTGACTATAGTGACTTAAGCGGCACACTCGATAAAAAAGTGGTTATGGAAAATTTGGTAACACTTAAAAAGGAGGAAATTAGAGTAAATGAGGAGAAAATGAGGATAAAGGAGGAGGAAAACAATATAAAGCAGGAAGAGTTGAAGTTCAAAGCATTGGAAGTCCTCATGAAAGACACGTCCAAGATGTCTGACCAGCAACGTCGAGATCATCTAGCCTTTTGTGATATGTTTAGAAAAACACATGCACTTTAAATAGGATTATGTTGTACTAGAATTTAATTATGATAATGTTGTATTAGGATTATATTAGGATTATATTGTACTAGAATTTAATTATGATAATGTTATTCAAACTAGCCGTTATTAGTCAAACTAGCTGTCATGTTATGGCCTACTTATACATTGAACATAAGTGAGTATGTTCACTCCACTCATTGTGCAATTTTCTATTCTTCTCTCATCATCTCATCAAATTTTCTGTTCTTCTCTCATTCTCTCATCAAATGGACCCATACAAATCAGAAAACCTTGATGAACTATTTTGGGAAATCGTAGATGAGGAACTAAATGACGACACTGAAGAGAAATTGATGATGTCAATACTTGAGAAGCAACAACAATCCGACAACACTAGTTGCAGACAAAGAAGAACAATAATAGAACGAAGTCGTGAAGAAGGTCACAATCGATTGTTCAGTGATTACTTCTCAGAAAATCCGGTCTACACGGATGCATAATTCCGACAAAGATTCAGAATGCAAAGGCATGTTATATCCCTTCATTCCATGTTTTTGTGTTAAATTTATATCCATTTACAATGTAAGTATTCCATGATGTAACCCATCTGTTAGGTCCCCCATGCCAAATTTGTCAACAATGGATTTTAAACATTGTTTTCTGGATCTAGTACCTAAAAAATCAAATATTATATTATTCTTATACATGCTATATATTTAAGGAGATAAAATGTATTGCAACAAATGAAGATGCTTAACCTACATATTTACTGAACCACGTAGCAAAGTGAGAAGTAATTTCTCAATCAACCTGATCGTTTGAAATGTCAGATTGGAGATCCCTTAGAAAATTGTTGTACATCCTACATATAGGAGATTAACAGCAGGACGATTAATAATCATAAATGTCAATTGAACTTATAAAAGACATTGTAGAAACTTACTCTAAATATGGCACCACCTCTTCACAATTTTGAAGGATATACAGATGAGCAGCATTAATGTCACGCTGCGCCAAGAAATATCCTTTTGATTTGCCACTAAATCTGCCCGGATAGTTGAATATTGATATAGGAGGACTAGTTGAACTTCCTTCACCCGAATCAATGTTTCTAGGCATCCTTGTCCTTCTCGTGTTAACTTCGTCCGGATAGTAATAAGAGGCAAAAGTGGAAGTCTCCTCTACTAAGTATGCTTCACAAATGGAACCCTCCACTCGAGCCTTGTTCTTGACTTTGTGTTTAAGGGAGTGCAGGAACTTATTAAAGAGGGATACATACAAATAATTACTAGTTTTAGGGAAAGCTAAACTACGATTTCGTGTTCGTGAATTTCATATGTATTAAGTAAAATAGTTGATGTTGTTTACCTCTCAAATGGATACATCCAGCGGTATTGGACTGGGACACCAACTCTTGCTTCGTAAGGTAGATGAACTGGCAGGTGTTCCATGGAATCAAAGAAACTCGGCGGGAAGATTTGCTCCAGCTTACATAACAAAATGGGTATCTTGACTTCCATATCCTTTAATTGATTCACATTTAGTGTTGTCGATGTAAGCTCCCTGAAAAAGTGGCTAAGCTCAACAAGTGGGTTCCAAATTTGCTTCGGTAATGCATCGAACGCAATTGGAAGCAACCGTTGCATGAACACGTGGCAATCATGACTCTTCATTCCATGTAACTTTGCTTCCTTAATGTCAACACATCTACCCAGATTGGAAGCATACCCATCTGGTAACTTTAGTTCTTTAACCGACTTACAGACGACCACTTTCGGTGTTTTGCTTAGTGTATAACTTGCCTTCAGTTTGATAAGTCTGCCACGACCACCGTCCTGCAACTCAAGCTCCTTCCGATTACAAATTTCAGCCAGATCTAATCGGGCTTTATTTGTATCCTTTGTCCTCCCCTTGATGTCCATCACAGTGTCAAACACATTCAAAAACACATTCCTCTCAGTATGCATGACATCAATGTTGTGACGGAGTAGCTGCGTCCTCCAATACGGCAACCTCCAAAATATACTTTGTTTTGTCCAATTATGGTTGACGCCATAATCAGGAATATGTTCTCCTTGGGATTCATGGACGAGCGGTAAGTACTGTACTCTCCACCATACATTAGGACCAGTCAAACGTGGTGGAGGCGGTGTTGTCTCCGCACAACGCTTCTTGAATGCATTCTTGTTCCACCTATAAGGATGATCTTCTGGAAGGAATTGATGATGACAATCAAAATATGAGATCTTTCGACTGTTTTTAAGCATGAATGCCTTCGATCGCTCCATACATATTGGGCATCCAAGCTTGCCCGCGGTCATCCAACCCGACATCGTCCCATAGTCGGGAAAGTCGTTGATCGTCCACATCAAAGCTGCTTTCATGATGAAATTCTGCCTCAAAGATACGTCATATGTCAACACACCATCATTCCACAGCATCGTCAACTCATCTATCAGCGGCTGCAAGTACACATCAATCTTACCTTTTGGATTAGACGGACCAGGAATTATGACTGTTAGGAACATAAACTCCCGCTTCATGCACATCCCCGGGGGAAGATTGTACGGAGTCAGGATAACCGAGCAACAAGAGTTTGCTTTTCCAAACTGCCCAAAAGGATTAAATCCATCAGTAGATAACCCCAATCGGACATTCCGAGGGTCCTACGAAAATGCCATATGAACCCTATCAAAATGCTTCCAAGCTTCTCCATCAGATGGATGACACAAGACATCTTGCTCCCTCTCATGCTCACTATGGCACCTCATGTGAGCTGCAGTGGCCATCGAAGAGTACAATCTTGTAAGTCTTGGCACGAGCGGAAAGTACCACATCTTTTTTAGAGACCTCTTCTTCTCAATGCCCATCCTAGTGGTTGTCTTATACCGATCCGCACCATAAAATTGACAACATGTTATGCTTTTCGCTGAATCATCCTTATAGTACAACATACATCCATTCGGGCAACAATCAATTTTCAAACACCCCAGACCCAAAATTTCCACAGACTTCTTAGCATGATAAAAACTAGTAGGCACTCGATTGTCTTCTGGCAACGCCTTGGACACTGACCTGTTGAGGCGATTAAAACAGCCTTCTTGCATATTGTAGCCAGATTTGATACTCAACCATTCCATGCACATCGACAACTCCGTGTACTCCCGACATCCTTCCCACAATGGAGATCGTGCAGCACTCAGCATATCATAGAATCTTTGAGCTTCTGGATTCGGATTCTCCTCTATGTATTGGGAACCCATTCCACCATCTTCTCCCCCATCTTCTTCTAGCACAACACCAACCGATGGTCCAACATGATCCATTATCATCTGCTCGTATGGATTCAATTCTTCCCTCTGGTCACCACTTCCATAGTACGAACCTTCAAACACAATCGGGTTTAAATCAGGCAACGTCTCACCATGGTTACTCCACCAATAGTAATCAGACATGAAACCCTTCTCATAAAGATCGGCTACAACTCCATCCACGCTTTTGAAAGATTGACACTTGCATCTTTTGCAAGGACACCTCAAATGATCACCGCCCAGTCGTATAAATCTCTCATGGCTAACAACAAACTCTATAAACTCACCCACTCCAACTCTATACTCTTCCCTAAGACGTTTATTCCGATCCAACCTATGATACATCCATTTCCGATTCTCCGGAATATCCATTGCTGGCAATTAAATACCCTGACCAACCCTACAATAACACTTATATATTACGGTGCATTGCAATAACTCCATCAATCTCGTTCTTATGACAAGGTATGAACCTATCCCATTCGAGAAGAAACCTTTACCACACTCGGCTAATAATAGTTATTCCCTTATTCAAATACCTTATGCTTAACAAAATTTTGACAGCATTTCCCATCGGTCTCCAAGTACACGACTCAAGCACGGTGAGAATCACCACGATCAAGTATGCACCAGGAGAACAAAAGGAAATGCATCAGACCGAGATTTCAACAAGTATATAAGGCATTTGAACATTGAAATGACTATTGTACGAGTGTGAAAAAGGTTTTTTCCCAAACTGTCCCATTTGGACAATTCAAGATTCAATACAATAAGCATGCGTACCCTGAGAAGGTACGCATGCTCATTAATATTGAATCTCAAATAGGAAACTAAGGCCTTCGTAACTTAATAATTAACTCTAGCAGAAAATAAAACCATTGACTTATAAGGATTGAAGCATACTTCAACAAATATATATTGAAGCATAATTCAATACAAACTTAGATAAAATATAGTAGCAAACATCCTATTGAGCTCCGCTCTCCACTAACAAGTAACACATAATTGTCAAACACATGCATAACTTCTAAATTAGCAACACACAACGAGCATCCTGCCTTTTTGACAGGATAACATCCTATTGAGCTCTGCTCTCCACTAACAAACAACACATAATTGCAAATACATGCATAAATATTAAATTATCAGCACACAATCAGCATCTTACCTTTCAGGCAGGATACCTTCCTATTGAGCTCAACTCTCCACTAACAAACAACAAGATATATAATTCACATAACACATTACAAGCACCACACAATCAGAACCTTTTAGACAAAGCAGAACCTTAAAAGAGAGTATTGAGAGAACTTACCTATGCGACAAAATGCAAAAACAAGTAAGGATAAGGGGAGGATCCGCAGATAAGAAGATCAAGAACTGATAAATATAATAAGACAATATGAAAGCAAATTAATATCCTTAGATCCAACTTAATTGTATTCAAGTTAGTAATATAAAAGTTCAACAAATTGCCATTACGACCAATTGATTACCTGTGGAGATGGAGAGGGGACGAAGGGACTCGGTTTCAACTCACGAGAAATAGAGCAACGACCTATAATGCATAAATAAAATTAATCCTGTCAAATACTAACATTTAAGAAACTAACATTTAAGAGTTTGTTGAAAGCCATTAGGCCTTTTACTTTTGTCCTCTCTTTCTGTGTTTTATAAATCATTGCTATATTGGGTCTTGAACTCTTTGAATTTCTTAAGGATATACACATGAATAATAGATTTGAACAGAGAGAGTTGTACAAAAAGCAATGCAAAATAGTTGATTAAATGAACCTTTAGCAAACTTCATGCAAATGAATCTATTTCTGTATTCATGACATGAATAGGACAAAAATGAATTAGATAACCATGTATAAAATAATCTATCATCAATGACTTAATGCACCACTTATAATATTTAAGTCGTGAAGTATATACAACTTGGGTGTGGAACATAAGGCTTGGTGAAACAGCCGTACTTCCTAGCAAGTTGGTTTGTTTATACAATACAATATATATCAAACAAGTTCAATGTAGAGTTTACCATTCAAGTCCAGACCGTTTGATAATCAGGCTTCAGATTATAACTATTTAATACAAAAAATAGTGACTTGATAACCTACCAACAACTAACATGTCAAATACTAAGTCAATACTTATATTTATAATAATCTATTCTGATATCTAATTTCTTATCAATTTGTCATTGACTTGGTCTTCAAACTCATATTAAAATAGTCTTCCTTATGTCTAATACAATGTGCCTGTAATTTACTAATTACATTCATGGCTTCATATTTGCTTATTTGATGCAGGGATGGCCATGAAACTTATAGTAGTCCTACTTCCAAGCATTACAGTCGAAGAGATAGTGAATCAAGAGAAAGCTAACTGATATTATCTATCCAATAAGTTATTTAAATCAATATACCCCTACTGTCAAAATTTCTCTACTCTGGATTTCACTAGAACAACATCAATGATTAATTTGACAGCATAAATACCCATACTGACAGAACTTCCCAAAACCTTAACCTGAGATAGAAATGATCAGAGGAGATTGTCGGGGTGGTGGTTGCGCAAACAGAACCCCTTGAGATGGCGGTGGTGGCCGGAGGAGGAAGTGACAACACCTGAGAGAGACATTGAGAGAAACTGAGACAAAGAGAACCGAGCAAGAGAGAGAGAGAGAGCACGAGATACACACAGAGAGAGAAGAGGAGACCTTACCAAAGAAGGAGGTCACGGTGCTACAGTGGTCGTGGTGGCACGGTGCTGCTGGGAGGAGGAAGAGAGAGTGAGATACAGAGAAGGAGAAACACAAAATGAGAAGGATAAGGGGAGAACCTTACCAAGTGGTGGCCGGAGGAGGACGAGACGGTGAGAGGTGGTGATGCGCGGCTGGAACAGGGACGGGGCGGAGCAGCTGCGCGAGAGAGAGTAGAAGAAAAGAGAGAAATGGGGGAAGAGAGAAAGGAAATCGTGATTTAGGGATTTCATTTTTGACGACCGAATTATTCGGTCGCTAAATCGGTCGCTAAACGGGTTAATTTGAAATTTGAATTCATAAATTTAGCGACGGATTTTTAAATCGGTCGCTAGCACGCGCTATTTTAATTTTTTTACGCGCCGTTTAGCGACCGAATTAATATCGGTCTCAAATATAAATAAAATTTAACCGTTGCATTTAATTCGGTCGCCAGTTCAGTCTCTAAAAAGTCATAAATTTCTGACTTTTACTTTCCTTTAGGTAGCGACCGAAATAGCGACCGATAACTCTGCTACGCTATATTTCGGTCGCAGTATCAACTCTAATCAGTGTTTCATGTAGATCCTACAATCGGTCGCCATTTCGATCGCAAAAAGCAACAAAAAAATTCGATCACTATTTTCGGTCGCTAAATAACCTTTTTTTTGTAGTGCTTTATTGTTTTTAATTAATTAATGTTATGTATTTTTATTTTTAAATATATTTATTTTTTTATTTATTGTTTAAATAAATGAATTAATATTTTAAGATAAAATAAATTCATGTGCAAATAAAAAATAATAAAATATTAAATTGTTTAAGTGTTGTTTATTGTATGTAGCATTGAAGTGAAAACTGAATGATTTACTTAAATGTGATATACGGTGCGTTTGGGTAAACAACTTAATTAAGAGCTTATCACATAAGACCTTATCGTATGAGAGCTTATGGCATAAGCGCTTAAAGAAAGAAAAAGAAGGAAAGGGACATGAGAGGATTCGAATAGTGAAAAACACGGAGAGGGTGTTTAATGCATAAGCTCTTATGATAATTCCATAAGCTTCTCCCAGTGACTTATGAAAATAAGTCAAAAACTCCTTATGGGATGTCATAAGTTATTTTTATAAGCTCTGCCAAATACACTGCATAAGAGTTTATGTTATCGAATAAGTCAAAAGGAATTTAAATAAGCTCTTCCAAACGTCACCATGGTATAATGAGATTCACTTAA
Organism: Sophora flavescens; assembly: GCA_030762895.1. NCBI lineage: Eukaryota > Viridiplantae > Streptophyta > Magnoliopsida > Fabales > Fabaceae > Sophora > Sophora flavescens. Next base: position 111,514,095 of record CM061063.1, read on the forward strand.
ACAATCAAACTGAACTCTTGAATATCGGAGATGCTCTTGGAACATCCAAGTGGCCCCTTCATGCTTGGCCCACAGAAGGAAGGCAAAACCTGTTATTCCTCCAACGGCTGTAACATCAACATCATCTCAGTCGAGCTGCTGGCCTACGTCCCATGATACAAAGTCTTGGGAGATTTTCCAACAGATCCTATAAGTATATATGTTTGTCAGTTGCAACACGATATTTCACATATAAAACACGTGCTATATAGTAGGAAGATATTTTCTGTAGAATTGAATTTAATACTTATGGAGACATCACATATGCGTTAAAATAGATAAATTATACACGTATATTACGTATATAAATAGTATATTATTGTGTTAATTAAAGATATATGTAATACTTATTCATTAGTTTAATTTTAAAACATCATTGTCAATATTTTTTTTACATTATTAATTAATCACAAATCATCATACCATATGTATGACTTTTAGGTAATTATAATAAGAGTTAAATATTTTTTTAATGATCTAACAATTTATAATTAATTAATAGTAAAAAATAAATTATAAACAAAACAATTGTATCACTATGAATATAAAAGATACCCAACTCTATTGGTTTTTCAGCCAAGTCCCACATTGTGTGGAGCTTAACTTGGAGAGCCCCCTTAAGCCTATATAAAGAAGCTTAAGGGGTGCTAACCAAATCACACCAATCCTCACTAAGAAGAGTGAGAGATATTAGAGAGAGAACCTCACAAGAGAGTGAGAGAAAAATAGAGAGATCCTTAGAGAGAGTTCTCTAAGAGATAAAAATAGTGAGCCAATTTGTGAGTGTTATCCACAAATTGAGGATACAATATTCTTGTATTTCTGTATTCCCATTATTGTTATAGTGGAAGTTTAAGCGGCCTAAGGGTCCCGTGGTTTTTTATCTTGCTCACATTGAGGATGTTTTTCCACGCTAAAATTATCTGGTGTTGTTACAATTATTTTACGATTCCGCAAAGTGCCTGTTTTGAGTTCACAGAGGAGGGAAATTATGCAGGCATTTCCCAACAGTGGTATCAGAGCTCTCAGAGCTCGTGGGTACTAGGCGCCGGATTTATAAGAAAATTTTTAGTATGCTCCGTGGATGCGGTTTTGTCTGATCTTCCACATCAGAAAAGAATTTTTTTATTTGTTGGAATTTATTGTGGTACCGTGAAAGTGCATGCTTAGGTAAGTTCTGGCTAAGGAAAGACTTGGTATTTAAGAGTGTCTTTTGACCCACCTCTCTTTCCTGGGAACTTCCTCGGTACGTTTTTCATCTAGTACAATAAATTCCAGCATTCGGTCCTAGTCTCCTTTTTCCGTCGGAACCTAATTGATTGGAAGAGCTATTGGCCTGTGTAACTCAAGATGGAGGGAGCTGTCACTCATGATGGAGACATGTTCAAGCTAACTGCAGATAACTACTCCTATTGGAAGCCGATGATGGAAGATCATCTATACTTCAAAGATTTGTATTTGCCAATCACCCAGAAGGCGATGCCGAAGGATATGCCAGAAGTGAAGACTGATAAAGATTGGGAGCTTCAGAATCGGAAAGCGGTGGCTATGATCCGAAAATATATTGATCGAAGCTTGTTCGAGCATGTATCAACTTATACCAATGCGTATGAGTTGTGGACGAAGCTTGAATCCTTGATTCAAAAGAAGACGCCCAGGAACAAAGCCCACCTTGTCAGAAGATTGGTAAAGCTGGAGTACATGAACGGTCAAAATATGATCGAGCATCTGAACACATTCAAAGGCATTGTTAATCAATTAACAAAGGCAGGCATGAGTGTTGATGATGAGTTGCAAACTTTTCTACTCCTCAATTCTCTACCTGAGAGTTGGGACACACTAGTTGTCACTCTCAGCAATTCTGCTCCAGACGGAAAACTTAGCATGGATTCTCACATGCATCGCTTGCTAAATGAAGAGTCAAGACGGAGGGAGAGAGGCTTGAACAGTCAGTTCGAAGCCAATGTTGTTGAAAATAGAGGAAGGAGTAATAATCGTGGAAAAGGAAGCCGTGGAAAATCACAAGGTAGATCCAAATCTCGAACCAGGCTAGGTTGTTATTACTGTGGTAAACCAGGCCACATAAAGCCTGAGTGTAGATTCTTGAAGAGGGATCAGCAGGCTGGAACAGTCCACCCTGACCAGATTGATCCAAAGAAGAAGAAAGAAGATGGATCAACTACTGCAGTAGCCTCGAATGATGAGAATGTATTTCTTGTCGAAGAAGAAAATTATCTAAATATTACATCCGATGATTGCATATGGATAATTGACTCAGGAGCATCTTTCCACGTCACACCTCATGAAGAATTCTTCTCATCATACCAAAGAGGAGATTTTGGTACGGTGAAGATGGGAAACCATGTCACAAGCAAAATCGTCGGTATTGGCGAAGTATCCTTGATGACAGAGAATGGAAACAAGCTTGTGCTGAAGGAGGTCAGACATGTACCTGAGATGCGTCTGAACCTTATCTCAGTTGGAAAGCTAGATGAAGCCGGGATGATAAACCAATTTGGTGCCGGCAGATGGAAACTCAGCCGAGGAAGCATGACTGTTGCTCGCGGCAGAAAGGAAGGCTCCTTGTATATCATGCAGGGAAAGATATGCATGGGGGAGACAAATGTTGCGCAAGACGCAAGCAAAGAATTGTGGCACAAACGCTTGGGTCACATGAGCGAGAAAAATTTGGAGATCCTCGCAAAAGATCACCTTCCAAAAATAAAAGGGCAACCACTTGAATCCTGTGAAAACTGCTTAGCAGGCAAGCAACACAGAGTATCTTTTAAAAGATCAGATGATGCAAGAAGAAGAAAGAAGATTCTGGATCTTGTCAATTCAGATGTTTGCTCAACATCTGAAAAATCCCTTGGTGGTGCTCAATACTTCGTTACCTTCATTGATGATCACTCCAGGAAGTTGTGGGTGTTTCCATTGAAGACGAAAGATCAAGTTCTTCAAGCTTTCAAGGAGTTTCATGCTTCAGTAGAACGAGCATCTGGAAGAAAGCTGAAATGCTTGAGAACAGATAATGGCGGAGAGTATCTTGGCCCATTTGAAGCATACTGTAAAGCTCATGGGATAAAACACAAGAAGGTTCCTCCCAAAACACCTCAAATGAATGGTGTAGCGGAGAGGATGAACAGAACGATTGCAGAGAAAGTCAGGAGCATGCTTTCTCACGCAAAACTCCCAAAGTCATTCTCAGGCGAAGATGTGAAGTACATTGTTGATTTGATCAATCTAACTCCTTCAAGAGCGTTAGATGGAAAGATACCCGATGAGGTATGGTCTAGAAAGAAAGCTTCCTATGGTCAACTGAGAGTCTTCGGATGTACGGCATTTGTTCACATTCCGAAAGATGAAAGAGCAAAGCTAGATGCAAAGACGAAGGAATGCATATACCTTGGTTCACCAACAAATGAACTTGGCTTCAGATTATGGGATCCTGCAAACAAGAAGATTGTTCGAAGCAGAGATGTGGTGTTCTTTGAAGATCAGACGATCCAAGACATCAAGCAATCTGAGAAGTCAAAGCACAGAGTGATTTCTGATTCAAGTCCCATTGTGATACCCAATTCAGGGGGAGAGATTCCTCAAAGAAATGATGAACCTGATCAGACTGAGCAATCTGACAATGCAGAACAGACAGTGCAAGAACAACAGATGGAGACTGATGAGGTAGAGCAAGAACCTCAAATCAGAAGATCAACGAGAGCCAGACAACCATCAAGAAGATACTATTCAGATGAATATGTCACTCTCACTGATGAAGGGGAACCTCAAAGCTTTGTGGAAGCCATTGAGATGAATGATAATGATAAATGGTTGCAAGCTATGGAAGAAGAGATGCAGTCCCTGAAGGAGAATCAGACGTATGACCTGGTGAGATTACCAGACAGGCGAAAGACATTGAAAAACAAATGGGTGTTCAAGCTCAAGACTGAAGAGAACAACCCAAACCCCAGATACAAAGCAAGGATTGTTGTAAAGGGGTGCAACCAGAAGAAAGGCATAGATTTCGAGGAAATCTTCTTACCAGTGGTGAAGATGACATCTATTAGAGCAATTCTCGGTCTAGCTGCAAAACTAGACTTGGAGATTGAACAGCTCGATGTAAAAACAGCATTCTTACATGGAGACCTAGAGGAAGAAATTTATATGGAGCAACCAGAAGGTTTTGCAGAACCAGGCAAGAAACACCTAGTGTGTCGTCTGAAGAAAAGTCTCTACGGTTTGAAGCAAGCTCCAAGATGCTGGTATAAGAAGTTTGATCTCTTCATGACCCAACACAATTTCAAGAAGGCCTCCGCAGACCATTGTGTGTTTGTGAAGAACTATGAGAATGGTGAATCCATCATACTTCTGTTGTATGTTGATGATCTGCTCATTGTTGGGAAAGACAAGGCGAAAATAGCTGCTCTCAAGAAGGCATTGAGCAAGTCCTTTGCCATGAAGGATCTGGGTGCAGTGAAGAAGATTCTTGGGATGAAAATCACTAGAGATCGTTCTAGAAGAATGCTGTGGATGTCACAAGAAGACTATATCAAGAAAGTTCTTGAAAGGTTCAACATGCATAATGCCAAACCTATGCATGTTCCATTACCTGGTCATCTCAAACCGAGTAGGACTCAATGTCCAGGGAATGAAGAAGAAAAAGAAGAAATGAGCAAGGTGCCCTATTCTTCAAAGAAGTGGGTAGTCTTATGTATGCAATGTTCGTACAAGACCGGACATTGCTTATCTTTGTCGGAGTTGTGAGTAGATTCCTCTCAAATCCAGAAAGGAGCACTGGAATGCGGTGAAATGGATACTACGGTAGATCGAAAGGAACCGCCAAAAGCTGTTTGTGTTTTGGCAATGGAAATTTAAAGCTTCTTGGATACTCGGATGCAGATATGGCGGGAGATGTGGATTCCAGAAAGTCTACATCAGGATACCCGATTACTTTTGCAGGGGGAGCTATCTCTTGGCAATCAAGATTACAAAAGTGCATTGCTTTAAGCACTACTGAGCAGAATTCATCGCAATCACTGAAGGTTGCAACGAGATCTTGTTGAAGAAGAAGTTCCTACAAGAGTTAGGCCTGGATCAGGAAAGTTATATTCTCTATTGCAACAGTCAGAGCGCAATCCATCTCAGCAAGAACTCGACATTTCATTCAAGGTCGAAACACATCGACGTAAGGTATCACTGGATCCGTGATGTGATGGAAAGTAAACTGCTGCAGATTGAGAAAATACACACAAAAGATAACAGGGCGGATATGATGACAAAAGCTCTACCGAAAGAGAAGATAGAAGTCTGTAAAGAAGTTGCAGACTTAGCATCAACCCCAAACTGATTCAAGGATATTTTTCCCTTTGGCTGAAGGGGGAGATTTGTTGGTTTTTCAGCCAAGTCCCACATTGTGTGGAGCTTAACTTGGAGAGCCCCCTTAAGCCTATATAAAGAAGCTTAAGGGGTGCTAACCAAATCACACCAATCCTCACTAAGAAGAGTGAGAGATATTAGAGAGAGAGCCTCACAAGAGAGTGAGAGAAAAATAGAGAGATCCTTAGAGAGAGTTCTCTAAGAGATAAAAATAGTGAGCCAATTTGTGAGTGTTATCCACAAATTGAGGATACAATATTCTTGTATTTCTGTATTCCCATTATTGTTATAGTGGAAGTTTAAGCGGCTTAAGGGTCCCATGGTTTTTTTCCTTGCTCACATTGAGGAGGTTTTTCCACGCTAAAATTATCTGGTGTTGTTACAATTATTTTACGCTTCCGCAAAGTGCCTATTTTGAGTTCACAGAGGAGGGAAATTATGCAGGCATTTCCCAACAAACTCAACCTAATACTCCCTCCGGTTCATATTATAAACAAAAAAATCTTAAAACTTTTGGTCTAATATATAAGTAAATTTTATTTTCCAATGACTCATTTAATGATATTATTCCTAAAATATCCTTCATTTAATACAAATTTTATTTTCCAATGTCTCATTTTATTTCCTACAACACAAGCAACTTTTCATTACCATAAAAAATATTTTAAATAAAAATCTAATTTTTTAATTAAATTAAATAAGATTAATTAATTACCTAAATATATGTATTGTATTAAATTTTTTCTTACAACATGGACCTCAATCTATCTTACATTGCATGGTTACGATGATAAAAGATGAGAGAACCGAAACCGCGCGTTAGTCTCCACCTTTAATTTCGAACTGTGTAATGATCGCTTGGGCTATTAAGAGGAACACAGAGAGATTGTTTAAGTCGGGCCCACTATCGATCCCTGGGTTGTTTTGGACTGTTGCAACAACATGTGTGCTGTGTGGGGTCAAGTTTCATATTTTGGTAAACCCCACTATCGATCCTTGGGTTGTTTTGGACTGTTGCAATAATGTGTGTGCAGTGTCACAAAAAGAAATATGTTTATTACCTACCGAATTTTAACGACGGATTTAAATGTATCGATAAATTTTTTGTACCAATAGAAAATCCGTCGGAAACAAAATATGGTTGTCGGTATGAGTAAAATAGTATTATCGAGGGAAACTTCATCGGTAAATCCGATGGAAAAACTCTCGTATTTTTTGGGAAAGTTTGCGAAGGAAGATTACCGACGGATTGATTTGTCGAAAAAGAAAATCCATCGGAAAGGGTAAGATAGCTGTCGGAAAATTTTATAATCACTGCTATTGAATTACAGACGAAAATAGGATAAAAATCCGTTGAAAATAGTGAGAAAATCCGTCGGAAACGATCAGTTAAATCCGTCGAAAACAAATATATATCCATTGGTAAATATATCCGTATGTAACTATAATAAAATTCGTTGGAAAACCCATTTTAAAATTAAAATTGGTCTCCTTAACCCTAAGGTATTTTCGTTCAGTTAATTTCAGACCACACCACACCACACCTCAGCTAAGGTATTTTCGTGTGGTCAAGTTTTATTTAATCTAAGAGCTCTTGGATGAGATGTTACGAGTTTCTTTCAGTTTAATCAATAGTCCCGAGATCGAATCTGAGTTCTAGAAATACAACAGTATTAAAACTTTTGAGGGTGAGCTTTTGCCGGCTTTGTGATCCTATCCGACTCAGAAGGTTAGTATCCGTAATTGTATGTAAATGATATCACCTGACAAAAAAAAAAATTAAACTTATTCATATGTGCATTACCCTAATGCATGGCACAAGCAAATGGCCGTAGCACCACTATAAATAGGTTACCTCTCTTGCTCAAAGAATCATCAAGCCGAACAAGAAAACCATAACCCTTAATCAATCAATCATGGCTTCCAGAAAGCAACCATGTGCATTCCTCTCCCTCTTTGCCCTTTCAACACTACTTTCTTTCATCATCAACTCCTCACACGCTGCTGATTGTGTTGGCTCCGGTGCCATTTCTGTGTACTGGGGTCAGCATTCAGATGACAGAACCGAGGGTTCCTTGAAGGCAGCATGTGAAACTGGCAACTATAACATCGTGATCCTTGAAAGCCTCATTGTGTTCGATGATGGCAGCACCCCTATCCTATACTTGGCAAACCATTGTGGCTCCTCTGAACACCCATGCTCCGAGCTAGAGAACCAGATAAAATACTGTCAAGATCAAGATATCAAAGTTTTCCTTTCCATAGGGCAAGATAGACTCACAAAACTCAAACCAACCACAAATCGTAACTCCAATATTCTTGCATCATCATCTCAGGATGTGAGTGTTGCAAAGGAACTTGCAGATTACCTTTGGGAGAAGTACCTCAGTGTGAATCCTGGTCCACTAGGAAGTGTTTCCTTGGATGGCATTGATATAGCAGATGTATGGGATACTGAACACTTGCATTGGGATGAACTTGTTAAGGCCATTAACGAGTCCACAACTGATAGAAAGATTTACCTATCCGCAGCACCACAATGTGTATACCCTGATTACTACCTTAATACCGCTATCCAAACTGGCCTTTTTGATTATCTATGGGTTGAGTTCTTTTACCAGAACCCTTGCATATATTCAGCTGGAAGTGCTGCTAATCTTTCGAAGGCATGGGAAACATGGACCTCATGGGTTCCCAACAGCAAAATATTCTTGGGGCTTACAGCTTCTAAAGAAATAGCAGGTTATATAGAACCTGATGTTTTGAAGTCTGATGTTCTTCCAGGAGTAAAGAAAGCTTCCAACTATGGTGGAGTTATGATTTGGGACAGGTATTCTGATATAAACAATGACTATAGTGGGCAGATAAAGGACAGTGTTGCCAAATCTTGCAGATGTGTGTGTGATGAGCCAGCATTGACCAATTTCTATGGCCTGCAGCAAGGACGACCTTTTCCCATGTAAGATACTGGCCAGAATTTCAGCATACCGGTTGGTTTGCTATATATTATGCACTATTATGTATGGAATAAATAAGTAGCTTCATACAGTCTATATATATATGTATGGAATAAGCTACATAGCATATGTAATTAAGTTTCTTATGTGTGAGCTCTATGTATGAATTAAGCAGCTACCAATGTATAATTATGTACCCTATCCTTGTTTGATTACTAGCATGTAATGGATTTGGCTTGAAATTAAAGACTGTGTTTTTATGCATCACTATTATATTAAATACAAAATATTGAACATTATTATATTATTTAATATGATGCTCTCCCTCACCGTGCCCGGATCACTCTCAGTGGGATTAGAAGATGATGCTCTCGTCTTTTTAAGACATTGAGCTAGCCTTATTCACCCGGAAATCTTAAATTCATTCCCTAGTTAGTTTATATGCAGTTTAATTTCCGAGTTGTCCACGTGTATCAGATTTTATACAATTAATGTTTGGATGCCTGTGTTGATAATTGAGATGCTGTCAAAGGTACAAGATGGGTGAATGTTCAATAATATTAAAACGAAATATGTTTTAAATCTAACATTATTTTTTTTATAAAATAGTTTTAAGTTAAATATTTTTTTTTTAAAAGAAGAGAGTGCATTTCCGGATTAAATCATTGAGAAATAAAAAATTATGAAAAAATTTAATTAATTTGATTCTCGAGAATTTCAAATGTCAATTAAATTAGTCTTTTTAAGGATAAATATAGTCCCATTCAAGACTAATATGACCGTTATTTAAGTTTAGGGACAAAATAATTTTTTCCCTTAAGTTGAGTATTTATTAAAAAAAAACTTTATGTTTGAATACATATTTGTATTTGTTTGAATTTTTAATTTGTTTTTTGTACAAATGAATGTTATAGCTAGTTTTTCTACTACATACTTCAACAAAAAAAAACTTTCTATTTTAATAGATATTTATATTTGCTTAAATGTCATAATTCCTTTTTTTATATATATATATAGATAATGAGTATTATAGTTTTTATTTTTTATTTTATTTTTATTTTTTCCAAGCAAAAGATTGTATTAAAAAGGGGTACAGGGTAACCAAACCCATAAACAGAATAAAAAAGAAACCCATTAATTTTAGTAGAATAATGACACGGATTTTAAGTTACGATCTCTTTGAAAACTATTAAGCTTCTTACCATTACTCATTCCTATTCTTTTTTATATTTAAAATCAAACATAATAATTAGTATGATTTAACTATGGCAAAATAGTTAAATTGGTCATATATGTTTTTTTTTTTTTACTTTTCAGATTGGTCTTATAAGTTTAATCTTTTTTTAAATTGGTCATACATGTTTCGTTCCATTTCCACGTTAGTCATTTCCATCAATTTCGACCTAACGTTGTCAAATCCAAAGCCACGTCTCATACTAACGTAATAGTCATATCAGGTCAAAACTGATGACGTTAGGTCAAAATTAACGAAAAAGACTAATATGAAAAAATAACGTAACATATGGAACTAATAATAAAAAAAATTACCTAAAACCCATAAAAAAAACAAGTCCAGAAAAGTAAATGGCCTAAACACCAAATCACAAACAAGATTCCTCCCTACACATCTAACAAAAAATTGTAAACGAATCTTTATGCAGGCCTTGTTGGGAAATGCCTGCATAATTTCCCTCCTCTGTTAACTCAAAATAGGCACTTTGCGGAAGCGTAGAATAACTGTAACAACACCAGATAATTTTAGCGTGGAAAAACCTCCTCAATGTGAGCAAGGAAAAAAACCACGGGACCCGTAGGCCGCTTAAACCTCCACTATAACAATAATGGGAATACAAAAATACAAGAATATTGTATCCTCAATTTGTGGATAACACTCATAAATTGGCTCACTATTTTTATCTCTTAGAGAACTCTCTCTAAGGATCTCTCTATTTTTCTCTCACTCTCTTGTGAGGCTCTCTCTCTAATATCTCTCACTCTTCTTAGTGAGGATTGGTGTGATTTGGTTAGCACCCCTTAAGCTTCTATATATAGGCTTAAGGGGGCTCTCCAAGTTAAGCTCCACACAATGTGGGACTTGGCTGAAAACCAACAAATCTCCCCCTTCAGCCAAAGGGAAAAATATCCTCGGATCAGTTTGGGATTGATGCTAAGCTTGTAACATCTTTACAGACTTCTATCTTCTCTTTCGGTAGAGCTTTTGTCATCATATCTGCCCCGTTATCTTTTGTGTGTATTTTCTCAATCTGCAGCAGTTTACTTTCCAACACATCACGGATCCAGTGATACCTTACGTCGATGTGTTTTGACCTTGAATGAAAGGTCGAGTTCTTGCTGAGATGGATTGCGCTCTGACTGTCGCAATAAAGAACATAACTTTCCTGATCCTGGCCTAACTCTTGTAGGAACTTCTTCATCCACAAGATCTCTTTGCAACCTTCGGTGATTGCGATGAATTCTGCTTCTATAGTGCTTAAAGCAATACACTTTTGTAGTCTTGACTGCCAAGAGATAGCTCCCCCTACAAAAGTAATCAGGTATCCTGATGTAGACTTTCTGGAATCCACATCTCTTGCCATATCTGTATCTGAGTATCCAAGAAGCTTTAAATTTCCATTGCCAAAACACAAACAACTTCTGGCAGTTCCCTTCAGATATCGTAGTATCCATTTCACTGCATTCCAGTGCTCCTTTCCTGGATTTGATAGGAATCTACTCACAACTCCGATAGCATAAGCAATGTCTGGTCTTGTACAGACCATTGCATACATAAGACTACCCACTGCTGAAGAATAGGGCACCTTGCTCATTTCTTTTTTTTCTTCTTCATTCCCTGGACATTGAGTCCTACTCAGTTTGAGATGACCAAGTAATGGAACATGCATAGGTTTGGCATTATGCATGTTGAACCTTTCAAGAACTTTCTTGATATAGTCTTCTTGTGACATCCACAGCATTCTTCTAGAAAAATCTCTAGTGATTTTCATCCCAAGAATCTTCTTCACTGCACCCAGATCCTTCATGGCAAAGGACTTGCTCAATGCCTTCTTGAGAGCAGCTATTTTCGCCTTGTCTTTCCCAACAATGAGCATATCATCAACATACAACAGAAGTATGATGGATTCATCATTCTCATAGTTCTTCACAAACACACAATGGTCTGCGGAGGTCTTCTTGAAATTGTGTTGGGTCATGAAGAGATCAAACTTCTTGTACCATTGTCTTGGAGCTTGCTTCAGACCGTAGAGACTTTTCTTCAGACGACACACTAGGTGTTCCTTGCCCGGTTCTGCAAAACCTTCTGGTTGCTCCATATAAATTTCTTCCTCTAGGTCTCCATGTAAGAATGTTGTTTTTACATCGAGCTGTTTAATCTCCAAGTCTAGTTTTGCAGCTAGACCGAGAATTGCTCTAATAGATGTCATCTTCACCACTGGTGAGAAGATTTCCTCGAAATCTATGCCTTTCTTCTGGTTGCACCCCTTTACAACAATCCTTGCTTTGTATCTGGGGTTTGGGTTGTTCTCTTCAGTCTTGAGCTTGAACACCCATTTGTTTTTCAATGCCTTGCGCCTGTCTGGTAATCTCACCAGGTCATACGTCTGATTCTCCTTCAAGGACTGCATCTCTTCTTCCATAGCTTGCAACCATTTATCATTATCATTCATCTCAATGGCTTCCACAAAGCTTTGAGGTCCCCCTTCATCAGTGAGAGTGACATATTCATCTGAATAGTATCTTCTTGATGGTTGTCTGGCTCTCGTTGATCTTCTGATTTGAGGTTCTTGCTCTACCTCATCAGTCTCCATCTGTTGTCCCACCATCTGATTCTGACTCTGTACTATCTGATCAGGTTGTTCACTCTTATCAGAATGCTCTTCTTGATCAGGTTCATCATTCATTTGAGGAATCTCTCCCCCTGAATTGGGTATCACAATGGGACTTGAATCAGAAATCACTCTGTGCTTTGACTTCTCAGATTGCTTGATGTCTTGGATCGTCTGATCTTCAAAGAACACCATATCTCTGCTTCGAACAATCTTCTTGTTTGCAGGATCCCATAATCTGAAGCCAAGTTCATTTCTTGGTGAACCAAGGTATATGCATTCCTTCGTCTTTGCATCTAGCTTTGCTCTTTCATCTTTCGGAATGTGAACAAATGCCCTACATCCGAAGACTCTCAGTTGACCATAGGAAGCTTTCTTTCTTGACCATACCTCATCGGGTATCTTTCCATCTAACGTTCTTGAAGGAGTTAGATTGATCAAATCAACAGCAGTACCTACTGCTTCTGCCCAGAATGACTTTGGGAGTTTTGCGTGAGACAGCATGCTCCTGACTTTCTCTGCAATCGTTCTGTTCATCCTCTCCTCTACACCATTCATCTGAGGTGTTTTGGGAGGTACTTTCTCATGTCTTATCCCATGAGTTTTGCAGTATGCTTCAAATGGGCCAAGATACTCTCCGCCATTATCTGTTCTCAAGCATTTCAGCTTTCTTCCAGATGCTCGTTCTACTGAAGCATGAAACTCCTTGAAAGCTTGAAGAACTTGATCTTTTGTCTTCAATGGATACACCCACAACTTCCTGGAGTGATCATCAATGAAGGTGACGAAGTATTGAGCACCACCAAGGGATTTTTCAGATGTTGAGCAAACATCTGAATGGACAAGATCCAGAATCTGCTTTCTTCTTCTTGCATCATCTGATCTTTTAAAAGATACTCTGTGTTGCTTGCCTGCTAAGCAGTTTTCACAGGATTCAAGTGGTTGCCCTTTTAATTTTGGAAGGTGATCTTTTGCGAGGATCTCCAAAATTTTCTCGCTCATGTGACCCAAGCGTTTGTGCCACAATTCTTTGCTTGCGTCTTGCGCAACATTTGTCTCCCCCATGCATATCTTTCCCTGCATGATATACAAGGAGCCTTCCTTTCTGCCGCGAGCAACAGTCATGCTTCCTCGGCTGAGTTTCCATCTGCCGGCACCAAATTGGTTTATCATCCCGGCTTCATCTAGCTTTCCAACTGAGATAAGGTTCAGACGCATCTCAGGTACATGTCTGACCTCCTTCAGCACAAGCTTGTTTCCATTCTCTGTCATCAAAGATACTTCGCCAATACCGATGATTTTGCTTGTGACATGGTTTCCCATCTTCACCGTACCAAAATCTCCTTTTTGGTATGATGAGAAGAAATCTTCATGAGGTGTGACGTGGAAAGATGCTCCTGAGTCAATTATCCATATGCAATCATCGGATGCAATATTTAGATAATTTTCTTCTCCGACAAGAAATATATTCTCATCATTCGAGGCCACTGCAGTAGTTGATCCATCTTCTTTCTTCTTCTTTGGATCAATCTGGTCAGGGTGGACTGTTTCAGCCCGTTGATCCCTCTTCAAGAATCTACACTCAGGCTTTATGTGGCCTGGTTTGCCACAGTAATAACAACCTAGCCTGGTTCGATATTTGGATCTACCTTGTGATTTTCCACGGCTTCCTTTTCCACGATTATTACTCCTTCCTCTATTTTCAACAACATTGGCTTCGAACTGACTGTTCAAGCCTCTTTCTCTCCGTCTTGACTCTTCATTTAGCAAGCAGTCTGTAACAGAATCCATGCTAAGCTTTCCGTCTGGAGCAGAATTGCTGAGAGTGACAACTAGCGTATCCCAACTCTCAGGTAGAGAACTGAGGAGTAGAAGAGTTTGCAACTCATCATCAACACTCATGCCCGCCTTTGTTAATTGATTAACAATGCCTTTGAATGTATTCAGATGCTCGATCATATTTTGACCGTTCATGTACTCCAGCTTTACCAATCTTCTGACAAGGTGGGCTTTGTTCCTGGGCGTCTTCTTTTGAATCAAGGATTCAAGCTTCGTCCACAACTCATACGCATTGGTATAAGTTGATACATGCTCGAACAAGCTTCGATTAATATATTTTCGGATCATAGCCACCGCTTTCCAATTCTGAAGCTCCCAATCTTTATCAGTCTTCACTTCTGGCATATCCTTCGGCATCGCCTTCTGCGTGATTGGCAAATACAGATCTTTGCAGTATAGATGATCTTCCATCATCGGCTTCCAATAGGAGTAGTTATCTGCAGTTAGCTTGAACATGTCTCCATCATGAGTGACAACTCCCTCCATCTTGAGTTACACAGGCCAATAGCTCTTCCAATCAATTGGGTTCCGACGAAAAAGAGACTAGGACCGAATGCTGGAATTTATTGTACTAGGTGAAAAACGTACCGAGGAAGTTCCCAGGAAAGAGAGGTGGGTCAAAAGACACTCTTAAATACCAAGTCTTTCCTTAGCCAGAACTTACCTAAGCATGCACTTTCACAGTACCACAATAAATTCCAACAAATAAAAAAATTCTTTTCTGATGTGGAAGATCAGACAAAACCGCATCCAGAGAGCATACTAAAAATTTTCTTATAAATCCGGTGCCTAGTATCCACGAGCTCTGGGAGCTCTGATACCACTGTTGGGAAATGCCTGCATAATTTCCCTCCTGTGAACTCAAAATAGGCACTTTGCGGAAACGTAGAATAACTGTAACAACACCAGATAATTTTAGCGTGGAAAAACCTCCTCAATGTGAGCAAGGAAAAAAACCACGGGACCCGTAGGCCGCTTAAACCTCTACTATAACAATAATGGGAATACAAAAATACAAGAATATTGTATCCTCAATTTGTGGATAACACTCACAAATTGGCGCACTATTTTTATCTCTTAGAGAGCTCTCTCTAAGGATCTCTCTATTTTTCTCTCACTCTTTTGTGAGGCTCTCTCTCTAATATCTTTCACTCTTCTTAGTGAGGATTGGTGTGATTTGGTTAGCACCCCTTAAGCTTCTTTATATAGGCTTAAGGGGGCTCTCCAAGTTAAGCTCCACACAATGTGGGACTTGGCTGAAAACCAACAGGCCTGTCCAAGGGAAATTAACCCAAGCATGATCAACCACATCAACCACCCACGTGATGAGCTAAACTCTAATGATGTGTTTGGATGAGGAGGTTTAAGAGGATAATGTATTTTTAGAGGGTAATTAGAATCCATTAATGTAAAATATATTGTATTTTTATATTGATGGATTTTAATTATCCTCTAAAAATACATTATCCTCTTAAATTCCCTCTTCCAAACACACCATAAGGCTATATTTGTGATTTGTTTTTCGGGGTGGAAGGAAACAAAAAGAGAGGTTAATTATCTCCCCCTCTTATTTGTGGGTTCTATTGATTGGAAGGAAATGTTTTGGGGTGTTTTAATTAATCCTTATTCTTCTTCTCAACTCATTTTTTTTTTCATTTCACCTCCAAACAAGAAGAGGGATATACTCTCCTTCTCCTCCTCTACCTCCCCTTTCTTTTCTCTTTGATCCCCTCCCTTTCTCTTTCCCTTTCCCTTTCCCTCCAAACTCGCTGACTGGACCTTAGTCACGGTTGCTACCCAGATACCAGCACAAAGAACAACCCCCGAGAGTATGCACCCACTTACCAGGAAGACTACAAGAGACACCTCAATAACAGAGTCCCGTAACTAACATAGCAGCAGCAGAAACAAAACCTGAGAGTACTTCACTTGGCACTGACCAACGCACCAACACAGAAAAAGACAAAAAGTTGTATAAATTGTCATCTCTTCAAGTTCAACCATTCAGCTAGATTAGAACACCATTACGAGACAAACAACTAACTTCGCCCTTCATGGCTTTAAACCAAGACCATAACCCTATCTTTTTTTTTTTTTTTTTTGATAAACACCATTTTATAAAAAGAGTACCTAGGGTACTCTAACTCAAATATATAAGGTCACCAATTTACAATCAAATGTAAATAAAATACTGATCTAAGGCTAAGAGCAGTATTATCTTTACACTTAGACCACAACACCCTCATAATCCACCGTTCCAGAACCTGATCTTAAAATTGCATACATATATCAGAGATGCCATCGTGGAAGACAATTTTATTTTTGATCAACCAAAGAGATCAAGTTACAACAAGCCAAAATAAATATCTAAACTTCTTAAAGCTTTTCTCCCTAAAAAGGACAGCATATGCTGCACATAGTACTCTAAAGTCTAAACCTTCAAAATTGTAAAACCACATACACCCCATCCAAGAATAAACATGTGACTAAACTAGCTGGTAAGAGCATGGGCAAGAAAAGAAAACATACATGTTCCACTCTCAACATGATTAAAACAGAACACATGATGTTTCGTGTTGTTCTTTAATAATGCACCTTTTTGTCAATTGATCACACGAGTAGGTTCCAGAATTTGTAAAAAATGCTACCTACGTATAATATACAAACAAAGATTTGTTATTTTAAGTAGGTAATTTATTTCAGATTTAATTATTGAGTTGATCCCCAACTGATGAGGAATTTTCAGTTAGGTTCCCAAACTAAAAAAGTTTTTAATTAAGTTCTTGAACTTATATAAAATTTTCAATTGCGTCCCTGAACAAAAAAAAATCTAATTGTGTCCCCGAACTTATATAAATTTTTTGATTGGGTCCTTAAAGTAGAAAATCCGTTTGTGATTCGTTGGATGTAAGATGAATCTTGAGACATTGTTACAGCAAGATGCAACAAGATAAAGTGAGATGTACGTAGTAAGTTGCAAGTGGAAGAGCTATTTTGGACGAAGCTATTTCGAAGGAAGGATATGAAACCGTGGAATAGAGATGGACAATAGAAGAAGTTGTTTGTTCAGATGGGGGAGAAGCATCATCAGCATGCCATGTTTTGGTGTTCTCGTTCAACATTTTGGTCTCTTGTAAACCTAAATACAAATTTGGGGGAAAAAATTCCAAGTCACGATCCACATCAACAAGCTTAAAGACCTCTTCACGGAACCCTATCCCATGGACCCAATTAAAAACTGTATATAAGTTCAGGGGGACCAATTAGAAATTTTTTTAGCTTATGGATCCAATTAAAAATGTTGTATAAGTGTGTGTTTGCATAAGCGTTTGATAAAAGTGATTTTGAATGGAATTGATTTGGTTAGAATTGGGTTTGAAGTTAAGTGATTTATGTTTGGATGTTTTTATTTTGAAAGCAAAGTTTGATGTAAAGTTTAGTGTAAAATTTCCAACCTAACGCAAAAGCTACTTTTTGTTACTTCTAATCAAAATCACTTTTGAAGGCAAAATCCATTCTACTTGACAGTAACCAAACACCTTATTTTTACTAAGATCACATTTGACAGGGGGCAGAATCAATTCTAGAGGTTTTCAACGTGGAATTAAACATACACAAATTTCGGGGGCTTAATTAGAAATTTTTTAAGTTCAGGGACCAACTAAATAGTTAAACCTTTATTTAATAAAAGGCACCAAGAGAAAACTATATATAGGCATCTTTAGTGGGAGTTCCTTAAGAATAAAATATGATTATGATATGTCACATGTGATTTTGGGTTCCATATCGGATAAAAGGTAAAATCAACACTAGCTAGTGCAAAATATGCTTTTAACATCGGAGATTCCACATCGGTTTCACAAAAACCGATGTGTAAAACGAGGCGGTGGCATTTTTGAAATTAAAAGCAAATGATTCCACATCGGTTTCATAAATAACCGATGTGTGAATATTTTCCACATCGGTTGTATTTTAACCGATGTCTAAAATTAAAACAAAAAAATTTAAAATTTTATCTTTCCACATCGGTTCTTTTAGAACCGATGTCTAATATATAGATTAACCACATCGGTTGTATTATAACCGATGTATAAAATTAAAAAAAATTTAAAATTTAAAATTTTTATCTTTCCACATCGGTTCCTATTGAACCGATGTCTAATATATATTAACCACATAGGTTTAAATATAACCGATGTCATAAATTAAAAAAAAAATGAAATTTTAAATTAAATCGTAAGTTTCTACATCGGTTACTAGAGAACCGATGTGAAATATTACTAACCACATCGGTTTTTGGACAACCGATGTGTAATATTTGACAAAACCCTACGTTTTGTTTCTATTTTCATTCCCTCCATCTGTCACCCACCCTTTTCCTTTGTTTTTGCTCTGCTCTTCCATTCCTTTGTTTTTCATTCCCTCCCTCGTTTTGTGCTCGTCACTTCGTCCCCATCTCTCTCACTGCTCTGTGCTCACCGTCCTTCACTGCTTCGCCGCCGCCTCCCATCTCCGTCTCTCCCTGCTGCTCGTCGGTCTCCGCTGCTTCTGTTTCTGGTGAGAGTGCATGCTTATTTACTTGTTTTGTTGTTGTTACTATGAGATGTTGAGAACTTGGATTCGGTTATTACTACTTGTTAGTGTTTTGTCCCTTTTTACTTTGAGGTCTTGTGGTTTGGATCTGAACAGTTATAGTATTTTGAGGCCTCTATGTTTTGTTGATTTAATGAAATGTTTGACATTATTACTAGTAATATTTCTTGCTTTCTGTTTTGGTTTTAATTTTATTTTACTGGTAATGTTTTGCTTGCTTGTTATTCAGATGCTACGATACTTTGTTGTAGCAAGATATTAGTCTCTGTGTGGCGATCTCTTAAGCACTAGAGACTTCGAGTGTTCAAAGAGATCATTTTATAATTTGGTAGCTCTTAAGAGTTTCTGGTGTATTGTAGAAGTTAGTCGTTTACATTTCGTTTCCCTTTTTAGAATTTGTGTTTCAATTGCAATATGCACCAAAAATACATGGCAGGAAGTGAAACTTTGTGTTTTCTTAAGGAGAATAAAGGATATATATAGTTTTTGATTGAATATATATGATGGCCTGATGGATTTAGTTTTTTTCTTCATGTTCTTTGCTTCCTGCCTGAATAGCCATAGCTCTTCGCTATTCATTTTCTTATATGATCTTTTGGTCTTAAATAAGCTAACACTATATTTTTCATGCTTTGATTTTAGACTCTACGTGAGGGGCACAATCCTTGGATACAAAAGGTAAGAGCTTCTTGCCCATAGTAGTTTTACCAATTTTGTATTTTATATCATCTTGTGTATAGATGCTGGGAAATTGAGAGTTGAGATTCATGGAGATAAGCATTTAAGATTATACTTTCATGGGTTTTGTCAAGTCATTTGGTTTATGATGAGGCAATGTTATTTTTTTAGATCCAAATCAAACCTGTAACTATGGCTTGGGTTTGACAACTTGGAGTCCACTTGCATGTGGTGTGCTGACAGGAAAATACAAGAAAGGAGTTATACCAGCAGATAGCCGCTTTGCATTGGAAAATTACAAAGTAAGGTTTGATTTCCATCGTTTTGGATGAAAAACTTTCATTGGAGTTTTAATGTATTTGCTTGAAAATTTATTTGATCCGAGAATATGCCCACAATAATTAGTAAAGCCTTAGTTTCCCGTTTGAGATGCAATACTAATGAGCACACGTGTACGTGCTTAATGTACCGCTCATTGTATTGGATTTTGAATTGTCCAAAGTTGGACAGTTTGGGAAAAAACTTTTTCTTCATTCAGTTAAAATAGTTATTCATTAATTCTAATGTTATATACTTGATGAAAGTTCGGATTAATACATTTCCTTTCGTTCTCCGGGTGCATACTTTATCGTGGTGGACGTCATCGCGATCAAGTCGTGTACGTCGGAGACCGAAGGGAAATGCTGCCGAAATTTCGTCGAGTATAAGCATGAGAGTTAAGGACTAATTTTTAACCGAATGTTGAAAAAGTTTATTCTCGAATGGGATAAGGCCATACCCTGTCATAAGAAGTGGTTGATGAATATGTTGGACTAAGTATGAAGTTATTGGTTTTAGTCATGGATTGCGGTTGGATGAATGCTAGACGGACAAGTGATGAGCATGAGACTGGAGTGGAAGATTTTCTACAGTTTGCAAAAACAAATGCTCCTGATAGTGTAGCGGAAGGTTTTATTGTCCTTGTGTTAACTGTTTGAATGAGAGACGACTAGAAGCTGAGGAGATACGTGATCATCTTATTTGTGAGGGGATTTGCAAGAGTTATACAACATGGATATGTCATGGTGAATCGTTAGACAGGCCGAGGGTGTCGGATAGAGAGGAAGTTGATGACGTGGATATGGACGATGGACTAGAGGACATGATCCGTGATGTTGGGCAAGAGTCTTTTCGGCGCGCACATGTGTATGATACTTTGTGCAGTGATGCGGAAGTGGCTTTGTATCTGGGGTGCACTAATTTCACACGGTTGTCAGCGGTGTTAAGATTGTTCAATGTGAAGGCGAGAAATGGGTGGAGCGATAAAAGCATTACCGAATTGCTTGAGTTGTTGAAAGACATGCTTCCAGAAGGTAACACATTACCATCTCGAAACTATGAGGCAAAGAAGATATTGTGTCTGATGGGTATGGAATATAAGAAAATACATGCTTGCCCCAATGATTGCATATTGTACAGGAAAGAGTTTGAAGATATGCACGAGTGCCCCAGGTGTGGGGTATCACGCTACAAAGTAAAGGATGGTGATTCTAGTTGTGATGTGGTCACCAAAGGTCCTCCTGCGAAGGTGTTATGGTATCTTCCCGTGATTCCGCGGTTCAAGAGATTGTTTGCTAATGTAAATGACGCAAATAACATTAGATGGCATGCAGATGAGAGGAAGTGTGATGGACAGCTTCGCCATCCGGTCGATTCTTTGCAATGGAAGAGAATTGATAGTTTGTTTCCGGATTTCGGCAATGAGCACAAAAACCTCGGGCTTGGACTTGCTACCGATGGAATGAATCCATATGGAAACTTAAGTAGTATTCATAGTTTATGGCCTGTTCTCCTGGTAATTTACAACCTGTCTCCTTGGTTGTGCATGAAGCGCAAATACATTATGTTAAATATGATGATTTCGGGTCCTAAACAGCCAGGAAATGATATTGATGTTTATCTGAGTCCATTGATTGAAGACTTGAGAATGTTTTGGGATGAAGGAGTTGATGTGATCAACGGGTATTGCCATGAGACATTCAGATTGCATGCCATGTTATTTTGTACCATCAATGACTTGTAGGAGTTGGTTTGATTATATTGATTACATGATATGGATTGATCACCATCACATTCATGGGGCTTCAAACAAAAGAAAGAATGCTACCATCTTCACTGGGTTCTAATAATAAATTGTATGGATTTTATGAAGACAATTCTCCTATGTTTCGGTACTGAGTTTCAATTAGATGATCTATTGGTTCGTTTGTGTCTTGATGGATTGGAGGAGTTGAAGGAATTTTTGTTTGTTCTTTGGGTAGTCAAATTTTGGTGCTGCGGTTTTCTTGATGTTTTACACAGGATCATGGTCTAAGAGCGCTAAAGCAAGTGTTTTATTGAGAGAGGGGAGCTACAGCATGTGTATTAGTTATTGAGAGTGGGGGCATGTTTATTTGGTCACAGGTGGAGATTAACGAGGGGGAGACAAGAATTGTTGGATAATTGATTGAAGCTTCATCCGTAGCCTGCGTCAATGTGAATTAAGTGGTGTTTTGGTACTTCAGGATGTTACACAGGAGATTAGGATTTGAGTCATGAATCAAGCTATGATATATATGTTGGTCAAATATGGCTGCAGGGCAAAACTTTCTCAAATATGGCTGCGTTGCCATATTTGAAGAAAGAGCTGCACACGCGGTACAGTAATTGTAGACGCGTTTTGTTGAAAATTTATGCAATACACAGTAAACCTGTATAAATAGAAGTCTTTCGCTGAAGGAAAATTCATTCCAACACAATCAAGTGTGTTCAACTAGTCAGAGAGAAAATTTCTAGTTAGAGAAAAAAGCTTCATAGTGAGAGTAAATTACCGTGAGAGTATTTTCTGAGTGTAATTGGGTTGTGGGTTGTGAGAGTTTTGTGAGTGTTTGTAAACACTTTGTATATTTCCTTATCTAGTAAAAAGTCTGCAGCAGTCCAGAGACGTAGGCATCATTGGCCGAACTCTGTTATCAAATATTGTGTGTTATTATTCCGCATTATTTTTGCTCCTTTCTCGAATCTGATCATGGGGAAATTTTGCGTTATTTCCCAACAACTGGTATCAGAGCTGGTTGGTTATTTATGCTAATTTTGTGAAGTTACTGTTCATGAATAGTAATTTCGTGAATAGTGATTGACGAAGTTACTGTTGTGAATAGTGATTCGTGAATAGTGATTTCGCGAATAGTGAAAATTTTGGTCGGCGGTACCAATTTATCCACAGTGGTGTTTTACACGGTGGTTCACATAAATTGTCAGAAACGATCCAGAGGAAGTCAAATTTAAGTGGGAGCTATGGCGGCAGACGAAGGAAAAGTGAAAATTAAAAAGTTCGATGGTACGGACTTTGGCTTTTGGAAGATGCAGATCGAAGATTATCTGTATCAGAAAAAGCTGTATCAACCTCTCACAAAGAAACTAGATGATATGAAGGATGCAGATTGGGCTCTACTCGACAGACAGGCCCTCAGAGTTATCCGGTTGTCGTTATCCCGTAATGTTGCTTTCAACATTGCAAAATAAAAGACCACGGCGGGTCTTATAGCGGCTCTTTCCAATATGTATGAAAAGCCGTCGGCCTCAAACAAAGTTCATTTGATGAGGCGGTTGTTTAATTTGAGGATGACAGAAGACGGATCGGTAGCACAACATCTCAATGAACTCAGCTTAGTCACAACCCAGTTGAGTTCAGTTGGAATCGAATTTGACGATGAGGTACGAGCATTAATACTTTTGTCTTCCCTTCCAGAGAGTTGGAATGCTACAGTCACAGCTGTGAGTAGCTCAACGGGAAGCAATAAGTTGAAATTTGATGATGTTCGTGATCTGGTTCTCAGTGAAGAGATCCGACGGAGAGAGTCAGGTGAATCATCAACCTCTTCGGTATTGCATACAGAGTCAAGAGGAAGAAATTCAACCAGAGGAAATGGACGCGGTAAATCCAAGGACAGGCGGTCCAAATCCAGAAATCATCGTAGTTCCAATAGCTCGAAAGCTATTGAATGTTGGAACTGTGGAAAGTCCGGGCACTATAGAAATCAGTGCAAGAGTGCACCAAAGAATCAGGAGGCAAAGACGGAAGTAAATGTTGGTTCCACCTCAGGAAGCGATGATGCATTGATATGCTCTTTGGAGAGCAAGGAAGAGTCTTGGGTGTTAGACTCTGGAGCATCCTTTCATGCCACTTCGCAGAAAGAATTCTTTGAGAATTATGTCGTCGGAAACCTTGGTAAAGTTTACCTTGGTAATGAGCAATCTTGTGAGATTGTGGGTAAAGGTGTAGTGAAGATTAAGTTAAACGGGTCTGTATGGGAATTGAAAAATGTCAGACATATTCCCGACCTGACGAAGAACTTAATCTCGGTAGGCCAGTTGGCCAGTGATGGCTACACAACAATCTTCCACGGTGATCAATGGAAGATTTCAAAGGGTACAATCACAATTGCCCGCGGTAAGAAGAGTGGTACTCTTTACAAGACTGCAGGAGCATGTCATTTGATTGCAGTTGTAGCAAATGAAAATCCCAATCTATGGCACCAGAGGCTAGGCCATATGAGTGAGAAAGGGATGAAGGTCATGCACTCAAAGGGCAAACTTCCAGGTCTTCGGTCAATAGAAATTGACATGTGTGAAGACTTTATTCTTGGAAAGCAGAAACGAGTGAGCTTTCAGACAAATGGAAGAACACCAAAGAAGGAGAGGCTCCAGCTTGTTCACTCTGATGTTTGGGGCCCAACTACCGTCTCGTCCATCGGTGGGAAACAATACTTTGTGACTTTTATTGATGATCACTCTAGGAAGGTATGGGTATACTTTCTAAAACATAAGTCCGAAGTATTTGATGCTTTCAAGACGTGGAAAGCCATGGTAGAAAATGAGGCAGGGTTGAAGATCAAAAAGCTCAGAACCGATAATGGTGGTGAATATGAAGACACCAGATTCAAGAAGTTTTGCTATGAGCACGGGATCAGAATGGAGAGGACCGTGCCGGGTACGCCTCAACACAATGGTGTAGCTGAGCGTATGAATCGAACGTTGACTGAAAGAGCCAGAAGCTTGCGTGTGCAGTCAGGCTTACCCAAGCAGTTCTGGGCAGAAACAGTCAACACAGCAGCTTACTTGATTAACCGAGGTCCATCGGTACCATTGGAGCACAAAATACCAGAAGAGGTATGGAGCGGAAAAGAGGTAAAACTCTCACATCTTAGAGTTTTCGGTTGTGTAGCATATGTGCACATCAGTGATCAAGGCAGGAATAAGCTTGATCCCAAATCAAAGAAGTGCACTTTCATCGGTTATGGTGAAGATGAGTTTGGCTACCGCCTATGGGATGATGAAAACAAAAAGATGATCCGCAGTAGAGATGTGATCTTCAATGAAAGAGTGATGTACAAGGACAGGCATAACACGGACTCCAGCAACCCAGAACAGAGTGGGCCAGTGTTTGCAGAGGTGGACGATGTCCCAGAAAGTCCTATAGTTGAGGGTCCTCAGTCAGAGGAATCAACTGAACAAAGCAGTGAGCAGCAGTCTGACACACCAGAGCTTCCTACCCCAACTCCTGTAGTGAGAAGGTCTTCCCGACCTCACGTGCCTAACAGGAGATACATGGACTACATGTTGTTGACTGATGGAGGGGAGCCTGAAGACTATGCAGAAGCATGTCAGACCGCAGATGCCAGCAAGTGGGAGCTTGCCATGAAAGACGAGATGAAGTCTTTGATCTCCAATCAAACATGGGAACTAGCGGAGTTACCTATGGGAAAGAAGGCACTTCACAACAAGTGGGTGTATCGAGTGAAGGAGGAGCATGATGGCTCCAAAAGATACAAAGCCCGATTAGTAGTCAAAGGATTTCAGCAAAAGGAAGGAGTTGACTACACTGAAATCTTTGCTCCAGTTGTGAAACTCAATACTATCAGGTCCGTCTTGAGTATTGTTGCCAGTGAAGAGCTCTATCTGGAGCAGTTAGACGTGAAGACTGCATTTCTTCACGGAGACTTAGAGGAGGAGATATACATGCACCAGCCCGAAGGCTTCTCAAAAAGAGGCATGGAGAATAAGGTGTGCAAATTAAAGAAGAGCTTGTATGGCCTGAAACAAGCTCCAAGACAGTGGTATAAGAAGTTTGAAAGCTTCATGCACAAGGAAAGTTTCCAAAAGTGCAATGCCGACCACTGTTGTTTCTTCAAAAGATATAAGTCCAGTTATATCATTTTGCTACTTTATGTCGATGATATGTTAGTAGCAGGTTCAGATATGGACGAGATCAGAAGCTTGAAGATGCGTTTGTCAAAAGAGTTTGACATGAAGGACTTGGGTCCGGCAAAGAAGATCCTTGGAATACAAATCACGAGAGATAAGCAAAGAGGAATTTTGCAGTTATCTCAGGAGGAGTACATCAACCGTGTCTTGCAGAGATTCAATATGGGCGATGCCAAGCCGGTCAGCACACCCTTGGCCAGTCATTTTCGTTTATCCAAGGATCAGTCCCCTCAGACAGAAGAAGAAAGTGAGTTTATGGCTAAAGTTCCATATGCTTCAACCATAGGAAGTTTGATGTACGCGATGGTCTGTACGAGGCCAGACATTGGCCATGCAGTGGGAGTTGTTAGCAGGTTTATGTCAAATCCAGGTAAAGCTCATTGGGAAGCAGTCAAATGGATTTTGAGGTATCTACGAGGCACAACAAAGAAGTGTCTGTACTTTGGTAAAGGTGAATTAAAAGTACAGGGCTATGTAGATGCAGACTTTGCAGGTGAAGTCGATCACCGAAGAAGTACCACAGGTTACATATCCACTGTTGGAACTACAGCGGTCAGTTGGATGTCGCAAGTACAAAAGATTGTAGCGTTATCCACCACAGAGGCTGAGTATGTAGTAGTAACAGAAGCCAGTAAAGAATTGATATGGCTTCAAGGATTGTTGACAGAGCTGGGATTCATCCAGGAGAGGAGTGTTTTGTTCAGTGACAGTCAGAGTGGGATACATTTGGCAAAGAACTCAGCGTTCCATTCTAGAACAAAGCACATTGGTCTTCGTTATCACTTCATCAGATCTTTGCTTGAGGATGAGGTGCTAACTCTGAGTAAGATTCAAGGAACCAAGAATCCAACAGACATGTTAACAAAGGTAGTGACTATCGACAAACTGAAGTTGTGCTCAACTTCAGTTGGCCTGCTAGAATAACAGACCAAAGAAGGCTGCTGCATTGATCAAGGTGTGAAGACAGATTGAAATCGGTCTTCAAGTGGGAGATTGTTGGTCAAATATGGCTGCAGGGCAAAACTTTCTCAAATATGGCTGCGTTGCCATATTTGAAGAAAGAGCTGCACACGCGGTGCAGCAATTGTAGACGCGTTTTGTTGAAAATTTATGCATGCACAGTAACCCAAACCTGTATAAATAGAAGCCTTCAGCTGAAGGAAAATTCATTCCAACACAACTAAGTGTGTTCAACTAGTCAGAGAGAAAATTTCTAGTTAGAGAGAAAAGCTTCATAGTGAGAGTAAATTACTGTGAGAGTATTTTCTGGGTGTAATTGGGTTGTGGGTTATGAGAGTTTTGTGAGTGTTTGTAAACACTTTGTATATTTCCTTATCCAGTAAAAAGTCTGCAGCAGCCCGGAGACGTAGGCATCATTGGCCGAACTCCGTTATCAAATATTGTGTGTGTTATTATTCCGCATTATTTTTGCTCCTTTTTCGAATCTGATCATGGGGAAATTTTGCGTTATTTCCCAACAATATAAAGTTTGTGTAGTCATTGGGTTGGGGGCTTTTTCCTTTTCCTTTTCTTTTCCTTTTTAGTTTGGGTTGGGAATATATTGGTTTATAGGATATGGTTAGTTTTGGTTACTTGATTGAAATTCTTTGTATTTTTGTTTAGGAACAGTATCATTTATATATAGTCTTTCTTTTGTTTTGTTGTATATGAGTTTGAGCACTTCTTGTGATCGTTTTTAATATACTTTGGTTTATATAAAAAAAAAAAAAAATTCTCGATTTAGGTTTTGAAAGGAATGAAAACTCCAAGAGAACCCAAGATTCTTGAACACTATATAAAAGCCTTGAACCAATAGAATTTCAGCAGAGGTGATGGAAGTAAGAATGGCTTCAGAGAAGGGAGTGCCGCTTAACTTTTATTGTCACCAAGCTATTAATTCTTGTTAAGTTCCTTATGATATTTATTTGATGAAACAGCATGCAAATGATCAATGTTCAAGTTAAAAGATTTCCAAATGGTAAATTATTAATAATAAAATATATCCTTCATTTATGACTCCGGAAATATACTACAGAATAAGATTACATATAATATATGGGTTCATTAAAAATTAAAGAGTGTTTATCACAAACCTATAAGTAGTTAAGCCATCACACTAATGCCATACATATAATACAACTCTATCCCTAACTAGCAGGACAGTCCTTTGCATAAACATATATATATTTCACACACTATTCTTGATGTCAACACTATATCCACTCCTTATGTCAAAATATCTTGACCAAAGCATCACACCATCATACTTATGTGACCTCTTTATCTCCGGAAGAATCTGATCAACAAGCACATTAGGTGGAACATACCCACTTCCAGAAGCACCTTTAGCAGCTGGCAACCCTAAAAATATCTTCTCCTCAGATATTGACTCACTCCACTCCTTCCATGAACTAACAAGCTTACCACTGCTCCCAGAATTATATTGACATGGTGGGTTGTTATAGAATTGAACCCAAACAAAATCAAAAAGACCAGTTCCAATTGCTTTGCCAAGAAACCTATCAGGAAAAGGGCATTGAGGTGCTGCACTTAAGTACACCCTATGATATTGCTTCAGATAACTTGCAAGATAGTCCCAATAAAGTGTTGACCCAATTTCTATATCAAAGTCTATGCCATCCAAAATGGCATCACCAAATGGGCGTGAAGGTGACTTTCCACCCAAGAAATTGTTCCACAAGTAATCTGCAAAGATTCTAGCATCTGAAGAAGAAGATAAGGAATAGCTTCCAATTCCACCACCAATGGAAAGCATGACCTTGATTCCAAGTTTTTGGCAATATGTTATGCTACTGCTTAGGGTTTTGCACCCATTGGATTCAGGGTTGCAATGACCAGCAAGGTTCAGTTTGGGGATTCTGCCGCTGCCAAATTTGTTAAGAAAAGCTATGTTTACGATGGAGTATAGTCCAGTTGCACAGGTTTGGGATAGAGTTCCCTCATAGCCACTTTGACCCCAGTAGATGGCAATGTCACCACCTAGAGAAGGTTGAGTAAGTGTTAGAATGACGAGGCTGAAAGTAATTATAAGTGTTTTTCTATGAGAAGTAGGAGGAGCCATACGTGTTTCAAGCGTTTGAGTTGAAGTGCTTTTTTGTGCTTCATAATGCCATGGTGCATGCTTTCAGTTTTTATTGAGCTTTTTTGGAGTAACGTAGAGGGAAATTCATGTTGTAAATTCAAAGATGCGGTTTGG
Organism: Sophora flavescens; assembly: GCA_030762895.1. Classification (NCBI taxonomy): domain Eukaryota; kingdom Viridiplantae; phylum Streptophyta; class Magnoliopsida; order Fabales; family Fabaceae; genus Sophora; species Sophora flavescens. The sequence continues at coordinate 111,542,921 of CM061063.1, forward strand.
AAATATCGAGCATTCGAGCTACATCAAGAAAGGCGTGCAAGTTTTTCCACTTTGTTTCTCTGTTAATTTATAAAATGGTTTTTTCTTAATATGTTGTCCCATCTATATATGTGTAAAATTCATTTATTATACAAATCTTAATGCTTTTCAATTTTTTTATAAATATGATTACCTATATTAATATTAGGATTTAATTGATATGCACGGTCAATTTAAATGATCACCCATATAATGATCTCTGATTGATTCACAATATAAAAATATTTACAGAACAGTGTATAAAAATTAAACTCTTAATATTAATACATAGATCTACTTAGAATTTGTTTTTTCAGTACAGTGGAAAAGAAAAAAATGTTGGCATATGAGTTTTTTTTTTTGTTGATAAGCTAATGTTGGCATATGAGTTGACTAGTTGAGGACCCTAATACTCCACTTAATACAATTTCGCTTATAAAAAACAAAAAATCAGAGCAAAAGTTTACTTCAGGTACGAAGCACACAGAGAATTTTAATTCATTGAATGTCTATTTCTTATTAATTAAGATATGCCACCAATAAAAATGATTATCCACCCAAATAAAATGTTGTAAATGAAGGAATAATTTATATGCCACAAGCATGTAACGGTGAAAATGATAATGCCACCAATAATTGAGCTTCCCATACATTAAAAATGTGGTGCATGAAATGAAATCACACGTCTCTCCTCCGGGACAGACCCAGAATTTTTTTACTAGAGTGGGACAAGATCATATATCATAAATCTTTTTATAAAAATTATATAAATGCATAAATGATAAAATAATGATATAATTATCATTAAGTTACAAATTGAAGATTAAAAAAATTATATCATTGTATATCCATAAAATTGAAGATACCTCAACTTTTATAAATTATAATTGTTCTCTATCTATCTTCATTCTTTGATATTGTTGTATATTTTTTTATTTTCAACACTATTAAAATATTTCTCTATTTATATGACCAAGTTGTATTAAAAAACACTACTACAGAAAATGGCTTCAGTAGCGCTTTTTTTTTGCCTTTAGTAGCGCTTCAAAACGCCATCTATTCACCCGCTACTGAAGGTGGGAGAGATTCAATAGCGCTTAAAAAAGTGTTACTGAAAGTAGGAATAGGTAGCGCTTCCTTGAGAAAGCGCTGTCTAAAGTTGGTAATAAGACAATCTATTACATACTTTAGACAGCGCTTTCTCAAGGAATCGCTGTCTATTTGTCACTTTAGGCAGCGTTTTTTCAAGAAAACGCTACCGAAAGTAGGAATAGGTAGTGCTTCCTTGAGAAAGCGCTGTCTAAAGTTCGTAATAAGACAATCTATTACATACTTTAGATAACGCTTTTTCAAGGAAACGCTACCTATCCCCCCTTTTTTTTATCTACATTGTTTTTCTATATTTCTCACATGCATTCAGTAAAACTAAGACATTAAACAGTTTATCCATCCCATTGCACTTAGCAAAACTCAACAAACCATACATTTACATACAAAAGCTTAAATATATACAATTTTTTTTTTCAATAAGCTAAAAGTATATTTTTTTTACACATTCACAGTAAAGCTTACATATAACCAATTCTAATATTTAATTCCATAAACCAAAAGACCTCCAACCTATACTAGACAATAACCATGCACTAATAACAATGTATACAAGCTAATTAACACACTAGTAATTCTAAACAATTTGTGCATTTGTGAGAACTGGGAACTTTTCACATCAATAGCTTCAACATCTTCTTGCTTGATATAATTCTGCTCCCCAACGTTCAGCTTGTCGTCGCATCCTATACAGGTAGAAAATGTGGAAACTCCCAAGGTCTTTATGTGAACAAATTGCAAAAGAACATGATGATAACAAGTTTTTTTTATAGTCTGTTTTTGAAACCTATCCATCAGATCAGGTCCAGTTATCCCATCTGGAAATCCTGGAAAATTCTTCACTTCAGTGGTAGTCATCGACTATCCCCCAGGAACACCACCCGCCTGGTTCCCTTCAAACAATACAGGTTTCAAACACTTCCGGATCAAGCATTGCTAAAGTCGCATACCCAATGCTCTACATTGAAACATAAACTGTGTGAGTTGAGCTATACAAAAAAAGCACACACACGCGTGCGCACACCCACATAAAAGAACATGCAAGTATATGAAACAAGAAGCAGGAGCTATGTGGAGTTCAAGGAAAAAACTTTGTACCTCATCCATGTGGCACACATTGTTTTTCAGCATCCATGTCTAGTTGCTCGGTTAGACCTTGCACCATTAGGATACTTCCTATCTCTATGACAGAAAAAGCACCACTGCCTATCTCCTGTTTTCAGTGCAGAAAGCCCTGCAAAATATCAGAAGCTATCAGCAATCAAACAAGAACAAATTAAATGATAAAAGTGGTACATAATATCTTATGATCAAATTAAAACAATGTAGTAGCGATTAAATTTGTCAGTACCAGCACCATAGCCTATCTGTATAATTCATTCGCATGAGGGTAGCTACTGCAATTTTAGAACATCAAAAACCACAAATCTTATTAATAGTTAAGCTACACTAGCAAATATTATCAATCATCAATCATAATTACCAAGTAGGATAAAGATTTCAAACTTAAAAAAAGTCAGAAAGCATATTTATCATTTCAGGAGATGAAATCAAAGATACCATCCTAGGTGAAGCCAAAAACTTTATACCTCTGAGTCTTCAACTTCTGATATTTCAATAAAACTGGGAAATGCTAAGGTTATATCCCTGCAAAATGGGGAGGAGACATGCATGAAAAGAGGCTCAGTCAACAAAAATATACACATGTATATCACAAGTTGACCAATGTTTTCTGACATTCCAGTAGAATAAGGCTCATGGAGAGCTTTTACAAACTTTAGATATGGTAGAGTCATGTTCTTTATCAAGGATGGATGTTTAGACACAAATGCTTTCCATTCATCTTGATCGATCCTTCCATCGCCTTTTGTATCAGCATCACTAAAAGTCTCTGGAAGAATGTATACAACTTAAGTGACATTTTTAATTTGAAGGAGCTCTTAAAGGTAATAGGGTAAAATTTTATGAACCTTATCCACAATGGTTTCAACCATATCATCTGAAAGCACAAGATCTGACTCGTGTAAAAGTGCCAATACCATCTCCTTCAGCTGCAGATAAACCATTACTCTAAGCAATGCAAGTAAAATGTAGATTGATATATAATGAGTGAGTACATATATGATTTAGGTTGGAATAACCAAAGTATAACATTAATTTAGCAAAAAGATTCACTTTAGCAGATTTTAAAAACAAGAAAAATCATCAGTTAATTGTAATTTTGATCAAGGAAATGGAAGAAAACCATACCTCCTCTCGTTCAATATAACCTGTCTGCTTCAAATCATACAACCTAAAAGCAACTGCAAAATCATTATCCCCAACTTAATAGAAGATGACTGAAAAGTGAAAACCATATATGCAATCCAATATAGACAACCAATTCTTCCAGATAGACAACTTAATAGAGGAAATTAAAGAACCATCAACATGAAAACTTTATGTAGGAGAATTAATCTTACATGCCATCTTGTCTTCTAAAGCTGCGTCTGGGTGAAAAATACCCAGTCATCTTACAAATTCCCCAAACTCAATGACCCCATTGCGCTTGAGATCAAATAAATCAAAAATCTATAACATAAAAACAAATGTGAATATGCATTAGAATGATTCATTTCATGTGCAAGACGTGTCAAAATAAGTAATATCAGTGTCAATGTATAACAAAATGATACATCAGCTAAAAAGAATTACATCCTCAATTGAACTTCAGATACTGTAAGCAAAAACTCAAAATCTCCAAGAACTTGAACAAGATTAAAGAATCTTAAACTATAGAAAGTCAGATTTACAAACCCTATCTGCAAATAGATTTGTCTTGTTTTTATTCCTGAAGAGGCCAATTTGGAATTCTTCCTGGATCTAAATATGATCAGGAAGTAAATTACCAAATATATATTAAGAACATATCACTTCTAAACAAAAACCATAACTTCAAAAAATAACTAACTCACCCTGTGAATAAGACCATCTGCAATAATTGAATTTCGTTTCACTGCATTTATTTTCGAAGGATTTAGCTCAGTCATATTTGAAATACTTGGTGAAGACCTTGATGAAGTGAGTGAGTTCTCTGACAGACTGAAGGCAGAGTTAGAGAACCTTGCATCATCAACAATTGGAAGAAGTAATGAAGAGACTGAAGTATTTCCATAAAGCAATGTGCCAGAATCGAAAAGTGACGAGAGATCGTTGACATGGGTAACGTTGGTGCCGGAATCAACCATAGCGCCCACCCTATCCATCTCACCCTTTTCGGATCTGCAACTTCGGCCTCCCCTCTGTCTCTGATTCCGATGATGTTGGCCCCGCTAAACCCCGGTTTTGTCCTCGTAACTCGACTCTCACAACCTCCGCCCTGGTTCACAGGCGAACCAGAAACCACCACCGATGGCTGGGTAGATGCAACAGAAGAGTATGACGTCAATGCCCTGTTTGCCGTCACGAGCGCCGTGGCACCTTCTGGTCTTCCTGGCGTGCACATCTACGTCTTCGATCCCAGTGGCTTCAACTCCGCCATTCGTCACCTTCTCTACTTTGCCGCTTTCGATTTCAGTTCCACCATCTCCGCTTCGCACTTCGTCGTTGCCATCAGGTGCATCTTCGCCTTCTTCGATTCGATCACACTCATCCGCCGCCGTCTTCCAGATCGGTGGTCATGGGTACCTTGGAGAGTTGTAACTCAGAACATAGTTAGGGTTTCAAACAAAATGTGTAAATTGCAAAAGGAACACCACTGGGTTTGGTTCATGTTACTGATCTGGGCCTGTGTGCATTGCTTGGCACCTCCTTGATGAGATTGGTAAGGGTTTGGAGAAATAGGGTGGGAGGGAAAGAAGAGGTTCTGAGAGAGTGTTCGAGAGTGGGAGGGATAGTGTGCGTGGGAGGGAAAAGCGCTTTCTATTCATCACAAATAGATAGCGCTTCTTCAAACAAGCGCTATCTATTTCTTGGAGAAGCGCTATCTTAGGTTATATCTTAAATAGTGTTTCTTCAAGGAAGTGCTACTAAATGTCTTCCGTCTTTTTTTTAATAGCGTTTCGTCTAAAAACACTGTTAAAGGTGTACTACTAAAACCCTTTTCTATAATAGTGAAAATAAAATGTGTTATGTGTTGGGTTGTAAAGCAATGAGTGCAACACTTTTCAACACTATTAAAATATTTCTCTATTTATGTGACCAAATTGTACTAAAAAAAATAAAATGTGTTACGTGTTGGGTTGTAAAGCAATGAGTGCAACACTTTTTTTTATTTTGATAATGAGTGTAACATTTTTAGTATTATTTAGATTAGAATTTGTAAACTAATGGGGGCAGTATAATTTTTTTAGTTGGGGGGAAAAAATTTGTCTAAAATTTAATATGAAAAAAATTACTTTGTGGGGCAGGTGCCCCTATATCATGTGCATGAGGTCCGTCCCTGCTCTCCCATATATTAGAATTTATTACCACCTCACTTAAAAAAAGACACATTATTCTCACGTTGTTAACTCTCTCCGTTTTATTGTGTTTTTTCCTTTGTCAAGATATGTTTACAGACCTTTAGTAACTATCGCACTCAATGCTAGTCGCAAGAGCCCGGCCAGCAAACAGCGACAAATATTCCAAATGTTCGTTGTATAGTTCCCTACACAGATCGAATTGAATCTAATCGCCTACCTACGGTTTTCTCCTAAGTCTCCTCCACACAGTCCGTGTAGTTCGCAGCCAACCCATCATCGTTCAACACACAGAATCCTGCGATTTTCCTTGCCTGTATATGTTTTCTATATGCATGGGGTTGTTACTTATTCAAGCACTAGCTGTAACGTGTTTGGTTTTGTAATGGAGATGCAGGTGGATTTACTGAGTCAGCAGAGTTAGTTACAAAAAATCATGAGAACATGGGTGTGAGGAGAGGGAATCGGGTCAGGCTAGCCAACACTAGGCTAGGTGGTTATGTGATAGAATAATAAGTAGTGGAATGGGAAAGAGTGAGGCATGAAAAATATGATATAAACTCCCCTCTCTCTCTAGCTGTTCTCTCTCTCTCGAATTCTTCTTTCTCTGGTCATTCTCTTCTATTTCAGTATAGTCCTCTGACTATTGAGCACATATTCCAGTAGCAAATTAATAGAACAATACTCCTTGTTTGTTCATTTCTTGTGTGTTCTGTCATTAACACTGTTACATTGATTACTGATGCTACATTGGTGCTTTCATTAATGCCATGGCGGACAATACTCGCATGAAGGAACTCAATGCTGAGGTTAAACGCATTTCGGAGACAATGGAGAAGAACTGTGCCGATTTACACGCTCAACTTCAACGATTGGAGAATGATGCCCTCAGCAGGTTTGAAAGGATCGAAACCACGACGGTCACCACGGATTCGAAGTTGTCCAAAATTACTGATGCTTTAGCTACCTTGTTGCAGCGGAGTCCGGGTCCATCGGGGTCCTTCCATGGCAGTGGGAACTCAAACTTTGAGACGAGCAAATTGCCCTTTCATGTAAGGTCAGTTAAGCTTGATTTTCCACGATTTGATGGGAAGAATGTTCTGAATTGGATATTCAAATCAGAACAGTTTTTTGATTATTACGGCACACCCGATTCAGAGAGATTGACTATTGCATCGGTTCGTCTAGACCAAGAGGTGGTGCCTTGGTTTCAAATGATGCAAAGAGTGAATTCCTTGGGCTTACTGGATACTATAGAAGATTTATTAAGTCCTATGCTTCAATTGCTGGCCCATTAACTGATTTGTTAAAAAAAGAAGGTTTCAAATGGACTGATAGTGCAGAAACTACCTTTGTTCAGTTGAAAGATGCTATTACTTTAGCTCCTGTGTTGGCTCTACCTAATTTTACTCAGCCTTTTACCTTAGAAACTGATGCTTCGGCACTAGTAGAAAATATACATTAGACGGTAAAGGTTTACGTCAGTTAACCAAAAGCTAGACGTTAAAAAGGAGGCGGTGGCAGTTTTGTAAATATCAGACTTCATTAATTCAATTTTAACGTCAGTTGTTTTAATGACTGACGTTAAAAGTGAGTCACTTCACTTTTAACGTCAGTCATTAAAACAACAGACGTTAAAGGTTATTTTAATAATTTTTTTTATCTAGTATACGATCCCTTCCGCATTGCCTTCCTCAAAGTTTCAGTTTCACATGAATTGCTTTGATGTTTTGTGTTTCTGTTTTGAAAACTAAAATATATGTGCGAAGTATAAGTTGAATCAATAACCCAAACCGGATCTTATTCATGAAGTGTAATCTGATGATCGATGAGAAGATTGAAAGGGTTTAAAATCCTATAAAAGTTACATTGAAAGGGTTTAAAATCCTATTAAAAGTTACATTGAAATGGTTTAAAATCCTAAACATTAAAGCTACGTACATCCCATCGAGAGTTTTATGAAATAAACAAGTTTCTGCTTCAACATCATTTTCTTCTCGATCTCTGTCCTCGGAATCTCCAACATTGAATGCATCCCCTCCTCATTTGAAGTCGATGCTCCATCTAAATCCACGATCACTTTGGAGCCGTGGCGAGTGAAGGGTGCACTCGATCTGTTTCAACAATATTCTTGGAACAGACCACTTGGTTCCAAAGTCGAGGTTTTGGAACTGTAGCTGCTGATTCTCCAGAAGGATGATGGTGTGTGCAATTCACATAATGCGATTTACACACCCTTATCACCCATGTAATGCGATTTACACAACCTCAGAAGTTGTTTGACCATTAAGACAGAGACCTTTAAGTCTAGGTATAGGAAGAAAGAGTGATGAAGTTAATCTCCATGGCAGAGCCATATTGTGAAGCAGAAAAATTAAAGGAAGGAAGGAAGCTATTTATAGGAGTAGGGGATGAAGTTACTAGGTGTCGTAAGTTGCTAAAAAATTAAATTGATCATTAAGAGCATTAGGTTCCAAGGCACATTGGGAGTTAGCCTGGCAGTCATATATTATAAACGTGCAGAAAAGAAAACGCCCCAAGGAATAGGAAGATACACTTTTAACGTCAGTTGTTGAATAAAACTGACGTTAAAAGCGTTTTTAAAATAATAAATATTTATTTTTAACGTCAGTTGTTTATACAACTGACGTTAAAAGTGTGATTTTTACTTCAGTTAAATAAATAGCTGACGTAAATAATCCTATATCCCTAGCTATTTGAAATTCCCTGTTGTCACTCAATTAACACAGGTCTCAGAGCCATTTTGTGAAGGAATAGAAATATAGAGGAAAAGAAGAGGCGATGATATACAGATGTTACGGAAGAATGTTACTTTAACACTTTTAACGTCGAGTTGTATTCAACAAGCGGCGTTAAAAGTGTTTTTTTTTTTTTAAATATTAATATTTAACGCCGTTTGTTAATAAACCGACGTTAAACAATTAATTGTAACGTCGATTGTTTAATACAACCGACGTTAAATGTTGTTTTATGTTTACACCCGCGCTTTCTCGCACTTCGCTCCGTACGTACGTCTCTTTTCTCTTTTCATCACGCTCAACCCTAAATCACTCTCAACCCTCACTCTCACTCTCACCCAGCACAAAACCCTAATCGCGAGCTCATCTCCACCGCAACCACCGCGAGGGCTTCTTCGCCACCACCGTGAGGTACACTATTAACCCTAACTCTGTCTTTCCATTCATTCTTTGCAATAACTTGACGTACATCTCTCTTTCCCCTTCCCGCGCACTAACTCTCCTTGTCCCTCTGCTCTCAGTAACCACATCGAACGTTGGCCACCACTCGAGCTCCCCTCCCCACCACCACGCGAGCACCTATTTCTGGTGAGTATTTAGGGCACATTTTTGTATTTTTGGTTTTGAGTGTATGTTGAAACTGTAGTCTCAGTAGTTGAAACTTAAAACCGTGAGTTTGAGTTGTTTGGAATGTACGTCTCTGTTTTTGGTTTTGAGTGCATGTTGCTCTGCTGGTTGATCTGTCACGGCCGTGATTCTAATCACGGCTAGGCCGTGATCAGTTCTGCCTGTGATGGCATGGTCTGTTCAGTTGGCACGTTACGGCCGTGATGGACATCACTGCCAGGACGTGACCAGTGCTTGGCAATTAATCTTTAAAAACTATAGTTTTCAAACTCCCGTATTGTCCTTATATTGGATATATATATGTTTTGTATATCTACAGGACCTATCTAGTTATGGATCGTAGTTGGATGGTTTGTAAGCGTACTAGTGCTGAGTATTTGAAGGGGGTGGGAGAATTTATAGAATTTGCTCAAAGGAATGTTCCTAATAGTAATGGAATGTTCTGTTGTCCTTGTGTCAAGTGTTTGAATACGAGGAAATGTACGGTGAAGGATATACGTACTCATTTGATTTGTGAAGGGATTTGCTTGAGTTATACAAGATTGATATGGCATGGTGATATGTTGTTGAGTAGTAATACAGCGAGTGTCTCCCAAAGTGAGGACGTTGACGTAGATATGGAGGATGATCGAGTAGAGGACATGATCCGTGATATTGGACAAGAATCTTTTCATCGAGCGCATGTGTATGATAGGTTGTGCGGTGATGCGGATAAGCCTTTATATCCAGGGTGTACTACTCATACACGGTTGTCAGCGGTGCTAAAATTGGTTTGTGTGAAGGCGATAAATGGTTGGAGCGATAAAAGCTTCACGGAATTGCTTGAAGTGTTGAAAGACTTGCTTCCGGAGGACAACACATTGCCTGACCGTAACTATGAGGCCAAGAAGGTATTGTGTCCTATGGGTATGGAGTATAAGAAGATACACGCATGCCCCAATGATTGCATATTGTACACCGGTGTTCATGAAGACAAACACGATTGCCCCAAATGTGGGTTATCACGATACAAAGTGAAGGGTGGTGATGATGATGATGATGTTGATGATGTGAGAAAAAAGGGTCCTCCTGCGAAGGTGTTGTGGTATCTTCCAATAATTCCAAGGTTCAAGCGATTGTTTGCCAATGCGAAAGATGCGAAGAATCTTAGATGGCATAATGATGAGAGGAAACGTGATGGAAAGGTTCGCCATCCTGCTGATTCTATTCAATGGAAGAATATCAATACTATGTTTCCGGATTTCGCCGATGAGCCAAGAAACCTAAGGCTTGGACTTGCTACGGATGGAATGAATCCTTATGGTAACATGAGTAGTATTCATAGTTCATGGCCTGTTCTGTTGGTGATTTACAACATGCCCCCTTGGTTGTGCATGAAGCGCAAATACATGATGTTGTCTATGATGATTTCGGGCCCAAAGCAACCGGGAAATGACTTAGATGTTTATCTAGGTCCCTTGATTAAAGACTTGAAAACGTTGTGGGTGGAAGGTGTTGATGTAGTTGATGGGTATTCTCATGAGACTTTCAAGCTTCGTGCCATGTTATTTTGCACCATCAACGACTTTCCAGCATACGGTAACTTGTCCGGGTACAGTGTCAAGGGGCATAAAGCATGCCCTATATGTGAAGAAGGCACATGCTACACTCAGTTGCATCATGGAAAGAAGACGGTTTACCTTGGGCATCGGAGATTTCTTAGACGTGATCACCCATATCGTAAGATGAAAAAAGCTTTTAATGGATGCCAAGAGACAGAAGAAACGCCGACGGCCTTAATTGGAGAGTAGGTTTATCAGAGGGTAAAGGACATCGATGTTATATTCGGCAAGTCCAAAAAGAAAGGTAAAGCTGTTGAGAAAAACATATGGAAGAAGAGGTCGATATTCTTTGATCTTCCATACTGGCGCAAGCTTGATGTCAGACACTGCATTGATGTGATGCATGTGGAGAAAAATGTGTGTGATAGTGTGATCGGGATGCTTCTCAACATTCAGGGCAAGACAAAGGATGGTGTGAATGCTCGTCTCGACCTCGTTGCTATGGGTATACGAGAGCAGTTAGCTCCAGTTGTTGAGGATGGTAAGCGGACTTATTTGCCGCCAGCATGTCATACTTTGTCAAAAAAAAAAGAGACAAAGTTTCTACGGGTGTCTTCAGGGCATCAAAGTTCCACATGGTTACTCTTCAAATATGAAGAGACTTGTCTCTAGTGATCTTAAATTGGTTGGCTTGAAGTCTCATGATTGTCACATCTTGATGCAACAACTTCTGGCCGTTGCTATTCGTGGTATTGCTACAAAAAATGTGAGACATGCCATTACTCGGTTGTGCTCATTCTTCAATTCTATATGTAGCAAAGTCGTTGACCCCCGTATGTTGGATGACTTGGAAGTTGAGGCTGCTACAATCTTGTGCCAATTGGAGATGTATTTTCCTCCTTCCTTTTTCGACATAATGGTTCACTTAATTGTTCATTTGGTGAGGGAGATTAGATTATGTGGGCCGGTTTTTCTGAGATGGATGTACCAAGTTGAGCGCTACATGAAGATCTTGAAAGGGTACGTGAAGAATCCTCATCGTCCGGAAGCATCTATTGTTCAAAGGTATGTTGCAGAAGAAGCTATTGAGTTTTGTTCGGACTACCTTCATAACACGGATCCTATAGGGGTTCCTAAGCCTCGGCATGATGAGATCAGATGTCAAGGTAAGGGTACACATGGCTTAAGAATTAATAGGAAGGATCGGGAGGAAGTGCTTCAAGCACATTTGTATGTATTGAACAACATCGAATGTGTTCAGCCTTTCTTATTTGAACATAAAAGAAAAGTCAATCAAGAAAACGCTCGAATGAGCGAAAGGTGGTTGTTGAACAAGCATAACAAGACTTTCTTACCATGGTTCAAGGAAGAAATGCTTAAGGAAGGTACAATAGCTTCTGATGACGTAAAATGGCTAGCACGTGGGCCTAACTTCAACGTCATATGTTGGAGCGGATACGACATAAATAACTTTTCCTTTTATACAAAGGAACAAGATAACAAGAGTACCATGCAAAATAGTGGGGTTATGATCGTGGCCGAAGCAATGCACTTCTCTAGTGCAAAGGACACAAAACCCGTTAAAGTACCGAGACCTTACTTTGGATATATTGAAGATATTTGGGTGCTCGATTACACTAAGCTTACGGTGCCGGTATTTAAATGTAAGTGGGTTGATAGTAACGGTGGTGTACAAACCGACGAATTGGGGTTCACATTGGTAGACCTCAACAAGTTAGGTCATATAAATGAGCCTTTCATAATGGCTTCCCAAGCAAAACAAGTGTTCTACATCACTGATCCTTCTAACAAAAGGTTGTCCGTGGTTCTCCAAGGAAAAAGCATGTATAATGGTAGTGATGAAAATGAAGATTCAAATCTTGATATTCCCGAGACTCCTTCTTTTTCAACAAACATGCCTACTATAATCGAGGAGACACAGGTGGACGATGTACATGCCACTCGTGATGATCATCACGAAGGGATATTGATATAGGTAGTTTAAACTTAGTATACATTTATAACCTATGTTAATAAATATATATTGTTATGACCAGGCATACATATGGATCATTGTTCCATTTTTCCTTTGCAATTCTGTAATGTGTGTGATATTCGTATTCTTGGGATATTTCTTGAATGCAGGGGATGGCTTAGGGAGTGATATTTTAAAACTGAATTTTAAAAAAAAATACTATTAATGTCGGTTGTATCATACAACCGACATTAAAAGTATTTTATAAAAATATACAGATACACTTATTAACGTCGAGTTGTTTATTACAATCGAGCGTTAAAATTAAGACCTTTAACGTCAGTTCTTGACAACAATTGACGTTAGTTTTAACAAAATTTACGTCGGTTTTGTTAAAGAACTGACGTTAATTTTGACAAAATTAACGTCAGTTGTGTTAAAGAGCCGACGTTAATAGTGTTATATTTAACGTCAGTTCTCAACTGACGTTAAAAGTTAAACTTTTAACGTCAGCTGTATTTACGTCAGTCAGTATTCTGACGTAAAAAATCAATTTTAACTGACGTAAAAAGCACTTATTGCACCAGTGCGGGTATTGGAGTTAGAGCAGTGCTGAGTCAAAATGGACACCCTATTGCTTACTTTTCTAAGAAAATGGTACCCAGGATGCAGAAGCAATCAGCATACACAAGAGAGTTGTTTGCCATCACTGAGGCATTGGCCAAATTTAGGCATTATTTGCTGGGTCACAAGTTTAATATTAAGACTGATCAGAAGAGTTTGAAGAGCTTGCTAGACCAATCCTTGCAAATTCCAGAATAGCAAGCATGGCTTCATAAGTTTATGGGTTATGACTTCAAGATAGAATACAAGCCAGGCAAGGATAATTTGGCAGCTGATGCTCTATCCAGAGTATTTTTCATGGCTTGGTCCGAGCCATAATCCAAGTTTGTGCAGGTGTTGAGGAAAGAGGTGTTGAATAACAGTGAAGTGCAGGCCTTAATGCAGAAATGTTTGAACAATTCCCAAGAAAACAAAACATATAGTGCCAAAGATGGATTATTGTATTGGAAAGATAGATTGGTTATACCAGGACAAAGCCCATTTATTCAGGAAGTGTTGCGGGAATATCACAGCTCCCCAATTGGAGGGCATGCTGGCATTGCTAGAACTATAGCTAGAGTCACTGCTCAATTCTACTGGCCACGATTGAAAGAAGATGTGAAAGAGTTTGTGCAAAACTGTACCATTTGCCAACAAGCAAAGGCTTCCAACACATTACCGGCAGGATTACTCCAACCCTTGCCTATACCAGCTCAAGTTTGGGAGGATGTAGCCATGGATTTCATAATAGGTCTCCCTAATTCTTTTGGCTTCACTGTCATCATGGTAGTTGTTGATAGGCTATCTAAATATTCTCATTTTGTGGCAATGAAATCTGACTATACTAGTAAGAGTGTGGCTGAGGCATTCATGACTCACATTGTCAAATTGCACGGCATCCCAAGATCTATTGTCTCTGACAGAGATAGGGTGTTCACTAGTGCTTTTTGGCAACATCTCTTTAAGCTTCAAGGCACTACTTTGGCTATGACTTCTGCATACCATCCACAGTCCGATGGTCAATATGAAATTCTTAACAAGTGTTTAGAGATGTATTTGAGATGTTTTACATTTGACAATCCTAAGTCCTGGTTCAAGGTGCTGGCTTGGGCAGAATATTGGTATAATTCTGCTTTTCATACAAGCCTAGGCATGACGCCTTTCAAGGCAGTATATGGCAGGGAGGCTCCTACCTTAGTGAGGCCAAATTACAGCAGTGTTGACCCTGCAGAGGTAGTAGAACAGTTGGCAGACAGAGAATTATTACTACAACAACTTAAGGGGAACTTAAACAAGGCTCGACAAAGGATGAAGACTCAAGCTGATAAAAAGAGGATGGATGTGCAATTGGAAATAGGGGATTTAGTGTTGGTTAAGTTACAACCGTTTAGGCAACATTCAGTGGCAATAAGGAAGAGTCATAAGCTATCTATGAGGTACTTTGGGCCCTTTGAGGTGATTGGAAAGGTCGGGGCTGTAGCTTACAAGCTTAAGCTCCTTGAGGCTGCCAAGATACACTCAGTGTTTCATATTTCCCAGTTGAAACCTTTTAAAGGGAGTGCTACTGAACCATATATGCCATTGCCACTAACTACTAATGAGTTGGGGCCTATTATGTCACCTACAGCAGTGTTGAAGACTCGGGTGGTGCTAAAAGGATCTTCTCAGGTTCAACAAGTCTTAGTGGTGTGGGATGATAATGATACCTCAGCAGCTATATGGGAAGATTTCGAGGAAATCAAGGCTAATTACCCTCAATTTAATCTTGAGGACAAGATTCATCTTAAAGGGGAAGGCATTGTAATGGAGTTGCCAGGTGGATTGCTGAGTCAGCAGAGTTAGTTACAAAGAATCATGAGAACATGGGTGTGAGGAGAGGGAATCGGGTCAGGCTAGCCAACACTAGGCTAGGTGGTTATGTGATGGAATAATAAGTAGTGGAATGGGGAAAGAGTGAGACATGAAAAATATGATGTAAACACCCCTCTCTCTCTCTCTAGCTGTTCTCCCTCTCTCTCTCTCGAATTCTTCTTTCTCTGGTCATTCTCTTCTATTTCAGTATAGTCCTCTGACTATTGAGCACATATTCCAGTAGCAAATTAATAGAACAATACTCCCTGTTTGTTCATTTCTTGTGTGTTCTGTCATTAACACTATTACATTGATTACTGCTGCGACAGGTTTTCAAATGAGAAAGAAAGAAATAATAGATCAATTAATGACTCAAAGTTTAAGTTTTAATAACTTCATGTGGTGATTTGGGTGAGAATGTGGATTTATTGGGTTAGCCACATAAGAATTTTTGAAGGTTTTTTTTTTTTTGTAGTAAATAGGATATTTTGAAGAGTGTTTGGAGTTTTAGTCCCTACTCCCTACTTTAGCCCTTTATATGCATGTAAGCTTGAGGATTGGTTCGTGAACAAATAGGTTTATAGATGGGAAATAACGAGAAGAGTGAAATAATTCTCAATAAAGAATATTATTAAAGGTGAATTCCAAGGGGTTGGTTTAGTGGAGTTTTGTATCTGACAGGTTACAGGTTTGAACCCTCACTAGTCTTCTTGAAATGAGATAAATATAAATATCTTTTTAAGTGCTCATAAAATCGGGATGTTTTCCTTATCTTGTACTCGGGCGCCATCCTCTCAACCTAAATTTTTGACATAAAAAACAAAAGAATATTATTAAAGGTTGTAATGTGAAATGTGATTTGACAGGGGCACAAAACACAAATCCAATAATAGCATGTTTTTAATTACAATCAAATAATAATAGTTGCAACAACCATTAGGTTGATGTTGACAAAACCACACACTATACCAATCCACCACCACCTCCGGAGCCTTCGGACTCCAACCCACTTGAGATGACCCTTCCTAATCTGAAACTGTCGGACATTCGTTCAACTACAGCAGCCATGGGGCCATTGTTAATGGACTCGCTAGAAACACATACAAAAATTGTTTGCTTCTGATGGGGAAGGAAGACAGTGGGGTAAAATGGGTATTACATTGTTGCGACTGTACCGTCCGAATGCTGCAAAAAAAAAAGGTAAAAACAGAGGAGTCGTCACCAAAATTTTTATTTGGGAAAATCTTGGAAACTCCATTTATTTTAAGGAAGCTGGTCTTGAAAAAGAGAATAGATTTTCTTTTTTGGAAAAATATTTTTTATAATAAACAAAGGTGAAAATTATCATTTTTTTAAGGATTGTTATTTATTTAAAACACGAAACCATAAAATTTATTTTTTTAAATGAATTTTTCATTTTTTTTATCTTTTTATAAAGAAAAGAGTGGAGTTACCGCATCATGCATGCCCAAATTCAGAACAGAATTTTTTGTTTGTATTTATTATTTTTTTTACCATTTCATTTGGGCCAACAGCAATGAGCCCAAACTAATTCACTAAAAAAAGAGGGCTTTAATTTTGGTACCTCCTCATCGGAGGTTCCCACCTCTTATCCCCCAGTTTTTTAATTTTGTTACCAAAATATCCCTCATCTTCTTCTCCACCTCCCACCCCTTTCCTCTTCACCTTCTTCTCCTCACCTATGCCATCACAGTCGTCGTCCAGTTCTGCAACGTCGGTGAAGCAGAAACGGCCGGCAGCGGTGACAAAGGGGTAACCGGAGGCGGTGAAGGGGTGGCTGGGGCGGTGAGGAAGGGGTAGCTTTGTGTCAGAGGGCCTCATTGGTATTTCCTCAAGCATCGTTTTTGAGGGAACCATGGAAGCAATATCCTGCTTGGGAGATGTGTGTACGCTGGAACTGGTTCCTCCTTCAGCATAAGCAAGATTAGAAAACTGAAGAGTTAAGTATCAGCAATAAAGAGTTATCTGTAATATACGCACAAGTTAATATAACGTACTGTGATAAACTTTTCAATAAAATACAAATTCAAGTAATTTCAAAGCTTAACTTATATTGAATGGATTTAACATGCTTAACTTATAATGAATGGGTGGATTTAACATGCTTAACTTTTTAGGTTTTAGCGTTTCTCTTCTACTTTAATGGTTGAGATGTTGAGAGAGAATGGAGAATGGGAGTAGAAGAAAAAAAAGCAAGTTGAGGACATTAGAGATAGAAGATGAGCAGAGAGTGTGTGGTGATGGGGCAAGAAGAAAAAAAGGATGAGAAGGGTGGTGGATGAGGCCAGGAGAGACGAAGGGAGAAGGTGAGGGATATTTTGGTAACAAAATAACAAAAAAAAATGGGGGATAGGAGGTGGGAACCTCCGATGAGGAGGTACCAAAATCAAAGCCCTAAAAAAGACACTAAAAGGGACTCTTACTGTTTGAAACTTACTGGCCCGTTAAGCTTATCAAGGCCCAAAGCATCAAACAAACAATTAGGTAAACATAATATCAAAAAAACAAAATAAAACATATTTTATAAAATGAACTAAAGATCAAAGAGGACCTTCCAGAGAGAAAAAAGACCAGCTTGGTGGAGATGGAGGCGGCGCTGGACCTGACGCACGGCAGTGAGACAGGGGACGCGAGCGGCGGCGAAGCAGGGGACGCGGGCGGCAGCGACGTGAGGAGGCTGGCGACACAGTGGTGCGCGTGGCGATGGACGGCGTGGCTTGTGCGGATCTGCGTCTGAGGCAGTGGTTCCGGTAGGGGCGAGGCGGCGCGATTCGAGGCGGAGCGGCGGTGGCGTCGCGGTGGTCCTCACAGCTGACGTCAAGGCGAATGATGGTGATGGTGGGCTGAGCGGATCTGTGATGTTTTTTTGTTCTGGGGTATTTTGATAATTTGTGATCTGGGAGTGATGGTTTTTAGAAGTGGAAGCTGACAGTATAAGGGAATGGATTGAGGGGATGATGGAGATTTGAATAGGATGAGATTGAGTGGTATTTTTGGGTTAAAGGTGGAGAGGCTTCAAGATTGAGGATGAAGATGAATATGGGTGGCTTAGGATGGAGGTTGGGGAGAAGTTACTCTGAAGAATGAAACCTCCCTTTCTAATGCCTTTTTTTTTCCGCCTCCCCCTTCTCCTTTTGTACAATGTTGTTTTTATAACAAAATAGGAAATGAAAAATGACAAATTTCCCAACCAGCTGTGAGGAGAGGACGTGACAGTGATGGTGGAGACATTCAAAACTTATAATAATTTATTTTAAGGTGCTGTCTAATATGAGGAGATATCGCATCCCTATAGGAAATGACCTGGAATAAGAGGTAACATGGAGTTTTATGTATCATTTTAAAGTATTTGTGATGGGATCTGGATTCCCTCCATCAGTTCCCCCTCCATCATCCCTCCATAATCTTTTTTCTCTCTTAACTCCATTCTCTCTCTTCATTATTTATCATTTTCTCTCTCATGATTCAAAACTCTCCCTTTAATTTTTTTGTTGGACTGCCTCCATCGCTGGAGGCAATCCTGATTGATTTGTGATGACATTTGTAAATACGTTTTTTGCAATATTGTCCATTTGTCCCTCCTATACAACTGATACATGTCTTTGTAAAACACAACCCATGGGTGGGTGTGTTTTAAATAGCATTTTCATGTTTGGTTGGGGAGGGATTTTAAAGTAAATTTACTTTCAAAACTTATAATCATTTATTTTAAGGTGCTGTATAATATGAGGGAGACATCATGTCCCTCATAATTGAGGGAGAGGAAATGACCTGGAATAAGAGGTAATATGGGGTTTTATGTATCATTTTAAAGTGTTTGTGATCCATTTGTAAATACGTTTTTTTGCAATATTGTCCATTTGTCCCTGCTGTAGAACCGATACATGTCTCTATAAAACACAACCAGGGGGTGTTTTAAATAGCATTTTCATGTTTGGTTGGGGAGGGATTTTATAGCAAATTTATATTACTTTCAAAACTTATAATAATTTATTTTAAGGTGCTGTCTAATACGAGGGAGACATCATGTCCCTCACAATTGAGGGAGAGAAAATGACTTGGAATAAGAGGTAATATGGGGTTTTATGTATCATTTTAAAGTGTTTGTGATCCATTTGTAAATACGTTTTTTTGCAATATTGTCCATTTGTCCCTGCTATAGAACCGATACATGTCTCTGTAAAACACAACCTGGGGGGATAGCATTTTCATGTTTGGTTGGGGAGGGGTGGGGAGGGATTTTAAAACAAATTTACTTTCAAAA
Organism: Sophora flavescens; assembly: GCA_030762895.1. Lineage (NCBI taxonomy): Eukaryota > Viridiplantae > Streptophyta > Magnoliopsida > Fabales > Fabaceae > Sophora > Sophora flavescens. The sequence continues at coordinate 111,562,126 of CM061063.1, forward strand.
CTTATAATCATTTATTTTAAGGTGTTGTCTAATATGAGGGAGACATCATGTCCCTGTAAAACACAACCCGGGGGTGTGTGTTTTAAATAGCATTTTCATGTTTGGTTGGGGAGAGATTTTAAAGCAAATTTACTTTCAAAACTTATAATCATTTATTTTAAGGTGCTGTCTAATATGAGGGAGACATCATGTCCCTCACAATTGAGGGAGAGGAAATGACCTGGAATAAGAGGTAACATGGGGTTTTATGTATCATTTTAAAGTGTTTGTGATCCATTTGTAAATATGTTTTTTGCAATATTGTCCATTTGTCCCTACTATAGAACCGATACATGTCTCTGTAAAACACAACCAGGGGATAGCATTTTCATGTTTGGTCGGGTTGGGGTGGGGAGGGATTTTAAAGCAAATTTACTTTCGAAACTTTTAATCATTTATTTTAAGGTGCTGTCTAATATGAGGGAGACATCATGTCCCTCACAATTGAGAGAGAGGAAATGACCTGTAATAAGAGGTAACGTGGGGTTTTATGTATCATTTTAAAGTGTTTGTGATGACATTTGTAAATATGTTTTTTTGCAATATTGTCCATTTGTCCCTGTTATAGAACTGATACATGTCTCTGTAAAACACAACCCCCAATGTTGCCATTGTCGTCAATCAGCTGAAAGTAATCAATTTTTTTGTCAGCTTCTAAAGCAGCTAAGTTTTTCCAATGAAAGGAGTTGGACACAAAGGGCAGATGATTGTAGATCAGGCGATTGAAGAAAGGTGAAAGAAGTTAAATTTCTTCTTCCCCATCCTACATTGAGTCTGTGCTGGAACTTTGCAGAGGATGGTAGATCTGCCTTTGCCGCACAGTGAAAACTCAAGTTCTCAAACAAACAAAAGCCTAGTTTTTTTTTTCTTTTGAAAAAACAACACTGCTTCCAAATTCAAAAGAAGTGAAGAACCAATGTTCAACTGCCTCTAAGGCATCCAAGTCTATATGTTCAACACTGCTTAAAATTGAAGTCTTCTTTTATATATTATTCAGTTTACTATAAGTGTTTGCCTATAAGGCATGTCCCTGTACAGTGATGGTGGTTAATGGATATGAAGACTTGAGTGAAATCCTCTTCTCTCTCTTTGTGTGTTGCTGCGTGAGTGTGTGCTTATGAGAGAGAGTCCATGGTGAGTTTTGAGGGTGAGGGAAAAATTATCCTGGGCGATGTATTTCTAATATCACTAGCAGATTCAACATTACTACGCCTAACATTACAACCCTAAGTATATTCTTCTACCCAAACTCACTAACAGAAGCAAAAAGTATGGGAATATCCACCTCTCCTTTCCCTTCGATGTTCTTCATAGGTAACAGAAGCAAAACGGATTTCTGAATTTCATTTTGGTGGATACTCAATTAATTTCAAAAATATTTGGGTCAAATTCATAAATATTTTTGGTTAACCAGAACTCTAGGTCACCTGAACATGATCTCAGCCATTAAAATTTTATATTAATATATCCAATGGTCAGAAAAACTCCCTCACATGAGGGACTTGGTAACTCCCTTATAGTAGAAGCCACCTTATTTTAAAACGGATAAGTGAGGATATTTTAGTCGAGACATGTAAAATGTTTTAAAATACTTCCCCTCCAAATCCCCATTATCTGAGGGGAGCCAAAACTCACTTAAGGAGGGATTTTACTCCCCTCTCCCTCCCCTCTAACCAAACAATACCACCTAAAGGAAAATAAAATGAACTTATATGCTTGAAAAATGGATGAAAGGGTGCAACAGTAGGAAACAAAACATTTTTCAAATTTATTATTATTATTCAACAAGCAGAAAGCTTGTCTTTTTTTATTTTTTTACTTTTTTTATTTTTGTTCACTTGGGCTTATGCTTGAGCTCAAAAACTGGTAACAAATGTGGATTAGATCTGATTATGTAATTGGGCTAAGAGTATTAACAAAATATTTTTTTTGATTTCTTACATTTTTTATTTTTTATTTTTTATTTTTTATTTTATTTTCAAAAATATTAATTAAAAGGAAGAATACTCGGACAAAATGAGGTATTCACATATATGAGATGGGTTTAATTATAGACCTAATGGGTCATGTGCAAAATAGTGTTAGTTCATGGGAAAAGAGGTTGAGAATATGGGCTGAAGTGGAGCTAAATTATTGCTTGAGAAGGTTTTAGAATACATGGACAATTGCGAGACACTGAAAGCACTTGGGTATATATATATATATATATATATATATATATATATATATATATATATATATATATATATATTTATTGTGTGTGTTCAAATGGGTCAAACTAACTATTGTCATGTAAAATTGTGACTCGGCCGATTAGTAAAACTAGTCGAGTTGTACGTTTTGATTCTCCTAATAATCAAGCGAAAAGCATCAAGGGGGAAATCTATCCCCCAACAAATGAATTCCCAAGTTATTAAAGAAAGCGTTTGGTTGAAGGGTGAACCAAAAAGCTAAAGACTACAAAGTTAAATGAATAAATGACTAAGTATTTAAAGTTGAGCAAAGTAAAGCAAAAGGATGATCGAAAGCAAAGTAAAACGAAGCAGTAAAGCAAGTAACACGCAAGAAATAATCCAAGCATAAAAAGTTTGTATTGTATTGATTGGATGTCGATCCTTTACAAATCGTTTCATAGCCAACCTTGTTGGCTAAAGCTCCTAATTATATGAAAACCCCCGACATAGCGAACCTTATCGGCTAAAGCTCCTAATTATATGAAACTACCCACGTGTGGCATGATCATGATCTTCAACTACTCAACTGCTCCTGCCACAACGGCTAGCTCCAAAGCATCCCTATTTTTTAGGCACTTCCCTTTGCAGCAACTAACCTTCCAGCTTGAGCCTCTCTGAACATGCTGCAACCATTTCTATCTATTATCCGCAACTTCAGGGAACAAAGCGTAGCAAATCATAAGCTGGCTTTTGATACTCTAGTGAACATAAATACTTTATCCTTAAACAAGCCAATTAACTAAAAGCCATCCCAATATGTGTCCAATCGAACCTTCATTTTCTATCATCGGCTATTCATTGCTTCGGCTATTTCCAATATGTGTCCAGCCGAACCTTCATTTTCTATCAGCCGTCTTTGGCTATCAGCAAATTTATTTTAATTTTTGGGTGATAACACAAACAAAGGCCGGGAACTAAAGAAGCTACTCAAATTGATCCCCGTGATGCCCAGGCATTTCTTGAATTGGGAGAATTGTTGTCTCTATTTGACACATGAGTTGTACTGGATGAATTTAAAATCGCATGTACTCCTTTTAAGATGGGAGGTCAGGAAGTATTAATTGAAATACTCAATAACATTGGTGCCATTAAGTTTGAAGAAGGAGGGATTCAGGTTGTTGAACGTGATTTATATTAGCCTGTGGCTAATATAAAAGTTGAACATATAATTTTAATGTTACGTACACATGTTAATATTAGGAATTTTTGTTTTTACTTTTTTTAAAAAAAAATTAATTTAAAATTTCTTTTTTTACATTTTTTAAAATAAAACTGTAATTTTTTTACGTTGATTTTTTTTCTAGTTTTTATATTTTTTTTGACGTTTTCCTTAATTTTTTAATTTTGTTTCCTAATAAAAAAAATTTTTGCTGATACTTTTTTTTTTGAATTGATTTGTATGCACTGACGGTATAAAGTTTTTTTATACTGTCAACCAATCATAAATTGGCAAACAGTAAAAGTAGAGTTGTCATGTTCTTGATGTTTTAATTTTTACATACTTATACTTTAATGTATATATAATTTAATATTTTTTATATTTTTTATTTATATATATATATTTAATATTTTCCTGTTCGAGCCGAATCAAACCAAACCAATCCAATTTTAATTGGTTCGGATATTGTTATTGATTTTTTAAAGTTTATAATTTTTTTTGTTTTTAAATATTTTTAGCTAGAAAAGGTAGCAAAACTACTCTGTTCTTCAAAAAAGTTTAGGGTCGTAAGACTCGAACCAATAATTCGATGAATTTGAAAATCCGAACCAACCATTTAATTTGGTTCCTTTTTTTTTCTTTTTTATGCACGGCTCTGAATTGAACCAAACCCAATGGTAATTAATTCGGTTATTTTGGAACCGAACCAATTACTATATTTTAATATTTATATATATTTTAATATTCAATATATATAACACTTTATCAATTAACAACTTTTCTTCTACTGTTCCTGTAACAGTAGAAGGAGTTGTCAATCGATGAATTATTTTGGATTATTTAAATTTATTTATTTATTTTTTAAACATATATTCTTTATAATATTTTTTAAAAAATTTATTTTTTTCCCCGAATTAGTTTTTTTCTAATTTACTTTTTTTTAAATGTTTATTTTATAATTGATTTTTTTAAATATTTTTGTTTTCTAATTAATTTTATTTTTCTAATTTTTTTGAATATTTATTTCTAATTATTATTATCCTTATTTTTTGTAAATATTTTTATATACTTTTTTCTAATTTTTTTCCTAATTTACTTTTTTAAAAAAAATATTTTTTCCCAATTTTTTAAAAATATTTTTTTTCTAATTAATTTATATTTATTTATAATTAATTTTATTTTTATAAAATTTTTAAATATATTTTTTCCTAATTTTTTTAAAATATTTTTTCATAAATTTTTTTTCTAATTATTTTTCATTTAAATTTTTTTCTAATTTACTATTTTATTTTTCCTTTTAATTTTTTTATAATTAGTTTTTTCTATTATTATTTTTTAAAAATTTGTTTTTTACGTTTTCCTTAATTTTTAAAATTTTTTTTCCTAATAATTTGCTTTTACTAATACTTTTTTTTAATTTATTTGTATAAACTGGCAATATAAAGATTTTTTACACCGTGGACCAATAATAAATTGGCAAACAGTAAAAGTAGAGTTGTCGTGTTCTTGATGTTTTAATTTTTATATACTTATATTTTAATGTATATATAATTTAATAGTTTAAAATTTAATATTTTATATATTTTTTATTATATATATTTTAATATTTTCTAATGCGAATCGAATCTAACCAAACCAATTTTAATTGATTTGGATAGTGTTATTGACTTTTTAAAGTTTATTATTTTTTTGTTTTGAAATATTTTTAGCCAGGAAAGGTAGCAAAGCTACCGTGATCTTCTAAAAAGTTTAGGATTGTAGGACTCGAACCAATAATTCAATGAATTTGAAAATCCGAAACAACCAATTAAATTGATTCTTTTTTTTCTTTTTTGTGCACGAATCCAAATTGAACCAAACCCAATGGTCATTAAGTCGGTTATTTTGGAACCGAACCAATTACTATATTTTAATATTTATATATATTATAATATTCATTATGTATATTCCTTTATCAATTAACAACTTTTCTTAAACTGTTCATGTAATAGTAGAATGAGTTGTCAATTGATGGATTATATTGGATTATTTAAATTTATTTATCTATTTTTTAAACATATATTCTTTATAATATTTTTTTAAAATTTATTTTTTTACGGCTCCGACTTGAACCAAACTTAAAGGTCATTAATTCGGTTATTTTTGAACCAAACCAAACAATTTTATTGCACATTCAGATGTCAACATTAGGATTTTTTTGTTTTTTTTTACAAAATAATTTTTAAAAATAAAATTTTACTTATTTTTTATAAAAACTGTAATTTTACTTATTCTTCGAAAAAGTTTAGGATCGTAATACTCGAACCAATAATTCGATGAATTTGAAAATCCGAAACAATCAATTAAATTGGTTTTTTTTGTGCACGGCTCCGAATTGAACCCAACCCAATGGTCATTAATTCGGTCATTTTGGAATCGAACCAATTACTATATTTTAATATTCAATATGTATATCACTTTATCATTTAACAACTTTTCTTCTTCTGTTCCTGTAACAGTAGAAGGAGTTGTCAACTGGTGGATTATTTAAATTTATTTATTTATTTTTTAAACATATATTCTTTATAATATTTTTAAAAAACTTTATTTTTTTACGATTTCGAATTAAACCAAACCCAATGGTCATTAATTCGGTTATTTTTGGAACGAACCAATTACTATATTTTAATATTTGTATATATTTTAGTATTCAATATGTATATCACTTTATCAATTAACAACTTTTCTTCTTCCATTCCTATAACAGTAGAAGGAGTTGTCAACTGGTGGATTATTTTGGATTAATTAAATTTATTTATTTATTTTTTAAACATAATACTTTTCTAATAGACTTAAATAGAGGCAGAGCTATTCATATTTTGTTTTTTTTCTATATCATTGCATTTGTTTTTTCTATTTTAAATAATAAATCTAGTAGGGGAAATACTAATATATATTTTTGTTTTAAAATATTTACAAACCGATGAAGGTACAGTGTTTTGGGAGTCAAACACGACAATCTCTGAATTGACATAAATAGAGGTGGAGCTATTCATATTTTCTAATCTATTTTTTTCTACATCCTTGCCTTTGTTTTTTCTATTTTAAATAATAAATCTATATCTATACTAATTAATAAGGGGAATTGATGATTTTCTAATAAAGTGACACGTGCCAGCACCACATGATTTAAGAGGATTAGTTGATCATTAGTAATAATCGAAGATGAACACTTAACACATAGTGTGACATTACGTATTGTAATATCATTTTAAAATAAAAATAATATTCAATTTTTTGCACTCAAATTACAGATAAAATTGTTTCAAGCTTTTGTCTATAAATAAAAAGCCTTGGAGATGAATGAGTACCACCATTATGGGTGAGAAGGAAATATTGAAAGCAATGTGTGAAATATGTCAAGAAAATGTTTGACATAGTGGACTTAATTTGGGATAAAGGAAAAAAAAGTTTTGTACATATAGAGACACAATTCAGATTATTAATGATAACAATGCTATCAATAATAATAATAATTGATGACCCGTGCATCGCACGGATGCAAAAATACTAGTTATATTAAGTTTTGCAATTGACTTGGCTTGGTATGATAGTAGAAACCTTGGGGAAAATCAACTCAAGCGACTAAGGCCCCGTTTCGGTAAATAACTTAACTAAGCACTTATCGCATAAGACCTTATTGCATGAGAGCTTATGTTATAAGCGCTTAAATTCAATAAGTCATATGCGTTTGGATGTATACTTCGAAAAGCACTTATACAAAATTAAGGCGTTTTGTTACATTACTATATAAGTGCTTATAAACATTTTAAAGTTTTAAAAAAAATATTGGATCAACAACAGCCGCAACCGGATCCGTCCAGCCGCAACCACCGTGATGAAGAGGAAGAAGAAGGGGCGCCCTTCTCTTTTGGATCAACAACAACAAAACATCAATTTAATCAATTCGTATTCTAACGTTGTTCCGCAAGATCACGACGAACACCACGACAGATCCGCGACACAGCTCCACACGGACCATCGCAAGTGTGGCCGCCTCCACCGTACACATCGAACCTCCTTCATTCCTTCGCTGTCGCACCAGGCATCGATGGAAGGCCGACCGCGCACGATGGAGCTCGCAGGCGGAGCTCGAAGGTGGCGCTAGGGCTCCTCTAGGTCGCACTACTTAGCAAAGAGGAAGGAGGGTCATGTTCTCTCTGATCGAATGAGTAGAAGAAATAACAAGGATAAAAGAAAGAAAAAAGAAGAATGGGAGGAGCCAGGATTCAAAGAGTGAAAAATGCGGTACTTTGCTCTGCATAAGAACTTTTGGAAATTTTCATAAGCTTGTTACAGTGACTTATGAAAATAAGTCAAAAACAACTTATGGAATGCTATAAGTTCTTTTGAAAAGTTGTGCCAAACACACCGTATAAGAGCTTATGACATAAGATAAGTCAAAAGGAGCTCAAATAAGCTCTCACAAATGCCACCTAAGGCATCTTCAAGATTGCCTTCATGCAGTAAGAATATTGCAATAAATGTTCTGACATTACCTTCTTTTTACTTCCGTGGCCGCTTTCTAGTCTCTGAGGGAGAATTTAACTTTATATTCAACTGTTTGGGAGTCCTTTAATGGCTTTACGCAACACCAACAAGCCTCTAGGAATTAATTTGTAGATTTTCATCTCTTACGCACCAAAGTTGACAAATGAAGTTCTGATAAGTTGCATTAAGAGTACTATAATACTGACAAGGGGTCATTATCCTAAAATGACTGGCTCGTTAACTCTAGCAGATTCATTTCCAAAAAAATTTCCTGGAACAAATCATTTAAGGGAATACTCTCTTGATTCTAATCACATGACTGCAAGATCCATTACCAAGCTTGACGAAGTAGTACTTACATGCATAGAGAGTAGGGATGGCAATTTTATCCGCATCCGCGGGTAAAATCCATAAAGGGTATAGGGCGGGGAGCTAAACGGATACCCGTGGTTTAAGTTGACAGATTTTTTTCATTACCCGTTATTAAAGGGGTGGGGGCGGGTATACCCGCGGATACCCGCACCCGTAGGAACTTACCTAAATAATTTGGTATAAACCCTAGGTTCACATATATACACTGATAGACAGATATCACTCTCATTTCTCACCCATTTGCGCCGCACCTCACCCCTACAAGGTTCAACCCCCTGTTTGTGCCGCATCTCACTGGACTATGCCCGAAGCGCCGCCGCCACACCTCCCTCCCTCACGGTAAGTTCCTTCTTCCCTCTTCCTTCTTCCTTGCCACCGCGTGCATCTTCCCTCTTCCCTTCTCAACCACCGCGTGGCTTCGTTCCTATTGAAAGACTTGGACATAATTTAGATAACAATAATATTTGTGAAATGCTTGAGTTATTTTATTCATCATACTTTGATATATATATACACTCAATAGTAAATACAATTTACAATTTACAATTTACAAGGAAATGAATGATAAGCTAAATCCTAGGAACACCGTCCGCACCGTCCGCACCGTCCACACCGTCCAACTACACCGTCCACACCGTCCAACTAATTCTAACACCGTCCAACTAATTCTAACACTCCCCCTCAAGATGGAGCGTACAAATCAAATGCTCCAAGCTTGGAACAAATATTCTGAATTCTCGATCCTCTTAGAGATTTTGTAAAGACGTCTGCTAGTTGATCATTAGAGCTAACAGATTCGGTGACAACTTCTTTAGAAAGGACTTTTTCTCGGATAAAATGACAATCGATCTCAATATGTTTAGTTCTCTCATGGAATACTGGATTGGAAGCTATATGGAGAGCTGTCTGGTTATCACAACATAACTTCATTTGTTAAGTATCTCCAAACTTCAATTCCTCAAGAAGTTGTTTAATCCAAATGAGCTCACACGTGGCTACAGCCATAGCTCTATAGTCAGCCTCTGCACTAGACCTTGCAACAACATTTTGTTTCTTACTCTTCCACGAGACAAGATTTCCTCCAATAGACACACAATACCCTGAAGTGGAACACCTATCAATGGGTGATCCTGCCCAATCTGCATCGCAAAAACCAACTATTTGAGTGCTTCCTTTGTCTTCATAAAGTAGTCCTTGTCCTGGAGTCTTTTTAATGTATCTCAGAATTCGAATTACTGCATCCCAGTGATCATTATGAGAAGACTGCATGAATTGACTCACCACTCCCACTGCAAAGGAAATATCTGGCCTTGTAATAGTGAGATAGATGAGCTTACCAACCAATCTCCGATACCTTTCAGGATCAGAATAAGGCTTCCCCTGGTTGGGTAGCAATTTTTGATTCGGATCCATGGGACTATCAACTGGTCGACAATCTAACATACCAGTTTCTTTAAGTATGTCTAATGCATACTTCCTCTGTGAGATGATAATCCCATTCTTTGACTGAGCAACTTCAATTCCAAGAAAATATTTCAATTTCCCCAAGTCCTTCGTCTGAAAATGGCTACATAAATGTTCCTTCAGCTGAGAAATTTTCTCCTGATTATTTCCTGTGATGACTATATCATCTACATAGACCACCAAGTAAACGCATCTATTTGGAGAGGTATAGCAATAAAAGACTGAATGATCTGCTTCACTACGTTTCATTCCAAAAGCTTGAATGACTGAACTGAATTTTCCAAACCAAGCTTGTGGAGACTGTTTCAGCCCATAGAGAGATCGTCGTAGCCTGCAAACGAAACCGGACTCCCCCTGAGCAACAAATGCAGGAGGTTGCTCCATATAAATCTCCTCTTCTAACTCTCCATGAAGAAATGCATTTTTAATATCCAACTGATATAATGGCCAACGACAGATGGCAGCCATGGCAAGAAATATTCGAACAGAAGTGATTTTGGCCACAGGGGAGAAAGTATCTCCATAATCAAGTCCATAAATCTGAGAGTAACCTTTGGCTACAAGCCGTGCTTTGAGCCGATCGATCTGTCCATTGGCCCCAACTTCAATAGCATATACCCATCGACAGCCAACGGGTTTCTTTCCCGGAGGAAGGGGAGTCAAGTCCCAAGTACCATTATGCTCCAAAGCCTGCATTTCATCAATCATGGCTTGTCGCCATCCTGGATGATCAAGTGCCTCACAAACATTTTTAGGAATGGAAACGAAAGATATAGATGACACAAAAGAATAATAAGAAGGAGAGAGACGATGGTAACTTAAGAAGTTATAAATAGAATGAGGATTTTGAGTAGACCGAGTACCTTTCCTAAGAGCAATGGGCAAGTCAAGGTTTCCTTCAGGTAGGTCCGTAGTAGGGTCATCTGCTGGAGTAGGACATGATTCAGCTGGTCTTTCAATGGGGGATCGTTAGGAATTTATGTAGTCGAAACTGATTCCGACAAAGGAGAAGGTGATGGACCAAGATACGGAATCGGAAAGACTTCTTGAATAGTCTGAGACTCAACTATGGATGGTGAGAAGTAAAACTTTTCTTCGAAGAACGTTACATCTGCACACATGAAATAACGATTCTGCACAGGGGAGTAACACTTGTAACCCTTATGTAACCTGGAATATCCCAAAAAGACACATTTGATGGCTCGTGCAGCAAGCTTATCAAGACCTGGAGACAAGTCATGAATAAAACAAGTGCATCCAAATATCCGTGGAGCGACATGAAATAATGGCTCTTTAGAGAATAAAACGGAATATGGTATTTTATGATCAAGAGAGGATGAAGGCATCCAATTAATTAAATAACAAGCTGCCAAAACTACATCACCCCAATGTCGGACAGGTACATTCGCATGGAGTAACAAGGTCCGAGCAGTTTCAACAAGATGTCTATTCTTCCTTTCAGCTATGCCATTCTGTTGAGGGGTATGAGGACAACTGGATTGATGGAGAATGCCCTGTGATGACAAAAAGGAAGAAAGAGCAGAAGAAAAGTATTCCTTTGCATTATCACTTCTAAGGATTTTGATTGTCTTACCAAATTGGGTTTTGACCTCATTAACGAAAGTGGTGAGAATAGACGAAAGTTCAGATCGTTCTTTCATTAAGAAAACCCAAGTGCACTGAGAGAACTCATCAATAAAGGTAACGAAATATCGGAAACCATTAGAAGACACATGACTCGGTCCCCATATATCTGAATGGATGACTGAAAAGGGAGAATCAACTCGGCTTTCAACTTTGCTAGGAAAGGAAGAGCGAACATGCTTGCCTAGTTGACACGACTCACAGTTCAATGATGACATTTTTGCAAGATTCGGAACCATTTGCTTCAATTTTGATAAACTTGGATGGCCCAATCGTTCATGAAGAAGATTTGGAGACTCGACTGCAGTACAACTTACAGAAGGAGCTGAGTGGAGGTAATAAAGACCATGTGATTCATGTCCTACGCCAATCATCCGATCCGTACCACGTTCCTGTATAGTAAAAGAACCAACATCAAAAGTTACTGAGCAATTTAGAGAGCGGGTAAGTTGACTAAGGGAGATCAAATTAATAGGGCAACCAGGTATAAACAAAACAGATTTTAAAGTTATAGAAGGAGTGACTGAAACATGACCGATTCCTTTGGCGCTAACCTTAGAACCATCCACAAGAGTAATGAAGTGAGGAAACTTAGGAGAAGATATGGAGGAGAATAAAGAACGATTACCAGCAATATGATTAGAGGCACCTGAATCAATTATCCAAAGATTTTGATTGTTACCAGATTGAGATATGAAGGCTGTGGAGTCATGAACACCAGTGGCAGTAGACCCATGAGATTGATGGGCATCTTTCAATTGAAGATACTCTCAGTACTTGGCTTCAGAAAATTTTTTCTTGAACATTTCAGCATTGACTGATTTTTGAGGAAACCCATGAAGAGAATAACAGGTCTTTTGACTGTGACCCATTCTTTTGCAATAGGAGCATTGAGGGCGACTACTTCCACCACATCCTCCATGATTTGTTATCTTTGGGTTTGACTGAGAGGACTTCCACCAAGCCATTTATTAGCGGCTAGATGAACAGAGGGAAGGACTGCGACCAAGTCTGTGCGACTGCGGTGACTTTCAGACGTCGGGATGGTGGCGCATAGGCTACACGCGCCGAGAGGAAGCTGCACGTGGTGGCACGTGGAGACAGATCCGGTGACGGCACTTGGTGGAGGAGACGGTCGGAGTCTTCTAATAATGTTTCCGACAATGGTGGACAGTGGGTTGGCTGGAGACAATGACTTTCGAACTTCAATGTTACCGTCTATACTGTGTGTTTGGGTAAAGAAGGAAGACCTGTGAATAGACTGAAAGATTTTGACAAACAGAGGACAAACAGAGGTTCTGCTGGACCAGAGGCAGAAACCTTCAAAGGATAAATGAATTGGCTTTGATACCATATTGAAAGAATTGGACATAATTTAGATAACAATAATATTTGTGAAATGCTTGAGTTATTTTATTCATCATACTTTGATATATATATACACTCAATAGTAAATACAATTTACAATTTACAATTTACAAGGAAATGAATGATAAGCTAAATCCTAGGAACACCGTCCGTACCGTCCGCACCGTCCACACCGTCCAACTAATTCTATCACTGTCCAACTAATTCTAGTAGTTCCGTAGCCACCGAGTGGCTTGAGCCGCATCTCGCCAGTCACAGCCACCGCGTGGCTTCAACTGCGTGGCGGTTGTCTCAACTTCAACACTGTACCTCGTTTTATGCTTATCAATATCATCCCTCATTTTTATGCTTTCTTCTTCTCATGCTCAAGTTCAAACCGTTAAATACTGCGGTAACTATCTTTTACTCTTCATCATTTTTGTTCATTTAATCACAGAGGGATTCAGCTGCATTTTGTCTTGTGTTATTCATAATCATAGCATAGCTGATGAATATTAGTAGAATATTATAGAACTGTTATTCATCATTTTATTTCGCACAGCTCACAATAGTAATGTATACTTCTCTGTTTCTTGTTGCTTATGTTCCTCCAACTTTCAAATATTTTAGTGAATTTAGGCCTTTTGTTGTGAATTTATGAAATGCTGAGTTTTGAAATAAATTTTGACGTAGATGTTTGGTGAATTTATGTCTCATCGATGTGTGAGCTTTAGTGTTAGCACCCATAGCTAACTTTGATCCTATTTATTTTTTTGTTATGTTAGCTCTTTGTCTATTGATTCACATGAGTTAAGAGAAACTCTCTAATGTGGGTGTTTCATTTTCAACTGACCAGTGTCATTCTATTTGTTGTGCAGTTATGTCAATGTCTAATAATCAAACTTCTGCTCCTATTGGTGATGGGCATGTTGGGAATTTGCGTATAAAACAAAATAAAATGCAGCGGAAAAATTCCCATCGAAGGATCCTTGCGAATGGTCATGATTCATGATTAGAAGGTTTACCTCTTGAAGCGATGGCTGTTGGTTGAAATTCGTCTATCACGAATACCGCACGAACGGTGTCTCTAAGGTATCCACACGAGCAGATTCCGTGAACGTCCAACGTTACGAACCCGAAGCGTCTCTGTCTCACGGTGCTAGCTTCAAAACCGAGACTTGCTGTTCACACTTACTCTCTATGTGCGGCTAGGTTATCAACCGTGTGGGCACAACAACTTAAGTGGTCTACTTATAGTAGAGCCTCCTTAAGTGAGTTAGTGAGCAGCATTTGACCTAAGCCCATGTACTATGCGCTAGGCCCAATAGGAAAGTCCAACTCTCCTTTTAATGCTTCTTTTAATCCGCTCTTATGTGTGTGACCCTATAGGTTCCCAAAATGTTAGTAGTAATATTAAATCCCATTTATTATTACAAACAGTGAGCGGTATCTAGCAATACATCACTGCTACCTAAGTAGTGAGAAAGTCAGTGATTTGACGAAACCTTTCTGTGACAAATATTCAAGTGCATTATTATCCCTTTGTCCATATATCTATATTGAACACAAGACATAGAATGTGTCACCCTTGTATGGTTCAATATCATGTTCCCTGATACCCGAGTAGACTTAACAACAAATGAGGTCAATATCTCATATTGACTCATTTCAGACTATGACCATGCATTTCTGAGTCTCACTTTATCAGGGGGCCCACGGATATTACTCCTGTTATGTAGGAGGGACAAATTCCATCTAGGTCACTCACATCCTCTGCATGGCTCGTGGTATGCCCAATGTCCGTCTTTATAATCATCCTATTACAGATGACGTTTGACGATATTAAAGCACATGACTCCTCATGTAGGGATCGTAGTGATTTCAGGTCGAAGGATTGCATACACCATTGTCACTATGAGAACTACTTATGACACTCACATAACGCTCCATGTAGTGTTCTCATGGTGGGTCAATCCAGTACATCATTACCTTAATGTGTACCTATGTGGCGACTCGATATCTCATATGCATGACCCGTGAGATATGGTCATCAGTCTGCACACATAATAGTCTCAATTGTATTATTATTGTCCTTATTAATAAGATACTTGACAACGGATATTTAAGAATAGGATTTCGTTGTTCAATAGTGTCTCACGATCAAGTCATATACTTGATATTCTATTAAACTGAAATTTCCATTCTAAGGACTTTATTATGTTTAAACAAGTAACACAATAAACTGGAATGCCTCATATCATATATATAGCAAGATACAAATGTAAGTCTAAGAAAATACATTGGCCTCTAGGGCTTACACCAACAATCTCCCACTAGCACTAGAGCCAATCAGGCATAAATCTAACGCCCATCGATCTAGTGTGACCTTCATGCTTCTGTTGAGAAAGAGGTTTCGTAAGTGGGTCAGCAACGTTATCAAGTGTTGGTACTCTGCATATTTTCACATCTCCTCTATCGATAATGTCTCGAATGAGATGGAAGCGCCTAAGTATATGTTTGGATCGCTGATGAGATCTAGGTTCCTTAGCTTGTGCAATGGCCCCATTGTTATCACAATAGAGATCAATGGGGTCCACAATACTAGGAACTGTACCAAGCTCAGTGATGAACTTCTTGATCCAAACAACCTCCTTTGCTGCATTGGAGGCGGCAATATACTCAGCCTCTAGTAGAATCGGCAACTGTCTCCTGCTTTGAACTCTTCCAGCTCACAGCCCCGCCATTCAGGCTGAACACATAACCAGATTGCGATCTGGAATCATCCTTATCGGTCTGGAAGCTAGCATCAGTGTAACCTATTACACCAAGCTCTTCCTCGCCTCCATATACCAAGAACGAATCCTTAGTTCTTCTCAAGTACTTAAGGATGTTCTTGACGGCAGACCAGTGACTTTCACCGGGATCAGACTGGTACCTGCTCGTTATGCTTAAAGCATACGATACATCTGGTCGAGTACATAACATGGCATACATGATAGATCCAATTGCGGATGCATATGGAATCTTACTCATGCGATCCCTTTCTTCTTGAGTGGAAGGGGATTGTGCCTTTGATAGGCATATACCATGTGACATAGGCAAGAGTCCTTACTTGGATTCATGCATGTTAAAGCGTCTCAACACTTTGTCTATGTATGTATTCTGACTTAGGCCAAGCAATTTCAGTGATCTATCCCTATAGATCCTGATTCCCAATACATAGGTAGCTTCACCCAAATCTTTCATAGAGAAGCAATTCCCTAACCATGTCTTTACATTTTGTAGTGTAGGGGTGTCATTTCCAATGAGTAATATGTCATCTACATATAACACCAGAAAAACAACAATGCTCCCACTAACCTTTTTGTAGACACAAGGTTCATCTTCATTTTTGATGAATCCAAATTTGTCTTCTGACATCATCAAAACGAAGGTTCCAACCACGGAAGCTTGCTTCAATCCATAGATTGATCATTTGCAATTTATATACCTTTCCGGCATCCTCTGAAATGTCAAAGCCTTCAGGTTGTGTCATGTACACATCCTCAAGAAGCTTTCCATTAAGGAAGGCAGTTTTGACATCCATCTGCCATATCTCATAATCATGGTATGCAGCGATAGCAAGTAAGATCCGGACGGATTTAAGCATCGCAACAGGTGAAAAGGTCTCATCATAGTCGACACCATGAATTTGCTTGAAACCCTTGGCCACCAATCGTGCCTTAAAGGTATGTACTTTACCATCCATGTCGGTTTTCTTTTTTGAAAACCCACTTGCACCCTATAGGTTTTACCCTTCGGTGGCTCTACCAAGGTCCATACCTGGTTGGTGTACATGGAATCCATCTCGATTTCATGGCCTCAAGCCACTTCTCGGATTCCGGGCGGTGATGGCCTCTCCTGGTAGATCACGAGGCTCATCTTGATCCATGAGCAATACATCACCTTGTGGAGTCATGAGAA
Source organism: Sophora flavescens (assembly GCA_030762895.1). Taxonomy (NCBI): domain Eukaryota; kingdom Viridiplantae; phylum Streptophyta; class Magnoliopsida; order Fabales; family Fabaceae; genus Sophora; species Sophora flavescens. The sequence goes on from CM061063.1 coordinate 111,578,878, forward strand.
ATCCATATCTCTCAGTCTGGTGACGTATCCTGTTAGACCTACATTTGGTCTTGTGCTACTGGAGCGGGTTGTTCCTCCACAGCATTTTGTGAAGGTTGCTCCTGTTCCACCAATGGTAGGCCACTACTCTGTGATTCTTGAATTTCTTCAAGTTCTATCTTCCTCCCACTGGTTCCTATGGAGATAAACTCCTTTTCTAGGAATACACCAGTCCGTGCGACAAACACTTTGCCTTTGGAAGGATTATAGAAATAGTATCCCTTGGTTTCTTTGGGATACCCCACAAAAAAGCATTTATCAGATTTGGGATCAAGCTTATTAGAAACTTGACGTTTTACATATGCTTCACAACCCCAAATCTTCATAAAAGACATGCTGGGTCTTCTACCAGTCCATATCTCATATGGTGTCTTTTATACCGTTTTGGATGGAACACGGTTAAGTGTAAAAGCTGTTGTTAATAGAGCATGTCCCCAGAAAGAGTTTGGAAGGTTTGCATTACTCATCATAGACCGAACCATGTCCAACAAGGTTCGATTTCTCCTCTCAGAAACACCATTCCATTGTGGTGTTCCAGGTGGAGTGAGTTGAGATAAAATCCCACACTCTCTCAGATGATCATCAAACTCTAGGCTCAAATATTCACCACCTCGATCTGATCAAAGAGTTTTAATATTTTTACCAAGTTGGTTTTGTACCTCATTTTTGAATTCCTTGAACTTTTCAAAGGATTCCGATTTATGTTTCATAAGATACACAAATCCATATCTACTGAAATCATTAGTAAATGTGATGAAGTACTGAAAACCACCTCTAGCTGATGTGTTTAGGGGTCCGCATACATCGCTATGTATAAGACCCAAAAGATCGTTAGCTCTTTCACCTTTTCCGGTGAATGGAGCTTTAGTCATCTTTCCCAATAAACAAGACTCACATATCTCATATGATTTATAATCAAATGAGTCCAGGAGTCCATCTTTATGGAGCTTCGAAATACGCTTCTCATTTATATGGCCTAAACGACAATGCCAAAGATAAGACGGGTTCAACTCATTTGGTTTGAACCTCTTAGTATTTATGTTATAGATGGGCATTTCAAGATCAAGGACATAAAGTCCATTACTCATGTGTGCACTAGCATAGAAAATATCATCCAAATAAATAGAACAACTTTTGTTCTTTATTATAAAAGAAAAACCAATCTTGTCTAAACAAGAAACGGAAATGATATTCCTGCTAATTGCAGGCACAAAATAACAGTTCTCTAACTGAATAGTAAGCCCAGTGGGAAAAGTCAATACATAAGTCCATACAACTAAAGCAGCAACCTTTGCTCCATTTCCGACTCGTAGATCGACTTCGCCCTTTGTCAATGGTCTACTCCTGTTTAGATCCTGCACATTTGTACAAATGTGAGAACCACATCCAGTATCTAATACTCATGATGCAGAAGTAGATAAATTGACTTCTATAACAAACATACTTGAAGCGGAAGTCTCACTTCCCTTCTTTTTCTTGATTTCTTCGAGGTATTTTGGGCAGTTCCTCTTCCAATGTCCGGTCCGACCACAGTGGAAGCAATTGCCTTCCTTAGCCACACCACCCACAGGCTTCAAGCCAGAAGTACTGGGCTTGATCTTGTTGATGGCCTTGCCTTTGCCCTTGCCCTTTTGTTTGTTCTTCGGCTTCTTGGGCTGCTTCTTGCTATTTCCAGCCTGGACCATCAAAATGGCCTTCCCCTTTCCTTTGTTAATATTTTGTTCAGCAGTTCTTAACATGCTTAACAATTATGGCAAAGGTTTGTCAAGATCATTCATATTGAAGTTCATGACAAACTGACTATAGCTCTCAGGCAACGATTGCAGAACCAAGTCGGTGGCCAACTCTTGGCCTAAAGGAAATCCCAGTCTCTCGAGATTCTCAATGTACCCGATCATCTGGAGTACATGAGGACTCACAGGGCTCCCTTCTGCCAATTTACACTGGAAAAGGGCTCTGGAAACTTCGAACCGCTCATGCCTTGCTTGCTCTTGGTAGAGCAACTTGAGGTGCACGATCATATCGTACGCCTCCATGGTCTCATGTTGCTTTTGCAGCTAAGAGGTCATGGTAGCAAGCATAAGACAGCCGACGTCTAAGGCATCATCCTGATGCTTCTTATAAGCATCCCTGTCAGCCCTAGGAGCACTTGAAGCCGGTGGCTCCTTAGGAATAGGCTCCTCAAGAACATAAAGCTTTTTCTCATGTTTGAGGACAATCCTCAAGATTCTGTACCAGTCCAGAAAATTTGTTCCGGATAGTTTGTCCTTCTCAAGAACGGATCGCAATGACAGGTTACTTGATGTGTTTGATGCCATGGTAATCTACAGAGATAAATATGCAAAATATAAGGATCATGCCATGAAGTTAGTTAATAAGGTCTTTAATTAAATACGCCTCCCACTATTTTACTCAAAACAATGACCCTCATCATTGATTCGGAAAATCCCGTTGGAAGATTTTCTAGTGGGCCAAGATCCATATTTCACCTAGCTTTAAGTCAGCTTTGGCTGATCACTTAAAATTCGGTTATTTAGGTAGGAAACACTTTCCGATTGCATCTCATGCAACTCTTGGATAGTTGGGTGAATAACTCTTATTCAAATCCATCACATGGACTAAAGCCCAACTTATAAGCCTCTAAGCCTTTCAATCCTATTGAAGTTGGCTTAGTTAAGTCAGACCCAATGGATAGCAGTTGGACATTACATTTGTCCTATCGCGTCTCACTAGTATAGATAAAGGTACCCCGCTTTGGCGGACCCACACTTAATCGATCCTAGTCTTGACGAGTGCCATGCATTGGAAGGCCTTTAAATGTGACTTAATAATTCCTTTTGAGGGATTTGATTAAAATTTGATCTCATCATTTGTTAAACTCTTTAACTTACTATTTACATACATGCATCTCATACATATATTAGTTAAACACCTTTTAACATACTATATACATACATGCATCTCATACATATATAAGGCAAATAAATGTGATATGGTTATGGCCCCTAACGCATTGATTCTCCCAAGCCAATGAGAGAATCTAAACTTAAACCTAGGAGCGTCCAAGCTTCTCCAAGCATGATCTCCCAGAGGATGACGTCTTCTTGTCTCCATCATTACATTACATAAACAGAAACCTCATTTTACATATGAGGGGAGTGAGATGAGAAAAGAAGATACATATGGAATATAAGAGAAAGGCACGGCACGCAGGCCGTAATTCAAAATATAAACCAAAAGATTAAAGGACTAAGGCCATAACCATTCACCATACATCACCAAATAAATAGTAACAACCAATAATAATACACAATTATTATTATTATTAATTTCATAAATTAGAGATTTCAAAATCTGAATTTTGAAAACGTAACATATATATAATAAATCACATTTATTATAATTGATGTTACTATAAATCACATTTATTGTAATTGTTGTTACTACAAATCACATTTATTGTAATTGATATAAATCACATTTACTGTAATATAAATCACATTTATTGTAATATAAATCACATTTATTGTAATTGATGTTATTATTAAATGGTGACATAAAAATTTCAAAATTTGAATTTCGAAATTCCACACTACGCAGAGGTAGCAAGTAACGAAGAAAAATTTTCTCTCCGAAGTGTGCCTCGCTTCCTTGGTGGCTAGGGCTTCAACCTCTCAACCCTAAAACCGCAAGGCCCGTGAACACTTCACGTTGCAAGGAACGGCGGCTACGGTTTCAACCCTTGGAACCTTAGCCGCAACAATATGAACTCTTCATGTCTGAAACCCCTTAACGCCGCCAACAGAGAACTGAAACCAATCATGTTTAACATCAACATTTGACACCATCGCAGAACATAATAAAGATTCAGAACCAATGTACATATCGCATACATACACAAACATGCAATAGACGCATATATCATATACATACGAAAATTACAGAAACAAGGTTTCACAAACCGGATGCAAACGATTTCAAGTGGCTCTGATACCACTGTTGGGAATTTGCATATAAAACAAAATAAAACGCAGCGGAAAAATTCCCATCGAAGGATCCTTGCGAATGGTCATGATTCATGATTAGAAGGTTTACCTCTTGAAGCGATGGCTGTTGGTTGAAATTCGTCTATCACGAACACCGCACGAACGGTGTCTCTAAGGTATCCACACGAGCAGATTCCGTGAACGTCCAACGTCACGAACCCGAAGCGTCTCTGTCTCACAGTGCTAGCTTCAAAACCGAGACTTGCTGTTCACACTTACTCTCTATGTGCGGCTAGGTTATCAACCGTGTGGGCACAACAACTTAAGTGATCTACTTATAGTAGCGCCTCCTTAAGTGAGTTAGTGAGCAGCATTTGACCTAAGCCCATGTACTATGCGCTAGGCCCAATAGGAAAGTCCAACTCTCCTTTTAATGCTTCTTTTAATCCGCTCTTATGTGTGTGACCCTATAGGTTCCCAAAACGTTAGTAGTAATATTAAATCCTATTTAATATTACAAACGATGTGATATCTAGCAATACATCACTGCTACCTAAGTAGTGAGAAAGTCGATGATTTGTGAAACCTTTCTGTGACAAATATTCAAGTGCATTATTATCCCTTTGTCCATATATCTATATTGAACACAAGACATAGAATGTGTCACCCTTGTATGGTTCAATATCATGTTCCCTGATACCCGAGTAGACTTAACAACAAATGAGGTCAATATCTCATATTGACTCATTTCAGCATGGCCATGCATTTTACAGTCTCACTTTATCAGGGGGCCCACAGATATTACTCCTGTTATGTAGGAGGGACAAATTCCATCTAGGTCACTCACAGGGCAAGAGCAACTGCCGCTCACATAACATGTGGGTGAATCTATGAATGTAGATTCAACTCCAAATGAAACTTAGAGCTCAATTCCAAATCAATCCGATACTGGTAAAAGAAAACTAACTTCAGATGTTTGGAACCATTTCGATAGACAATGCACAGATGGAAAGTGGAAGGTTTTTTGTCATTATTGTAAGGCAAAACTGTTGGGTGAGACACACCATGGAACTTCACACTTGCATACTCACTTCAAAGGCTGCAGGCTATGAATAACTCGGGATATAAGGCAAGCATTTCTCAAAACCGAGAACAAAGGGAATGAGACAGTACTTGTTGGTTCTTATGCATTTAATCAAGATGTAGCAAGGCAAGAGATGGCAAAAATGACCATTCTTCATGAGTATCCATTATCTATAGTCGATCACAGAGGATTTAAATCATTCTGTAGTTCTTTGCAACCATTATTTACGGGGGTTTCTCATAACACTATCAAGAGTGACATCATGAAACTTTATAGTGTTGAGAAAGAGAATATGATGAAACTGTTGTCAAAGAATCAAAGTCGGATTGCAATTACAACTGATATGTGGACTGTTAGTCATCAAAACAATGGCTATATGACTGTCACAACTCATTTTGTTGATGAGTCATGGACACTGTAAAGTCGACTTGTAAGGTAATAACACCAAACTATGTTGATTTATGTGCGTGTTAGTTATTATTGATTCTTTTTGTTGATGATGTTATCATTGAGACTTTCATTTCAATGTTAGGTTCATTTATGTGCCTGCTCCTCATAGTAGCAAAATTCTTGCTGAAGTCTTAATCGAATGTATGATGGATCGGAATCTAGATACAAAATTATCCGCTATGACAGTTGATAATTGCTCTACAAATGATGCTATGATTGAACGTATTTTAGAAAAGATTTCACCTAGGTCACTTATTTTGAGTGGTAAATTGTTCCATATGCGTTGTTGTGCTCATATAGGGAACTTAATTGTGAAAGATGGTTTCTCCATAATCTCCAATGCAATTGAAAAGATTAGAGAAAGTGTTAATTTTTGGACAACCACACCTAAGAGAGAGGAGAAATTTATAGATACATGGGGCCAGGTGAACATTACCTATGGTAGAAAACTAGTTCTTGATTGCAAAACTAGGTGGAATTCTACATTTTTAATGCTTCAAGTTGCCATAGCATACAAAGATGTGTTTGAACGATTGGCACAAAGGGACCAGTTGTATAAAACTTTGCCTAATGAAGATGATTGGAAGATGGCCACATAAATTTGTAAGAAGTTGGAATTGTTTTATGATGTTACAAAGTTGTTTTCTGGTACTTTGTATCCAACTGCAAATGTTTATTTTACAAAGGTTTGTGAAATTAAATTGGCCTTGATGGAGTGGGTTCACATTCTTGATCTTATCATTCATGAAATGGCTACATCCATGATGACCAAATTTGATAAGTATTTGAGTGTAATCAATGGGGTGATGGCTGTAGGCATTATTTTAGATCCCAGGTATAAAGAAACTTTGTTTGATTATTCTTTCGCTGAACTTTATGGAGATAAAGCTGATGAGAAAATGGAAGATGTGATGTCCATTTGTCAAGAAATGGTTAAGGAGTATGAGATCAAAATTAAAGGCAAGGATAGTGAATCTTCATCTTCAAGGACAAACCAAAGTCAAGATGTGGGTGGTGGAAAAGTGGCAGGTTGGAGGTCACATTATGATAGGAAGCTTAGTGCTCAAAAAACTGCCACAAGAGGTCAGAGGTCAGAACTTGATCGATATTTGGAGGAGCCAATGTTGCCTGATTCAACTGAAATGTTTGACGTCTTGGGTTGGTGGAAGCTTGATGGGCCTAAATACCCAATTCTGTAAATGATTTCAAGAGATTTTCTGGCAATTCCTATCTCAACCGTTGCTTCTGAGTCTTCTTTTAGCACTAGTGGTCGATTTCTTAATCCTCATCGTAGTAGATTGCTTCCAAATACTTTAGAGGCATTGATGTGTCTCCATGATTGGCTGTGGACTGATGTGAAAGGTAACCAAATTTACTAATTTTAATTTAAAATCTATATTGGTTGATTAATACAAATTTTTTACTTATTACTTTTCTTTCTTCAGGTTCTTCAAAATCGAAAGTCGACATCGATGAATGTATTACAATATTGGAAGATATGGATGTTGACATTGTTAGTAAATAATTTTAAGATTTCATTTCAACCTTCCCAATAATGTTGATTGTTTGCATTTTTTATTAGATACATTTACTTTTATTTCAGGAATGTGAAAGTAATGCTCCATGAGTAAATCTGGTTATTGCAACTCAATGATGAAAAGCAATAAATGGTAAGTAAGTATTCAAGATCCTATGAAAATAATTATCAAATTGTCACATTCTTTATGATTCTTTTTTGTAAACATAGCTTATGTCCATTCTAAGTTTATTTATGTTCTATCTTAATAGTGATGCTGCTTGGATGGTTGGACTTGCCTGGAGCTACTGTTGTTTGCCTGTTTGGAGTTGCTGCATAATGTGTTTTTGTAACTAATTTCTGGTTAATTGTGATAGAGGGACGAATGTGATGTCGCGATGGTTGTGTGTTTGTGTTTTTTGTAACTTGTTTTGGTTAAATTGTAATAGGGGTTGATGAATGATGATACTCGTTTATTATTTGAGTGTGGCTTGATTTTTATGGTTTGTTGAATATTGCCATATCTTGAGTATGTTAATCTTTATTTTATTTGACATTTTGCAATTTTTGCATTTTTTTTATAATTTTTTTAAGGAATTAATGCATTTTCCCCCAAAAAAACATAGTTGCTGATAGTACCCATGGGTACCTGTGAAACCCGCAGATACCCATGAAACCTGCCAAATACCCACCCGTCAAATACCTGCGCAGGTGGCGGGCTTGGACGCGCACAGATATGCCCACCGCGGGCGGGGGCGGGTAGGATGCTATCCGTGCTCGTTGCCATTCCTAATAGAGTAAGGTGTAAGGCAAAACAATGATTGAGTGGCTCATTCCTTTGGAAGGTTCAAACAACAGAGGAGAAGGTACTTTGGAGGAAGCATATTTCATCAAGCAGCCGCACCCTCCCTTCTGCCTTGAGGGTTGGGAAGTAGCAGTAGCTATTAAAGAACCGTTTTCTTTTCTCTGTCTTAAGGACAAGGCAAAATTTCTACTGCAGACCCAAATGTACAAGGTCCGCTTAGAATCCCCTCAGGTGGGAAATAGCTAGGGAAGGTGGCAAGAGTTAGTTATAGGAGAGAGAAACGAGGGTTAAGTCTATTATATAGGTTAGGAGGGGTGAAAGAAAGGCATGCAAAGTTTGTATTTTGGAATTAAGAGTCTAGAGTGTGTACTCTGACTTGGGCAGAGAGAAACTCTTCTTCTTTGAGGAGCTTTTGCTCTGGGATTAATGACAAGGTTTCTCTTGTAATACTTCTAACCCTTTCAATCAATAATACAATTTTCGGTTTCTCTTGAATTGGGTTCCTATAAGATATACATTAATCTTACATGTATAAACACTATATGGCATATTTGGATGAATTATGAAATGTTGGGTTCGATCCCTAGATTCGTGTATGGAAAACAAATTTTATTGGTAGGAGTCTCTCTACTTAGTGTTTCATCGCACCTCAGGAGATTAATCTCCCACTTATTAAAAAATTTATTTTCTACCAAATTTAGAAAATTTAAATGCACACAAATTCTAAACTTAGGACATTTGACATTTTTGTTCAATATGACTCAATTAGATTTAGATATATTATTTTGACCTAGGAAATATTTTTTTTTGGATTTAATTGATATGCACTGTTATTGGAAAAAAAATATTGACAATCAATCAAAATTTGTCACATCATTAAAAATATTTGACTTATTCTAACTACCATTTTTTTTATTCAAACACATTTATTTCATTTCATTTCATTCATAATAACAGAAGCAATACAGGTTGGAATAAAATCAAAGACTCGGCGACTAGCATGACATCGAGACGTTCTTTCAAGAATATGAGCGACTTGATTTGCTTGCCTCCTAATGAAACTAATCCTATAGTTTTGGGTTGCACTAAGACTGGCATTACATTTAGCTAAAATGGCCCCAAAATCGGTTTGCTAGAGGTTTTCCCCAATGATACCATCTACCACTGGCTTACAATCAAGTTCTATGATAGCATTGTGGATTCTCATCTCCCCTAACCATTTGATGGCTTCTAGACATCCCAAAGCATCTACCTCTTGTGCTTGAGGAACCCCTTGGTACCATGCAGTTTGTGCCTTCACAAATTCCCCATCTGCATTTCTAAGACACATTCCCAAACCAAAGTAATTCTGGTCACAGAATAACGCAACATCAACATTACATTTGTGTTGACCAGGATTCGGCTTTGAAGTTGAAATAGAGAAACACAAGAAGGGGAGTTGAATTGTGTTTCTTAACAGTTTTTTGAAAAAGCCTTTTCTCAAAACTTTTACAAGCACAACAATAGAAATAATACATAAACAAGAAAACATTTTTGAAGAGTTAACAAACTCAGATTCAAAACCCCACAGTTAGTATAAACAAAGACTGTAAATGGTAAGGGTTAGAAGAATCACACAAGTGTTTTATCCTGGTTTACTCTCTTCCAACCAAGAGCTACGTCCAGTCCCTTCTACCTGAAGGTTTTATCCACTATTCTCCAAATAGATTACAAGTATTCAACACCTCTTTAGGCTACAAGTATTCTTTCCCTACCAAGCTTCTTCATGCTCTAACTCTAACAAAGAGATTAACTGATTTGATCAAAGAACTCACTAAGTCTGAGGATTTGAAAGTTTAAGATCAACAAGGTTTACAAGTTAACTCGTTTTTACAAATTCAACAGTTTTTACACTATGATATCAGAGCTTCGTGTGTATGTCACCTGTGTATGTATATCTCTGCGTGTATATAACTTCTAGAAGTTCTTCAAGTATATATATAGATGAAGTGCTTCTCTGTCTTGATCTTCTTCAACGGTCTTGAAATTGTATCCATTTAGACATAGAAATAAATGCTTGGATCCGTTGAGACTGATAACTTGATATGCTTCTTGGTGAAGTGCTTTTGATTATAGAGGAATGCTCAAAGTAGAGCTGTCACTTCTCTATTGTATCAAAGGTTGCTTTCTGACTTTCCATCTTTGTACTTGACTTGATCTTTACATCAATGTAGTTGCCAGAGTACAAAGGTTTATGGTTTCGATGGTACGAAGTTCTTTTATCCAAGAGATAAAGATTTTAACAATAGAAGCAACAAGGGTAAAAAGACATATATTCTTTGAATTAAATAAGCAATCATTTGAAATAAATACATTTAAGCTTAGAAGGGTTCACGTTTTAAAACTAGTGGACGCGCAGGTCTTTGGACGTGCAAGATTAACTTATCAGTGAGACGGGATCGTCTACTGATAATGCGTCTACAGACTTTTCGTCTAGTTTCGAGAATTGGACGTACTATACTTAAGAGCTCGTTTACTGACGTGGCGTCTAGTGAGACTACTCGTCTATCAAGTCTTTGGACTTGTTATATTTCAATGTCTCGTCTACTTGATTTTTCTTTAGACTTAGCAACTCATCTACCTTAGTTGATTCTAAGATCTCGTCTATCATAATTAATTTTACGATCTCGTCTACCATAAAGCTAATAGACTCAGAATTTTACCAAGAGTTGTAGACTCAGTTGTAGACTCGTCTAGAGGATCAAAATAGAATCTGATAGATTCTATACTTTAATTTTAAGTTCCTCTGACTCGTATAAATCAAATAGTCCCTGCATACTTATAACAAACAAGTTATATCTTTGACAACACTTTGCCATACAAATTTAACCTTTTTGTTAACATCAAAACTTAAGAGATTATTTTAATCCAAAATCACTTTGGTTCTAACAATCTCCCCTTTTTTGATGATGATAAAAACCAATTAAATTTGAGTGAGCAAAGTCTAAGAGAGCTACAGAGCTCCCCCTAAGACAAAGCATTCAAACTTAAAGAGTAAAACAAATAAGTAACAGCATATATCAGATTTAACTTATCAGTTCAGTCATGTCGTATTCAAAAACGTAGTATTAGAGCTAAACACGTTATTAGATCTTATAAATCCAACTATAGAGATATATCAAAGATAACAATAAGCAATAAAGTATCAGATCATATCAAGCACAAGTATGCAACAAAACAGTATGCATGTGAAAATAGATACGTATGTCCAAAAACTGACTTTAGCACTGTCTCCAAAAACCTTTATGATCTTTCCAGTAATCTCTTAAAAATTATGAGGCGGAGTAAGTCTTGAGCTTCTAGCACTGTCTTGAGCATGTGCTTGACCTTGAAAGGTGCTTATAGCTCTAGAATTTTGAGGTTGATCATGTGGATGGATGACTGTCAGAGCCAATGGCTGAGATGAGTGCTTTTCAGAAGTACTTGGTCTTGGAGCAGACTCAGCAACTTCCTTATTCCCAGTTACTGGTTGAACAGTATCAACATTCAAATCCGGTTCTTCAACTATGATTTCTTCTTCAGTATGCTCAGAAGGAGGAGACGGTGGTGGTGATGAAGCAAGAGTGAGTACAGGAGAAGGCAACTCTTTAGCCCAGTGAACAGGGTCTTCCTCATAGATAGGACTTATGAGAGGAATTCCTAGAGTGTCCTTGACATTGGAGAGTCCACACTTTCCTCTAACTTTTGGAATGCTCCTCTTATCTTGTTCACTCAGTCCAGAGGATGAAGCTTCCTTATCACAATTCATCATATGACTTATCCAAATATCAACTACAACATCTTCAGATATGTCTTCAATAGATTGTGACATCCAGAAGTCTATTATACTTTGATCAACTGAGACTGCAGTATCAGCTGAGATCATGCAAGAGTTGTTTTGTGGCTTCTTTGCCGTGCTCCTTCGCTTCTTTGGATCCTTATCCTTGTTCAAGTCTATCATAGGTAGTCTTGGACAAATCATGTAAGGTCTGACTCCAATTTTTGTCTTCTCCAGGGTATGGAACAACCATGTTGGTGGGACAAAATTGGCAGCTCTCACATATCTTGGCAGCTCAAATTCATTTTCCAAGAAGGCATACATGAGATGATCTACAATATTAACAGCTTTTCCATATACACTTGGATGCCTAAATGTCACCCAAGATGTCTCTCTGTCCAGAATGAACTTTGGTCTTCCATCTGTTATTGACCTTTTGTGCAGGATTGTTGGAGCTTTTGCTTTGCAGGGGTCCTTAGTCCAATCAGGTATAATGTGCCTGTTGACACCATCTGTGAAAGGTTTGAAGGGTGGGGATTTGATTAGGTTAGGATAGATCTTTTTGGGTGGAAATTTCTCTTGTGGAAGGTGAGTAAGGGCAGGTCCAATGTGGTTGTACAGGGCGGATGGGAGTGGATGAGTCTGTACATAAGGAATGGGTACATACCATGGGGTGTAGGTAGGTTCAGGCTCATTCTCATATTCAGGTAAGGGATAGAAAGTTCTGGTTGACTCTGGTTCTGGTTCTGGTTCATGCTTGTGATAGAGTATTTTCCAGTCTCTTTTGACTATGGCCCAGCTTTTAGCTTTGCCATCATAGAGAACTGAAGGGTTAGTGTAAGGAATTTGGTTCTTGGCATTTTGGGAAGGGGTGCACCAGGGTTAATTCCTAAATCATCTGGTTGATTGAAACAGGGATCATCTGCAGGAATGATTGGTTGAAATTGTGGTCTGTTTGGTGATGTTTGAACAGGTGAGTTGGCAGGTGAGGCTGTTTGTGGTGAAGTAGTTTGTGGTGATGGTAGTATGGGAATGTACAAAGAATCAGATGCAACAACAGCATCATTCCTATTTTCTATGCTTTCTACTAAGGCATCTACTACTAATTGAACAGGATCATTAGCAGGGATGTTTACCTCAGGAGTCACAATGGACTTAGCTTTCCTTGAGGGTTACCTTCTTCTGGTAGGAATAGCAACAGCAACAGCACACTAGTGGAAAATATACATGAGACGGTAAAGGTTTACGTCAGTTAACCAAAAACTAGACGTTAAAAAGGGGGCGGTGGCAGTTTTGTAAATAATTAATTCACTGTTAACGTCAGTTGTTTTAAGGACTGATGTTAAAAGTGAGGCGGTGGCAGTTTTGTAAATATAAAATCACTATTTGCGTCAGTTGTTTAATGAACTGACCTTAAAAGTGTTTTGGAAGAAATTATTAAAACTTTTAACGTCAGTTGTTTATAAACCTGACATTATAAGTGTGATTTTTACTTCAGTTAAATAAATCACTGACGTAAATAATCAACTCATTCCTATCTTTCTTTCGTTGTCATCTCAGTGTTGTCACTCTTAACGCAGATCATCACTCCATATAGTGCAGTTTATTTCTAATCTTTTTCTTAAAAAAGTTTATTTTTAATCTTAATTAATTAGCTTGAATTAGTAAATTAACAAATTCTTGTGCAAATTAAAATAAATAAACACTTAACATAAAACAAGTTATATATGTATAATCAAATCGTATCTCATTGAAGCGATTCATAAGCTACAATTACATGTTTAAAAGATAAAAAATTTCCGCAAGATATATAGCACTAAAATTTAAAAAGTTTCTGCTTCAACATCATTTTCTTCTCAGTCCTGTGCTGATCAGAATCTCCAACATTGATTCTTCTCATTGAAGCGATTCATAAGTTACAATTACATGTTTAAAAGATAAAAAATTTCTGCAAGATATATAACACTAAAATATAAAAAAGTTTCTGCTTCAACATCATTTTCTTCTCAGTCCTGTGCTTAGAATCTCCAACATTGAATGCATGCCCTCCCTCATTTGAAGTCGATGCTCCATCTGAATCCACAGTCACTTTGGAGCCGCGGCAGAGTGAAGGGTGCACTCGATCTGTTTCAGCAATATTCTTGGAACAGCCACTTGGTTCCAAAGCTGAGGTTTTGGAACTGTAGCTGCTGATTCTCCCGAAGGATGATAGTGTGTGCAAATCACATTACGTGATTCACCCAACCTTACCATCCATGTTACGTGATTCACACAACCTCAGAAGTTGTTTTGACCATTAAGACAGAGACCTTTAAGTCTAGGTATAGGAAGAAAGAGTGATGAAGTTAATCTCCATGGCAGGGCCATATTGTGAAGCAGAAAAATTAAAGGAAGGAAGGAAGCTATTTATAGGAGTAGGAGATGAAGTTACTAGGCGTCGTAAGTTGCTAAATAATTAAATTGATCATTAAGAGCATTAGGTTCCAAGGCGCATTGGGAGTTGGCCCGGCGGTCATATATTATAAACGTGAAAAGAAAACGCCCGAAGGAGTAGGAAGATACACTTTTAACGCCGGTTGTTGAATAAAACCGACGTAAAAGCGTTTTTAAAATAAAAAATATTTATTTTTAACGCCTCATTGTTTATACAACCGGCGTTAAAGTGTGAGTTTTACTTCAGCCTATATCCCTATCTGAAAGTCACACAGGTCTGTTAACGTCAGTTGTTGAATAAAACTGAAGTTAAAAGTGTTTTTAAAATAAAAAATATTTATTTTTAACGTCTGTTGTTTATACAATTGACGTTAAAAGTGTGATTTTTACTTCAGTTAAATAAATACCTGACGTAAATAATCCTATATCCCTGGCTATCTAAAATGCCCTGTTGTCACTCAATTAACACAGGTCTCAGAGCCATTTTGTGAAGGAATAGAAATATAGAGGAAAAGAAGAGGCAGATACAGTGCATCGTCATGTAAGTATGTTACTTTATACAGACAACACTTTTAACGTCAGTTGTATTCAACAACTGACGTTAAAAGTGTTTTTTAAAAAAATATTAATATTTAACGTCAGTTGTTAATAAAACTGACGTTAAAAAAACTAATTTTAACGTCAGCTGTTTAATACAACTGACGTTAAATGTTGTTTTATGTTTACACCCGCGCGCCTTCTGTACTTCGCTCTGTACGTACGTCTCTTTTCTCTTTTCATCACGCTCAACCCTAAATCACTCTTAACCCTCACTCTCACTCTCACCCAGCACAGAACCCTAATCGCGAGCTCATCTCCACCGCAACCACCGCGAGGGCTTCTTCGCCACCACCGTGAGGTACACTATTAACCCTAACTCTGTCTTTCCATTCATTCTTTGCAATAATTTGACGTACATCTCTCTTTCCCCTTCCCGCACACTAACTCTCCTTGTCCCTCTGCTCTCAGTAACCACATCGAACGTTGGCCACCACTCGAGCTCCCCACCCCACCACCACGCGAGCACCTATTTCTGGTGAGTATTTAGGGCACATTTTTGTATTTTTGGTTTTGAGTGTATGTTGAAACTGTAGTCTCGGTAGTTGAAACTTGAAACCGTGAGTTTGATTTGTTTGGAATGTACGTCTCTGTTTTTGGTTTTGAGTGCATGTTGCTCTGCTGGTTGATCTGTCACGTAGTGATGCTAATCACGCCAGGCCGTGATCGCTTCGCTGTGATGGCATGGTCTGCTTCGGTATGGCACGTTAAGGCCGTGATGGACATCACTGCCAGGCCGTGACCAGTTCTTGGCAATTAATCTTTAAAAACTATAGTTTTCAATCTCTCGTATTGTCCTTATATTGGATATATATATGTTTTGTATATCTACAGGACCTATCTAGTTATGGATCGTAGTTGGATGGTTTTTAAGCGTACTAGTGCTGAGTATTTGAAGGGGGTGGGAGAATTTATAGAATTTGCTCAAAGGAATGTTCCTAATAGTAATGGAATGTTCTGTTGTCCTTGTGTCAAGTGTTTGAATACGATGAAATGTACGGTGAAGGATATACATACTCATTTGATTTGTGAAGGGATTTGCTTGAGTTATACAAGATGGATATGGCATGGTGATATGTTGTTGAGTAGTAATACGGCGAGTGTCTCCCAAAGTGAGGACGTTGACGTAGATATGGAGGATGATCGAGTAGAGGACATGATCCGTGATATTGGACAAGAATCTTTTCATCGAGCGCATGTGTATGATAGGTTGTACGGTGATACGGATAAGCCTTTATATCCAGGGTGTACTACTCATACACGGTTGTCGGCGGTGCTAAAATTGGTTTGTGTGAAGGCGAGAAATGGTTGGAGTGATAAAAGCTTCACGGAATTGCTTGAAGTGTTGAAAGACTTGCTTCCGGAGGACAACACATTGCCTGACCGTAACTATGAGGCCAAGAAGGTATTGTGTCCTATGGGTATGGAGTATAAGAAGATACACGCATGCCCCAATGATTGCAAATTGTACACCGGTGTTCATGAAGACAAACACGATTGCCCCAAATGTGGGTTATCACGATACAAAGTGAAGGGTGGTGATGATGATGATGATGTTGATGATGTGAGAAAAAAGGGTCCTCCTGTGAAGGTGTTGTGGAATCTTCCAATAATTCCAAGGTTCAAGCGATTGTTTGCCAATGGGAAAGATGCGAAGAATCTTAGATGGCATAATGATGAGAGAAAACGTGATGGAAATGTTCGTCATCCTGCTGATTCTATTCAATGGAAGAATATCGATACTATGTTTCCGGATTTCGCCGATGAGCCAAGAAACCTAAGGCTTGGACTTGCTACGGATGGAATGAATCCTTATGGTAACATGAGTAGTATTCATAGTTCATGGCCTGTTCTGTTGGTGATTTACAACATGCCCCCTTGGTTGTGCATGAAACGCAAATACATGATGTTGTCTATGATGATTTCGGGCCCAAAGCAACCGGAAAATGACTTAGATGTTTATCTAGGTCCCTTGATTGAAGACTTGAAAACGTTGTGGGTGGAAGGTGTTGATGTAGTTGATAGGTATTCTCATGAGACTTTCAAGCTTCGTGCCATGTTATTTTTCACCATCAACGACTTTCCAGCATACGGTAACTTGTCCGGGTACAGTGTCAAGGGGCATAAAGCATGCCCTATATGTGAAGAAGGCACATGCTACACTCAGTTGCATCATGGAAAGAAGACGGTTTACCTTGGGCATCGGAGATTTCTTAGACGTGATCACCCATATCGTAAGATGAAAAAAGCTTTTAATGGATGCCAAGAGACAGAAGAAGCGCCGGCGGCCTTAATTGGAGAGCAGGTTTATCAGAGGGTAAAGGACATCGATGTTATATTCGGCAAGTCCAAAAAGAAAGGTAAAGCTGTTGAGAAAAACATATGGAAGAAGAGGTCGATATTCTTTGATCTTCCATACTGGCACAAGCTTGATGTCAGACACTGCATTGATGTGATGCATGTGGAGAAAAATGTGTGTGATAGTGTGATCGGGACGCTTCTCAACATTCAGGGAAAGACAAAGGATGGTGTGAATGCTCGTCTCGACCTCGTTGCTATGGGTATACGATAGTAGTTAGCTCCAGTTGTTGAGGATAGTAAGCGGACTTATTTGCCGCCAGCATGTCATACTTTGTCAAAAAAAAGAGAGACAAAGTTTCTGCGGGTGTCTTCAGGGCATCAAAACTCCACATGGTTACTCTTCAAATATGAAGAGGCTTGTCTCTAGTGATCTTAAATTGGTTGGCTTGAAGTCTCATGATTGTCACATCTTAATGCAACAACTTCTGCCCGTTGCTATTCGTGGTATTGCTACAAAAAATGTGAGACATGCCATTACTCGGTTGTGCTCATTCTTCAATTCTATATGTAGCAAAGTCGTTGACCCCCGTATGTTGGATGACTTGGAAGTTGAGGCTGCTACAATCTTGTGCCAATTGGAGATGTATTTTCCTCCTTCCTTTTTCGACATAATGGTTCACTTAATTGTTCATTTGGTGAGGGAGATTAGATTATGTGGGCCGGTTTTTCTGAGATGGATGTACCCAGTTGAGCGCTACATGAAGATCTTGAAAGGGTACGTGAAGAATCCTCATCGCCCGGAAGCATCTATTGTTCAAAGGTATGTTGCAGAAGAAGCTATTGAGTTTTGTTCGGACTACCTTCATAACACGGATCCTATAGGGGTTCCTAAGCCTCGGCATGATGAGATCAGATGTCAAGGTAAGGGTACACATGGCTTAAGAATTAATAGGAAGGATCGGGAGGAAGTGCTTCAAGCACATTTGTATGTATTGAACAACATCGAATGTGTTCAGCCTTTCTTAATTGAACATAAAAGAAAAGTCAATCAAGAAAACCCTTGAATGAGCGAAAGGTGGTTGTTGAACAAGCATAACAAGACTTTCTTACCATGGTTCAAGGAAGAAATGCTTAAGGATGGTAGTACTGCTTCTGATGATGTAAAATGGCTAGCACGTGGGCCTAACTTCAACGTCATATGTTGGAGCGGATACGACATAAATAACTTTTCCTTTTATACAAAGGAACAAGATAACAAGAGTACCATGCAAAATAGTGGGGTTATGATCGTGGCCGAAGCAATGCACTTCTCTAGTGCAAAGGACACAAAACCCGTTACATAGACCGACACCTTACTTTGGATATATTGAAGATATTTGGGTGCTCGATTACACTAAGCTTACGGTGCCGGTATTTAAATGTAAGTGGGTTGATAGTAACGGTGGTGTACAAACCGACGAATTGGGGTTCACATTGGTAGACCTCAACAAGTTAGGCCATATAAATGAGCCTTTCATAATGGCTTCACAAGCAAAACAAGTGTTTTACATCACTGATCCTTCTAACAAAAGGTTGTCCGTGGTTCTCCAAGGAAAAAGCATGTATAATGGTAGTGATGAAAATGAAGATTCAAATCTTGATATTCTTGAGACTCCTTCTTTTTCAACAAACATGCCTACTATAATCGAGGAGACACAGGTGGACGATGTACATGCCACTCGTGATGATCATCACGAAGGGACATTGATATAGGTAGTTTAAACTTAGTATACATTTATAACCTATGTTAATAAATTAATATATATTGTTTTGAACAGGCATACATTATATGGATCATTGTTCCATTTTTCCTTTGCAATTCTGTAATGTGTGTGATATTACGTATTCTTGGGATATTTACTGAATGCAGGGATGGCTTAGGGGAGTGATATTTTAAAACTGAATTTAAAAAAAAAATACTATTAACGTCAGTTGTATCATACAACTGACGTTAAAAGTATTTTATAAAAATATACAGTACACTATTAGCGTCAGTTGTTTACTACAACTGACGTTAAAATTAAGACCTTTAACGTCAGTTCTTTATAACAAATGACGTTAATTTTAACAAAATTTACGTCGGTTATGTTAAAGAACTGACGTTAATTTTGACAAAACTAACGTCAGTTGTGTTAAAGAACCGACGTTAACAGTGTTATATTTAACGTCAGTTCTCAACTGACGTTAAAAGTGTAACTTTTAACGTCAGCTGTATTTACGTCAGTCAGTATTCTAACGTAAAAAATCAATTTTAACTGACTTAAAAAGCACTTATTGCACCAGTGGCAGTTTTCCACTTCTTCAACACATCACCAATGGGGACATTGTCCTCATCATCTTCGTCTTCATTTTCATCTTCATCTTCAATATGGGACAAGACTAGATTCCTTGTCCTTTTCTGAGATGTGGCAGGTTGAGGGGCAACAACAGCTTGTTCCCTGATCACAATGCCAGCAGCAGGATTTTTGGCAATTTGTTTCCTTGCAGCAGTTGTTTTTCTTCTTACTGTCCTCTTCAGTCCTAGTACTTCAACATTGTTCGGTTCAACCTGTTCTTCCTTAATCTTGTACATTTCTTCTTGCTTGGCCAGAACAGCTTGAGCAACTGTGCTTAGTTTCATGTTTGTCAAGTTCATCTTGCCTAACACTACAGCAGACATGCCTTTCTCAATAAGAATCTCAGCTTGCTCTTCAGGTGACTTGGCAGCAAGGAAGTCATAAATTCCTTGAGCTTTAAGAATTTTTGACAGCAGATGACAGAAGGGGATGGAATTATCCTTTTCCCTGTAGATTATGTATTTCCTAAATCTACTAAATAGAATCCTGGGCAGGTTTATCTTGGTCTCTTGTACCAAGTGACAGAGACAAAACTTATGAAGGGTAGAGAGGTTATCCTTTGAACCAGTCTTGTGTAGGACAGCCTTGTTCAGGATTTAATGGAGGATTCTTACTTCATCCTTCATCTCTACTGCTTTCCAGGAGTGATTTATAACTGTGTCTTGCCTCATCAGAAAGGAAGCAACTATCTCAGAGCCTCCAAGATCACTTTCCCAACTCTCGGTGAAGAAAACCCCTTCTTGGGCACAATGAATAGCTTCAGAAATTGTCTTCTCATAAACCACCACTCTTTTACTGAGCACCATAGCAGATACCTTGTATCTGTAACTTGAGGGTTTCTCCAGAAGTCCTTAATCAGATTAGGGTAAACAGAGACCTTCTCCACTAAGAGTCCTCCCCAACCAGCAACATCGATGTTCTTGCTAACATCCACATTGTAGTCCTTAAGAATCCCAAAGTCAAAGTGGTGTTGAAACAGCAGAAGAGGAAGTCATTTTTGAGGTTTGAAGGTTAGGGTTTGGTAGCAAGAAAACAGAGCACACGAAGCTTCAAAGAGAGAAGATTGCGAAAGGTTTTTCAGAGGGAAATAATATTACTTAAAAATGTTTCAAATTTGAAGAGTTTTTCCAAAGAAAATAATTAAAAAAATTGAAAACGTGTGAAGAAAGGAGTAATGAGTACTGATGCGGTGCATGTTTTTGAAACTTTAAAAAGGCTATTGATGGCATTGATGAAAATAACTGACTCAACATAAAGGATATTATTAAATATGTCTTGGACATACATTAATTTAAATTTAATAATAGATAGCATAGACGAGTATGATAAAACCTTGGAAACAGTCAATGGACGCAATGCCTACTGGACACACATGTAACATGCATTGGACACACTCGAGCAATAGACGCGCATGCAATAGACGCACATGCAATAGATGCGCATGCAATAAATGCAAGCATTGGACGCAAAGTCAATCCACACAAATCATATTAAGATGTTTTCTAATAAATATGAATTTGTCCTCTGCAAGAGGTTTAGTAAAGATATTTGCCCATTGATTGTCAGTATCCGCAAATTGTATACCAATAATGCCTTTTTGCATATAATCTCTAATAAAGTGATGTTTAATCTCTATATGCTTAGCTCTTGAATGCAATATTGGATTCTTAGATAGATTTATTGCAGAAGTATTATCACACATAAGTGGAATACTACTTACAAACACATTGTAGTCCTCCAATTGATGTTTGATCCATAGAAGTTATGAGCAGCAACTAGCAACTGAAATATACTCAGCTTCAGCAGTTGATAAGGCAATAGTACTTTGTCTTTTGCTTGACCATGAGACTAGATTAGCTCCAATGAAGTGACATCCTCCGCTGGTACTTTTTCTTTCAATTCTATCTCCAACATAGTCAGCATCACAAAAACAAACTAATCTGTAATCACCATTCTTCTTAAAGCACAAACCCAGATTAGTAGTACCTTTTAAATATCTAAATATTCTTTTAACTGCTAATAAATTAGATTCTCTTGGATCAGATTGAAATCGAGCACATAAGCATACACTGAACATAATATCAGGTCTACGCACAGTAAGATATAGCAGAGATCCTATCATACCTCTATATAACTTTTGGTCTACCTTTTTATCTTTGTCATCTTTGTTCAGTATGGACGTGGGATGCATAGGGGTGTTCATAGGTTTGCAATCATCCATCTTGAATTTCTTTAGCAATTCCTTTGTGTACTTGGTTTGATGAATGTACACTTCGTCCACTGTTCGTTTAACTTGAAGTCCAAGAAAGAACTTGAGTTCTACCATCATGTTCATTTCAAACTCTTTCTGCATAAGCTTAGAGAATTCTTTACATAGAGATTCATTAGTAGCACCAAAAATTGTGTCATCAACATATATTTGAACAACAATTAAACTGGACTTATTGGATTTTCTAAATAAGGTTGTATCAACATTTCCTCTACTAAATCCATTGTCCATTAAGAATGAACTTAACCTTTCATACCAAGCTCTAGGAGTTTGTTTAAGGCTATATAAAGCTTTCTTTAGCTTATATACGTGTTCAGGTTGGGTTTCTCTTTCAAAACCCGAAGGTTGCATAACGTATACTTCCTCACTAATAACACCATTTAGAAAGGCACCTTTTTATATCCATTTGATATAACATTATACTATGATGTGCAGCAAATGATAATAAGATGCGAGTTGCCTCTAATCTAGCAACTGGTGCAAAAGTCTATGTATAGTCTATACTTTCTTCTTGTGAATAACCTTGTGCAACAAGTATAGCTTTACTTCTTATCACCTTACCATTTTCATCAAGCTTGTTTCTGTAAATCTATTTGGTTCCAATAACTAATTTGTCTTTTGGTAAAGGCACAAGGGTCCACACTTCAATTCTCTCAAATTGGTTCATCTCTTCCTACATTGCAAGAATACAGCCCTCATCCAGTAGAGCCTCGTCTACTGTCTTTGGTTCTAACTCAGACTAATGCAGAATCATCTTGCTCTCTGAATGTAGATCTGGTTCTTAGCTTATCATTAGGATTCCCAATGATTTGATCTTGTGGATGATAATTCCTGAAGTACTAAGATCTCTGAACATTTTCTTGTTGAGAAGTTGAAGTTTCTGACTCATGTTGTTCTGACTCATGTTGTCGAGGGTCGTCCACTTGATCATCATGTTTGACATTTGTTTGAATTTCAGAATCCTCGAGATTCAAATCTGCAATAGCTTCATCAAGCTCTGATAATTTCTGATCAGACTGTTTGTCATCAAACTTGTCATGTATACATTCTTCTACTACTAAGGTTCTAAAATTATAAACTCTAAACCCTTTTGATGAGTCAGAATACCCTAACAGAATTTCATTATCTACTTTAGCATCAAACTTACAAAGTTGATCTTTAGTATTCACTATGTAACATTTACAACCAAAAGGATGAAAGTAAGATATGTTGGGTTTTCATCATTTCCACAATTCATAAGGAGTCTTATTCAAGATTGGTCTAATGTATATTCTGTTCTGAATGTAGCAGGCAGTATTAACAACTTCAGCCCAAAAGTGTCTAGGGACAGAGTTATCATTGAGCATTGTTCTAGCCATCTCTTGAAGAGATCTTCTATTTCTCTCTACCACAGCATTTTGCTGTGGTTTTCTAGGTATTGAGAAGTTGTGAATTATACCACTTTCTTCACAGAACTTATGAAATAGCTCATTTTCAAACTCTCCCCCATGGTCACTTCTGATTGAAGTGATACACATGCCTTTTTCATTATGTACACGTTTGCAGAATACAGAGAAGACCTTGAAAGACTCATTCTTGTGAGCTAGGAACATAACCCATGTCCATCTAGTGTAGTCGCCTGCTATGACTAGACCATATTTATTTCCACTAACAGAGGCAATCGTAGTTGGTCCAAACAGATCAAGGTGTAGCAACTCTAGTGGTCTATTGGTACTAACAATATTCTTAGATTCAAAAGAACCTTTGACTTGTTTTCCCTTTTGACATGCATCACCGAGAGCATTAGATTTGAACTTAAGGTTTTATAATCCTCTTACGAGGTTATGCTTATTTAGCTTTGAAATTAACTTCAAGCTTACATGACCTAGCCTTTTGTGCCAAATCCATCGCTCATCTTCAATAGACACTAGACATGAGACACTTTGATTTGTAAGATCCTCCAAGTCAATCTTATACTGATTGTTTTGCCTCTTGGCTGTGAATAAGAGTGATCCATTAGGTTTCTTGACATTACACATGTTCTTATCAAAAGAAACAGCAAATCAGCTATCACACAATTGACTTATGCTTAGCAGATTGTGTTTTAAACAATCAACTAATAGAACATTATTAATGGAGGGAAAATGATGTTTACCAATTTTACCTACTCCAATGATCTTCCCTTTCTGATTACCTCCAAAGGTAACCCAGCCACCATCCCTATGTTTAAGGTCCAAGTACCAAGATGTGTGTTTCTTTCCTGTTGTTAAGCAAGCCTGCAACAGGTACAATCTTATCTTTAGGTACCCAGATTGACTTGGGTCCTTTCTTGTTAGTAGTCATCGGACGAGCTCAATTTATTCTTAACATGCAGTGTTTGAGCTTTTGAAGTTCTACTATGCATATGTAGTTTTGACTTTTTATAAGATGCTTCATGCTTTTCTTTGTCATAACCAAAGTCAGATTTATCATGCGGTGACCTAGAGTACCTTAAAATTAAACTTAGTTTATCTGAGCCACCTACAAATATAGACAGAGTGTCTGTCAGGTATGTCACATCTTGTTTTAGTTTTGTAACTTCACAAGAGATAGTTGGCTCACACTTGAGTTTGTCAGTTAGACTGACATTCTTTGATTTTAGTTTGTCATTTTCATTGACAAGATTTATTTTCTCCATGCAAACCCTATCAAATTCTTTAGATAGTTTGGAAAATTTCTTTTTTAGACTTCTATATTCATGAGACAGAATAGATGAGTTATGCAATAATTCATCAAAAACATCTTAAAGAATGGAAGGGCTAGAATCCATTACCTCAACATCAGTGTGTTCACTTTCTGATGATCTACCAGCTATGAGACAAATATTTGCCTCTTCCTCTGCTTCATTTTCTTCATCAGATGAAGACAGATCCAGATCCTCCCAAGTAGCCATCAAGCCCTTCTTCTTTTTGAAGAACTTCCTTTTGTCCTTCAGATCTGGGAAGTCAGCTTTGAAATGACCAGGCTTTTTGCACTTGAAGCACAGAGGTGGACCTTTTTCCTTAGAGTCTGATTTCTCCTTGAAGAAATTTTTGTTGAACTGTTTCCTTCTGAAACCACCTTTCTTTCTCCACATATGTTGAATCTTTCTAGAGATGAAAGACAGTTCATCCTCATTAGATCCTTCATCACTTTCAGAAGGGTCTGCTTCATCAGAGGATTCCTCAGCTTTAAGAACTTTGGAAGAGTTAGCCTCCTTTGCCTTTAGGGCAATAGATTTTCCTTTTCTGGAACTTTCTTCTTCATTGAGATCAAGCTCATGAACTTTTAAATATCCAAGAAGTTCCTCCAAAGTGAGAGTATTGAGGTTCTTTGTTTCCTAAATAGCAGTGACCTTAGGTCTCCATTGTTTATGCAAGCTCCTCAAAATTTTTCTAACATGATCTCTATTTTCATAGGTTTTTCCAAGAGATCTAAGACTGTTGGTGATAGTTTGGAATCTTCCAAACATTTGATCTATAGTTTCATGTTTTGCCATTTAAAATAATTCATACTGATGAACCAGCATGCTTATCTTTGACTCCTTAACTTGGGATGACCCTTCATGAGCTAGGGCAAGAGTATCCCTTATTTCTTTAGTAGTGTTACAGCTATGGACTTTGTCAAGCTCAGATCTGGTGATAACACACATCAAATAATTCTTAGCTTTCAGATTGAGTTGATGTTGAGTTTTCTGCTCATGAGTCCTTTGAGCTCTAGGAATAGCAGCTCCAGCATCACCTCTTGGCTCAGTGTAGCCAGTTTCAATCATCTCCCAAATGTCCACGTTTTGTGCATCAAGAAAAGCCATCATTCTCTTTTTCCAGTAGTCACAATCACTACCATCAAAGAGAGGAGGTCTGTTGATTGCTTGTCCTTCTGTATTCATACTTGTGGACCGTACTCCCTCAGCACTTGTTAGATGCTTAACCCTTTCGAGGCTGAGCTCTGATACCAACTGAAGTTGACACAGGGAAACACAAGAAGGGGGGTTGAATTGTGTTTCTTAACAGTTTTTCAAAAAAGCCTTTTCTCAAACCTTTTACAAGCACAACAATAGAAATAATACACAAACAGGAAAACGTTTTTAAAGAGTTAACAAACTCAGATTCATAACTCCACAATTAGTATAAACAAAGACTGTAAAAGATAAGGGTTAGAAGAATCACACAAGTGTTTTATCCTGGTTCAATTTCTTCTAACCAAGAGCTACGTCCAGTCCCTTCTACCTGAAGGTTTTACCCACTATTCTCCAAAATAGATTACAAGTATTCAACACCTCTTCAGGCTACCAGTATTCCTTCTCTACCAAGCCTCTCCAGGCTCTAACTCTAACAAAGAGATTAACTGATTTGATCTAAGAAATCACTATGTGTGAGGATTTGAAAGTTTAAGATCAACAAGGTTTACAAGTAAACTTGTTTTTACAAATTCAACAGAGTTTTTGCACTATGATATCAGAGCTTCGTGTGTATGTCACTTGTGTATGTATATCTCTGCATGTATATAACTTCTTGAAGTTCTTCAAGTATATATATAGCTAAAGTGCTTCTCTGTCTTGATCTTCTTCAATGGTCTTCAAATTGTATCCATTTAGATATAGCATTAAATGCTTGGATCCGTTGAGACTGATAACTTGATATGCTTCTTGGAGAAGTGCTTTTGATTATTAGAGGAATGCTCAAAGTAGAGTTGTCACTTCTCTGTTGTACCAAAGGTTGCTTTATGACTTTCCACACGGATCCAAAAATCTTTTGTAAAAAGCCGGATTCAACCCATCTAGACCCGGTGCTTTATCTGAATGCATCAGAAAGAGAGCTTTTTTAAATTCTGCCATTTTGAAAGGTGCTACTAATCTTTCATTGTCTTCAGCAGAAACTCTAGCCGATACATGACTAATAACCAGGTCTGTGTCTCCATTCTGCTGCGTGAACGGGTCCTTGAAATACATCTGTACAACATCATATAACCCCGCTTGATCATCCACTTCACTGGCATCCTCTCTGACCAGCTTGGTTATTTCATTTTGTTTCTTCCTTGAGCTAGCCATTGCGTGAAAGAACTTGGAGTTGGTATCTCCATCACGCAGCCAATAAACCTTGGCTCTTTGTTTCCAGAAAGCCTCTTCTTGAGCAAGGAGAGTGCCTTTTCTATCCCTTACTTCATTATAACGCATGACTGAGTTTTCATCACTGCCATCTCTGAAAGTTCAATCTCTAACCTGCACTCATCAATAGCCACCTTGTATTTCGATCTCAGTTTTTCACCCCAATCAATCATCTCCTCGGTGCAATGGCTTAACCTAGATAACATCTCGCCCGAACAGTCTTTCTCCCACCTTGCTTTCACAATATCCGCAAGGTCATCTTCCTCCAACCAAGCGTTTTCGAATCTGAACAACCTGTTGTTTCTCCTTTTTTCTAGATCGTGAAGCTTCAACAGAATAGGTGAGTGGTCCGATCTATCAGCTACAACATGTATGAGTCTACATTGCTGAAAAATATCAAGCCATTCTTGTGTGACAAAAGCTCTATCAAGTCTTTCTTTTGTTGCCTTGGGAGTCCCCTTGTTTTTCACCCAAGTGTACTGATAGCTTTCTAAAGGGAGATCCTTCAGGTTACAATCAAGAACAACTTCTCTGAATCCTCTTATAAGTCCACTCGGATGATCGTTAACACCTCTTTTATCATTGCTTGAAAGTAGGTCATTATAGTCTTCCATTGTGCACCATGGGAGTGAATTATCCCTGGCTAAAGTGTGCAAGAAATCCCACGACTCCCTACGTCTTCCTCTATCAAGATAGCCGTAAAACCCAGTGAAGCGCCATTTAGGTTTCCCTTGTTGGGAAACCTCTATATTTATGAAGTTGGAAGAGTAGTTCAACAGGGTGCAATCAAAAGGATGTCTCCACAGTAAAGCTAGACCGTCGCCTCTTCCAATCCTATCCACTGCAAAAGGAGCATCAAAACCCAACTTTCTTCTAATTTCCTCAATTCTGTTTGCATGTACCAAAGTTTCGCACCGGAAAATTATGTCCGATTGGTACGTCTAAACAAGGTCACGAAGAGTAGGAATTGCTCTCGGGTTGCCCAGGCCCCGACAACTCCAACTTAACAGACTCATAATCCCTGGAAGGCCTGTTTTCCAGGGCCTGCCTATAAAAAAGACTCACTGTTTTGCATGGACTCTGTACTTCCATTCTTCCCATCCACGTGCATGTCATCATGGATTCCTTCAGTTGACTCATCAGTTCTGTTTCTTTTCCTCCCTTTGGTCATTAACTCATCCTCAATCATCTCCTCATTTCTTGTAACCTCATTACTGCCCCCCTTATTTCCTCCTTTACTCCCATCCATATCTCCCGCGTTACTGCCCTCCATATCAGTCTCAATATTTGATTTTTTTGGGAATAAAATTCGAGGATCTTTAAAGATCGAGACCATCGTTTTATTCCTTAAAATTTGCTCCTCAGATCCCTCATTTCCTTGCGTTCCTTCCATCAAGCTTGCTCTATCATTAATGTGTCGATTATGATTGATACTCAATCCTTTGATTGGTGTAACCCATGAGCTCTGTCCCTCCTCCCTCAACCAACGTGCACCACCAGTTCCCGTGCTTCTCCTTGTTTCTGCCCTAATCACGGGACCCCATGCCCGCCTCCCATCATCCCTCCTCATTGTGAAAAGTTTCGCACAATGGTCTTCAATGTGACCTAGGAGACCATATAGATAGCAGAATGAACCCAGTCTCTCAAATTTGAACCTCACTTCCTTAGCTTCACCACCTGGTTTTTTTTTATCTTCTTCAATCTCTTCAAGGGCAAATGAACGTCAATCAGTACCCTTATGCGCATATAACTCTTCCAGAAACTTGAATTGTTTTTGGCATCGTATTCAAGAAACTCTCCTATGAAATTTGCAGTGTGCTGCCCTACCACCTCATTCATGACCCCACTGGGAAATTGTGTACTTGCACCCAGAATGGAACAGTGAATAAAGGTACTTGGCTCGGAATCTCTTCCTGCTGCATGACTCCAAGAATCAATAAATGATTATCGAACGACCATAGTCCTTGCTTCAAAACCCTCTGCTCATCAATCTCGTGGTAGAACTGAAACAAGAAGATCCCTGGTTCAGCTTCTCTTCCAGATAAGCACACTGATACGCATATAACTCTTCCAGAAACTCGAATTATTTTTGGCATCGTATTCAAGAAACTCTCCTATAAAATTTGCAAAGTGCTGCCCTACCACCTCATTCATGAACCTCACTGGTACATTGTGTACTTGCACCTCTTATGGGTCTATCTGTTAAGAATCTACCCAGAAGGCATAGGAAAGGATTGGTTTCTTCCTCCTGCTCTCCTTCCCCCTGCACCTCCAAATCCTTCGCTTCGTCATCTAGTGACAGAAACTCCATGACACTTTGTAAGAAAGCTTGAAAATCTTAGACAGAAAAACGCTCTCTTCTCACTGGGAGAGAAACTTCTCATAGAGAGAGAAAATACTCATAATATGCCTATTATAATACAAATTATATTATAAACATCTTTTAAGGTAGTTAAGATAATACACAAATGCCGAATTTGGGGCAATTTTAGCTAAATGTAAAGCCAGTCTTAGTGCAACACAAAACTATAGGATTAGTTTCTTTAGGAGGCAAGTAAATCAAGTGGCTCATATTCTTGCAAAAGCATCTCGATGTCATGCTAGTGATCAAGTCTTTGATTTTATTCCAACCTATATTGCTTCTGTTATTATGAATGAAATGAAATAAATGTGTTTGAAAAAAAAAGGTAGTTAAAATAAAGATCAAAATTTTTTAATTATGTGTCAATTTATGATTGGTCATTTACACTGAAAGTGAATACCAATTAAATCCTTGGATAATTATTGTAACATGAACTCAGGCCACAGTTATTTGTATTTATATAGACCAAGGTATTTAAAACCGAATCGGTCATTGAACCAGTGAAGGCACTTGTTCACCGTTTAGTGGTCCAACTGTGGTATAACTGTGATCGGACAGGTTGTAATTAAATATATATTTTAATTTTATAAAATATATTTATTAATAAAAAATAATCTTATATACTAATAATTACATATAGCGAAACTTTATTTTCCCCAATCAATTACATACCTAATTTATTTTGAGAAGACTGCTAGTAATTTAGAAAATGAGGTTGCCAAAGTTATTAGGAATAAAGTTTTTTTTTGACAAAGGAATAAAGTTAATAGATTATCATTGACCAATCAATGATAAATGCCAAAATGTAACCAAACAAAAAAACATTGAATCAGTTATTTGTATTTATATAGACCAAGGTATTTAAAACCGAATCGGTCATTGAACCAGTGAAGTCACTTGTTCACCGTTTAGTGGTCCAACTGTGGTATAACCGTGATCGGACAGGTTGTAATTAAATATATATTTTAATTTTATAAAATATATTTATTAATAAAAAATAATCTTATATACTAATAATTACATATAGTGAAACTTTATTTTCCCCAATCAATTACATACCTAATTTATTTTGAGAAGACTGCTAGTAATTTAGAAAATGAGGTTGCCAAAGTTATTAGGAATAAAGTTTTTTTTGACAAAGGAATAAAGTTAATAGATTATCATTGACTAATCAATGATAAATTCCAAAATGGAACCAAACAAAAAAACATTGACAAAACTTAATAGCTCAAGTGGCTTGTGGATGCATCCTACACAAATGGATGGATGCCTCTTGCGTTTGTGTCTATTTCATAAAAATGAGGAAGAGGAAGGATGGCTTCTTGCGCGTCAACCTCTGTTTTGTTTCCTGCGCAAGTTCATTTCATCTCCTGATTGGATTGTGGTTGCGCAGGTTTAAGGAGTTGGCATGAAATATGGAATGTTTGACGCTGGACAGTAAGTCCCACATCGTGAGATAAGGTGAAGCAACGACAAATAAAATACTACAAAATAAAGTTTGGCAATCACAATTTGATAATTCATTGAACCGGTTTAAACCACTGTTCAGCCGGTTATGACTGATTTTTCCAGTTTTTTACCTGTTTAGTGGTTTTTGTCCCGGTTCTTTGTAAGTTCGATTTTTGGGCTCAACCGAACTGGCTTGTTATCAGATTCCCGATCGGACCGGTCCAACCGGCGAGTCCGACCCGGTTTTGACTACCTTGATATAGACCACATATATCATATGGGCATTATCATACTTCCTTCATTTTTGTTACTCTAAGAGTATTCTCTCTACCCAATCGCCCTTTCCTTGTGAAGCACTAAGGTTCGTTCTTTTCTTTTCCCCTTTCAATTCTAGATCGAGAAGTTGCACAGTCATAGGTAATGTACCTTAAAGTTTCACATACAATGTTTTGAGCAACCATTTCATGGCTTCTGTTAATAACCTACTTGACATCTAGAGATTTTTATCTGTCTTTTATAATAAGAAAATGATACATCACAGAACAATTTTTAAAAAAAAAATTCTCCTCTTTCTTTTCTTCCCCACGACCTTCTCTCTTTAAGGTGAGTGTAAGACCTGCACATGGATCACAATGGGTTGTCAGTGGTACAAGGAGTGGTGGGTCGTGGACTGATGACTGGTGGGTCGTGGTGTGAAGGGGTGGTGGGCATAGGGATCTGTGTCTTGTTTGGTAGTTCTGTCAGGTTGTAGAAACGGTAGTTTGTGGTGGTCCTAACAAAAGGTGGTGGGGATTCGTGAGAAAGAGAGAGAAAGAAAAAGAAAAATATGG
Organism: Sophora flavescens; assembly: GCA_030762895.1. NCBI lineage: Eukaryota > Viridiplantae > Streptophyta > Magnoliopsida > Fabales > Fabaceae > Sophora > Sophora flavescens. The sequence continues at coordinate 111,610,274 of CM061063.1, forward strand.
GACCACTGAATATGAAAATATCAAAATTATATTTACATAGAATACAACGTCATCCGTGGACGTTGTATTTGGAATGTAAAAAATTATTTTCTCATATATACAGATGTTGTCATCGTCAATTATTTTCTCTTGGGACAAGTTCTCTAACCTGTCTTTCTTTCATTCATTTTGTTAGTTAGTTCATCTTTCATGTATATCTGATTTGGGTATTTATCAATTTTTAAATGCTATTCTCTGATTATCAGGATGGAACCTTTGACAAAGAAAGAGAAACTGAAGAGCATGGACCCATACTGGACACAGATGCCAACTGAGATCCAAAAGTTAGTGTGCAAGTGTTTGAGATTGCCAGATCAACTTCGATTTGGAAGCTTTTGCAGGTCCTGGCAATCAATTACATCTAACAAAGCCTACATTTGGGTCCCAGATATATCTTGGTTCATCACCAACGATGACAACCAACCCAAGTTTAATCTTATTAGCTCCAAGGGTGAGAAAAACTTCAGATCGATAAACCATTTAGCCCCTTGAATGGTTCCTTTATCGTAGGATCCTACAAGGGTTGGTTGGTCATTCGATCTCAAGCTGAAGTTTTCAGTTTAAATGATCCTACGATAAAGAAACCATCCAAGGGCCTAAATGGTTTATCGATCTTGAAGTTTTTCTCACCCTTAGAGTTAATAAGATTAAATTTGGGTTGGTTGTCATCGTTGGTGATGAACCAGGGTATATCTGGGACCCAAATGTAGGCTTTGTTAGATGTATTTTATTGCCGGGACCTGTAGATGCTTCCAAATCAAAGTTGATCTGGCAATCTTAAACACTTGCACACCAACTCTTGGATCTCAGTTGGCATCTGTGTCCAGTCTGGATCCTTGCTCTTCAGTTTCTCTTTCTTCGTCAAAGGTTCCATCCTGATAATCAGAGAATAGCATTTAAAAATTGATAAATACACAAATCAGATATACATGAAAGATGAACTAACTAACAAAATGAATGAAAGGAAGACAAGTTAGAGAACTTGTCCCAAGAGAAAATAATTGACGATGACAACAACTGTATATATGAGAAAATAATTTTTCACATTCCAAATACAACGTCCACGGATGACGTTGTATTCTATGTAAATATAATTTTGATATTTTCATATACAACGGTCCCACATTTTTCTTTTTCTTTCTCTCTCTCTCTCATGAATCCCCACTACCGTTTCTACAACCTAACAGAACCACCAAACAAGACACAAATCCCCATGCCCATCACCCCTTTACACCACGACCCCCCAGTCATCAGCCACGACCCACCACTCCTTGTACCACTGACAACCCATTGTGATCCATGTGCAGGTCTTACACTCACCTTGAAGAGAGGGGGACGTGGGGAGTGAAGAAGAAAAGGAAATTTTTAAAATAAAAATGGAAGGGAAGAAAAGAAAGAGGAGAATTTTTTTAAAAAAGTTGTTCTGTGAGTGTATCGTTTTCTTATTATAAAACACAGATAAAAATCTCTAGATGCCAAGTAGGTTATTAACAGAAGCCATGAATTGGTTGCTCAAAACATTGTTTGTGAAACTTTAAGGTACATTACCTATGACTGTGCAACTTCTCGATCTAGAATTGAACTGGGAAAAGAAAAGAACGAACCTTAGTGCTTCACAAGGAAAGGGCAATTGGATAGAGAGAATACTCCTAGAGCAACAAAATTGACGGAAGTATGATAGTGGCCATATGATATATGCGGTCCATATAATTATAAATAACTGTGGCCTGAGTTCATGTTACAATAATTATCCTAGGATTTAATTGGTATTCACTTTCAGTGTAAATGACCAATCATAAGTTGACACATAATTAAAAATATTTGATCTTTATTTTAACCACCTTTTTTTTATTATTCAAACACATTTATTTCATTTCATTCATAATGACACAAGCAATACAGGTTGGAATAAAATCAAAGATTTGGCGACTGGCATGATATTGTGACGCTCTTGCAAGAATATGAGCAACTTGATTTGCTTGCCTCCTAATGAAACTAATCCCATAGTTTTGTGTTGCACTAAGACTGGCTTTACATTTAGCTAAAATGGCCCCAAATTCGGCATTTGTGTATTATTCTAACTACCTTAAAATTAATTTATACGATGATTTATATTGGTTGATAGTATAAAAAATTTTGTATTAATGATAACTTTAGTTACCTGCAACAAGAAATCAAGGGTCACGATTGATGACAAAAGAGAAAATTGTTGGGAAAAAACCAGAGATAACAATCTCTAATGAAGTAAATATTTTTTCCCTTCACCTGTGCAAATAAATAGGCACAACAAAAATATTCTTCCATGGGATAATATCAATGGCAGAAAAATAAATAGCAATGACACCACAATTTTGAACGTGAAAAACTCCCCAGTGTAGGGATAAAAACCACGGGACCAAGTCCAGTGAAAACTTCCACTATAAATAATAATGGGTACACCAAGTCTTCCTAGAAATACTAGAGAACACCAAATCAACAGCACATCACCCAAAAGGTGGATACAAGCAAGCAACAAGAGAGAAACCTCACAAAAATGGGTACAACAACCCAGCTCAAAGAGAAGGCAAAACAACAATATAATGATATCAAAATATTGCTCTCAACACCAGGAACAACATACTAAAATTTCATAGCGAATGGAAGGAGTTTACCCATCTGATGAAAAGCACAAAGTTCCTATTTTTCTTCTTCTCCCCTTCGGCGTCGTTCTGTCTCTCTGCTACTCTCTATTTTTCTTTTCTCACGCACAGTAGCACACACACATGGCTCCTTTCTTTTTGAACATTTCAAAACCTTTTTTTTCCTTTTTCTATTTAAATGCCATATGGGCTTGACCCATTAGCAACTTTATTTCTTTTTCTTGAAATGATGTGGGACCCACTTAGGAGTGACCCACCCAACAAATCTCCCCATCACGACTCAAGTGGGAAGACACTGCTCGACCAAGCCCGCCTTCTTTCTACAGCAAATCAACTTTGTCATAGGTAAGGTCTTTGTCATCATATCTTAACCATTTTCATCAGTATGGATCTTTTCAAGTGAAAATGCCTTCATCTCTAGCGCATCTCGTATCCAATGATACCGCACCTCAATGTGCTTTGACTTGGAATGAAAAATCGGGTTCTTGCTGAGATGGATTGCACTTTGACTATCACAAAATAACACAAACTTCTCTTGCTTGAGACCCAACTTTTGTAGGAATTTCTGCATCCACAATAGTTCTTTAGAAGCTTCAGTAATAACAATATACTCAGCCTCAGTGGTAGACAAAGCAACACATTTTTGTAATTTTGATTGCCAAGACACAACTCCCCATGCAAAAGTCATCAAGTATCCAGAAGTAGATTTTCTAGAATCAACATCACCAGCCATATCTGAATCTGTGTAGCCATCTAACACAAGTTGACCACCCCCAAAGCATAAACATACTCTAGAAGTGCCTTTGAGACACCTGAAAATCTACTTCACTGCTTGCCAGTGGTGTTTACCAGGATTAGAGAGAAAACGACTAACAACTCCAACAGCATGAGCAATATCCGGCCTTATGCATACCATAGCATACATCAAACTACCAATTTCGGATGCATAAGGAACCTTCTTCATCTCTTCTTTGTCTTTCTCACTTGTAGGGCATTATTGAGAGCTCAACTTGAAATGACTTGAAAGTGGAGTGCTAACAGGTTTGGAATTGCTCATGTCAAACCTCTCTAATACCTTCTCAATATACTTATGTTGAGACAACCACAATTTACCATTCTTCCTGTCACGAGTAATTCTCATGCCAAGGATTTGCTTTGCAGGACCCAAGTCCTTCATGGCAAAGGACTTGCGCAAATCCTTTTTCAGACAATCAATCTTCTTAGTGTCATGACCAACAATCAACATGTCATACATATATAGAAAGAGGATAATAAAATCATCATCAGGGAATTTCTTCACAAACACACAATGATCAGAAGTAGTTTTACTATAGCCATGTTTCTCCATGAAAGAATCAAATTTCTTGTACCACTTCCTTGGTGCTTGCTTGAGTCCATGCAAACTTTTCTTCAACTTGCACACAAGCTGCTCTTTTCCTTTGACCTTGAAGCCTTAAGGTTGCTCCATATAAATTTCCTCCACCAAATCACCATGAAGGTATGCTGTCTTCACATCAAGTTGTTCAACCTCTAGGTTCAAGCTAGCTGCTAATCCAAGCACAACTCGAATAGAGGTATCTTCACCACAGGTGAGAAAATTTCTTCAAAGTCAATACCTTTCCTCTGATTGAAGCCTTTCACAGCCAATGTTGCTTTGTACCTTGGTTGGGAGCTATTCTCTTCTGATTTCAACCTGAACACCCACTTGTTCTTGAGTGCTTTCCTACCCTTAGGCAACTTCACCAATTCAAATGTGTGATTCTTATGCAAGGAATTCATTTCTTCTTGCAAGGCCTTCAACCACTCTTCCTTGTGCACATTTACAATAGCCTCTTCATAGCTTTCTGGCTCTCCATCATCAGTGATCATCACATACTCATGTGGAGTGTATCTTTGGGAAGCATAACACTCTCTAGTAGATCTTCTCAACTGAGGCTCAACCGGTGGCTCAAATGGAACCTCTTCAACTGGTTCATCATGGTGAGGTGTAGGGTCATCAGTTTCATTCCCATCATCTACTTGTATATCTCCCCCATCAACAAAAGTTCCAGTAGGAGGTTTAGGTGCAACATCAATATAACTTCTGGTAATTAGTTTCTGTTTCTCAGCTTTCTCAAAATCTTCAATGGTTTGGTCTTCAAGAAATATCACATCCCGGCTTCTAATAACTTTTCTGTTAGCTGGATCCCAAAGTCTATAACCAAACTCTTCATGACCATAACCCAAGAAGACACACTGTTTAGATTTCCCATAAAGCTTGGACCTCTCATCTCTTGGAATATGAACAAAAGTCCTGCAGCCAAACACTCTCAAGTAGCTATAAGAGACATCTTTCCCTGTCCATACTCTGTTTGGAACATCACCATCTAGTGGCACAGAAGGAGAAAGGTTGATCAAATCCACTGCAGTTCTCATTGCTTCACCCCAAAAGGCTTTGGGTAATTTTGCATGAAAAAGCATACACCTGATTCTGTCATTAATGGTACGATTCATTCTCTATGCAACTCCATTATGTTGAGGCGTCTTTGGAACTGTCTTCTCAAGCTTGATTCCATGTTCTTTGCAATATTCTTCAAACGGACCCCTGTATTCACCACCATTATCTGCTCAGATACATTTCAACTAGCTTCCTTTTTCTCTTTCAACACTTGCATGAAAGTGCTTGAAGATACCAAGTACCCGGTCTTTAGATTTCAAAGCAAAAGCCCACACTTTTCTAGAGTGATCATCAATAAAAGTAACAAAATATGAAGCACCACCAAGAGACTTACAATCCATAATGCAAACATCAGTATGAACTAAATCAAGAACATTTGGCCTCCTATAAGGACCAGAACTACGAAATGAAATTCTATGTTTTTTTCCAACAAAACAATGAGAGCAAGTATTTAAAGGTGTACCTTTCATAGGAAGAGAATTTTTCCTGGCAAGGATGTTGAGTCGTTTCTCACTCAAGTGACCAAGGCGCATATGCCACAAATCAGAAGAAGCATCTTCAACTGCATTCACTTCCTCCTTGCTTAACTTTCCAGGCATCCTATAGAGAGTAGTGAAGCTTTCTATTTTTGCCACCACTAGTGACCCTTTGGTGAGCTTGCATATGCCACCACCAAAGTAAGTATGATAACCCTCAATGTCTAAGGCTTTAACAGAAATCAAGTTGAGACGGATATCTGGAACATGTCTGACATTTTTCAATTGCATCTTACACCTAATGCTAGTTTCAATCCAAACATCTCCCATACCAACAATTTGACATACCCCTTCATTTCCCATTTTAACTGTGCCAAAATCACCAGCAGTATAAGATGAGAAGAAATCACGCCTAGGAGTGACATGGTATGAGGCTCCAGAATCAACAATCTAACTGGAATCATGGCATGCTAGATTTATATAATTGTCATCACAGACAATGTAAACTTCACTATCAGATGCAACTGCAGTTGTGTCTTTATCATTTTTCTTCCCTTTGTCTTCATCTCTTTCTCTTGGCTTCTCTCTCTTTAGGAACCTGCATTGTCTTTTGATGTGTCCCACCTTGCCACAATGATAACATGTCACTTCTTTTCTAGTCATGGACTTGCTTCTTGACTTGCTACAACTGTAAGATTTTTCATGCTTATGGAAATGTCTGGTTTGGCTTTTCCCCCGTGACTCTGCAACTAGTGCTTCTGACTGAGTAGAGGTAACAATCAAACCACACTCCTTTCTTCTAGATTCTTCATTCAACATGCTCTCTTTTACCATTGACATTGTCAACTTCCCATTAGGAGCTGAATTAGTCAATGTCACAACCAGAACTTCCCAAGTATCAGGCAAGGAACTAAGCAACAACAAGGCTTGCAACTCATCATCTAATTTAATATCTCTTCTTTGTCAATCTGATTCACAAGATTACGAAAAATACTCATATGCTCTGCCATTGAATCCCCTTCTTTGTATTTCATATTCACCAGCTTCCGAATCAGAAATGCTTTATTTTGCACATTCTTCCGCTCATACAGCTCGGTCAATTTCTTCTGCATATTCTGAGCATCTGTTTCTGTGTCTACATGAGGATATACAATCAAATCCAGCCACTGCCTAATCAAAGCAACTGTCTTTCTATTCATCTTCTTCCATTCACTTTCATTTTTATCCTTGGGTCGAGCAGTGTCCCCCTAATTGGGATCATACAAGTCTTTGCTGTATAACATATCTTCCATGAGGGTCTTCCAAAGTGTATAATTTGTAGAATTCAACTTAACCATATTTGGCCCTTGATTTTCTTCCATTTAAATGCACAGAACAGAACAACCTAAGCTATAGATTCCACTTTGTTGGGAAAAAACCAGAGATAACAATCTCTAATGAAGCAAATATTTTTTTCCCTTCACATGTGCAAATAAATAGGCATAACAAAAATATTCTTCCATGGGATAATATCAATGACAGAAAAATAAATAGCAATGACACCACAATTTTTAACGTGGAAAACTTCCCAGTGTAGGGATAAAAAACACGGGACCAAGTCCAGCGAAAACTTCCACTAAAAATAGTGGGTACACCAAGTCTTCCTAGAAATACTAGGGAACACCAAATCAACAGCACATCACCCAAAAGGTGGATACAAGCAAGCAACAAGAGAAAAACCTCACAAAAATGGGTATAACAACCCAACTCAATGAGAAGGCAAAACAACAATATAATGATATCAAAATATTGCTCTCAACATCAGTAACAACATACTAAATTTTCATAGAGAATGAAAGGAGTTTACCCATGTGATAAAGAGCACAAAGTTCTTGTTTTTCTTCTTCTCCCCTTGGGCGCCGTTCTATCTCTCTGCTACTCTCTATTTTTCTTTTCTCACGGACATTAGCACACACACGGGTCCTTTCTTTTTGAAGTTTTCAAAACCCTTTTTTTTCTTTTTCTATTTAAATGCCACGTGGGCTTGGCCCATTAATAATTTTATTTTTTTTCCTTGAAATAATGTGGGACCCATTTAGGAGTGACCCACCTAACAAAAATGCATGTAATTAATAACATAAACCTAAAGAAGGAATAGCGAAGATGCAAAAACTTAATTTATAAATACGTCCCAATCAAAGGGAAAATTCTTCTGCAAGGTACAAGGAAGAAGCATGGTATTTTCAAAACACGCGGAGAATGAAAATGGTACTTCATGTTTATTATATAATTTCTGTAAGTCATATTATTTGGAACTTGGAAGAAACAAGTCATTATTTCTCCAATATCAAATACACATGATACCCGGAAGAGGCATAGTATATTAGTATTTTTAGAACTTGCAGAGAATGATATATATAGATACTTCATTCCACTAGTGGAAAATATACATTAGATGGGAAAGGTTTACATCAGTTAACCAAAAGCTAGACGTTAAAAAGGAGGTGGTGGCAGTTTTGTAAATATCAGACTTCATTAATTCAATTTTAACGTCAGTTGTTGTAAGAACTGACGTTAAAAGTTAAGTGACTCACTTTTAGCGTCAGTTCAATAAACAACTGACGTTAAAAGCGAACCTTTTAACGTCAGTTGTTTATTGAATTGACGTTAAAAGTGAGTCACTTAACTTTTAACATCTGTTCTTTCATCAACAGACGTTAAATGTTATTTTAATAATTTTTTTAGCTAGTATACGTACCCTTCTGCATTGCTTTCCTCAAAGATTCAGTTTCACTTGCTTTGATGTTTTGTGTTTCTGTTTTGAAAACTAAAATATATGTGCGAAGTAAAAATGCTATAAGTTGAATCAATAACCCAAACCGGATCTCATTCATGAAGTGTATCAATAATACAATTACAAGATACATTCAAAATTTTAAAATCCTATAAAAAGTTACATTGAAAGGGTTTAAAATCCAAAACATTTGTTGAGTCTTCATTCCCTTCACGGGTGAGCAAGAGAGGAGAGTCGAGCGACTGAGTTTTCCAAAGCGACTGAGCAAGGGTGCACTCGATCTGTTTCAGCAATGGTCTTCGAACAGTCACTTGCTTCCAAAGCTGAGGTTTTGGAACTATAGCAGCCGATTCTCCGGAAGGATGATAAGGTGAGCAACTCACATTATGTGATTTACACAACCTTATCACCCATGTTATGTGATTTACACAACCTCGGAAGTTGTTTGACCATTAAGACAAAGATCTTTGAGTCTAGGAATAGGAAGAAAGAGTGATGAAGTTAATCTCCATGGCAGAGCCATATTGTGAAGCAGAAAAATAAAAGGAAGGAAGGAAGCTATTTATAGGAGCAGGGGATGAAGTTACTAGGCGTCGTAAGTTGCTAAAAAATTAAGTTGATCATTAAGAGCATTAGGTTCCAAGGCGCATTGGGAGTTGGCAGTCATACAATATAAACGTGCAGAATAGAAAATGCATGGGTAAGTAGCAGAGTAGTCATGGTTAGTAGCACAGCAGTCAAAGGAATGCATGTTTTTTAACGTCAGTTGTTCAATACAACTGACGTTAAAAGTGTTTTTAAAATAAAAAATATTTATTTTTAACGTCAGTTTTTTATACAACTGACGTTAAAAGTTTGATTTTTACTTCAGTTAAATAAATAGCTGATGTAAATAATCCTATAAACTTAATGCTCATTAAGAGGATAGGTTAGAGTGTGCATGGGTAAGTATCACAGTAGTCATGGGTAAGTATCACAGTAGTCAAAGGAATGAATGTTTTTGCAGAAACTTATACACTTTTAACGTCAGTTTTTTAATACAACTGACGTTAAAAGTCATTTATTTAACGTCAGTTGTCTTAAACAACTGCCGTTAAATAAATCACTTTTAACGTCAGTTTTTACAAACAACCGACGTAAAATGTTGTTTTATTTTTGGTTTTTGATTATAACGTTTACACCCGCGCACCTTCTGCACTTCCCTCTGTACGTCTCTCTGTTCTTCTCTTTTCATCACGCTCACTCTCACTCTCAACTCTCACTCTCACTCTCACTCTCACTCTCACTCTCACTCTGCCCTAATCGCGAGCTCATCTCCATCGCAACCACCGCGAGGGCTTCTTCGCCACCACCGTGAGGTACACTCTTAACCCCTAACTCTGTCTTTCCTGCTCAATATTCTTTGCAATAACTTGACATCTCTCTTTTACCCCTTCCCGCGCACTAACTCTCCTTGTCCCTCTGCTCTCAGTAACCACATCGAACGTTGGCCACCACTCGAGCTCCCCTCCCCACCACCACGCGAGCACCTATCTCTGGTGAGTCTTTAGGGCACATTTTTTTATTTTTGGTTTTGTGTATGTTGAAACTGTAGTCTCAGTAGATGTAACTTGAAACTGTGAGTTTGAGTTGTTTGGAATGTCTCTATTTTTGGTTGAGTGTATGTTGCTCTGCTGGTTGGTCTGTCACGGCCGTGATGCTCATCACGGCTAGGACGTGATCAGTTCTGCCTGTGAGGGTCTGGTTCAGTTGGCACGTTATGGCCGTGATGGACATCACTGCCAGGCCGTGACCAGTTCTTGGCAATCTTCAAAAACTAGTTTTCAATCTCCCGTGTTGTCCTTATATTGGATATATGTTTTGTATATCTACAGAACCTATCTAGTTATGGATCGTAGTTGGATGGTTTGTAAGCGCACTAGTGCTGAGTATTTGAAGGGGGTGGGAGAATTTATAGAATTTGCTCAAAGTAATGTTCCTAATAGTAATGAAATGTTCTATTGTCCTTGTGTCAAGTGTTTGAATACGAGGAAATGTACGGTGAAGGATATACGTACTCATTTGATTTGTGAAGGGATTTGCTTGAGTTATACAAGATGGATATGGCATAGTGATGTGTTGTTGAGTAGTACGGCAAGTGTCTCCCAAAGTGAGGACGTTGACGTAGATATGGAGGATGATTGAGTATAGGACATGATCCGTGATATTGGACAAGAATCTTTTCATCGAGCTCATGTGTATGATAGGTTGTGCGGTGATGCGGATAAGCCTTTATATCCAGGGTGTACTACTCATACACGGTTGTCAGCGGTGCTAAAATTGGTTTGTGTGAAGGCGAGAAATGGTTGGACCGATAAAAGCTTCACGGAATTGCTTGAAGTGTTGAAAGACTTGCTTCCGGAGGACAACACATTGCCTGACCGTAACTATGAGGCCAAGAAGGTATTGTGTCCGATGGGTATGGAGTATAAGAAGATACACGCATGCCCCAATGATTACATATTGTACACCGGTGTTCATGAAGACAATCACGATTGCCCCAAATGTGGGTTATCACGATACAAAGTGAAGGGTGGTGATGATGATGATTATCTTGATGATGTGAGAAAAAAGGGTCCTCATGCGAAGGTGTTGTGGTATCTTCCAATAATTCCAAGGTTCAAGCGATTGTTTGCCAATACGAAAGATGCGAAGAATCTTAGATGGCATAATGATGAGAGGAAACGTGATGGAAAGGTTCGTCATCCTGCTGATTCTATGCAATGGAAGAATATTGATACTATGTTTCCGGATTTCGCCGATGGGCCAAGAAACCTAAGGCTTGGACTTGCTACGGGTGGAATGAATCCTTATGGTAACATGAGTAGTATTCATAGTTCATGGCCTTTTTTGTTGATAATTTACAACAACCTGCCCCCTTGGTTGTGCATGAAGCGCAAATACATGATGTTGTCTATGATGATTTCGGGCCCAAAGCAACCGGGAAATGACTTAGATGTTTATCTAAGTCCCTTGATTGAAGACTTGAAAACGCTGTGGGTGGAAGGTGTTGATGTAGTTGATGGGTATTCTCATGAGACTTTCAAGCTTCGTGCCATGTTATTTTGCACCATCAACGACTTTCCAGCATACGATAACTTGTCCGGGTATAGTGTCAAGGGGCATAAAGCATGCCCTATATGTGAAGAAGGCACATGCTACACTCAGTTGCATCATGGAAATAAGACGGTTTACCTTGGGCATCGGACATTTCTTAGACATGATCACCCATATCATAAGATGAAAAAAGCTTTTAATGGATGCCAAGAGACAGAAGAAGCTCCGGCGGCCTTAATTGGAGAGCAGGTTTATCATAGGGTAAAGGACATCGATGTTATATTCGGCAAGTCCAAAAAGAAAGGTAAAGTCTTTGAGAGAAAACATATGGAAGAAGAGGTCGATATTCTTTGATCTTCCCATCTGGCGCAAGCTTGATGTCGACAATCTGCATTGATGTGATGCATGTGGAGAAAAATGTGTGTGATAGTGTGATCGGGACGCTTCTCAACATTCAGGGCAAGACAAAGGATGGTGTGAATGCTCGTCTCAACCTCGTTGCTATGGGTATACGAGAGCAGTTAGCTCTAGTTGTTGAGGATGGTAAGCGGACTTATTTGCCGCCAGCATGTCATACTTTGTAAAAAAAAAGAGACAAAGTTTCTGCGGGTGTCTTCAGGGCATCAAAGTTCCACATGGTTACTCTTCAAATATGAAGAGGCTTGTCTCTAGTGATCTTAAATTGGTTGGCTTAAAGTCTCATGATTGTCACATATTGATGAAACAACTTCTGCCCGTTGCTATTCGTGGTATTGCTCCAAAAAATGTGAGACATGTCATTACTCGGTTGTGCTCATTCTTCAATTCTATATGTAGCAAAGTCATTGACCCCCATATGTTGGATGACTTGGAAGTTGAGGCTGCTACAATCTTGTGCCAATTGGAGATGTATTTTCCTCCTTCCTTTTTCGACATAATGGTTCACTTAATTGTTCATTTAGTGAGGGAGATTAGATTATGTGGACCGATTTTTCTGAGATGGATGTACCTAGTTGAGCGCTACATGAAGATCTTGAAAGGGTACGTGAAGAATCCACCCTCATCGTCCGGAAGCATCTATTGTTCAAAGGTATGTTGCAGAAGAAGCTATTGAGTTTTGTTCGGACTACCTTTATAACACAGATCCAATAGGGGTTCCTAAGCCTCGGCATGATGAGATCAGATGTCAAGGTAAGGGTACACATGGCTTAAGAATTAATAGCAAGGGTCGGGAGGAAGTGTTTCAAGCACATTTGTATGTATTGAACAACATCGATTGTATTCAGCCTTTCTTATTTGAACATAAAAGAAAAGTCAATCAAGAAAACCCTCGAATGAGCGAAAGGTGGTTGTTGAACAAGCATAACAAGACTTTCTTACCATGGTTCAAGGAAGAAATGCTTAAGGATGGTAGTACTGCTTCCGATGACGTAAGATGGCTAGCACGTGGGCCTAGCTTCAACGTCATATGTTGGAGCGGATACGACATAAATAACTTTTCCTTTTATACAAAGGAAAAAGATAACAAGAGTACCATGCAAAATAGTGGGGTTATGATCGTGGCCGAAGCAATGCACTTCTCTAGTGCAAAGGACACAAAACCCGTTAAAGCACCGACACCTTACTTTGGATATATTGAAGATATTTGGGTGCTCGATTACACTAAGCTTACGGTGCCGGTTTTTAAATGTAAGTGGGTTGATAGTAACGGTGGTGTATAAACCGACGAATTGGGGTTCACATTGGTAGACCTCAACAAGTTAGGTCATATAAATGAGCCTTTCATAATGGCTTCCCAAGCAAAACAAGTCACTACAAGAATTTTCACTGTTTCCCAGGGCCTATGGCCCTGGGAAATCCATAAAATCCGTGGGAAAATACACATTTCCCAGGGATGACCCACGGATTCAGATCCCTCGGTTTTCAGCTGGTCGGAAAGGTTTCCCACGGGTATGCCCTGGGAAATACCCCGCGGTTACACCCTTGGGAAATTTCCCACGGACTACTCCCTGGGAAAAGTTTCCCACGGAAAAATCCCTGGGAAACGTTTCCCACGGAAAAATCCCTGGGAAACGTTTCCCACGGAATTTTCCGTGGGAAACATTTCCCAGGGTTTTAACCTTGGGAAACCTATGTATTTTTTTTAATTAAAAAACCTAGGTGCTGCAGCCGCTGGCAGTGGCTTTGCCCAGTGGCCGAAGATGGCACTGGACCAGGAGGAGGATGACGGATCGAAGGAGGTTGGGGCGGCGCCGTTCGCGTACAGGGACTGAAACTTTATTTTGAGACTGGTCAAAGAGAACTAAATTACCCTAAGATATTGTTAACAAGGCAGAATTCTTATCAGAAATTGGGTTATCTCTATTTGCTACCCAAACATATGTCCTTTCAGAAACCTTTTTGTACCACATACCTATGTAGTAGTTAGAGGAATTACCTGGTATGGTGAGATGGTGGTCAAAGCTGCAAAGGAGGTGTAGGTGTGAAGAGAGAAGCAGCAGATGATGATGAGAAGATAAAGGCAAAACCATAGTTTGTGCATGTTGTCCATGGCTCCACACTGCAACTTCTGAAGTAACTCAGAGAGTGAAGGAAGGAGGGGGGTTTTTAATTTCATATTTCCCACGGCCATAGCCCTGGGAAACGACGCCTCATGTAACATATTTCCCGGGACACGGCCACTGGAAACAGCGCCTCAACATATTTCCCACGTAGCTGGGAAACGGCGCCTCAACATATTTCCCACGACGATGACCACTGGGAAACGGCGCCTCGGAGAGTGAAGGAAGGCGGGGTTTTTAATTTCATATTTCCCACGGCCATAGCCCCCGGGAAACGGCGCCTCATGTAACATATTTCCCGGGGCCACAGCCACAGGAAAGCGCTCAACATATTTCTCACGGCCACACCACTGGGAAACGGCGCCTCGAGAGTGAAGGAAGGCGGGGTTTTTAATTTCATATTTCCCACGGCCCACAGCCCTGGGAAACGGCGCCTCATGTAACATATTTCCCGGGGCCACAGCCCAGGAAACGGCGCTCAACATATTTCCCACGGCCACAGCCCTGGGAAACGGCGCCTCAGAGAGTGAAGGAAGGCGGGGGTTTTTAATTTCATATTTCCCACGGCCACAGCCCTGGGAAACGGCGCCTCATGTAACATATTTCCCAGGGCCACAGCCCTGGGAAACGGCGCTCAACATATTTCCCACGGCCACAGCCCTGGAAAACGGCGCCTCAGAGAGTGAAGGAAGGCGGGGGTTTTTAATTTCATATTTCCCACGGCCACAGCCCTGGGAAACGGCGCCTCATGTAACATATTTCCCAAGGCCACAGCCCTGGGAAACGGCGCCTCAACATATTTCCCACGGCTACAGCCCTGGGAAACGGCGCTCAACATATTTCCCACGGTCCATTCCGTGGGAAAACAAGCGGGAGCAGTTGGCGCCTCTGTTACCCAAGGCCCAACCCGTGGGAACCATAGAGAGAACTTTCCCAAGGCTTTAACCCTGGGAAACGTCAAAAATTCCTAGGGATTTTTTGCCCTGGGTAATATGCCTTGGGAAATAGCTTAAATTCTTGTAGTGAGTGTTCTACATCACCGATCCTTCTAACAAAAGGTTGTTCGTGGTTCTCCAAGGAAAAAGCATGTATAATGGTAGTGATGAAAATGAAGATTCAAATCTTGATATTCCTGAGACTCCTTGTTTTTCAACAAACATGCCTACTATAATCGAGGAGACACAGGTGGACGATGTACATGCCACTCGTGATGATCATCACGAAGGGATATTGATATAGGTAGTTTAAACTTAGTATACATTTATTTTTATTTATACTTATGTATTTATTTTGAGTTATAACCTATGTTAATAAATATATATTGTTTCTGAACAGGCATACATATGGATCAGTCGGATAGCCCACATGCACGGGAGGACACTGTGGGGCCTACGCAGGACCCGATCGCGCCTATGCCTGATTCTAGTGTAAGTTTACATGTTATATACTATCTTTAGTCCTTCTTTTTAATGTAAGTTTATAATGTTACAACCCTCTATTTTGTAATTTTTTTTGTCCATACAAACATCACAGGCTCATAGGATGCGTTTAGCTGAATTCTTCTTCAAGTATGCGGCTGAAAAAGGAATTGACAAGATACCTCCGCATTACTTAGATGAATAGTTTTTTTGTTAGACTTTAGAAACTAATTAATAACACGTTTATATATATCCTTAGAGGGTAGTTTTGTTTTTAGACATTAGAGACTAAATATATATATATATATATATATATATATATATATATATATATATACTTGTAGATAGTTATGTTTTTTCTATACATGGGTTTTGGTTTTAAGTCCCCCATTGTTCCTTTGTACATTTGTTTTCTGTTTGTTAATATTGAAATTTAAGGGTAGTGTTAGCAATTCTGTAATGTGTGTGATATTCTCTGTGTTATTGGGATATTTACTGAATGCAGGGATAGGTGAGGGGAGTGATATTTTAAAACTGAATTTAAAAAAAAAAATTTAACGTCAGCTGTATCAAACAACTGACGTTAATAGATTTATTTTTAACGTCAGCTATATTTACGTCAGACAATATTCTGATGTATAAAATCAATTTTAACTGACGTAAAAAATCGTTATTGCAGTAGTGTTCCTATTATATTTCTGCAAGTCACAATATTTGGAAGTCATCAAACTAATTAAACACTGCCCTTAATAGCATCACTGAAACCATTTTGGACATCATTGAATCTGTCCCAGAGCATGACTCCTCCATAGTTAGCAGCACTTTTGATAGCAGGAAGAATGTGAGAAGTTAGCACATCTGCAGGGACAAAACCACCACTTGGAGCAGCACCCTCAGCTGCAGGTAGTCCCACGAACACTTTGCTAACTGACACTAATGAGATCCACTGGTTCCATGAATTAATCAAATTGTTAGTGTTTCCACTTGAGTATTGGCACGAAGGGTTGTTGCAGAACTGAACCCACACATAATCAAATAAGCCAGTTTTGATAGCTGAATCCAAGTTAGCATCTGGGAATATGCATTGTGGGGCTGCAGACAAGTACACCTTACTTTGTTGGCTAAAACCATTGAGTGCCCTGGCAAATTCATCCCAATGGTGGTCTCCACCAGCCTCGATGTCAAAATCAATGCCATCCAAAACCGCGTCGCCCAATGGTCTTGAACTAGTGGAGTCCCCACCACCAAGGAAGTTATTCCATAGGTAATTTGCAAGTTGTGTGGCTTCATCAGCTGAGTTTAGAGAGTAACTTGCTGTAGCACCACCTCCAAGGGAGAGGAGGACTTTGATGCCACTGCCTTGGCAAGCCTTGATGTCACTGCTTAAGCCTGTGCAGTCATTGGTACAGTGGCCAGCAAGGTTTAGTTGTGGGTTTTGACCATTGCCAAAAGTGGACAAGAAAGCTATGTTCACAAATTGGTAGTTGCCAGTATTGCAAGTATCTGCTAAGGAGCCTTCATTGGTGTTTTGGCCCCAGTAGACAGCAATCCCTGCACTATGGGAGTACTTGAATAGGGAAATGAGCAAGCGAGGAAATAATAGGACTGAAGCTTTGTTGAGGGTTTCCATGTTAATTTCTTTCACTCTTGAGTGTTCTATTACCTTCTTTGTTTGGTTCAAGGATGGTAGAGAGGGTACCATTTTATAGGTGTTGGAGGGAACGTGAATGCAAAAGTTAGGGAGAATATAAGTATATGAACCGTGCCTTTTGAGTAAGGAAAATTCATTTCCTATATTTCTAGTCTAACACCCTGCCAATGTTGGAATACTTGTTAGAAATGGAAAATGCTTCCAAAACATCACTAAACTCCTCACATTTCCTACATATATCAATAGGGCAAAATTAAGTGCAAATTTTAAAAATTGAAGTAAAACTAACATTAATTAACCCTAAAACATAAAATGCATTGAAATAAATTGTTTATAATTAATATTCATATAAATTTATAAAATTACCCCTTCTAGTCTTAATAAATATTTTAATAACCTATAATTAATGTATTGTTTGAAATTTGTAATATGTGTATTATACTTCTCCCAATATTCATTGCAGGGACGTTTTTTATTCATGGAGATTCATCAGGAGCCTTCGGAGTTGGGATCCCTGTTACTAGCGAATTGCTATTGTTTTTGTCCCTGTTGATTTTGTCCCTGTTACTACTCCTAATATTCATTTATGTTGTTTTTGTCTTTTTGCCGGTTTGTAACCAAAAAAAAAAAAATTACACTGCAGCAAGTTACACTGAATCTACACATACTGAAGCAAACTAAACGATGCATTCTTATCTTAAGATTGAAGCAAATTACACTGAATTGAACACAAATATGCTTTAAAACAGTTTTTATAGACACAGAGCAGAAAACAATTAAGTTCTCATAATCAAGTTTTCAAAGATATAGAACAGACAAGTAAGTTTTCATATCATTTTCAAACAGACTACTAGAGAGAATCTATGTAACTCATGAGAATTTTTAGGGCCCCTTTCTTCAACTCCTCACTCTCAAATCCATAATCAAGTCCTTCATCTGGTATTTTATTCAAATCAAAAACACCTCTGTTCACAGCTTCTGCAACATCATCCGAAACATCTACCGAATTCACATCTTCATCAGGAAATTTGTTCAAGTCAAAATCTTGCTTCAAGTCGCCAGCAGATGCGCCCCAACTTCAACTCCATTTGATAACTCAGTTTTTTTTTGTTGTAACCTCTTCATCATTGTTAGACATCACTTCACCTGTATCAGTCTCTTCATCCTTATCCAATGAGTCTTCAACAATGAGATGTGAGAAATCCTCATTGTCACTGATGCCCAAGTCAAATGAAGGTATGCTAGGTGAATGATGTGATGCTGCCATTTCTGAGTATAAATGATGTGTGCAACATAGAAAAATAAAAGGGGCATGTAACACCCCTATTTTTCAATTGCTTTCCAATATCTTCAAAGATATTAATATCTTTATATTTTATCCCAAAAACTTAGAAAATGATTTTCACTAAAACAAAATCATATTAAGATCATGTTTGACGATACAAAGCTCAAGTAAAATTTTTGGGTTGAAGATTCAGACAAAAATCGATCTGTGTTTTCCCTGTTAGTAAGAATTTATTGATCAGAGAACTCTAATTTTGATTCATAAACGAAAAATCAATAACTTTTACTCTAATCTCAAGTGATATGAGTTATTTCGAATTTTTCTTTTTCGAAATAATTAACGAAAGCACACCGTGGAATTTTGAGACATGTATATATAATAGAACGAGACGTAGTGCAGAAATAATGTGGAGTAGAAATGATAAAAGTGATTGATGGGACTCATGAAAATTGATCACATCATAACTTTTAATCTATTTTTACACTTAATATATATTATTATAGTGTAAAATCCATTATTTTGCTTCTAATCTAACTAAATAAAGTATTAAAATATCAAAAAAAAAAACCCTTTAACCCTGTACCCGGTGCTACCCCCTCTTTTACACACTCAATATTTCTTTTCTTCTTCAACAAGTTGTGAGCTAGTTCAAAGTTCATTCAAGATCATCAACAAAGTATTATCATCTTCCATCATTTCTTAAGGTAATCCATTCTTCCTCTTCACTTTGTGTCCATCATTTTATTCCTATTATCATGATTAAGTTTGAAAACCCATTTTCTTTCCTTCATGAACTTGCATCATCATCTTGTTATAATGATCAAACTTGTGAGATATACACCCATCTTATGATTCTTGTTGTCCTTCTTGTGGTTGTTGTGGTGAAATCTAAAGGAAAAACCAAAACCCTCACCTCTATGATTGGGCCGAAACTGACCTTGAAGGAGGAGTGATGATTTTGCTTCATTTTTCTAATTTTAACACTTGTTTTAAGCTCCCTAAGACCTATATGACCAAGCTCTAAGAGCTTAGGTTCAACAAAAATTCTTAACCCTTTTTCCCCATAGAAGCCGAATTCTATTCCTAGTAGGATAGAAGGAATTTTTCGAATTTTGACTTGTATTGTGATGATTTGTGAAGGAAACATAGTATAAGAGTACTTTCTAGAATTGTGGGAGGAAGCTGAATCTAGAATATCTATTCACAGGCATGAGGAGTTTGCCTAAGGAGCTCATTCTAGTCATGTACCCTATTATAAGTTTAATTATACTGCTTGGTTACGATGGTTGGATATTATAGGTTGATAATGTAGGATGTGAATAACCCTTGTGTATAATTGTTGAATGATATATCTTATATTGTTGATTTTGATTGGCTGATGGCATGACACTTGTCATTGTTTGTTAAAAAGACTAAGATATTTAAAATTACGTACCTTTAACTCATAGAGTTTAAAATGTTTTTGTTTTACTTATTGGAAGATGAGAAAATAATCTTGAATGTTGAAAGTGACAAGATAGAAAAATTAGGAAGTAGAAAGAAAACGGAAAACGACCGAAAGTCATGGGACTTTATTCAAAAGATTTTTGAAAAGGAAAAGTATTTGAAATTAAGGTTTCTCTATTAAAAATTTTACAAAAGTTTTGTCATGGCAAAGTTGAAAGAGATTGTTTTAGTAATTTTTCATGTTTTCATAAAAATGGATTTTTTTTCCAAAAGAAAAGTGATGGTGAAAAGGTATTGGAGAAACAATTGGATTTTTGTTTTGATTTAGTTTTCACTGAACGAAAACCTCTTTTAAAGAGAGTGATAATGGAAAGGATCGAGTGTTCCGGATTGACGGGCTAGAATTCCTATTTGAGTTTTCGAGAAAGTGGAAAGGACCTAAGTGTTCCGGATTGACGGGCTAGAGTTCCTATTCAAGTTTCAAGAAAAAATAGAACCTAGTTTTCCGAGACGTCGGACTAGTGTTTGGTTGTGAAAGAGATTGTGAATCATGGATTTTATTGATAAAATCCTATGTGAGTATTAAAGTTTAATTTAATACTTGATTAAAAGTAGTCGAGAGCGTAAGCCTTGACGAGGAAAGAACAATGCGAATAGAAAATGAAAATGAAAACACTTGTTTTACATGCATAGTTTGGTTTTTATGCCATTGTGGCAGACGTGCCATTATGTATCGAGCTACAGTTTCACAAAGGATGAACTGACAAACTGAATAGTTACGGACCAAAGACAACTTCTTTAGTTTTTGGGTCTTTAGGGACATTTGGGTTCGAACTCCACGAAATGCTTGGGGCTTTGCAACCCCTTGTCGTGAAAATCGGCTACCCTGCTCGAAATGTCTCAATTAGGAACTATTCTGTATTATTTAGGTGAGATACGATACCCTAGAACAATTGAGGATTTGGACCCACGAGTGGCCAATCCAATGCGAAACAATTGTGTTATAGGCACTATCGCGATCCTATCATGCTCGACGAAGGGAAGTTAGGATCTCCGGAGAAATATGAGTCAGATAGAAAAGATTGAAGTGACATATTAGTTTTCACAAAAAAATTGCATTCGATTGTCGGGAATGAATCCATGTATTATAGTTATAAGGTATATTGCATGATATTGTGTGTAAGTCGTGTATGTGGCTTTTATGATGTCTCATATATTGGTATCTCACCTTTATTTTATTTTTCCTTGTTTTGGTGTTTTGCTTTTATGGTACATTATTATGGGTATATAGATGGATCCGATGCATCACCTGACTTACTCGGGGTTTCTGGGCCTCGCGTTTGAAAAGAGAGAGGATGAAGGTGCTTGGGAAATTCACCCGGGAGCCCGGAGCGCTAGATACACCAGGCCACTGCTGACAACAAAGGGAAGTGAAGAGGGAGCAACACAGTATGCGTATAGTTTGAAGACGGTAGAAGTGCCATTACCCCATGATGTGGTTTCTTTTGAGGACTTTGCTGGAGACTGGGAACACTAATCACCAACCTCCACCTCTACAAGTAATACCTGGATCTGGATTTGTCTCCCCTGTACTGGAATTACCTGCACCTATAGTCGTAGTAGGAGAAGAAAACGACAGCGAGATTATGATTGAAGAAGATCCTAAGGAGGACGATCCTATTGAAGAAGACCCAATAGAGGATGAGGATGAGGAGTTAGAATATAACCCTATAGATGATGAGGTTGTAGGTCCCGTTGTTGAGATGGATGATGGAGTAGGGTTGCCTGATCCTTCTTCAGTTAGAGGTGACCATGGAGGTCTCTCTAACGGATTTCACTAGTTTGACCAGCATAGGCGTTTTGGTATTTTAGGGGTAGTGTCAACCTCTACTTACTGTATATCAGACTTATGAGAGCCGTGTCTTTTTTGAAAACACTGGTTCTCCACTTAACCCTCTTATGTTAATATGGTATGTATTATGTATATATTTCCTACAAGCACTAATGACTCAAGTTGATGTACATTCCCTGGGAAGAACAAAAACTGTGATGTAATTATTTTGGTATGTATGGATGCATGGATATAAGTATGAATGTATGTACAGGTTGTATTATTTATGTATTCGTTCAAAGTTTTTTTTATGCGCTATGTCTCGAACTAGAACAAGAGAGAGAAATTTTATTTTCCGAAAGAAAACCAGCAAAAGAATTTTTTTTTTCTAAATATTTTCGCATTTGAGTAAGTACATGTAGCGCCAAGGGAGGCGTTACATTAGTGGTATCAAAGCTGGTTGAGTCTTTCAGGAATCCTTGGGAATAGATCTGTTATGTCTAAGTTGTGTGATCTCTGACCTAGAATAAATTGAATTACTTCCAAGAAGTAATGTATGCATGTCGTTACGTGATTATACGTTTCAGTTTCGAGTTGTGGTTTAATGAACTATATCATGTAGGTTAGTCATGGAAATAGAAGGTGGACGTGGTCGTGGTCGCGGCCGTGGTAGCGGTCGTAGAGGTGGCGGAGCAGAGAATCTGGGTGACTACGAAGAATATTATGAAGGTGACAGTGGGAATGATTTTGCAGCTCAAGCGATGGCAGATGTTGCTGCTGCTATTGCCCTCCAAGCAGTTGCGATGGCTGCACAAACTCAACAAGAACAACTTCGTGCTGAGCAAGCTGCGGAAGAAAGATGCCTGACTGCGTTTAGACGTCAAAATACACCACAATTCTATGGAGAGACTGACCCTGACAAAGTAGATTTGTGGACACAATAACTTGAGAAGATCTGTGAATTGATTCATACCCCAGAAGGAGTTAAAGTTTCCTACGCTACTTTCTTACTTTTGGGAGATGCTGAGTACTGGTGGAAGGGCAGCAGACAGCTGTTGGTTGCGGATCAACAGGAAATTACTTGGGAGGTGTTTCGAAATGCCTTTCTTGACAAGTATTTTTCGTTAAGTGCCAGAGTTGAAAAAGAACAAGAATTCCTGCATTTGCAACAAAAGGATTTATCAATTGGGGAATATGCAACGAAGTATGAATCGCTCGCTAAATATTTCCGCTTCTTTCAAGCCCAACCTGATGAAGGCTGGAAGTGTGAGAAATTTGAAGGAGGATTGAGATTCGAGATCAAAGAATCAATGTTACCACTACAAATTCAAAATTTCCAAGAATTGGTGGAGATGTGCCGAAAAATTGAACAGATGAAGAAAGGGAGGGAGAACAAAGGTAATGTTGGAGGATCGTCTAGACCTACAAATCAATTCCAGAACCAGAAAGGAAGACAACCAAAGGAAGCCATACTACAAACCCCCTGGAGATAACCAGAACCGACAATCATACCGCCCAGTTGCCTCTGCATCTGGTAGTGGAGAACAGAGAAATCAGGACCAAGGCTATATTCCGAGATGCTACAAATGTGGAAACACAAATCATGTTATTAATGATTGTCAACTAAGTGGAGTAAAGTGCTTCAAGTGTGGACGAGTAGTAAAGTGCTTCGGGCTTACGAGAGCCATGTCTTTTTTGAAAACACTGGTTCTCCACTTAACCCTCTTATGTTAATATGGTATGTATTATGTATATATTTCCTACAAGTACTAACGACTCAAGTTGATGTACATTCAACAAAAACTCTGATGTAATTATTTTGGTATGTATGGATGCATGGATATAAGTATGAATGTATGTACAGGTTGTATTATTTATGTATTCATTCAAAGTTTTTTTTTATGCGTTATGTCTCGAACTAGAATAGGAGAGAGAAATTTTATTTTTCAAAAGAAAACCAGTAAAAGATTTTTTTTTCCCTTCAATATTTCCACATTTGAGTAAGTACATGTAGCGCCAAGACGTTAGAAGTGTCCTTTATGGTATCCTAAATAGTCGAACCTGCAATATTCACTTTGCTAGTTGTTTAGGGCTCGTTTGGTGGTCATGATAGGATAGAGGCGGATATGATAAGAGAACATGATAGGAGTTGTTTAGAGAACATGATATGATAAGAGAACATGATAAGTGACAAGATTGCCTTATCCTATTCTGCTGGCTCACCAAACAATAGTTTCAAACAGGATATGATAGCTTATCCTATCCTGTCTCTTTTATCCTGACCAAATAGACCATTAATGTACTGTGCAATAATGCCCTTGGAAAGCTTACATATGCCGCCGCCGAGTCCTTCCATTTTCTCGCAAAAATTCAATGTCGCCCCTCTCCCTTGGTATTCATAGCATGATTGAATAGACAAACTTTTTACTCCAAACTAAATTTCCCACCATATTTTTTCAGCAATCTCCCACCAAATTTTAAGCAAATAAACTTGGAGGGATTTCAAATTTCATTGTTTGAGTGCCAAAATGAATTATATGCAGCCAC
Source organism: Sophora flavescens (assembly GCA_030762895.1). Taxonomy (NCBI): domain Eukaryota; kingdom Viridiplantae; phylum Streptophyta; class Magnoliopsida; order Fabales; family Fabaceae; genus Sophora; species Sophora flavescens. The sequence continues at coordinate 111,634,452 of CM061063.1, forward strand.
CCATCCATCTCGATTTCACTATAACTTATTCATATGATATTCATATTGAGATTGAAAAATGTCTCTTGATATAGACTTGAATGTTGCTTTCACCGATACTGGTGAAGCACCACCTTCAGAAAATACATTGGCACCTTCCAATGTGTTTCAGACTTTAAATTGCTTTCATATGGTGAGTTTTGTTTACACGTAGCAATATTGAGGTACTTTTAGTTTACACATGTTTGATCCATGGAACATGTGCTTTTGGTTTACATAGGTTTGATCCATTATTGTTTTACACGTAGCAATATAAGCATGAGTAATGGCTTAGATTGACACATAGCATGAGTATCTTGGCCAGTACTAGTCGGTGATGGCTTAGTTTGTATAGAAATATCATAAACTTTGTTTCATTGAATCTACTTTTCATTGACAATGCTTCTTTACATCATTGTGCATATATAGAGTACATAAGATTTTGAATTTGAAAGTTACAAGATAATGATTATAGATAAAGAATAGAAGCGATAATAACAAGATTAATAACAGCATAACAAACTGAAAGCAAATACTGTTAAGGATATGATTAGGATGAGGACTAAGTTAATAATTCAACACGCCCCCGCAAGATGGTGGTGGATGAAACAACACCAATCTTGGATGTGAGAAAATTGTGTCTGGATGGAGGCAGCGACTTGGTGAAAGATTAGCGAGTTGATGACTGGAAGGTATGTGAAGAACTTGAAGTTCCTTGTTTGACACTAAATCACGCACAAAATGGTATGGATGGCAAGGTGCTTCATTCGCGAGTGAAAAACTGGATTGGCACATAGATATGTTGCACCGATGTTGTTAGAATAAATGGTGGGCTACGGTTGAAATGGTAGATGAAGTTCTTGGAAGAGCTCTCGAAACCAAAGGAGTTCATCCACAGTGGAACCAATGGTTCTGTATTCTGCCTCAGTGGATGATTTAGATATTGTTCGCTGCTTTTTGCAAGACCATGAGATAGCATTTGGACCACAGTAAATGATGAAAGTAGCAGTGGATTTCATATCAGAGGAATCACCAGCCCAGTCAGAGTCACAAAAGGCACGTAGTTGAAGATCATTGGAACGGCGAATGTGTCAGCCATAGTCCAGTGTTGCTTGTAGCAGAAAAAAAATAAAAATTCTCTGCCATCATATACAGGAAAATTAAAGTTGTCAAATTGCAGTTTGCTTCAGAAGGCATACATAATGCCTCAATTATAGCAGCGGGTTAAAGTTAATTTTTCACGAGGTACCTCACCATTCACCAATAATCTCAACAAGAGCATAAAATTGTGGAATCCATTGGTGTCCCTTTGGAGATAAGCTTTGGAAGCAATATGGCAATCTCTACAAGCCCATTTGTATTGAAGGTGGATGGTGCTTCTTAGTCGCCATGCATTATTGAATTTGAAAGATGAGGAATATTTAATTTATTTTAATTTTCAATGTAGTTAAATCAAACATTTTATTTATATTGTTAAGAAATGAAAAATTAAACAAAATTTATTTTAATATTTCATTATATTATTTATATTATTAAGAAATGACTTTTTCAAATATATGGGTTCATGGATCAGCCCGCTGACTAGAAAATTATTTACCCGCTATTAATTTGGTCCGACCCAACACGACTCGTACGACCCGTAATATATGCTGTCCCGAATGGGCTGGCCAGCCTAAATTGACAGCTTTAATCGACTCTCATCTATTTCAACACAAATTTTGATATATAATTTTGGTGCTGAATCTCCAGGTAAAACTAGAAAGTAGTAGCAAGTCGCCAGACAGATTCTCATTGTTAAGATTTATCAACACTTCATCTCATTATAAAACATTTTCTAAGTCCTTTGATTATAAGGCATAGTGACATGGAAAATAAACATTTAGCATATGAATCGACTAACAAGCAATTAACCCATTATCTATTTGGCAGATAGAACGCAAAATGGCTATGGTCCCCCAAGTACAGCATTCTCAATGTCTTCCCTGCTCAAAGCATAACTAAACCTCCTCTCCACATCCTTTTCAAGACTCCCAGGTCCACTCTTCAAATACCTGCACCATATTAAACTAATCAATGTCTAGAAGAAGAGCATTGCAACCCACCATCTCCATTAACCATTAAAATTGGTGCTAGGGGAATCCCATCATGCACCTTTACAATAAACAATAACCAAGTTTTTTACATCCAACATGTTAGAAGACAAGCAATTTATTCAGGGATACAAAGAGAATCAGTATCTTCTATGGTTTAGTGAAGGATGTAAAGCATCAATGAGAATGAGCTGCCTCAGCTCCACCTCCAAGCAGTCCCCAACAGGGAAATGAGGAAATTAGATAATGACAACAAGCTAATAACTAAATTGCAAGTCAAAGTTTACTTTCGCATTGTAACTAGACATTATCTTCAAAGACGTCCTTAAAATTGACAAAATCTCCAAGAGTTAAACCATCAGTTCTTCAAAAACTGAATAGACCACTAAGTAATTTTCTTCTTCATCTTCATATCACCCAATTTTTTTTAAGATCCAATATCGAACACTACAACTTTCCTCTATGGAAACAAGAAAGTTCACATGTTCCGTATGCAAGTTTCTGACAGCCACATCCTCTTGACTCTTTTAGAAAATGCAGTCATGGAAGCAGGCAAGTGAAAGTTTCTCAATGTGAAATTGAACCAACTGTATGAGAAACATAAAACTGGCAAGCAGCAACCACCACATCTTTGTAATTGCATCACTAGAGTTACTCAGCCTCTTTTACAAAATGCAAGTTATTAATTATTTTCCTCCCTCTAAATCAAAGAAGAATTCCTCTCATCGTTAAACATGCAAAACATATTCTAAAGTAAATATTTTGAAATTTTTGAAGCAATACATTAATTTATTGATATGTCCATTCCGGAATAGCATTTGATTCTTAACCAATTGTGTCTGATTTCTTTTATACTCATTGAGAATAGAACTTGAAATTTTAACACTGATTGTCTTGTTCTGTTCCTATCAAACTCATTTAGCTTGTCAACTACTCAGTTCTTCCTTCACTAGAAAGCCCCTTGAATTCAAAAAGCTAACATGCTACAATTAATAAAACATACAGCAGTAAGCCAATAACTAACCACCACAATAAAAATAAAAAAGGCTTGAGATTATGATAGAAACCAACTGATATTACTATAGAAACTAGGGAAAACCCCCTCTACAGAATGTATTCCTAGAATATTCGAGAGACTTTAGACTCTCCCAATGCCCAAAGGCCCAACTATTCCCAAAATGACAAGATATCCTTTCTCTCAATCTATCCTCTTATTTATAGGCAACATGCCTTATTTCCCTTAACCAACTCTCTAACTTCCTACTAACTAACTAACAATTTAACTAACTAGTTGACCAACTAATTAGGGGTTACCTATCAGATTACTTTCAAGTCCCAATACCCTGGATCATAATTTTTAATAAGGACTGTGAAGTACTCAGTGATCTTCGTTCTATATCCAATCAAGAACGCATATATAAAGCAATATCTTTTGCAGGATTACTTCTGTAACATTATATTTGATCTTGGACATCGTGTCTTGCTGGGGAACAACAAAAACAACAATATGAATATGAATAGCGAGCATGCATTAGGAATTTAGGATGCTTATCTTCTAACAAGTTGGACAAAAATTCAATAGACTAAGCTTAGTTTCAAGTTCAACAATGGTAGACATAAGCAAACATTAACCATATTTTGCTTTTAAAAAATAAAGGGCAGCCTAATACACAAGGCTCCCACCTGGTAGCGTCCGAGGAAGGTGGATGTACGCAGCCTTAAAGTCACCAGGCAGCAACCTAACCATTGCGAGAAGGCTCACCCTCATTGCTTTAAAAAAATAAAAAATAATGACATTCAAATTCTTCACAAAATTCCAACTAGGATATCATGCCTCCACAAACCCATTTAACCATTTCAAAACACAAAAGTGGATTGCAAAGTAGCAACTTCTATACAATCACATACAATCACTATACTAAGTAACTAACAGATAACTGCTTAACAGAAGTGTAACTAACTAACAACTGTATCCAACTGTAACTGTATTTTGTGATCCTAACACTTACTTGAACACACACACACGCATAAAATCAAACAGCAAAAGTGCATCAACACAAAACAAGAAAAACACATAAACAAAGCTAACAACAACAAAGAAACTAACCTTATGTAGAGATCAGTGACATCTAGAGAGAGGTGAGCATGCCAATCAGGCTTGTGCACCATCCACACAGCCCTGTCATCTTTGCTCTGGTGGAACCCCAAGCTCTTGAGCCACGCCTCAATGCAAGGCAAGCTGTGTGAATAGAGGGGCTTGTTCTTTTCTGGGAGTTTCTGAAGCCACTCATCTTCTTCTTTGGGTGACAGCTCTTCTTCTTCTTCTTCTTCTTCAGCTTCAGGGGACTTGCAGAAAACTGGGGTTGTGATTATGGGTTTTCTGGATGAGATGGAAAGTGGGTAGGGACAGGGAAGGGGTTTGGGGAAAAGGGTGGGGTGGAAGATGAGAAATTGGGATGCAGAAATTGAAGAAGGAGGGAGTGAGACATTGGAGTTTGTGAATGTTGAGGATGAAATGGTGGACATGTCTTGTTGCTCTTTTGTTTTTTTGGTGCTAGTTTGGTTATTTGTGTTGGATGGAATTGGAAGAACAACTACAATAACCACCGGTGACAAAAGTGAAAAAAAATGAATTTTGAAGAGAAGAAATTGAATAGTGCAAGGAGATGGTTATCTTGTATGAGAGTTTTGGGGTATTTTGGCATGTGGTCACTCATGAATTTTAGTTATCAGCATCACGTGCAGGGCACAGGGCACAGTTGAGAACAAATTTCCTCACCAAGAAAGACAATACTGAATAGTCATTGGTAGGAAAATTATAATTTGAACACCTTTTGGACCATATATCAATTTAATGAATTGTAGCATATTTTTGTCAAAGACTAAAATGACCTATGCAATTTTTGTCAAGGATCGATATGGATCTTTATCCTTTACTTAATTATGTCTTTTTCATCTTCTAACATACTTTAAATATTATGAATCGACTTAATTAGTTGAAGGAATTCGAATAATAAAATCATATAATCTTTATGTTCATATATTCGAATTTTTTCTTTGACTAATAATCACACGTTATAATCATTTCGTGATAACTTTGAGTATGGGACCTATTCAAATCTTAATCATGATATTGATACCTTAATTGACAGTATTTTGGAGTAACTTATCTAAACTATCATTTTCCTAAACACACACAAGATTACTGATCTACTTTTCATTGGTAATGTATGTACTCCATCATAAAAGATAAGTTCTTGATATTCATTTATCAAGATTTTGACACAATACTCCATTTAAGAGAAGGAAGCCAATATTCCATTTTGTTAATTTAATGGTTAATTCGTTAACAGTGTTCTGGATTGGGAAATTGGCCCAGCTGTCCAATGAGAATAATCCTAACACCATTACACCAATCTGTCCTGAGCCAACCTAGTGCTTGCTCTGCTATTTGTAGTACAACAACATTGCACCTGTGCCCTGCCCAAGAGATACACCCCTCCCTCCACTATGAAGCCCAGCCTTCCTGGTAAAGGAGCAAGCCAAGGAAAACGAGTGGCAAATTGTCCCCTACATTGTCTTAATTAAGCAAGGCACTAGGTATATTTGTCCCCTATAAATAGGGGAGACACACAAAAGTAACTAAGCTTTTTTTCTTTTTGCATTCACCATAATTTCTCATACATTCATTGCCTTTAGCGTCAGAATACCTTTGTAAGTATCCACCCCCTCAATCCGCCGCAAAGAAGAATCAAGAGGAAACAACGTCTCAGTCATAGTTATCAGGTATGCGGTATGCGGGTTATTTGTATGGGATTCATCATTTTTTATATCAGTTTTACAAGTCTTTCTTTACAGTAAACCCAATATGCAATATGTAGTAAGGTGAATTTGATTTCGATATACGATAAATCCAAAATCTATAATCCAATCTACACGAATTTATATTAATAAAAACTTTAATATAAGTACAAGTGCTTAAAACGTGAGTCAAAAAAAAAAAACATAAATAAGGTTTTTATGACAGTAAAATAGATTGAAATGATTTTTTGATTTTTTAAGAAGGGATGAAGATCTATTATCCCATTTTAGTATATCAACACCCATCCCCACAAATAACATCTTACCAAATATATTAAAATTTCATATAACTGGATATACATTAATCTCACATGTATAAAGACGTTATGGCATCTTTCCAACGCCAACTTCATTGACAAGGACATGAACCTTCTAAATCAAAATCCTTCAATAAAGCTTATTTATCAATTATCATCTTAGAAGCGGGTAAGTGTCTGTATCCTCTTTGCACCTTTTCTTTTCATCCCCTTCATTCCTTTGCCACTTCCCAGGCCTCACAATTTATTCTAACAAAAACACATTTTACATCCTCTTAGTTTCTTGCTAACACTAAAGAAAGACACAGAAGTGCAGGGGCACTAAAAAATTGTTGCTAGCATCAATGTGATTCTGCCGACTGAAAATGAGACCAGTATTCCTTGACAAGCTTCCCAAACAGCGATCCTTGTCTCTTCATTAAATTCATTGGCTCATCATATTCCACCAGTTTTCCTGTACATAAAATCAAAACATTTATCAAAAAAATTCTTCACCTTTTTTGGGATGAAAGTTAAAGTGTGAAAATCAAGTACCCCATATTTTACATATTGACATTTTTGTGCCATAGAAGTCAAAATGTTAAATAAACTACCTCAATGTTTATTACAATATTACCCTCTAGCTAGGTGAATGCAACCAAGTGGCATGGTAGAATTCTACTCTACTAAAAATCAAACCTATCTTTGGTGCGAGTCAAACAAAGGGTATAGGTAGAATTCTAGTGAGTAACGGATGAAACTACATGCACACAAAAACCCAGATGAACTGCACTATTTGCAATTTTACCTTATTGTTTGATGTCAACATTAGAAAATGGCAATGGAGTAATCTGAAGAAGTGCTTGTTAAAAGAAATAAAGGACATTAATATGCATTATGAAACTTGGTAACTTACCATCACTGATGGAGAGAACCCTAGTGCAATCCATCACAGTGGGTATCCTGTGGGCTACTGTGATTACTGTACAATCTGCAAACTCAGTCCTAATGGTTTTCTGCAGAATCAAATCAGTTGTGTTATCAATTGATGCAGTTGCTTCATCCAGCACCAATATCCTACTTCTCCTCAAAAGAGCACGTCCCAAACAAAATAACTGCCTTTGTCCCATGCTCCAGTTTGATCCATCTTCAACAACTGTGTAACACTTGGTAACTAGTCATCCGTAACTAGAAAATAAGTCCTTCCTGCATAGTTACAATAATGAAGCTTGAAAGTTTACCTGAGGTGTCTAAGCCTTCTTTTTTCTCTTGGACAGTCTCTCTCAACTGACACTTGCCAAGAACCTTCAGAAATCACAAGGAAGCTACAATTAGTTCACATTTGTTATTCAATGAAGAAAAAATTTGAAAAGATTTCCTCTTGTGATTAACAGAAGTACAAACCACACACTGAAATAGAATATAGGAAGCATGAGGAACGCTACCAATACATTCTCTAACACTCTTTTCCAACACACAATCTCTTATTAGTTGAAATTTATGTGGATCCCATTATTTTAGAAATGGGTCGCACTAATTCATGTGGGTCCTATTTGAATTTTGTAGAGCCCACATGAATTTGAACCAATAGGAGGGAGTGTGTCAGAAAGAGAGTGTTAGAGAGTGTGTTGTTAGCATTTCTCGGGTTGGCATTACCTCCCATATTTCTTGATCAGAGTGCTGTGACAAAGGGTCCAAATTATATCTGACTGTCCCATTAAAAAGAGTAGGATCCTGAGGTATAACACCAAAATGTGACCTCAAATCATGAAGGCCAATAGAAGAGATATCTATGCCATCAACCACAATTTTTCCTCCTGCTGGCTCCACAAGACGAAATAAAGCACTTATGAGAGTGGATTTTCCACTGCCTGTCCTGCCCACAATACCAATCTTGTGCCCTCCTTCAAATGTGCAAGTGATCCCATGCAGTACAAGTGGCCCATCAGGCCTGTATCGTATCTGTTTTGGTGTAAACAAGCAAATCATGTACTTCAATTCAACTCCTATTTTTATGAACATTATGCTGCAAAATTTAAGTAACATGTACCTGCAAGTCATTTATTTCTACTTTGCCTGCACTAGGCCAATTCAAAGGAGGACGATTTCCTTCTATCACTTCTTTGGCTTCACTTGGTATATGCATGTATTGGTTTAGCCTTTCTACAGATATTATATAATTTGCTAGAGTGCACTGACTTTGAATTGAAAATACTAGGGAGAAGTTAAGTGATAGGCCATAAGAAAGGGCCAGTCCGATAAATCCTGGAACAAAGGATATTGAAATTAAGAAAGTTGCATAGGAGAGATAATGATATTGTTAGAGAATAAAAGCCTATGATTTATAAGATTATAATATAAGACTCAAATAATGACATTTCAATGGTAATACTAATAATAACTGAAGTCTCACCAGGGGAGAAAGTCCCGGGTGGAAGCACAACCATGCAAAGCGCCGCGGAGGCAAGAAGAACTGCACTGACCGTTTCTAACCGAAGGATCAACCACTCATTTGAGGAAAAGAAATGGAAGAAAGGACTAGCATTGACATCAATTAGATCAAGATTCTTCTCAAAAAATCGATCTTCCTCCTCAAAAGCCCTTATTGTCACAACTCCAGCAACAGTTTCAGCTACATGATTAGCTACAAAGGATTTTGTTGTGCCATGCATCCGCATCAATTCTTTTGCAGAGGCATAGTAGTATTTCTACATAGATGTGTATATATAAAAAACTTAGCATGTTCATTTTGAACTCTATAAAAGGATTAAAGTTGAAGAGTTAGTTAAAACATGTTAGTCAAAACCCCTGCACTTACCCTTTCAAAGAAGAATGATCATTTAAAAAAAGCAGGCACCATTTAACTATAGCAGTATAATAGAAAGAAGAATCTGTTCATTACCTGCAAGCGAATTGCAACATATAGCAATGGTATAGAGACAACCAATACTTGCCAAGTGACAACGGCTAAAACGGCAAGACTAGTATAAAAATTTATAGTCCCTCCCACAGCATAAGCAAGGTTAAATGGGATATCAAAATCCACAATGCTCAAATCTGATGAGACCTAAACAAGGAAACAAAAGTCAAAATACTATTACTTCCATTCAATTTCATTGCAAGGAAAAAAAAATTGTTTAATATGCTTACCCTACTAAGTATCCTTCCCAAAGGTGTGGAGTCATAAAATGACATAGGTGCGTGAAAAAGGGAGTTCATTAACTTTAAAAATAAATATGTTGATGATTGAAGACCCAAAACAACTACAAGAAGACTTCTGATCAACAAGAAAACTGTTGAAATAACTCCAATCAACATGTAAACTACAATCAGTTTCAATGTGCTGACATGAGGATTGTCAACATTAGCAGCCATCCATGAGTTTTGCAATATCTGGCAAATCACAAATGCAAGGTGACAAAAGGCAGCCACAGCCAAGTACATATAACCTTTCATCTGATTAAGATACTGTAGGTATGGTTTCAACCCTGTGTCTCCTATCTCTCTCTCTTCTTGCTTAATTAATTGATTTCCATTTGATGCTTTAGATTGCTTCTCCATGTATGCTTGCCTAATCTCCCTAGCAGAAGTTGAATGTCTCTGGACAGAAGTAGGATCCTGAAGCTGGTCAGAACCAACAGTCTCCTTGTGAGCATTGACAAGGTCTTGGAATTTTTGGCTTGAGGTCAATAGATGGTGATAAGGAGCAGCTTGTAGGATTTCCCCATCTGACATCAACTGTAAAGAAACAAAATGAATTAGCAAGTCTAAATTGGAACCAATGACATGAAAAATAATTGAAGAAAATTTAGTTCCCATTGAACTACATCAACATGATTGCTGCACAAACGAATAAACTAGAAACAAGGGGAATCTTTTTTTCAATTGTAAAAGGAAACCCTTTCTGTTTAAATTCAAGAAACTTACAATTACACAAGGAGGGAAAATTCATGTAAGGTCTCCTGTAGATTGCTTTCATCTTTAAAATGTTTCTAGCACTAAAGACTTAATAGTTAACAAACAGATACTTTCCATACTAAGTGCAAGAATGCAACATCATTCAACAAATATCATGCTTCGGCCAATACTTTCAAATAATATAGGTTTAAGCAGTATAAATAGGAGGGAAAATATACAAGTACTTCATCAAATAGAAATGCATTATAATTTTGAGCCTGCTAAGGTAGATGAAACAATGAATGTAACTAAGGATCTTTGTAACCAGTGGAGATATGGAGACAAATGATTACAAAAATCATAACTTTAAATTCGTTACAAATCTACAGCCATTAGTTACATGCAGAAAACAAATATAAGAAAGATGAATAATGATGTAACCAATGACTTAAAATGAAAGGAATTACCAAAACAGAATCAAACGCTGGGAGGAATTCTACTTGATGAGTCACTAGTAAGACAGTCTTCCCTGTGAGTCCTCCCATGATATATTCCTGCCAAGTTTCAAAGCCATCTTTCAGTAAAGAATGACACAGAAGATATAAATGCAGTATGTGATATGATGAAAGGAAGATGTCATTACATTGAACAAACTTTTGGCAGTATGTGCATCAACAGCACTGAATGGATCATCCAAGAGATATACATCAGCATTCTGATATAGAGCGCGGGCTAGTTGAATTCGCTGCTTCTGACCTCCACTCAGGTTAACTCCTCTCTCTCCTATTTCAGTGAGGTCACCATGGGGCAACAACTCAAGGTCCTTCACTAGTGAAGATCTATGAAGTGTTTCTTGATATCTTTGAGGATCCAAATCTGATCCAAATACAATATTTTCCCTTATTGTACCTGTCTGTATCCATGCTGTCTGAGAAACATATGCAAACTTGCCATAAGCTTCAATCTGTAATACAGCAAGAGATTTAGACACATAGTAATATTACTGCTAAAAAGAAGCATAGGAAAATTCACTCTCTAGTAAGTTGAATATATGTTCTAAATATAATCCAAGTTATAATAACCAATTGGAGTATCACAATGTTTAGGAGTGTATTCTATGCACATAAAAGAAATAAAAGCTTACAGTTCCCTTTGTATTAGGAACTTCTCCAAGAATTGCTGCTAAGAGGGTTGATTTGCCTGAGCCAACTTCTCCACAAATAGCCACCTTTTGTCCATGTCTAACCTCCAAATTTATGTTTCCTAGTGTTGACTTTGATATATTATCTTCCCATGAAAAATCAGCTGACTTGATCAAAATTGAGCCTCTGAGATTCTCATTAAAACACCTCTTCCTGAAATTTGCACCCTGCAGTTCAGGTGCCTCAAGGAATTTAACAATCCGGGCAAATGCAACTTTTGCTTGAATGATAACCCCAATAACATCCGGGATGGTTGTAATTGGATCTTGCACAAGGCGCAAAGTAGCCACAAAAGTGAAAACATTATTTGCATGTAAAGGAACTTTCAGAAAGTAACATGCACCAAAGGAAGCAGCAGACACCAATATAGGCGCTGTCCAATAGAGAATGATGCCGTATGCCCTCTTTAGTTGCAGTGCAGATAACCATTCAAGTTCCACATTTCTTAAGCTTTCTATAGCATTTTTAAAATGTGTTTCCCATGCATATAACTTCAACACTTTCATATTCATGAGGGCCTCAGAACTAGCCTTCAATCTCTCATCTTGTGCCACCAAAAGTTTGCTTTGAAACTTGTGTTGTAACTTTGCTAGTGGGGTATTGCAAAGCACAGTGAGAACTATCACCACCAATGAAGCAATTGTTGCCAGCCCAACAGCATGGAAAAGAATTATCAATGCAATACATAGTTGGACTATTGTTGTCCATGTTTGATGAAACCAAAATGGAAATTCTCCAATCCTATAAGCATCCACAGTCACATAATTCATTATCTCACCACCAGAGTGAATCAATCTAGCAGCATTGGATAGCCTCAGTTGTTTTTTATAAATGGCTGCAGTAAGCAGTGACCTTACTTTCATACCGATAAGTCTAGTGCGGAAATTCCACTGCCTTTGTGATAGGGATTCTATGATCTTTGTAAAGAAAAGTGATAAGGCCAATACATAACCTTCATATTTGAAACTTTCATTACCCTCAGCAACCAATATAAAGGCATTAAGAAGTAGAGGACCACAAGACAAAGCAAGTACCTTAAGCAGTGCAAAAACTCCTGATACCAAAATCTCTCTCCAGTGGCACAAAATTATTGTCCAAAAAACAGATGGCTGAGATGATGGATCTTTTTGTTTCTGTCTGTTCAATTGATGTACAAACAACAAATAGCAACTTTCTGCTCGTTCCGACTCCTGCAACTTTGGGATATCCTCATCCTCAAGTGTTTTCTCTTGACCCCTTTTCATCAATGGATTCAACCACCAAAATGACATCCTACTGAAGATTCCAGCATTGGCAAATGGAGTCACATAGCTATTGGAGTCAATTCCATTGAACTGGTCACTGAGAGGGGCATAAAGGCTTTCATCATTTTCTCCATCTGTGCCTTCAAGCCTATATACTTTATATGTGCATAAGAGCAGTAAAATTGCTCCTGGAAAAGATAGAACATCTAAAGCTACCTTGAGGGATAGTTCTCTGCTGCTAATTGCATATAACAAGGACAAAGCACAGAAAATACCAGAAACCAAGAAGATAAGAACAGAAAACAGCCGCAACCACGTTCTTGGAAGTTGTTTGAGCTGAAGACTTACTGTTAAACCTCCCAACAACCATGTGAATCCCTGAAAGAGTTCTAGCAACCACCAATCAAGAGGCAAAGCAGTGTGGCCTTTTCTCAACTTCTCCTCTAAAATCCATATGCCAAAGCACAAATGCACCAATCCAAGGGAGCCATTGCTTGTTGCAGAAACTAGTTGCAAAATTGAGTATCTTTGCACATGGATTAAGCCCTGAAATGGTTTTGAATTTGATGATGACTTTTGGATCATAATGAATGACAGCATGATCAGCAGCAATACATCAATGCAGATGATCAACAAATGGTTGATACATGTGGAAGGATCTGTCAAAAACTTGAAATCATAACAGAAAGGCTTTCCCTCAGTGTTGGAACAACCAGAATCCCCACAAATCTTGCTCCAAAAATCTTCCATTTCTTTGTAGTTTCTCTTTGATGCTCAAACTCTGTACCATAAAGGGCAGAAAAATCATGTTTGCAGTATGAAAACTTTGTCCTAAAGTTTGAAAAACATTAAGAAAAATGCTACTAAAAGATCTATCAATGCAATAGGTTAAGCTTTGTCACTTTTCATATAACAATTTACTATTCACATACACTTGTACACACACCACCTCATATTTTAATTATAGTTACTGCTACCTTATTTTCTGAATACTTACACTTACTCTAATTCTGTCAATTACTAAAGCGTGAGAGATGATTCAGGACATGACTCCCAAAAGACCAAAATCATATATGGTTTGGAAAGAAAAGGAAGATGGAGAGAAATAGAAGAAACTCAATATGATGAGAAAAGTTGAAGTGTACCAAAGACCATAGTTGAATTCTACTTAAAACAGTGTGATTGAGGAAAGGGCTAATCACAGTGCATTAAACTCGCTATAAATAAGACATTTGAAGAATTTAAAACTACAAAAATGGAATAACATGTTAATGTAAACATGACAAAAGGGATAAAAACAAAAAACAAAGAATCCAAGGAGATTCAGACAAAACCCGAAAAGAATGGTTGATGAGTAGCAAAGAATGGAATGTCAAATGCATTTGTAAGGGCATGTGTGGAGATGAGTCATGCTATTCATAAATTGTTCAAGCTATACTCGTTAAATATTAGATTAAATTTGATTGTTATGCTAAACAAACAAGTTCGAACTTGAAGTTTGGATCAATTATTTCAAATTTTGTAGACTTAATATTATTTATAATAGAATATGATCTATGAGAATCAAATTATATATTTTTTTAATTCCATCTTCTAGTATAAAAATATTTATTAAATATTACATTAATAAAACTTTAAAATAATTGAAATAAAAATTTGACAAAAGAAAAAAAATAATCCAGCATCAAATTAGTAAAATGAATCAAAGCCAAACTTTATATATTGTTCTATCATATATGTTTGTTGAACACATATTAAGGACATCATATAGTGTCGCCTTTGCTTCTTTGTGATATTCTTGAAATGCGTGTATACAAAGTTGATAAAAGTAAGTGAGAGATAGAAACAAAAACATACGGTATCACGTATGATGTTAAAATTTTATGTTCAAATAACAAACTCTTTTTTTATAAACAAACATTATATTTTTTTAACAATCTAAAGCTTTTAAAGTTTTGTTCCTTTGACAAATAAGACAAACTTAGACAAAGTTTTTTGTTCGTAAGTCTAATTACCAGGATAGCAAATACTAACCTATATTTATCACAGTCACTGAGGTGCTATCTATCTAATCATCGTACACTCACTTTGCATACATTAATTGTTACTTAGATTTTATTTAATTAAATATCTTTACATTACCCTTATTCACTCTGCCCCCACTTTGATCAACTTGAGGACTTCGAGCTAATGCCTAACCCTATATGGCATGTCGAGGTCCAACCACTGGTCTGTTTGTTGCAGCAGAAATAGGGAAGAGAGAATTAGAGAAGAGAGAAAAAGAAGAGAAATAGCAACTCTCCCTTGTTTGGTTAGCAGAGAAAAAAGGAAGAGGGAATGAAATTGCATGGGACCCACTGCTTTCTATAATCTTCGCTAATGAGCGAAGAAAAGAAGGAGAGAAGCATTGATTTTGCTGCCTTTCCATTTGTACCCCCCTGCTCCAATATTTGTTCTCACGTTCCTTTTTTATTTGAGTCTGCTGCAAAATGTCACCAATCTGACTCGAACACTGGTGGGTGCGTTACAGACACAAGGGATGCGCCACTGGACTACAACATTGTGTAGCTGCATATGCAGAAAATATTATATATATACATAGTTTAGAATTTTTTAATATATACCGGTTCAGACCGAGTCAACCAGTGACCCCCGATTGAATCATTGACCCATTAACCCAATATCCTGACCGAGTCAATCACCGGTTCGTTTTTAATAACATTGACAGGAAGTGAAGCGGCTAATGGGGAGCAAGTGGTGTCAATGAGAAATGTGAGATGATGAGTAATAAACTAAGAATGGTGAGTTGTCAAAGAGACAAAATTATAGGGAGTGATAGTCAATTAATTAATTAAATCAATTAAATAAATAAAAATAAAATAAACATTAATTAGTTAATGGAATTTTAAAAATTATATTAATTAACTATTATATTAATTTTGATGGGAAATAAAATTCATATAATATAAAATTGTTTATTAGTTTTTTTTATCTCAAGGCTATTCATGTCCTTTCAAATATAATACCATTTCTTTTTTCTCACTTTTATATCCAATCAAATAAAGGGAGAGAGAACTTAAAACTTATTTCTCTTCTATTTCTCTCATACCAAACAATACACATAATACATTCTCTTTCTCACCTATTCTTCTCTTCTCACTCTCTTTCTCACATCTTTCTCTCTTCTCATTTTCTCTCCTGAACCAAACATAGGTGTTTTGCCATGGTACGTCCAGTTCCAACGACCTTAGTAAAGGGTCGTGTCATGGTACGGCCAGTTCCATCCAATCACTTTACTAGTGTGTTTGGAAGATCGTTTGATAAAAATGATTTTGAATGTAATTGATCTTATAAAACTGATTTGGTTAGAATTGAGTTTGAAGTGAAGTATGCTTCAATGTTTTTATTTTGAAAGTAAGTTTGATGTAAAACTTAGTGTAAATTTTTCAATTCAACTCAAAAGCTACTTTTTGTAGCTTCCAGTCAGAATTGTTTCTCAAAGAAAAATCATGTTTGATAGAGAGCATAATCAATTTTAAAGGTTTCCAACGTGAAACCAAACACGTACTAAATAATCCGTGGTCATCGTGTCCAACTACTCACTTTGCTTTAGGTTTCGGGTAGAGTTTGGTAACATATGTTAAGATTTTTGGAAAAGTGATGTGGAAGTGAAAGTTTCATGTTTGGTATCAGAGCGCATCACGAAGCAGAGCCTTGAAGATAGTAGTATGAAAGATAGTAGAGAAAGAGGATACTTTAAATCATGGAAACTTCAGAATCCACCCAACCTCTTGAACCTGATAGACTTTCTTCTTCTTTATTTATCTATTCCTAATTCTTGTCTTAGAACCCTCTCCAATAGAATCGACAATCTCGCTGAAGTTTCTTTAATGCCTGAAGAAACGAAACTTGAAGAAACCAACATTCCCATTTAAACCCTTATAGTCTCTATGGGATGAACATGTAGCAGAATGGATCAGTGCGGTTTACGCCCTACCAGTCAAGAACAATATATGTCCATTGGGATGAACATGTAGAAGCGAGAACCCCCAAGTTACTTAAACTTTGCCAATGCACCAGTGGACAGCAAATACAACTCCTTGATACCCTTTGTGTCCGTTGCAAAATATGGGCGATCCTCATGGATTACTATCATCCCATTGAACAGATTTCCGAATTTGTCTTCAATTGTCACAACACGTGGTATTCCTTTTCCCCAACGACCATAGAATGATCGCGGAATCAAAATTAAATCCTGTAAATACACACGAACAATTTAGTATTGATTAGTTTATGCCTTAATGATCTTAAATTTTCTTCGATCGTTATTCTCCACTTGATGAGATACTGTACCTAGTCCAAATGGATGACTGTCTCAAAACATTTAGTCGAATCCATTTTCTGATAAAACGATAAGGAAAACAAACAACCAATGGTATAAGCAATATGAGGATTAGGAAGTAAGCACAATGGCATAAGTTCACACAAAGATGGAAAGATCCATGTAGCAGACTAGCATGTTAAATATAACAAAGAAATGCAACTTCACATGCAACTTTGTAGCAAAGTTATAAAATGCATTGGTTGTCAAGGCAAGAAAGCTAATAATTTCAGTCTATCCACACAGACACATGCTTTTACATATTAGCAGACATAATAGTTTTCAGGAAAGCAGATGCTTTTACGTGGTCATAGAGAGGACTTTTCGTACCGGAAGTGCCTTGATAACCTATTAAGGGAGAAGTATCTAGACATCGCTGAATTGTTCATCAACAAGTATCCAAACAATGCGTTGTGTATAATTCGGGTATTTAATTTAATGTCGAGACTTGTTTTTACATATTAGCAGACATAATAGTTTTCAGGAAAGCATATGCTTTTACGTGGTTTTGAAGGATGGTCATAGAGAGGACTTTTCCTACGGGAAGTGCCTTGATAACATATTACGTGCTTTCATAATATTGTGTACATAGCTGCTTTCTAATGTGAATGAAGATAGCAAACTTCTGCATAATGTTTGTTAAACATAGATAAACTTTCATGTTGGAGACATTATACATAACACATTATGCATACAACACTTGTCTAATTTAATTCAATTTGTCAAATAAAAAAAAGACACTAGCTAACAGTTCAATCCTTTACACAATACAGAAGCTTAATAGAGACTATTGAGTGAACTTACCTGAGAGATGAATCAGAGAGCCGAATACAATAGAGTAGAAACTGAAAAAATTAAAAAATTAAAATATACTTAGATCTTGAAGATCAACAACACTTAACACACAACCCTATTAATGAGGTTTTACATTTTTATGTTTTTTAAGTTTTATTATTTAAACCAACTACTAAAAACTGAAGTAACGTAAATAAAAGGGAAGGGAAGGGAAATTAACAAAGACGACGTATAAGGTGGTAAGAATCAGAACCAACCACAATACAAAAATACATGCAAGTATATATCTTATAACATTATATTAAACTCATCAATATCATCAATTAAATTGAGAGAGTTCCAGAGAATTAACCAGTCACACATGCTTATCGAAATAAGGTGCACTCAAACAAATATTCGGAAAATGGAAAAAGAAGTAAACTAATTTTAAAGTGCTTTTGATGATGACAACATTGGACCCAAACTCACTAAAGAAAGAACAGCTACACATTCAAATGTTTATAAAATCAAATGTATACACAAGGCACCACAAACTTGAAACTTTTATCAAACATTAAACTACACAGTAAAGCAAATGTCACAGAAGCTGAACACAGTGTCTGGTTTAGAGACTGGACGAAGAATGACAAAGCCACACCATGCTAATTCATTCTTACAGAATAACTATATTTCATAGTTTTGTACACACAAATGCGAAAATTAAAACACAAAGATTCTTCAACAGAAGAGAAACAAACTGAGTTATTTGAACAAAACAGTAAGGCTCAAGGTTCATCATATTAAAAGTCTAACAAAATCAGAAATAAAGCACTCTCAAAACACTCTCTATTTCAGAATGTCACGATACAGAACACTCTCAAACTCTCTTTTACTGAAAAAAAAGCATAACAGAAGTTGAGGGAGAAGGAAGGGAAGAGAGGAAGAGTGGAAGATTATGCTTACCAAAGAGAGAGGAAGGAGACGGAGGCTGATGGCGGTGGTGGTGGTGGCACGACGAAGGCCAGGGTTGGGAACTGTGAACAGGGGAGAGGAAGTTAGAGAAGAGGAGAAAAGGAAGAGGAAAAAGAGAAAAGGAGAGGCTTACCTCTGATGGCGGCTGGTGGTGGTGGCGCAACGAACCGAGGGGGGCGAGGGAGGTGGTGGCACGGCTGGAGCAGAGGTGGTGGCAGAGAGAAGAAAGTGAGGGTCTAGAGAGAAATGGGGAAGAAATCGCATAAGTGAGGAAGAAAAGGGATGGTTAGCTGATTTAGGGATTTTAATTTTAGCGACCGAAATGGTCGGCCGCTATTTCGGTCACCGTTCATCACATTCTAAATTTCAAAATGTGAGCTTTAGCGACCGAATATAAACTCGGTCCCAAACGAGCTCCAATATTACCGTTACACTTAAATCGGTCACTAAATCAATCGCAAAAATAGTCAACATGATTGACTTTGAAATTCATTTACATGGCGATCGAGATAGTGACCGATCAGGCTGCGACCCACATAATCGGTCATTATTTCGGCCGCAGAGTACATTAATTATGTGATATTCCAACTGCACCATTTTCGTCGTCGTTTCGGTCGCCATTAATGATGGCTTTATTCAGATGCTATTTTTCGGTCGCTAAACGACCTTTTTTTTGTTATGTGCTATCTTAATGAAGAAGATTCACTACAAAAAAAGCTCAATTACCGACGGAGAAAAACCGTCTGAAACACAAAAAAAATCCGTCGGAAAACTACATTACCGATGGGCTTTCCGACGGACACGGTTCCGTCAATAATATGCACGTAGGAAACCTTTCCGACAGATCTAGTGCGTCCGTCGGAAATTTCCGACGGTCTTAACCGTTGGAAAACTTGCCACACAGAACCCCTAATTACCAACGGAAATTCCGTCGGTAACTGTGGAAGTTACCGATAGAATTTTCCGTCGGAAAATGTAACCAATAGTTACTGACGGAAATATCGGTCGGAAACAAGGTTTTTTAATTTTTTTATATTAATAATTAATAAATAATTATTTTTATTAAAATTTATATATTAATTATTAAATATTATATTATATTTATTAATTATTATTATATTTTATTTTAATTAATTATATTTTATTTATTAATTATTATTATAATTTATTTATTAATTTATATTTTATTATAATTAATTATAATTTATTTATTAATTTATATTTTATATTATCAATTACAAAACAAAATTGAAATTAAAAGTAAAATTTAAAAACCAATTAAATTAAAATTAATTAAAAATAAAAACTAACTCAACATATAATCCATAAATAAAATATCCGTCTATCTACAAATCTCTACTACACCTATAACTATCATAATATCCATCACCATAATATCCGTCATCATCGTCCTGTCGGGGGGAGTCTGCCGGTGTCACATAACCATCAAGCTGCGGCTCAGTAGACAGACCGTTATCATGCGGCTGCGGTGGTGGATCAGTAGTGAAGGGCTGGGGCTGGGGCTGGGTGGCATGGAGGACCCCCTGCAGAGCGCCGAGCCTGTCTGGTGGGAGGAAATCGAGCACAACAGTCATGACCGTAGAGAATGTCTCCATCTGCTGCATGATGCACTCGTTCGTCTCCCTTTGCTGCTGCACCTTCTGCCTCAGCTGATGCACCTCCTCCGTGTCCTGTGAGCCGGAGAATGTAGGCTCCCTAATGGTCATGCTCGGCATTGACCCCCGACGAATCGACCTGGCTAGGGTCGCAGTACCGTAAATCCGTCCCTTGTTCTTCCCGCCCGCCACATCCATCCAAGCCTGGGTCTGTAGTCACTCAACCTCGGCGGGGTTCGGCTGAGAAGGATCTGAGGCACCAGAGTAGGAGGCAGCCTCAGATGCTACCTGACTAAACATGGCGTTGTACTCCGCCTGCGATCAATACATTACAATCAATATGTATTAAACTATATATATATATATATATATAATAATAATAATAATAATAATAATAATAATACTAATAATAATAATAATAATAATAATAATAATAATAATAATAATAATAATTACCAATAGTTTAAATATAAAAAACATTTTAGCTCACTACTGTCTACCTCGACCTCTCATCAACAAACTCGTCGGTGTCCGAGCGAATATGTGTCTGCTCAAAGACCGTGGGGACATAAACGGACCGAGCTAGCTCCCCTGCCTGCAACCGACACACCAATAAAATCAATTAGTTATAAAACAAGTTTTTAATAAAAATATACAGTTTATAAATAATGTTATTTATATATGCATCATGTAAATGGCATGCTGCATGTGGCTAATAGAACCACCAGTGTGCATGCTCCCACCCTTCTCGGAAGCCCGATTTCTCTTCGCCTGTTTACACTACAGCTTGTAAGCCGGAGTGTCCCCGTACGCACACAATAGGGCATAGATGTTGGGCCCGATGTAATCCGGACGTACCCGGCTTTCCCTACGCTCCTGGAGCATGTCCCTTAGTCGAGCAGCTGCTCGGTCGTCAAAGATAGCACGTATCTCTGAGGTATGCTCCGGTAACCAGTGCACAAGCTCCTGTTAACAAAGAAAAAATTAATAATAACATTTTACAAAAGAATATATAAAATAAATGGAAAATTACATGAAATAATAAACAAGAACTTACCCCGAATCGTCTGAAGATACGATCCCGATCCTCCCCGGGGATCACCCCCCATGATGGCCAGAAGCGACGATACTGCGCCTTGATGGCGAAGGTAACATGCTTCGATCCCACTTTCGATGGGATGAAGCTGAAAAATTCATAATTTTATTAAATCAACAATATGACAACCAATAAATATATGCATATTAAAGAGTAATTATTTTTAAACAACATTAAATTAAATTAAACTTACGATCCACTCAGGCAAGTCCTCGGTGCCGATCAGCTAGCATGCCTGACGATGATGATGGTATGGTCGTGTCGTGACCGTATGTGGCCCCGGATGATGAGGATGGAATGGTCGTGTCCGGCTATGGTATCATCCCAGGAGTCGGCATTAATGATAATCCTGCTGGGTGTGTGGACGGCGCGGTCGATGATGATGGTGGTGCTGGGTGTGGGTGTGGGTCCAGTAGGGGGCGACGAGTAGCCAGCTAGTGCGCGTCGTGGCGCAAAGCAAGTGGAGGTCTGGACATGGGTGGAGGGTGGGGTAGTGTGGGTCGGGGATAGTGTAGTATGGGTAGGGGATGATGTAGTATGGATCGGTGAGGGTATAGAATGGGTGGGGGATGGTGTAGAATGGGTGGGGGAGGCTTCTGTAGGTGGCGATAGGGTAGGTGCGGTAGGGATCGGGGTGGGTGCGGTTGGTGCGGAGGGACCTCTAGGAATGCGAGCAAGCACCTGGGACTTCACGGTGTATCGTCCTCGCTTAGCCTTCCGCTTCCCCTTATAACCGCTAGGCGGTGGGGGGCGGGGCGGCTGTCCTTCTGATGCCGACATATCTATTTTTATAGTACAATTACAAATCAGTGTAAAAACAATACGTAATTGACATTTAACAGTCTAATCTAAGCAAGTATTTTTATAGAACAATAGTTGTCAAGTCTTATATTATATTTCATAAGCAAATATTTAAAATACAATAAAAATAACATAATAGTAAACTTCCTATTCAGACTCGGTATCGTCATCTTATTGTAAGTCTGACTCTTCTTTTTCTTGCATTGAGTCATCACTCTAGATTTCTTCCTCTGATGATGCATATATGGATGCCTGATTACCAATGACCACTTCTTCCCCTTCATTTGCAGATCCCAACATTCCAGTAATATGCTCGACCTCAATTACTTCATTGACATGTGACGATTCATCCGCATGGAATGGCGTCTCATCCTCTGCATCTTCGATTTCTATGAGACCCCTAGGCTTGGTAGTGACTGCAACACACCAACCTCGTTTTGTCTCATTCTCATTGCTTGGATAAGGGACATAATAAACTTGTTTTACATTCTGAGCAATTATAAATGGATCAAACTGTTGATATCTTCTATCCATGCGAATGTCCACAGTTCCATACTTGGGATCCACTTTTGTGCCTGTCCTCGATGGATCAAACCAGTTACAATAAAATAAGACTACTTTTTTAGGATAAGTAGTAGTATTGTATTGTAACCCATATATGTGTTTTATGACCCCATAAAAATCATCGGTACCTTCACCCTGTACGACAACCCCGCTATTAATTGTCTTTTTGCCCACGTTCCATTCATCTGTGTGGAATTTGTACCCATTAACAAAGTATGTATGCCATGATGTAACACAGTTATAGGGCTCATATGCTAAATCTCTCAAGTGTTGATTAGTCACCCTTAACGGTTATTGATACACCTACGAAAAGGTAAGTCATATTAAATAATTACTTTTTTCAAGAGGCAAAATTAAGCTTAATATAGTGTATGCATCGTCATATTACACTTACTTGTTGATTGAACCATTCAGGAAAATCTGCATGTGTACGAGTAGAACCATCTTGTTCACTAAATTGATTAATTTGAAGGAACACATTGACAAATAAAATGTGTACTATGTGTTAAAGGAGAAATTATAATAACATGTGAAACATTATTTCAAAAATAGGTCGTTAAGACTTACTCATGGTATGGTTTCACCTCTGTACAATTTATCAAGACATGTACATGGGTCGATGCATACTCCTCATCAGTTAACCAGTAAGTAAGCTCCTTGCCAGCATGACGGCCAGGAAGGTTAAATACGGATAGCAAATAAGGATACCCTGCATTATCAGCATCTACCTCGTTCCTAACATGTCTTGATGCCAACATAAAGTTGTTGAAATAGTGGGAACAGAAATAGGTTGTCTCATGGTGTAAGTAAGACGCACAGATTGATCCTTCCACCCTAGCCTTGTTTTTAACTGATCGTTTAGAGTCTCCCATGAATCTAAGTAATAAAAAACATCGTTGACAAGGCATTATTCAATGGTCGCTAATTATTTAAATGTCAAAATATAATAAAATTACCTTTCAAACGGATACATCCACCTATATTGTACTGGTCCACCAAGCCTTGCTTCATATGCAAGATGGATAGGGAGATGTTCCATTGAGTCAAAAAATCCTGGGGAAAAACCCTCTCCATCTTGCACAGAATTATTGGAATTTTTTTTCCATCTTCGTCAGACCATCCGCTCTTAAAGTTGCAGAGCATATATCTTTAAAGAAATGATTGATTTCTGTAAGCGGGTTCGAAACATGCTGGGGCAGCGAGCCGAAAGCAATAGGTTGCAAACACTCCATGAATACATGACAATCATGAATTTTCATCCCATGAAGCCTCTCTGTTCTTACATCAGCACATCGTGCCAAATTAGAGGAATAACCATCAGGGGTCCTAAGGTCTTTTAACCACCAACAAATTGACTTCGCTTCATCGGCGGTTAGAGTGTAACAAGCTTTTGGTTTGACCATTTTTCCATTAGGCAGCAGCTTCAGCTCCAAATCCTTTCGTCTACAGTACAGAGCTATGTCCATCCTTGCCTTCTCATTGTCCTTCGTCTTATCTGATACATTCATAACCATGTTAAAAATGTTGTCAAAGAAATTCTTCTCAATATGCATCACATCAAGGCTATGTCTTAACAGATTATCCTTCCAATACGGTAGTTCCCAAAAAATACTTTGTTTTGTCCAGTTATGCCATTCTCCATACCCGGGTAATTTTGACACACAAGCCTCAGTGACTTTAAGAAGATCTCTAACCCGACCCCATATTTGTTCAGGAGTCAACAAAGGCGATGGACCTTCCTCTTCTGTCTGATTCTTTTTGAATGCTCGGACGTTTCTTCGGAAGGGATGGTCAGGATCTAAGAACCGACAATGAGAATCAAACCAGTAACTTTTGCCACCATATCTAAGGGTAAAAGCCTTTCCAAGTTCCATGCAATACGGGCACACCAATTGACCATGGGTCCCCCAACCAGAGAGCATGCCATATGCAGGAAAATCATTGATAGTCCACATCAGTGATCCCCTCATCATAAAGTTTCACTTCTTTGAAACGTCATAAGTCAACACACCATCCCACAACTTCTTCAGATCATCGATCAGAGGCTGCAAACATACATCTATCCCAGCTTTCGGATTCGATGGTCCCGGTATGAGTGATGTGGTTCGAATCCGCAAGTGTACGGCTTCGTCGTCAAGTGAACCCTCGAAGGACCGCTTCTAACTCTCTTGATTTAAGTCCTAAGTTCAATACCTATAGATCCAATACCTAAATTCACCGCTAGGTTCCTCGTTAGAGTATCTATGACATGCAAATAAGTGCGCATCAGATTCACAAGTAATTCATGCAATAGGAATCGAATCGAAAGCAAAATTGAAATTAACAAGAAGTAAGACGTCAATCCATCACAAAACAAATCTTGGGCATAGCCCCAATCCCTAGAAATAAAAAGACTACTCAAGCATTGACATGTTCATAGCAAGCTTGATTAACAAAAGCATAAAAGAAAACCTAAGAGAAGAGAAGAAATTGAAAAGAAGAGAAATCCTAGTTTTTGCCTAAGCTAGCAGCCCAAGGGATCCCTATTTTCGAGCCTTAGAGGCCTATTTATAATGTAGGGTAACTTGAATCCCAAGCAATTACAAAATCAGATCAAATCAACTTTTAAAATTCCAGATATTGCGCGTCACGGTCGTGATGGCTTTCACGGCCAGGCCGTGATAGATTCTGTCTTGGAAAACTTGGCACTAATGGCCTGTCACGGCCATGATGGCCATCACGGCCTGGACATGACAGGTTCTGACTTTTTTGTTCTTTTCTTTTCAGCCTTGCTCGATCATGGCCGTGATGGCTGTCACGGCTAGGCCATGATGGGCTCTGTTTGGCTCATTTTTCTTACTTTTCAAGCTCCGTCTTCATGCAAGCTCCAACATAAATGATCCTGAGCATTTTAATCCTCAATTCCTGCACACAAACACCACAAAACCGCCTTACCCATTCCAAGGTAAAAACTAACAAAAATCAAATTAAAAATGCCTAAACTACATGAAAATTCATGCAATATGATAAAGAAATATGAGGTGAAATCACACTCATCAAACTACCCCAAGCTTAAGATTTTGCTTGTCCTAAAGCAATCACTAAGGCCGGAAAAGATAAACAATCAGAGCATGGACAGTGAACCAAGAACTCGAGTAACAAATCGAAGTGACAGGAACATCTAAATAAGTAACCAAGAGACAATCAATTTCAAGTCCAATTAGAAGCTTAGGTTCCCTAAATTCATATCTCTCACTAAGTCGGACACTCTTCTGACCTCACTCAAGTGTTTAAGGACATTTGACAATTCACTCAATTTCCTCAAGGAAGGTACCCTACCATAAGCTTGACTATTAACCAAATCTCTACTTTATTAATGAAAACACATAAGAATCAGGAGGTCTTTAATTTTGGTTGTAATGGGGCCATGTGATTAATTGTTAGGTGGGGAAATCAAGAAAAGGAAAATTCAAGAAGGCTAAATAAAGTATCAAACAATGCAAAGCATGACAACCTTCTAAAATACATTTTTGGGCTTTAATTCACTTTTCCACCTTTCTTTCTTTCCCATTTTTTTTTATTTTTATTTCTCACTTTCTTTTTCACATCCCCTTCTCCATTTTTTGGTTTATTTTATTTTATTTTTCAATTTGGAGAAGGGGAGATTTCCAACTTAAGAGAAATATTTTTCTAACTTTTTCATCCCACAATTTATTTTTCAAACTACCGTTTTGCCCTTTTTGCAATACTTTAAAAGGTGTCATACCAAGCATAATTCATCAAAATAAATCAAGGTACCAAGAAAAGTATTTTATTCTTTTAGGCTCAAAATTGGGCAACTAAAGGGTAGCATTTAATCAGTCAAAGCTCAAAAGACCGGAAAAATACCTATCACGGCTGGGCCGTGTTCCTTTCTGATCTTCAGCTGTTAGCTAATCACGGCCGTGATCCTCGTCACGGCTAGGCCGTGATCTCCTCTGACTTTATTTTTCCATGCCTTTTTGCTCTTCCGGCCTTCATAACCTGAAAATATTTGGCAAAACCATCAACTCGTGATCTTTCTTCTCCTAATCTTCAAAAATTATTCAAAAACAAAATTCAAAACAAATTAAAGAGGGAAAGAAAGCTTGGGTTGCCTCCCAAGAAGCCCTTATTTATGGTCTTAAGCTTGACCATACTCCCTTGGATCAACCGGGATCAGCTGGGTTTGGAAGTGCAAGAACACCTCTCTTCCATGGAAGTCCTTCAAAGAGCCTATTTTGTTCGTATGGCCAATTGTGCTATCGCTTTGCTCTTTTCACTCTGAGTTTCATGGCCTTATTTCCTCCCGACGAAAGTTTTAACTCCACATGATGAGCAACTCCAATTTCATCATTATTTGGTGCATCATTCGTCATGCAAAGTTTGGGAGTTGCTTCCATATTAAGCTCTTCCTTCATCTCTGGAGGCATTATCTCAATTCTGCACACATGACTCTCAAAAGGAGGGTAATATGAGTTAGTCAAATCAAAATCCACCCTTCCTTTCTCTACATTCAAGGAGAGCTTACCATTTTTTACATCTATTATTGCTCCAGCTGTAGCCAAGAATGGCCTTCCAAGAATGATAGGGAATTTAGAATTCCCGTTCATGTCCAACACCATGAAATCGGTAGGAATGAAAAATTTCCCTACCTTTATGGGAACATTCTCTAGTATGCCTAGAGGAGTTTTAGTTGAGCCATCCGCAAATTGTAAAGATAATTTGGATGGACTCAACTCCTTGGTTCCTAACCTCTCAAAGATGGCATGTGGCATCAAACTCGCACTAGCCCCTAAGTCACATAAGGCTTGGTCTATTTTCACTTCTCCAATCGAGCAAGCAATAGAGAAACTTCCTGGATCTTTTAGTTTAGGAGGCATATTAGTTTTTATCATGGCATCATGCTCCTCAATTAAGCTCTTAGTTTCTATTTCTACTTGCTTTTTCTTGACCAACCTTTGTGGGAAAGGTATTGGGGGTTGGTAAGGTGGTGGAGGGACCTACTTTGGCTCTATCTCTTCTTGTTCACCCATGTCCTTCTCAAATTACACATCCTTTTCAACTACCCCAAGCTTATCATCCCTCAAGTATATAGCATTACAGTGCTCATTGGGATTAACTTCGGGTTGTCCTGGAAACGTACCCTTAGTTCTAGAATATGTACTAGCTTGTAGGGCAATCTGAGTTTCTAATATCTTATTATGGATGGCTAAGTTATCTACCTTAGATGTTAACTCTTTTATTGCCTCATTGACTGCCCTACCTTGTTGCCTAAACTCTTCATTTTGCTTTGTTTGAGTTTCAACAAAATTTTCCAAAAGAGACTCAAGTTTAGACTTTTGTACGCGAGGATACCCCGATGCGGGTTTCCTATTACCTTGGCCTTCCTGGAATTCGTGGTTCGACATGTTGTTATAGTTCCCGTAGGAGAGATAAGGATTATTATTCCTCACTTGGTTGTAAGGATTTGGGGGAGCATAATTTGACAACTTCGGGTTCGTGTCATAGAAGTTGTGACAAGAGTTCACTTGTTCCCCCGAAGCACCGGATCCAGGAGCAATACCATGTGGGCACTCCATTATGTCATGTCCCTGCATTCCACAAATCTTACAAACAACATTAGTAGCACCTATTGAACTCACATTAGCCTTTTCAAGCTTATCAAAGCGTTTATTCAATGAGTCAAATTTAGACATAATTAGATCAGTGCTATTCATTTCAAACTTACCCCCCGAAAGCTTTTTTGAGTTATTACCTCTTTCCGAACCACATTGGTGATAGTTGGTGGCTACTTTTTCAATGATGTTGAACGCTTCAGTCAGAGGTCTATTCATAAAGGCTCCACCTGCTGCGGAGTCAAGTGACACCTTCGAAGAGTAATCCAATCCGTTGTAGAAGGTATGCACTAACAACCACCTCTCGATCCCATGATGTGGGCAAGACTCCAGTAATCCTTTGTAACGATCCCAAGCTTCGGATAAGCATTCCCCATCCTTTTGGAAGAAGCCGGTGATCTGAGTTCGTAGGTAAGCAGTCTTGGATGGAGGGAAGAATTTCTCCAAGAATGCCTGCTCCAGTTGGTCCCAAGTTGACAAAGTATTAGCGGGTACTTGCTTCAACCAAGCTTTTACCTTTCCAGTCAGAAAGGAGGGGAATAACCTCAAGCGGATAGCATCAATCGGGGCACCATGAATTCTTATTGCATTGGTGAACTCCAAGAATGTCTCCACATGATCAGTCGGGTCCTCCGAGGGTAAGCCTCCAAATTGATTTTTCCTAATCATACCAATTAACAGAGGCGGTATAGTATAGTTTTCCACCTCAATTTCTGGCCTAGCAATCCCAGTTCGCAAACCCCTAGCATTTGGGGCTGCGTAGTCCTTCAGTGGTTTGGTATAAGGTAGATTCGCCATGAGTGGAATGGGAATCAACCTTTCTCTTGCTCTGTCTTTGTAGTCTCCCACGTCTATGAAAGGTCCTTTCGATCTCGGGGTCAACTTCAATAAGATTTTCGAGACTTTGGGATCTTCACATAAGAGAGAAAAATTCCTGCAAAGAGAGAGGTAGATACACTAGAAAAAGAAAGAAGAAATAAATGAAAAAAGAGATTTTTTTAAAAAAAATTCCAGAAAAATCAATTTAAAAATTAAATTGAGATTCAAGAAAGCACAGTCCCCGGAAACAGCGCCAAAAACTTGATGTGGTTCGAATCCGTAAGTGTACGGCTTCGTCGTCAAGTAATAAAAAGATCGATCCCACAGAGACCGTGATCTCAAATAACAATTAATTTATTAAATCAATTAAACGGGACTAGAAAAAAGATTTGGTTTTTATAATAAGAATTAACTAGAGAATCAGATATTTAAAACGCAATCAATTAAAATATGAAAGTAGATCAAATCTGAGATTTCAAAATATCAAAAGGGATTCCCAGGAATTGGGTTACCAACAAGACCGCTCATGTTACTAAATTGACTACCCCTCTTGTTAATTATCGAAATTTGCTTGGAAGGTGAATTTATCCTAAATAAGTTAATGTTCCCTCTCGGGATACAAGAACCGTGCCCAATTAAACCAACCCCTACTCTCGTGGTAATTGAATTTAAATCGAACTCTTTAAGCTTTGTGACAATTCAGTGAACCCTCGAAGAACCGCTTCTAACTCTCGTGATTTAAGTCCTAAGTTCAATACCTATAGATCCAATACCTAAGTTCACCGCTAGGTTCCTCCTAAGAGTATCTGTGACATGCAAATAAGTGCGCATCAGATTGACAAGTAATTCATGCAATAGGAATCGAATCGAAAGAAAAATTGAAATTAACAAGAAGTAAGACGTTAATCCATCACAAAACAAATCTTGGGCACATCCCCAATTCGTAGAAATAAAAAGACTACTCAAGCATTGCCATATTCATAGCAATCTTGATTAAGAAAAGCATAAAAGAAAACCTAAGAGAAGAGAAGAAATTGAGAAGAAGAGAAATCCTAGTTTTTGCCTAAGGTAGCAGCCCAAGGGATCCCTATTTTCGAGCCTTAGAGGCCTATTTATAATGTAGGGTAACTTGAATCCCAAGCAATTACAAAATCAGATCAAATCAGCTTTTAAAATTCCAGATATTGTGCGTCATGGCCGTGATGGCTGTCACGGCCCGGCCGTGACAGATTCTGTCTTGGAAAACTTGGCACTGATGGCCTGTCACGGACGTGATGGCCATCACGACCTGGCCGTGACAGGTTCTGACATTTTCTTTCTTTTCTTTTCAGCCTTGCTCGATCATGGCCGTGATGGCTGTCACGGCTAGGCCGTGATGGGCTCTGTTTGACTCATTTTTCTTACTTTTCAAGCTCCGTCTTCATGCAAGCTCCAACATAAATGATCTTGAGCATTTTAATCCTCAATTCCTGCACACAAACACCACAAAACCGCCTTACCCGTTCCAAGGTAAAAACTAACAAAAATCAAATTAAAAATGCCTAAACTACATGAAAATGCATGCAATATGATAAAGAAATATGAGGTTAAATCACACTCATCAATGAGACAAGTCAGAAACATATATGGTTTTGACATGCACATCTTGGGAGGAAGATTGTATTGTGTAACAATCACTAGCCAACATGAATATGGCGAGACTGAGGCCTGAATGTACGGGGTAAAACCATCTGAACACAACCCATGTCTCACATTCCGAGGATCTGCTGCAAAATCAGGATGAACCCGATCGAAGTGCTTCCAAGCTTCACCATCAGAAGGGTGGCATATGATGCCCGAAATTCTTCTATTTTCATTATGCCACCTCATTTGTCCCGCAGTTTGCGTTGATGCAAACAGTCTCTGCAACCTTGGAATTATTGGCTGATAGAACATTGCCTTCGCAGGAACTGGTTTCCTCCTACTATGGTCACTACTTTGAACGCGGTACCTGGGTGTCTGACAAAATTTACATTCTTCCAATGCACTGTCATTTGTGCCAGACTGACTACCATAATATAGCATGCACCCATTTGGACAACAATCAATCCTCTTAGCCCCCAAGCCTAGTTTCGACACCAACCGCTTCGTATCATAATAACTTTTTAGCAACAACTCTTTGAAGGGTGTCACATCTTGAAGCATTTTACAAAATAACTCAAACACTGCTTTGGGACATTCCAATTGGACTTGCAAGCTAGAAGCCTAACACAAATTGATAATTTTGAATATGACACCCCTTCAAATAATGGCTTATTTGTCTCTAACAATAGATTGTAGAATCTCTGCGCCGATTCATTAGGAGGCTCTTCCATGTCATCAGACTCATCCGCCTCAAAATTCCCATATTGCCCAAGACAATCGTCGACCATCATATGCATTGACTGGAGTTGTTCGACATATTCATCGTGGTAGCCACTGCCTGATGCACCTATTTCAAGATCGTCACCACCGACTTCATTCAAATCAATATCCGGCAACTCCTCACCATGATCAGTCCATATCCAATAATTAGGCTTGAACCCACGTCGGTATTGGTGTAACTTCACGTCATCATCACTCAAAACCGCCATAGAGTTGCACTTTGTGCACGGACATCTAATCCCACCCTCTTCGGCATAATCATAATGTTGCTTTGCTTTCGATATAAACTCATCAACTCCAGCTACAAATGATTGTTTCAGAAGTTGTCTCCCAGAATCGTTCCTATCATACACCCAACTATGATTTGAGGGATAATATGCTATCCTTCTGCATTTTCAAATAAATTGACGTATTTTTAAACATGATACTATAACCCCGAATCGCTCCTTTTCCATAAAAGGTTTGGCCCTATCCAATTCGAGGAAAAACTTTTACACCACTGTATTATACTAGTTACTCATCACTTCTCATGTCTTATAGCTGACGAAATTTCGGCAGCATCTCCCATCGGTCTCCAAGTACACGACTTGACCACGGTGAAATACCATAATCAAGTATGGACCCGGAGAACAAAAGGAAATGCTTCGACTCGAAATTTAATCATCTATTCAACAAATGAGAATCATCGAGTAACTAGTATATCAGTGGAGAAAAAGTTTCTTCCCAAACTGTCCTAATTGGACAATTCAATATTTCAATAAAATGAGCGATACCATGACCACGAGTACACATGCTCAATAATATTGATCCTTGAATGGGAAACTACAGTTTTTGTCAATTACGTATAATAATTTTACTCTAAAAAAAATAAAACTTTAAGCAACAGGGATAATTTGCATAAAGTTTGACATTATTAGCAAACAATAAAAACATCATTAAGCAACCATCATAAACAAAGCATTAACAAAAAAAAAAACAATCGCATACTTATTCATCTAACTTTTTATTATATGATTTATTTTTTAAATTAATTTTAGTTATTAAAGTATTTTATTGAATTAGTTAACTACATAGTTAATTAATTATCTAAATATTATTTATTTAAATATAATTAATTATTTGAATATTAGTTATTTTAAATAAATTTTAATCTTCCTAGTTGTATTTTTTTACTCTGACATTTTTTAGTCCTATGATGAATTGTTTCAAACCTATTATTATTATATTAATTGTTTACTTATATATATATATATATATATAATAACTCTTCCCATAAGAATTATTTATTCTTACTTATATAAATAATTTTCTATTTATTTATTTATTTAATATAATGTTATTGTTATGTAACTATGTTATTATTTAGTTATTTAAATATTTAATTATATTTTGGTTAGATATATTTTTTTTATCTAGATAATTAACTATTTTGGTATTCAATTTTTTTAATCTCTCCTTTTTAATCAGATTCGATGTCGTCCACGCTTTCATATGCGTCATGTGCAACTATCGTCGCAATCCCTCTCCCATATCTAATTATTGCAATTATTTATTGTGTTAATTAATCTAACTTTGTTACCATGTAACTTCGGTATATATATGTTTTTCACCTCTCTCGCACACCAACACGTAGACATCGCTTCATATCACATTTCACCAGCACCATGATTGTTGCACCAATTACATCGCCGCTATGAGTATTTGGGATCGATGGATTTCATTTATCGCTTACTCACATTGCTTAGAGTGCACTTAATTATTCTTTAAGTTGTTTTAATGAAATAATTCCTTAATTAACAAGTAATTAATTAATTATTTTATTTTAACTATACTTTAATCAATTAATTGAAATTTAAAAGATTCTATATATCAACAAAAAAAACCTACAAAAGATTCATACAAATAATTCTGTGTGCAATAACACATACTAGGAACAAACAAAACGTAAATCACCTCAATATATGCAACCTCACATTCATAAAAATTCAAACACAGATTCCAAGCAAAGTATACAAACATATACATATATTTATTAAAAAATCCTCAATAAATATTAAAAAAAACCTCAAACAAGCAACGACTGCTCCTGGTAAGTAAGGATATGGGTTAATTAATCATAAATTAATAAGTAAGGATATGGGTTAATTTTTTGTGACCACAACCAGAAACAATTAAAAAATACAATGGCACACTAGCAAGCAAGACACATTCCGCTCATTAAATTCAAATATATTTATCTCAATAAAAGGAAATGCAAAGAAAGAACAAAAAAACATGGACATGATTGAATAGATTACTTGAGGCCGAGAGGAGGCAAAAACAACAAGCTGGGTGGCTCACGGCGATGGCAACCTGCAAACAGATGCAAACTAGTGCAAACAAAAAATGCACAAAACAGTGAAAAATGCATAAATAAATACCAGATGAATAAAAAAAACAAAAATAGCATACCAAAAAGCTGGGGTGGTGGTGGCTGTGTGGTGGCTCGCGGAGGTGGTTGTGGTGGGGGGAAGAGCTGCAAGAGGAGAAGACAGAGAGGGGAACGGTGGGGGGATATGGCTCGTCCTCCAACGGTGCTAGTCGCGACAGAGATCGAAACGAGGGTGTGGCCGTGTGAGACAGTGGGTGAGAAGGAGAAGGAGAGGCCGGGAAGAGAAGGAGAAGGAGAGGGTGGTGGGGGGCGGTGGTTCGTCGCCGCTGTGGTGGGCAGAGAGGGTAGGGAGAGCCGGAGAGGTGAGTGTGAGAGAATAAGAGAATGGAAAAGTGGGGGGAAAGGGTTGGCCAGCGCAGTTATTCAGTAATTTTCGACTGCCAAAGCTGTCGGTAACCAATTTTTTTAAATTTCCAACGGAAAATTCCGTCGGTAATTTCCGACCCGATTTCCGACGGATTGTCCGTGGCTAATTACATCTCAATTTTTGACGACTTTTCCGTTGAAACCTCTGGCGCCAAAAAAGTGTGGTTCCCGCCAAACCTACCGACGGACTTTGCGACGGAATGACCGTCGGTAATTTTTCCCACGGACTTTCCGTGGGTAAAGTTGGTAACTTTTCATATTCATAATTACCGACGGCTTTTGCCATCGGTAACGGCTCGATTTCCGACGGCCACTGGTTCTGTAGGAAAATTTTTGTCGGTAAATAACAGTATTCTTGTAGTGATTCGGAGACTCAAAAGTACATCAGAAAAAGACAAGAAAAGATATGCCGCAAAAAAAAAAGGCTCAATGGAAAGGACGTCGGAACCTCCAAGAGGAGACCATAGATTGGAATCCATAATCCAAATGCTGGACTTTCTAGAGAAGAATATATGCTCCAAAGAATATCATAATTTTTTCAAACAGAATGTAACACCCCGATTTTTCTACTTTCTAATATCGGCAATAAATATGTAAATATTTATATTTTTATCGTAGACTTAGAAAATGATCTTGGATAAACCAAAGTCATATTCATATTATACTTATTCTTATAAGGTTACGGTTAAATTCTTGGTTCAAAATTCAGACGGAACCCGGTCTGCGTTTTCACTGACAGTAAACGTTTACTGATAAGAAAATCTAACTTCGACTCGTGAACCAAACGGTTAAGGTTTATATCGTATTTTCAAAGATATTAGTCTTTTTGAAAATTTTCACTTGAAAATAAAATATTATATGTTATACGGGCGAAAACATTAAAATCACTTACGTAAAACCTAAGTCATGTAAATGACAGAGCTAGATACGGAGCCGAGGTGACTGACACGACGAAAATTTATGGCGATCCAATCCGAGTCATAATTGCTATAATGACACATAAATGCCTAAGGATATTTTGCATTGGAAACGACCAAAATGCCCTTGGTTTTCCATGGAAATTGTAAGGCTTGCCATCACAAATTTTGGACAGTTTTGCCCCCACCTCCACACGACTACACCCTTTCCTTCCCCTTGGTCACATAGTTCATTTATCTCATCTTCAACATTTAACACATTTTGCTCAAAAAACACTAAAACTCCATTGTGTTACCTTGTAAACTAGACCAAGACATCATCAAAATTTGCTTCTATTTTCTCCTTGTGGTACATAACATAGCCACATCTCCTCAACACCTTCTCCACCACATAATTATCTCCTTAATTCATGTCCACTCATTTGTAATGAAGATTTCCTAAATATCTAGATATTTACGTATTAACTTAACCTAGCTTAGTTAATATTAACTATGATTATTAACAAATGGTTATTAACAAGGACACATCTCCTCTCCCTAAACCACCCATTTTACAAGTTTAAAAACCCCCCCACACCTATCCAATTTCGTGGCTGCCCACTCCCCCACACTTAGACATTTTTTTTCTTCTTCTTCATCAAGAACACAAAGAGAAACTAAGAAAAACTCCATTGACTCACCGAAACCATACCGAAACTCTGACCCTCCTCTGTTCTGAAACTCAAAAACTTTCTACATGAAAGTTGTTCCTCTTCGTCTCTTATTTCCAACGAGCTAAAGATCATCAAAAACTGATAAGTATATTGGGAGATATGCCTAAATTACCAAAATAGCTCAAAATTCTCAGCATCACACGAGAACAGCGAAAAGAAGGACATTTACACCCCTTTTCTGATCTGAATCAAACAAAATATTCGACATCAAAGTTGTTCCTCTCCTTCTTACCTTTTCGACAAGCCAAAGTTTGTAAATTGTAGATGAGAAGATCGTGAGATACACTCATAAAACCACCACATCCTCAAAGCTGTCCCAAAAGCTTCCATTTTTAACTAAGCTTGTTTTGATCATTCCCTTCATTTCTTCAATCAAAAATAGGAAAAACCTCATCTATCATGATCATGTTGTCTTCTTCTTCAATTTTTTTCGTTCATTTCATGTCAAGAACATCATGTTTCCATTTCTAGGGTTTTTCTTCAAATAATTCTAGAAAATTGTAAAAAAATCTATTTGACATGAAACCAATTTCTATGAACTCACTATGATCTCTATATTCATGATCCAATAGAATGAATCAAGAGAAAATTTCTTGCATATTCTTCCATAGTGGGCCGAATCTAGGTCTTAGAGAGACTAGATGAGTTTGTTTCAATTTCTATGATTTAACACTTGATTTCATCTCTCTAATACCTATGATTATTGAATCCAAGAGATTAAAAACGAAATCAAATTCCTAGCCTAATTTTTTGATGATGGCTGAAACCCTAACTTTTGGTGTTAGGAAGTTTTTATTTCAATTTTTAATTCGTAACTATTGTTTTAGTCTTTCTAATGACTAAGGATCATTGATCCAAAAGATTGTGATTTTGACATCCCTAGCCTAATTAACCTATGAAGGGCGAAAATTAGCCATAGGGATTAGATGGATTTTGTTGTTTCATTTGTTGATTTGGATTTAATTTGTTGTGAAGGACAAGTATTGTTGTCATTGTGAGTTTTGTGTAATCTTTTATTTTGTTGATGTTCCTTGCTAGGTTTTTGTGAGCAAAAACCGTGAGGGTTCTTGGTGGGTTTTAGCTTGGATTTACTTGCTTGGTGTGATATTCAAAGGTATGGGGGAGAATAACCTTCATCTAACATATTGTGGTTGTGTGTCTGGTTTATTTGATTATTGACTTGTTGTGAAACCCTAAGTCAAAGGGTTGTATATATGTGTGCTTATGTGATCCGCTTGGAGGAATGGATGTCATGATTGTGGTTGATGTGTGGTTGTAACTAGTAAAGTATATGCTTGATTGAAACATGCTTATTGGTTAAAAATTCATGTTTGGCTTTATTGAATCATGTATATATGCCATGCACTTATGTATTGATATATGGATATGTATATATGATTGTGAGATTGTTTAGTGAAGTAAGAATCTTCACTTTGTTGATGCTTGGTTCGGCCAAGGCTAGAAGAAATGACATGACAACCTTAATTGCATCAATCTATGAATTCAAATCTTGTTTAAAGGTTTGAAAAGGAATAAAACCGAGATGAAAATAATGTTTTGTAAAACTTTTTTCATAGTGTTGAAAACTGACTTTTGAGGTTTCAATGACCCCAAAATAGTTTTCATTTGAGTTTAGATCTTAAGATAACAAAAATCATGTTTTAGCGGACTCAAACACGTAAAATGAATCAAGGTTCCAATTTCGCCCCAACTGTTTTAGACAATATGAAACTGTTTTTGAAGTACATTTAAGTGTCCTAAGACTCCAAAATGATTTTCGGACCATAGACTTAAAAATCGTTGAAAAAGGAATTACGCGATTTTTGAACTTAGCGATGTTCGGTCGAGTTTTAGGGTTTTTGAGCAAACCGTAACGTGAAGTTGAAATCGGTATTTTTAATACCTTAACATAGGTATTGTAACTTAGGAAAGTGAAAGATTCGAGAAAAAGAGTTAGACTTTTGAAAATACGGAGTCTCGGTTCTAAATACAGTAAAAGAGGCAAGACCGTCTTTTAAGTATTTCAAGTATTTTCGGAGAAACTATTTTAAGAAGTTTGGTACTAATATGACTAAGCTCAAATCTTACTTTGAAATGATTTGGTTAAAGCTAAAGGTTTTGGTTTTAAACCAAAAAGGATTTTAGTCTTCAAAGACTAGTATTTACAGCAAAGTGCAAAACCTAAGTCATAGATGACTTAGTGAAAATACGAACTTAATGATTTATGACTTATGGTGAAGCAAGATCATGTGTCATAAAGTGTGGATAATTCAATATCCATACGTCCATAAGACTTAATGGACTCAATAATTTGATTTCTTGGAAGCCAAGCAAAATGCTTCATTAGAAAAGTGCAAAGAAATAAATGATTGGATTACTGATCCAATTTCATAATGAGTTAGGACTTGTAAGCAAGTGCATCAAAACATCTTTGAACAAACATGACAAGTCTGTTTGAGAACTGTGGTTCAGTGAAGGGCCAGTGATTCGGACCCGAGAATATCGTTCGTCAGAGATTGACATCAAATGGATTCTGGTGGAATCACGAAGTTATCCGGTGGATAGACGAATTGGACGTATTCCGCCAAATTTTTCCAAAATACTTAGTTGATACTATGTTCAGTAAGGCCGTTGTGCCTAGGAAGCCGAGCTTCCCAGTTGTAGAGGTTTCATAAAGAGCCCGATGTTTTACAAAGAGTTTGAGATCACATGTGATTATGATTATACGTACATTATGATTTAAGCCTTGTGTGCCATGATAGCCACACATGGTGCCTGAGGTGGGCGTATGTGAAACCTGTACTAACCATTTCCTTTCCAAATTGTCAATAAGCTCTGGAGTTAGGATCAAGAATTCCTTGAGGCTGTGTAGGTATGGGACTATACAATTTCAATCAGTTTTCTCTCTATTCTCGTCCCTCAGTGGACAAACCGTGTCCGGTATGCTTGATAAGCTTACTATTTAGTTTGGTATTGTATATTCTTGGAGTTTTGATCTTCGGAATGAGAATGGAAGATAATATGAATATATGTATGATGTAACATGTATGTGGGTCGTACTACTGCATGCCTGCTTTATATGTATGATGAATGGGGATCTCACCTCATTTTCTATGTTTTTTGGTCTTCTGTTTATTTTATATTCTGCAACGAAGACGATAGTACTGCTTCATTATCATAGCCAACTTTGGAATATGAGACCGACCGGTCATGAGGATGCATCTTCAGAGATTAGTATATGAAAGATGTGAGAGCTCAACCCCAGTGTGATGATGTATCATCCTCAGTTGTTATTATTGTACAATGATGACACCTCGTCGTCGTTTTGTACAGGCCAACATGACGAGTCCCGGTGTTTAGGACTAGTTTTATAGAGCTGCATCTCCAAGGTTATTTATGTTTTTCTTAGTCATGTTATTTTAATGGCGTTGTTTCTGTAGTTGTTTGTCTTTACATGACTTTTATATTTTGAAAGGATTTATGAAAGTACTATGTACATACAGGGAATGTATGATTATTTACTGCTTATTCTCTATTTTTTGGATGTATATGTTTTAGGCCTGTTAGTGGTTGGAAAATGTTAATAAA
The DNA here is from genome assembly GCA_030762895.1 of Sophora flavescens. Classification (NCBI taxonomy): domain Eukaryota; kingdom Viridiplantae; phylum Streptophyta; class Magnoliopsida; order Fabales; family Fabaceae; genus Sophora; species Sophora flavescens. The sequence goes on from CM061063.1 coordinate 111,674,056, forward strand.
TGTTAAGTATTATCTAATTTCTAATTTGCGAAAATGAATAGCGAAAAACAAACTCGTATCTTCAAAAAAATTATTTTCCGAGTTAAACAGAATTGAGAAAATGTCACAGACAATGTAGCTCCTGAGAAGGGTGTTACAAAATGTTTTGGAAAACTTATCTGAGATAGTTCAGAATTCCAAGACAGCTCGGGAGATGATTCAGACTATGATCCAAATTTGTCTCCATCCCATGAACCAATCTTCAAGTAGATTCTGTCAACAAAATCCACTAAGATAACATGAGAAAATAAATGTCACCTTTATTTCACCTTTATGTCATAGCCTTATGTCATAGGCTTTTACTTTATGTCCTAGGTGTGCTTTATAGGTGTTTACTTTTTAAAAAAGTAATGGTTGTCATGTAACTTGTAATCTCCACCACTTAAGTTGTCTTGTAATGTCCTTAGTGTGTTTTGTTTGTATTCCCAAGACCTCCTCTATAAATAGAGGTCTTTTGTGTTGTAAGAACCAAGTTGAAGTGAAGAAATAAATTTTAGAGTGTTCTCTAAAATGTCTTGCTTCTAAACAGCTCTCTTCCTCCTTCTTGGACTCTTTCTATACTACTACTTCATGGCTCAGTTCTAAGGTAAAAGTATGCTCTGCACTTGCCTCGAATGAGGATCATGTGCATCAGAAACCTCTTAGTAAACGATCCAGAGTAAGAAATGGGTGAGGAGATTGAAGAAACTAGTTCTGTTTCTATAGGCCAAAAAGGCATAGGGACCGTACCTTGCCCAGTTGAGCAGAAGGGTTTTTCATTGATGGTCTCAGGCATACATGGCCGTGGGAACGGTTCTAGTGACTTTATCTCTTCTTCTCCCTATCCTTACCCTTGAAACGAAATAACAACAATGGAAAATGCACGTGTTACATATACATTTTTGGAAAATGTATTTCTTACATATCCTTTTTATCACACCATTTAACATCTACTTTGTAATTATTAATCAATTTCGTCAAAAAATATGAAGAGTGCGGTATGGAGGTTGATGATGGTGTGAGGGCATGGGGGCGGATCTGCATGTTGATCGAAGGAGGAACTCAGGCAGTGGAGGGAGTCGGTGGCTCAGAATGATAGGCCAGCGGGAAGGAAGGAATCACACATTAATGTGGGCGGAAATCAAGGGATTCATGTTGATGATCCCAATTTGGAAAGGTAAGAATCACACATTAATGTGGGCGAAAATCAAGGGATTCATGTTGATGATCCCAATTTTGGTGTAAAAGTTACCACTCCAGATTTTGTGGCTGGTTTTAATGTTGCGAAAGACAAAGCACCATTATTGTATGAGGATATGATTCATAGTATTCAAAATTCAAAGGGTCCACGTGCTGATGTTAGCTTGGGCCTTAATGGCACTCATAATGGTACAAAATTAGTGATTGATGAAAAAAAGAGGCACTGTTTTGTGCTGGAAGATAGCAATAGCGGTGCAAGCTCTGATAGCCAAGTGGAATTTCAGCTTACAACAACAAACACTCACAGGATTTTTTTATCGGCAGGTCCTAGTCCCCAGGCCTGCCAGGAGCACTAACGATCGTCAATCGGAACTGCCAAGACCCGAGCAAGCTGCGAGCAGTTCCTACCTTCAAATACCTCAGTCAGTGTTACTTGCCAGATGATTTTTATCATTTTTTTTTGTTTTCTTTATAAATTTTTTGTTCAAGCAAATAAAGCAAAGGAAATCTATTGGTAGTGCATTGAGTCATTTTTGCAAGTTATGCGAAATCATGGTGATTTGACAATCAATCTTTGCTTCAAGTTATGTGACGAGAGAGGATAATTCTTCAAAGTTAAATATTACAATTAATCTCTCAGACTCCAGGTGCAAGAAGAGAATGCCCTAGGACTTCTAGCCAAATATAGGGCTATTATTTTAAATTGTAAGAGTCTTTTATCTTCATATGTTACCAACTCTTTGGTAGTGTAACACTCCGATTTTTACTGTTTCTCAATATCGGTAAATATATAATTGTTTATATTTTTATTGGAGACTTAGAAAATGATTTTGAGTAAAACAAAATCATATTTATGCTCTACTTGATAGTAAAAGGTTATGGTTAAATTTTGGGTTGAAAATTCAGACGGAACCCGGTCTGCGTTTTCACTGACAGCAAAAGTTTACTGATTAGAAAATCTAATTTTGACTTACGAACGAAACGTTTTAGATTTATATCACTTTTCTAGTGATATGATCTATTTCAAAAATTTTGCTCTAAAATAAAATATTATATTTTTTCCGGGTGAAGTTTCGAAGAAAATCGCGTAAGAAAACCTAAATCGTGAAAACGACGGAATCCGAAACGGAACAGCAGAGATAGAACCATACACCGGAGGAGCTAACACTTGCCACCTGAGGTGGTGAGCCATGGGGTGAGTCACCACCATGACTCACCAAGCATTTATGAAGCATTTATGACAAGTAATGATGGCCTTGCAAAATATCTAAGATATTTTGTGTGCGAAAAGACCTAAATGCCCCTAAAAGTTTATGAATTTCCTTCCTTGCCCTTGTGACACATCCACCCTCCTTCATTCTTCTTCCCACACGATCACACACCCATTTTCAAGACTTGGTCATTTGTTCATGTTCATTTCATCTTCCTTAAGCCATTTCTCTCACAAAATACAAAGAAACTCCATTGTTGCTCTTGAAAAACCTTGATCATTTCTTAATCTCTTCATCATCAAGAGGTAAACTCTTGTAGTTTATGAGTATGATTTCTCTTTCAATCAATTATTTCCTCTCATTTATGCCTTGTTCATCATGTTGCCATTTCTTTGGATTTTCTTCTTTTAATCCTAAAAAATCATAGAAAAATGATTTTGATGTGGTAAAAATTCCTATGAACTCTCTAAAGCTTCTACCTTTATTATCCAAAATCATGGAAGCAAAAGAAATTTCCTCCTAATTTATCTAATTATGGCCGAAACCCTAGTCTTGTGGGGCAAATGAGTGTTGTTTCAATTTTTGAAATATGACACTTGATTTAGTCTCTCTAACACTTCTAGTTGCTAGATCTAGAAGCTTGAACAATTTGGAAATCCGTAGCCTAATTTTTGAGTGTTGGCCGAAACCCTAACCATAAGAGGTTAGATGTTTTTTTTTTCAAATTCTTGATTTATGACACTTGATCTTGTATTACTAATACTTAGGATCGTAGATCCAAGAGCATGAAAATTTTAGAGGTCCCAAGCCAATATTTCTTAGCTTGGCCGAACCACCCTCTAAAATGGGTTAGGAAGTTTTATTTCAAAGTTTAACTTGTTATGTTGTTTGTTGTGAACGATTTGTGGTTGATTGAAGTTTTGTGTAGTAGATGGAAATCGGAATCAAGGAGACTAAGATCGAGGAGGAATTGAAACTTCAAAGGTAAAAGGAGTTTACCTGAGGGGTTTTTGATAGCTACATGTTATCTGTGGGTTGTCGGTGTGAACACCTAATTTTGTCCAGTTCCTTTTAACAAGCTAACTTAAACAAATCAATACATCTGGTTTCTGATTAAAAAATAATAAAAATAAAATAAAATAAATAAATAGATAGAATTTGTCAGATATCTTTTTTCCATTTTTCCTTCCTAACAAACACAATCTCCACTATGATCTTTCCCCATCAGTTTTATTTTTTAACCAGCATGCTCCCAAGCATTCTTGAAAGAAGCAACACTCAGATGGGGGCTGCTCAAGGATGTCAGTGCAACTGTCAAAATCTTCCCCCAAAGCTCAAGTAATCAATCTCCATTTTTAGTTAATTTTCAGAGCTTGGGAAGTAGTTTATGGCTAGATCAGAGATAAGAGACATAGAAATGGAAATTGAAAGGGACTTGAGCATGGTAACCTCTGCAACACTCAAGCTTACAAGGTCCCAATGACATTGAGAAGAGTTCATCTTCTTCTATAAAAAGGACCAAACAGAAACAACAAAAGGGGGGGAAGACAGCAAAAAATACTCTCTGATACCAAAGAAGAAAAGATCGAAAAAAACCTCATTCTTTCTGTCTTTCGTTCTTTGTTTCTCCTTCTCCCTGCATCATCTCCTTCCTCTCATTCTTCTTCTTCTTCAACAAACTAGCCCTTCACTCATCCATCCCTTCCACCATTTTTCACCAACATAAGCTTCAAACCACAATCAGAAACCAAAAAAAATTAACAGTAAAAAACATATACAAACAGAGACACATAGCTTGCTCCTCTTCCCTCTCTCCTGCTATCCAGACCCCGCCGCCAAGTCCAGCCGCCGTCGCCGTTCGCCGTTCGTCGACGTGAGGAGGAGAGGAAGACCAGATCCGCCCAGTCCACCCTCCGCGCCTCCATCACGTTCGACCCTGACCAGCTCCGTCCAGATCAGAAGCTGCCACGGGAGTTGCAGGTCTGCTCGCGAACGCCATCCCCCTACGAGCCACCGCCTCGACCTCCACGCGCCCGACCGCTGCGCCACTCCGTGTACGTCCCAGCCGCCACGAGCCGGCCCAGGTCCGCGTTCGAGACTGTTGCTCGCCTCCGCCGTGAACAGCACCAGTGGCCATTTCCTCCCTGCACAACTCTCTGGTAACAACAATGGAGGCTAGGTTTATAATTTAGTTGCCTTTGTCTCCTTTTAGTTCTTTTTACCCCTTTTTTGTGTCTTGTTAAAATTATTAGAGCCTGATGGTATGGGGCCAACATGAAGCCCAAAGTTGTTTGTTTCTTTTGGCCTAGTACATTGGTCCTTTTATTTGGGTCAAGCCTTTTTTTAAAAAGAAGAAAAATGTTTAATCTAAAAAATTCAAGTAAAAGAAAAATCCAGAAAAATAGGAATCTAAAATAAAAATGGTGCTCTTAAAAATATTTTCGGTCCTTATTTTAAATGAAAAATTTTCTCCTAAAATTTCTTTTGAATTCACGCAACAATCCACAATAGTGATGTATGATTTTTCATCCTCAAGTGTTGTATGAATCGTAAGGGTTCATCGTATAGCTTTGCTATCTTTAACCCTGTGCAGAGTGAATCCCCTTTTAAAAAAATATTAAATGTTTTTTTAATTTATACTTTTAAACAATTTCACCCAATTCCATTTTTATAAAAAAAATATCTTTTTTGAATTCACGCAACAATCTACAACGTTGATGTATGATTTTTTCATCCTCAAGTGTTGTATGAATTGTAAGGGTTCACCGTATAGCTTTGCTATCTTTAACCCTGTGCAAGAGTGAATCTCCTTTAAAAATATTAAATTTTTTTAATTCATACTTTCAACCAATTTTACTCAATTTCATTTTTATAAAAAAAAATCTCTTTTTAATTCACGCAACAATCTACGACGTTGATTTATGGACTTATTCATCCTCAAGTGTCGTGTGAATTGTAAGGGTTTATCGTATAGCACTGCTATCTTGGACTCTAAGCAAAAGTGAATTTATTTTTAAAATAAAATCCCTTTCTTTAACAAAAAAAAAAATCTTTATCAAAATTAAAATCAATCAACCAATCAAGTTTTTCAAAAGAACTACGTGGCTTTGAGTTTCCCATCGCACCCGGGAATACGTAGGAGCAAGATAAGTTATCTTGTCAAGCCAAAACTAAATTTTCCTTTTTTGTGTCTCTTTTTTATGTTAAAATAATTAATCAAAAATATTTAAACTATTCAATTTTTAGGGGTGCCCTATGGACTCATGTGCCATGTTCGACCTCATTTAGTTTTTTTATAAATAATAAATTCAAAAAATAAAATTATTAAAAATTAAAAATTTTAAAAATTTAAAAATAAAAAATAATTATTTCTTGTAAATAATTTTTGGGGTAAAATAAATATTTAAAAGGTTATTAAAATGTTTTTGCACAATTAACTTGAGGTACCGTTTTTTAAACGGGCGATGTGGGGTGCTAACACCTTCCCTACTCGTAACCGACTCCCGGACTCATCTCTCTCTCTTTTTTTTAAGACCAGTTTTCCCTAAAATAAATGGTTTTTCCAATGTTTTTCCTAAATAAAATATTGGTGGCGACTCCTCTTTTTACCCCTTTTTCGCGGTCCCGGACCGGACGGTCGCGATAGCTGGCGACTCCACTGGGGACTTTTGAAAGTCAGACCTATCATAGTTGGTTGTGCATTTTTTTTAATAAATTTGAAAATATTAGTTTTACCCTTCTTTGTTTTATTTATTTAGTATATAGTATTATATGTTTTAATAAATGTCTTTGTACATTCTTGCAACCTTAGGGTAGAAAACTCTTGTAAATGTTGGCTGTTCTTTTGCAGGCTTGGGGTTAGTTTTTTGGGTTTTGTACAGGTTTGCTTGCTCCCAGCACACACATCACCATCACATACTCACACACTTTTGGGCTCTATACCCGAGCCTTGGAATGCCATAGGATTAGAAGGGGCTTCAGTGATGTTATTGTGACGCTTTTGCGTCCCTGACAGACATTGATTCTCCCGCTCGGATTGCTACCGGAACATGGACTGCCATATTGTGACCTTTTGGTCCCTGTGGTGAGGTTCATGGATTCGGGTCCTCATTTTTAGATGAAGGTAATCCGGGGACCATGCTTAGGGGTCTAGATCTGTCCCGGAAGTTATGCACCTAAAATGCCATTAGTAGCTTACCAAACTAGGGTCTCGACCTCAGAAATTCAAACTTTAGGATATGACCCATGTAGGACAAAAGGGAGCACATTCCACCTTTTTCTGCAACATGAATAATCGCATGCATCATAATGATTTTATGCATGCATTCCACAACTGATTTTATGCATGCATTCCACAGACGCCTTCACATGCCATTCATTCATGCATCATGTTACATTCATTATTATTCATTGTGTGCTCGTGCATGTAGTACTTTAAGTCATACATTGTTAATATGTCATTGATGCATTTTGTTACACTCTCATGCCTAAGTAAATTTGCCATCCAAATGTTATTAACAAATTAAAATTTCCCTCCACAGATAATTTGGTTTGAGATAACACCTTTGATTACAAGAGATGTAAAAGGTCAGACACACTAGCGATGCTCCCACCACCAAGAGCTCCAGGGTGATAATGAACCCATTAGAAAATTTGAAAGAGTTGAGCCAATCTTTTCCTGAAGAACGTCGAAGAAGCTTTGCCAAGAAGTATGGAGGGATCTTGGACTTAATTTTCATACCGGTTGAGACTGTTGCTTTGAGTGCTTAGTGTCGGTATTGGAACCCCCACCTCAGATGTTTTGAATTGCCAAACATGGACATTACTCCCACCATTGAAGAATATGCTTGCCTGCTAAGATTGCCAATGCAGAAAAACCCCATCGTGTACTTTCACTTGGGGCAATACTTGACCACTACAAGCATAGCAGGGTTACTGGGGCTTCCTGAAAATGATGTGAAGTTAGTAGGGCACTCAAACTCGCGAGGGTTAACCTGAACTCTTCTCGAAAATCACTTGAAGAAATTAATGGGTCGGCAAGATTGGGAAACCTTTGAGAGGGTATTGGCGCTAACAATATATGGGTTGGTTCTATTTCCATCAGCGCTAGACATGATAGATCAAGCAGCAATGGATGTATTCTTCACAGTAGAAAGAAAGAAAAACCCCGTGCCGGCAGTGTTAGCTGAAACGCTTTTGACCCTAGAATTTTGCTAGCGGAATCCAAAGGGGAAGCTCCGATGTTGTGTACAATTGCTCTATGTGTGGGCCATGACTCACATGTATGCAAAAGGTTATATCACCAGCCATTCAGATCCACTAAGAGGCTTCCATAATGTTGACGAATCTGAGCAAGTATACCCAGTCGTGCAAGTAATACGGTGGTAAGACCGGTGATCGTATCCACGGGGATTGGATGTCAACTACCAATTCTCAAACTCAGCAACTATCTAGACTAAACTATTAATCAAGAGAAAGTAAAACAAACAAAAGAAAAGAAATAAAATCTTTTTGTCTTTTTGTCTTTTTGGGGACTTTTAACAAACACTTGGAGTGCAGAAAGGATATGTTGGGACTAGACTTCACCAAACCTCTAACTCATGTACTATCAGGACTAGATACCTCCCATTCATGCTTCTGATATTAAAATCAATCCACTAAACTACTCAAACCCCGATTCCTCGGATGGCAAGAGCCTAAATCCACTAATAGACCCTAATTCCTTAGGTGGCCTAGATTAATGAATTTGCATTAAGATTAGGGATTACGCGATTACTAGCAAACCTAACTCCATTCCTAGATGAAAGGGTTACTAGGTGATTAAATTCAATTCCGGTTCTGATACGAACGTCCCCATTGCATACCAAAACACAAATCATGTCATGGGGGTGCTAGCCACAACAAGCATTAAGCACAGAAAAATTAATCACTAATATGAAGACATGAACACAGAATAATCAGTCAAGGCAAATACATAATAATAAGTTTGATTACATCTAATCCCAACAAATAGGGATTAGCTACTCATAAACAGAGAAAACCAAACCAGAGAAATAGGAGAAGAGGAGAGAAGAGGCTCAATGTGAGCTTTCCTTCTTCTTCAAAGCAACCCCTCTCAGCAACTCCTTACTAGGGTTGAAACCCTAGCTCAGCCAAGCCTCCAAGTGCCTCCAAATGCCTCCCCCAGGTCTGCCTTGTTCTGTCTGCTACGCTCTTATTTATAGATCTGCTGCGCGTCACGGCCGTGATGGTCATCACGGCCAGGCCGTGACACGTTCTGGAGTGGGCACGCTTGCACAAAAAGGATTCTCGCGAGGCGAGCCCTAGATTCGCGACGCGAAAATTAATTTTCTGGTATATCACGTCCGTGATGCATATCATGGGCAGGCCGTGACAGCTTCTGACTTTTGCCTTCTGCTCTGCTTGATCATGGCCGTGATGGTCATCACGGCCAGACTGTGATGGGCTCTGTTTGGCTCATATTCTTCACTTTTCAAGCTCTATTTCATCCAAGCTCCATCAAGGCTAATTTTGAGCATTTTTACATTAATTCCTGCAAAACAACACCAAGAAACCGCTTCACCCGTTCCAAGGGAAAATCTAACTAAAATCAAATAAAGAATGCCTAATCTATATGCAAAATGCATGCAAAAGTGTACAGAAAATATCATGTAAAATCACACTATCAAATCACCCCAAGCTTATTCAATTTCTTGTCCTCAAGCAATCACTAAGGCCAGTAGAAAAAACAGAACATGGATAGTGAACTAAGAACCCGAGTAAATGATCCAAGCAATAGGCATTTCAAACAATTCAGCAAGAGACAATCAATTCAAGTCCAATTAGAGGCTTAGGTTCCTTAGACTCATGTTCTCAATTATTTGGGCACTCTTTCTCACTTGAAGCTCACCCCAAGCTTGTTCATTTGCTTGGCTCTCTTTCTCACCTCACTCAATTGTTTAGGGGATAAGACATTTCACTCAATTTTCCTCAAGGAATGAATCCTACCATAGGCTTGACTATCAACCAAATCTCTACTTTATTAATGAAAACAATTAAGAATCAAGAGGTCTTTTTCTTGGTTGTAACGTGGCCATGGGATTAATCGTTAGGTGGGGATAACAAGAAAATGATATTTCAAAAGGCTACACAACATATCAACATTTGCAAACATGACCTTCTAAAATACCTTCTTGGGTTTTCAATTTATTTTTCCACCTTTCTTTTCTTTCTTTTTCTTTTTCATTTCTCACTTTTCTTTTTGTCATCCCCTTCTCTATTTATTTTTCTTTTTTTCTTTTATTTTTCTTTTATTTGGAGAAGGGGAGATTTTTCAACTCAAGAGAATTAATTTTTTTCTGATTCTTTTCCCAAACTTTTTCAACTACCTTTTTACCCTTTTGTAATCCTTTAGAAGGTCCCTTATCAAACATATTTATCCACATATTTCAGGGTACCAAGAAAAGCATTTTTATTTCATGTAGGCTCAAAATTGGGCAACTAAGGGGTAGCATTTCATCATTCAAAGCTCAGAAGGCCAGAAAAATACCTATTGCCTCAATCATTTTCAAAAATGTTTTCAAAAATTTTCAAGCTTCGAAATGGTTTCAAGTCAAGTTCTAGAGAAAGCAAACCAAGAGGAATAACACTCTAACACAAAGAATGGGGTAAAATTTTGTGAGTACCCCTTTGGCTCAAAATCTCACATTTTAGTTCAAGAATCAATGAAAAACACAAATCCTCAGAACCATATGCTAATTATCAACTATCCAAGATTATCTCAAACATTTTTATTTGCAGCCATATCACAAGAATAAAAAAAAAAATTGGGTTCCACAATTCACTATCTCAAATTATTGGGCACTTAGTTCTCACAATTGGATGCAAAATCTAAACAAGGGCAATCTAATTGTGTGATCATGCAAACTATCATGCAAGACTATATGAATGCAACATGCAAAATGCAAATGCAAAATACCCCTACCCCAAGCTTAAAAATTTACATTGTCCCCAATGTAAACAATCAAGTTGGAGATAGGAGAAGAAAAATAAAATAAAACAAAAAAAATAAAATTGGAACGGCTTACCGAGGCGGTAGCGGGTGTTGGTTCACATGCCTAGTCAGAATGAACTGCATGAAAATTGGGTCACGACCTTGATGGGTGCTGACTTTTCTTCTTGTTCTCCTTGCTCTTCCCTCCTTCCTTCTTACCCTGAAATCACTTGGCAATTTTATTAGTAAAAGAAAACTCTTGATCTTCTCAAATTATTCAAGAGTTTAAAATCAAAAACATAACTAACTAAAGAGAAGGGTTAAGAAAAGTTGGGTTGCCTCCCAATAAGCGCTTCTTTAACGTCACTAGCTTGACTTATTAAAAAGCATCCACCTGGATCCTCCTCCCGGATCAAATGGAAATTGGGGTGGTGATTGTAGCAGTAAAATAACTTTATTCTCAATTCCACCCAGCCATTGGGTGAAATATCCATTGACCTCTTCAACTGTAGTAATGCACTTACTTCCTAGCGGGTCAAATGGCATTTTCACCAGGAAGTTTGACAGACAAGTGGAAGGGGCTAACTTACCAGTATCCACACATGCATGCAAGCCAACATATTTATTTAATGCAGAAAATTCAGCAAGCATGATGGTGCTTTCCAAATGCCCTGTCTTCTCACTTGTTTCTCTCCAAGGATGCGCGAAAGATAATCCCTCTTCTTGTGGTTCGTCTACCACCACCTCTTCATCTTCATTGTGATCCATTCCCACAACCAGATTTTTCTCAAATACTGATTCTTGTGGCTCTATGGGAATCATACATGGTGGTGGAGGTGGCAAATATGAACAAAAGGTTTCCCAATCCTCCTCGGAGAAGTTATATATAAGCCTTCCCGTCATATAATCAACTTGTGCGGGAGTAACATGGTCCATCAAATCCATGACGTCTCCCAAACACCAGTTGTCTTCCAAAGCGCGACTTGAGGCTTCCTCATCAGGTGGATAATACAAATTTTCCATGACTTTCGTCCACCTTGCAAAAACAAAACTCAAACAAAAAGATCAAATATATACAGAAAATAAAATAATAAAAATGTCTAAATTAGTTGCCTCCTCTGTTACTAATGATATTGGCAAAACCAATCCCCGGCAACGGCGCCAAAAACTTGTTGACGAATCTGAGCAAGTATACCCAGTCGTGCAAGTAATACGGTGGTAAGACCGGTTATCGTATCCACGGGGATTGGATGTCAACTACCAATTCGCAAACTCAGCAACTATCTAGACTAAACTATTAATCAAGAGAAAGTAAAACAAACAAAAGAAAAGAAATAAAATCTTTTTGTCTTTTTGGGGACTTTTAACAAACACTTGGAGTGCATAAAGGATATGTTGGGACTAGACTTCACCAAACCTCTAACTCATGTACTATCAGGACTAGATACCTCCCATTCATGCTTCAGATATTAAAATCAATCCACTAAACTACTCAAACCCCGATTCCTCGGATGGCAAGAGCCTAAATCCACTAATAGACCCTAATTCCTTAGGTGGCCTAGATTAATGAATTTGCATTAAGATTAGGGATTACGCGATTACTAGCAAACCTAACTCCATTCCTAGATGAAAGGGTTACTAGGTGATTAAATTCAATTCCGGTTCTGATACGAACGTCCCCATTGCATACCAAAACACAAATCATGTCATGGGGGTGCTAGCCACAACAAGCATTAAGCACAGAAAAATTAATCACTAATATGAAGACATGAACACAGAATAATCAGTCAAGGCAAATACATAATAATAAGTTTGATTACATCTAATCCCAACAAATAGGGATTAGCTACTCATAAACAGAGAAAACCAAACCAGAGAAATAGGAGAAGATGAGAGAAGAGGCTCAATGTGAGCTTTCCTTCTTCTTCAAAGCAACCCCTCTCAGCAACTCCCTACTAGGGTTGAAACCCTAGCTCAGCCAAGCCTCCAAGTGCCTCCAAATGCCTCCCCCAGGTCTGCCTTGTTCTGTTTGCTACGCTCTTATTTATAGATCTGCTGCGCGTCACGGTCGTGATGGTCATCACGGCCAGGCCGTGACGCGTTCTGGAGTGGGCACGCTTGCACAAAAAGGATTCTCCCGAGGCGAGCCCTAGATTCGCGACGCGAAAATTAATTTTCTGGTATATCACGGCCGTGATGCATATCATGGGCAAGCCGTGACAGCTTCTGACTGTTGCCTTCTGCTCTGCTTGATCATGGTCGTGATGGTCATCACGGCCAGGCTGTGATGGTCATCACGGCCAGGCTGTGATGGGCTCTGTTTGGCTCATATTCTTCACTTTTCAAGCTCTATTTCATCCAATCTCCATCAAGGCTAATTTTAAGCATTTTTACATTAATTCCTGCAAAACAACACCAAGAAACCGCTTCACCCGTTCCAAGGGAAAATCTAACTAAAATCAAATAAAGAATGCCTAATCTATATGCAAAATGCATGCAAAAGTGTACAGAAAATATCATGTAAAATCACGAAATAGGAGAAGAGGAGAGAAGAGGCTCCATGTGAGCTTTCCTTCTTTTTCAAAGCAACCCCTCTTGGCTCCCTTCTAGGGTTGAAACCCTAGCCCAGCCACAGCCTCCAAGTGCCTCCAAATGCCTCCCTCTGGTCTGCCTTGTTCTGTCTGCTGCGCTCTTATTTATAGATCTGCTGCGCGTCACGACCATGATGGTCATCACGGCCAGGCCGTGACGCGTTCTGGAGTGGGCACGCTTGCACAAAAAGGATTCTCGCGAGGCGAGCCCTAGATTCGCGATGCGAAAATTAATTTTCTGGTATATCACGGCCGTGATGCATATCATGGGCAGGCCGTGACAGCTTCTGACTTTTGCCTTCTGCTCTGCTTGATCATGGCCGTGATGGTCATCACGGCCAGGCTGTGATGGGCTCTGTTTGGCTCATATTCTTCACTTTTCAAGCTCTATTTCATCCAAGCTCCATCAAGGCTAATTTTGAGCATTTTTATATCAATTCCTGCAAAACAACACCAAGAAACCGCTTCACCCGTTCCAAGTGAAAATCTAACTAAAATCAAATAAAGAATGCCTAATCTATATGCAAAATGCATGCAAAAGTGTACAGAAAATATCATGTAAAATCACACTATCACATAACATCCCTATAAGACAGCTAAATGAAGAGGAATGGAAGAGCGAGTTTGACAAAGTGGAAAGGGACTCTTTTAGGTGGGTATGCCCATGGTACGAAGGTCAACAGGGGCAAGATATCATTTATAGTTGTGGTGACTATCCCAATGTTCCTTTGATGGGTCCAAGAGGGTTCATATCCTACACACCCGCCACAGTCTTACGACAGCTTTGTTGGACGCAAACCTTGCCAAGAGAAGAACAACTCGGCGGATGCTGTTTCCGGTACGAGGATGGGGAGAATACCAAGTTGTTGGCAAAATCAGTTAGAAATGCATGGAAAGATGTAAAGATGGCAGGGATAGCACAATTGGGCCGGCCAATCCTAATCATTGTCTCAGAATATGAAGCATGGAGAAAGTCAAGGAAAAGCCCCGTCAACTTTCCGGCAGAAAGCATGAAAGATAAAGATTACTCCCCTTTGGTAACTCAAATGGCAGAACAACTGAAAATCCTAGAAGCGCAAATGAAGGAAATGGAACGACAAAAGAAAGATGCCGAGTTAAAAGTAGCCATTGGACAGAAGCGTTGTGAGAAGTTGGCAAAGGAAAATGAACACTTAAAAGATTTGTGTGCAGATATCTCCACAACCTCAAGAGTCCAGAAGAACACAGACAATGTCTCGCCAAGCATCATGGCTAAGGTCCAGAATCTTGAAGGTAAAGTATCGTCCTTGACAACAGAGAGGCATCGGCTAAGAAAAGAAAAGCGTCAGTTAGAGGAAGAAGTCATCCAGCAAGAAGGCATGAGAAAGTCATTGGAGGCGGAGGTCGATCGACAAAGGGGAGTCAATAGCAACTTACAGAAGCAAATTTGTGCACAAAGTAGGGTGACTGATGAGTTGGTACAAAAGGTCAAAGAACAAAATATCCTAATGGTCAAAATCAAGAAGGAGTCCGATTTGGGGTGGACCTCGGCAAAACATTATCATGATCACGTGGTTCAAGCAATGAATGCCGTGAAGTGGTGGAGAGAAGAAGCGCGAGAGTGAGGGATAGATATTGACATATGGAAAAAGAGATATGTGTGCATGAGTTTGGAGCTAAGCCATTGCATTCAGAGTTTTGTCCAAAGCTTTGAGAAGGCAGAACAATAAATCTGTGGGGACCATACGCTTCGTCTCCCGTCTGAACTGGACGATTTTATGAAAATGTGTGGAGGGTTTGCTCGAGGGCTAAAAAGAAAGAGACCGAAGTTGTTGACTTTAGGATGAAATGTTGTAACAATGTTGAAAATTATGATTTGACAATGATGTAATCCCAACCTAAGTACTGCTTTGAGGAACTTCTAATGAAATCTGTTCTTGCCTCTATGATTCCTTCGCACTCCGACTCTTACACTTAACTTGCGACGACACCTATCGTGGAGCATGGTCTCCCTTTAGTATGTTGTCAGCTGCATCTTTGCCTTATAGGATTCTTCCTTCTGGGCAAAAGGTAGTTCGAGATGTCTCGATTCAAAATTCGCATTGCTAGTGTGTTTAGACAACGTCTATTGTGGAGAGACGTTCTTCCCCTAGATTTGTTGTCAACTCCATTTCATCTTATGAGCACAATGCTCTCTGTGTGGGATGGAGGGACCTTCTCTTGTCAGTCCCACAAGGTGTTAACTCAAGAAAGAAAGATAAAATAAAATAATAAATAATAACTCCATAGGTGGTTTTCACCAAAGCTTTTTCTTTTTTTGCAATATTCTTACTTTTTTTTTATTAAAACAGTGTGACTCTTCTGAACAATTGCTCCGAGACACCCTTATCGCACTCGATCACAGGCTAGAGCCATGGCAGATGAACTAGAAGAAGTTCAAGAGATCAGGGATGAAGTCAGTCAAATCAATGATCAGATGGCTAAGATGATGGAGATCCTACAAGAAATGCAGAAGGAGAAGAACACAAAGGAGAACCCTCCAACCTCGAACGAAGGACAACCAGCCACACCTCTCATCCTTCCCGGTTTTTCTCAGATTCCTATTCAAGGCTTCAACCAACCAGGGGCCATGATGCCTCTCAACCAAACTCATTTTTCATTTGACCCGAACAATCCCCCATACGGTTTGCCTCGAGGGTTCGTACCACCAACAACCCCCATTACACAAGATGGCATTCAGAACTCCGAACACATCACTCAAACACAAATCCCCACCCATGTTGTCGAAATACCGCGAACGCAAACTGCCAACCCTACAGATGGTAACACCCCGATAGTGACACCTTCTGTCAATCCAAGGCCCCCACAATACACCCTACATTACGGACCCCAGGGGGCTCAAATGATGCCAAACTTCGGTTCCTCCTCCATGCCATATTCATTTCCCCATAATATGTACGGAGAAACTCCGGTGAATCAGTCGGGAGTGAATGCCCAATCTAAAGAAAAGCTGGAAGTACTAGAGGAAAGATTGCGGGCCATTGAAAGGGTGAATAGTTATGGTCTTCGAGATGCTTCGGAACTTTGTCTGGTGCCAAATGTTGTAATTCTGCCGAAATTTAAGGTGCCTGATTTTGACAAATATCGGGGAACCACTTGTCCCAAAAACCATTTGACCATGTATGTTAGGAAGTGGCGTCATATGCCCAAGATGATAAGCTCTTGATTCACTTTTTCCAAGACAATTTGACTGGGGCATCTTCAAATTGGTATACGCATCTCGAGCGGGCACACATCCGATCCTTTAAAGATCTAGAAGATGCATTCCTGAAGCAGTACAAGTACAATATTGACATGGCTCCCGATAGGATGCAACTCCAAAGTATGTCAAAAAGGGACGTAGAGACTTTCAAAGAATATGCACAACGATGGAGGGAACTGGCTGCTCACCTTCTATGATAGGATGATTGGGAGTGTGTCATCAAATTTTTATGACATGGTCATAATTGGCGAGAGAATTGAAAGTGGAATGAGGAATGGCAAGATCACCGAGACTTCAGTTGGGAACGGCTCAAAGAAAGCCCCGTTTGTGAAAAAGAAAGAGGGAGAAGCCCATGCAGTAACCTTTGAACAGAAGAAACCGAACCAATGGAGACCGAACCAAACACCCGCCTTCCAAGCCCAATACGCCCCATATTACCAACCACCTCCATATCACCAAGCCAACCAGCCATACATCGCTGCCACCTCGCAATTTCCAAACCCTCAACAGATGGCTCCTTACCGACCATCTTATCCTTCTCAGCCTCAAACACACCCTACCATGCCACCTCAAACCGTTCAGCCCCTAAATCCAAACCCAAACACCAGCCAAACAAGACCACCGTATAACCCGGAAAGAAAGCCAGTGCGTTTTGACCCAATACCCATGACCTACACCGAACTATTCCACCAACTTGTGAGCAAATCCGTACTAAGTCCTATCCCGACAAGACCAATAGACCCTCCTTATCCAAAGTGGTATGACCCAAATGCTCAATGTGAATATCACGATGGGGCCACAGGTCATTCCACCGAGAGTTGTAAAGCTTTGAAGTTTAAGGTGCAAGACCTGATTAATGCCAAATGGTTGAGCTTTTAGAAGGATGCTCCAAATGTGGCACAGGGTCCTATGCCAAATCATGGGGGTTCGGGAGTCAATGCCATTGAAAGCTTCTTGGAACATACTCTCAAGAGTAAAGTGGCCGATGTCAGGACTCCTATGAGAGTTGTTTTCAGAGAGATGTGCAAATGTGGAT
The DNA here is from genome assembly GCA_030762895.1 of Sophora flavescens. Classification (NCBI taxonomy): domain Eukaryota; kingdom Viridiplantae; phylum Streptophyta; class Magnoliopsida; order Fabales; family Fabaceae; genus Sophora; species Sophora flavescens. The sequence continues at coordinate 111,691,346 of CM061063.1, forward strand.
TAATCCAAATCCCGATCACGGAAGAAAAGGCTCTCGATGGAGAGATAAGGTGTGACTTTGATGGGAACATAGGGCATTCGATTGAAGACTGTTTAGAGTTTCGGCGAGTTGTGCAACAATTAATGGATATGAAGATTATCTTACTTGGTTGTGGATCAAATGAATATGCCATTAATATGGTTGCTGAATCTTCAATTTCCCCAACCCCAATTAAGATAACCCCTTTTACTGTTGTGGTTAATCCTCGACCAGTTCCTGAGCAAGTCACTCCGAAACCAGTGGTGATATACTATACTGAGAAGAAACCTTTGCCGGTTCCAAGTGGGCCAACACCAATCATCATCCGAGTTCCAAGCCCCTTCCCTTACAAGGACACCAAAGCGGTACCATGGAAATATGAGATGCAGGTTCAACCCAGCCCTTCCGACGGGACTACTGTGGTTACCAACATTTCAGGAATTGGTGGAATGACTAGGAGTGGTCGTATTTACACTCCAGAGGTATTGTGAAGGGTGGAAATATAAAAGGAAGGAAAGGATCACAAAGGGAAAGAGAAGGTGGAAGGAATCCTAGATGGCAAGGAAGCAAACGGGGGTGAGAATAAAAAGGAGGTATCTGATGAAGAAGTAGGTGAATTCTTGAAGTTCATCAAGCAAAGTGAATATAGGGTTGTGGATCAGTTAAATCGAACTCCGGCTCGGATATCTCTTTTGTCTCTATTGATGAACTCTGACCCACACAGGAGAGTATTGATGAAGGTGTTGAATCAAGCTCATGTTTCCCATGACATCACAGTTGATAAGCTCGATAACATTGTAGGTAACATAGTTGCTGATAATTATGTCACTTTCACCGATGATGAAATACCAGCTGAAGGTATGGGGCACAACAAGGCACTGCACATTTCTGTGAAGTGCCGAGACCATGTCATGGCTAGGGTTCTCATTGATAATGGCTCTTCTTTGAATGTAATGCCAAAGTCAACCCTGGCGAAGTTACCTTTCGATGGAACTCATATGAAGCCAAGCACAATGATTGTAAGAGCTTTTGATGGCACCCGAAGGGAAGTCATGGGAGAAATTGAACTGCCCATTCAGATCGGCCCTTGCACCTTTGAAGTACTCTTCCAAGTAATGGACATCACACCGACTTACAGTTGTCTCCTAGGACGACCATGGATCCATTAGTATGGAGCTGTACCTTCCACATTGCACCAGAAGGTGAAGTTCATTGTGTGATAATTGTTTCTGGAGAGGAGGATCTGTTAGTAAGCAAGCCATCAACAACCCCTTATATTGAAGCTGCCGAGGAAGCTCTCGAGACCGCCTTCCAGTCACTTGAAATTGCCAATGCCACTTATGTTGGGGATAGTGCTCCACTCTTTAAACCTCGGTCATCTGAAGCATCCATCATGATGGCCAAGGTTATGGTCGAAGGAGGATACCGACCTGGAAGCGGTTTGGGGAAAAACAACCAAGGTGTTGCTGACATTCTCATGCTCACTGAGAATAAGGACATGTTTGGATTGGGATACAAACCCACCAATGCCGACAAGATGAGAGTTATAGAAGAGAAGAAAAGAAAGAGTTGGCTCGGCTGGAAAATCGTGAATACGAGGCTGAAAGGGTTCCCATCTGTGACATTCGGCAGAGCTTCCGAAGCGTAGGGTTTGCATTCCTGGACCAAGCAGCAACTATTGAAGATGGTTATCCTGTCGATCATGGTATCAATCTGGTGTATCCATGCCCTCCGGATACAGAGATCAACAATTGGGAGATCATTGAGTTCCCCAGGACTATAGAGTCCTTTTCAAAGTAATTCTGTAATGCTTATCCTTTAGCTCTGCCCAAGGCTTTAGGAATTTTGTTGTAATGGGCTTACTTGTTTCTGCTTCAGTATGACTTATCAATAAATGCATGCATTCAATATCTTTGTGTTGTTATCTCTCTTTTTACTTTCGTTTTTGTTCACCATCCCTCACCAATAAATATAGTCTCTCGTCTTTAGCCTTTATTCATTCATCTTTCCCTGATAATTACCAAAATGCAGATCTAAAAGTGACTCTCTTGAAAACGACAGTGTTAGTAACTCATCATACAATTTTGACTATTCCGTTGATCATGCTGAGGAGGTTGTTGATGATGACGGAGAAGTTCCCCCTGAACTTTTGAGATTGGTAGAACAAGAAGCCAGGGAAATTCAGCCCCATGAAGAGCCGAGTGAACTAATCAATTTGGGAACTAAAGATGATAAAAAAGAGGTCAAGATTGGCCTTTCCCTGAAAGAAAATGAGCGGAACAGATTGATCAGGTTGTTGACGGATTATAAAGATGTTTTCCCATGGCCATACCAAGACATGCCGGGGTTAGATCCAAGTGTAGCAGAACACAAATTGTCATTAAAGCCGGAGTGTCCTGCAGTAAAGCAGAAGCTACGAAGGATGAAAGCAGAAATGTCCTTAAAGATAAAGGAGGAGGTCAAGAAACAACTAGATGCAGGTTTCCTAGAAGTTGTAAAGTACCCTCAATGGATTGCTAACATCGTTCCTGTTCCCAAGAAAGATGGAAAAGTTTGAATGTGTGTTGACTATCGAGATCTGAACAGAGCTAGCCCAAAAGATGACTTTCCTTTGCCTCACATTGATATTCTTGTAGACAATACTGCTCAACATGCATTATTCTCTTTCATGGATGGTTTCTCGGGATATAATCAGATCAAGATGGCACCTGAGGATATGGAGAAAACTACATTTGTCACTTTGTGGGGAACCTTTTGCTATAAGGTTATGCCTTTTGGCTTGAAAAATGCTGGGGCAACATATCAGCGGGCTATGGTGGCTTTATTCCATTACATGATGCATAAGGAGATAGAAGTCTATGTAGATGACATGATCACCAAGTCCAGATCCGAAGATAACCATGTTGATAATCTGCAGAAACTGTTCGAGCGGTTAAGAAAGTTTAAGCTCCGACTGAATCCAGCCAAATGCACTTTTGGAGTGAAATCAGGAAAGCTTCTGGGGTTCATTGTTAGTCAAAGAGGAATAGAGGTTTATCCTAAAAAGGTTCGAGCAATCATCGACATGCCAGCACCTCAAACGGAGAAGGAAGTTCGTGGGTTTTTAGGAAGATTGAACTACATTGCCCAGTTCATCTCCCAACTAACCGCGACATGTGAACCAATCTTTAAATTGCTGCGCAAAAATCAAGCTGTGACATGGAATGAAGATTGTCGAAAAGCCTTTGAGAAGATCAAACAATACCTACAAGAGCCTTTAGTTTTGGTTCCCCCAGTGCCGGGAAGACCTCTCATCATGTATTTGACTGTGCTAGATGGATCTATGGGTTGCGTACTGGGGCAGCACGATGAGTCGGGAAGAAAGGAACATGCCATCTATTATCTAGGTAAGAAGTTCACCAGTTGTGAAGCCAACTACTCACTGCTAGAACGCACTTGATGTGCTTTAGCATGGGCGGCTCGCCGTTTGAGGCATTACATGTTGTGTTATACTACCTGGTTGGTGTCCAAAATGGATCCAATCAAGTATATCTTTGATAAGCCTGATCTGACTGGAAGAATTGCTCGTTGGCAAGTCCTGCTATCAGAATACGACATAGTCTATGTCACCCAGAAAGCAGTAAAAGGTAGCGCTCTTACGGAATATCTAGCCAATCAGCCGGTAGAAGATTATGGATCGATGCAATGTGATTTCCCAGATGAAGATATAATGGCTTTGTTTGATCGCGAGCAATCACCAGGAAAAGAAAAGTGGACCTTGTTATTTGACGGAGCTTCTAATGCATTGGGACATGGTATCGGGGCAATCTTAATCTCACCAGAAAATGATTATTTCCCTGTCACTGCGAGGCTTTGCTTCGATTGTACAAACAATATAGCCGAATACGAAGCTTGTGCCCTAGGGATTTTGGCAGCAATAGAGGCAAAGGCAAGGATACTGGAGATATATGGGGACTCTGCATTAGTCATCCACCAGCTAAGAGGGGAATGGGAAACCCGAGATGCCAAGTTAATTCCGTACCGTGATTACATCAAAGGTTTGATTGAGCAGTTTGATGAAGTCACATTTCATCATATTCCCCGAGAAGATAACCAATTAGCTGACGTGCTGTCTACCTTGTCCTCAATGTTCAAAGTAAGTGACGAAAGGAACCTACCACTCATCAAAATGGAAAGTCGTGATCATCCTGCATATTGTCAAGTGATAGAGGAAGAGTCTGATAAAAAACCGTGGTACCATGACATCAAATGCTTCATCCAAAGAAGAGAATACCCTCCGACCGCTTCAGAAAACGACAAAAGAACTCTAAGAAGACTTGCAATGGGTTTCTATTTAGATGGAGATATTATCTACAAAAGAAATCATGACATGGTGTTGTTGAGGTGCATTGATGCAAAAGAAGCTAAACGGATAATTGAGGAGGTACATGAAGGATCTTTAGGAACACACGTGAGCGGTCATGCAATGGCCAGGAAAATCTTAAGGACTGGCCAATATTGGTTGACAATGGAGGCCGATTGCTTTAATTATGCGAAGAAGTGCCATAAGTGTCAAATATATGCTGATAAGGTTCATGCGCCGCCAGCTCCCTTGAATGTCATGTCGGCACCCTGGCCGTTCTCAATGTGGGGAATGGATGTGATCGGGCCCATCGAACCAAAAGCCTCAAATGGACATCGCTTCATTCTTGTTGCCATCGATTATTTCACTCGGCATCGTTATGGGTTGCCGAGTGAGATTATCACTGATAATGCGACCAATTTGAACAATAAGATGATGAAGGAGATGTGCGAAAATTTCAAGATAAACGGGGCAGTTGAGGCCGTACCGCCCAAAGATGAACGGGGCAGTTGAGGCCGCTAATAAAAATATCAAGAAGATTGTCCAAAAGATGGTGGTGACGTATAAGGATTGGCACGAGATGTTACCTTTTGCTCTACACGGCTATCGTACCTCTATTCGCACCTCGACAGGGGCAACGCCATATTCTTTAGTCTATGGGATGGAGGCAGTGCTCCCGATTGAAGTAGAGATCCCCTCATCAAGGGTACTGAAAGAAGCAGAATTGGAAGAAGCTGAATGGGTTCAGGATCGACTAGACGAATTGAACCTCATCAAAGAGAAGAGATTGGCAGCACTGTGTCACGGTCAATTATACCAGAGAAGGTTGATGAGGGCTTATGAGAAGAAAGTACGCCCCCGGCAGTTTCGGGAAGATGATCTAGTGCTCAAAAAGATCCTACCAATCCAAAAGGATCATCGAGGGAAGTGGACCCCGAACTACGATGGACCTTACGTAGTGAAAAAAGCATTCTCTGGAGGGGCTTTAATTCTCACCAGGATGGATGGAGAAGATCTTCCACTCCCTGTAAACTCAGATGCAGTCAAAAAGTATTATGCTTGAACACACTTCCCAAGAATAAGAAGAAAAGGAAAAGAAAAAATGAAAAATGAAAAGAGAAAAAGCTCGCTAGACTGAAAACATGAAAAGACAGTCTAGGCAAAAGTTAGAGCAACCCGCTAGGCTGAAAACCTGAAAAGGCGGTCTAGGCAAAAGTTAGGGTTCCAAAAAATATAAAACATAACAATGGAAGTGTCGTCAAGCCAATGAACTGGGGCGTTCAGTAGGTTGGATGTATGAAGACTGGGGCAAACAACATCTCTGAAGCCAGCTAATGAGCAGTCAAGATTGTATGAGGGACACTACCATTAGTCATTGATAGAGACATCACCTGGGGAGATGCGATTCTACTCCGTAATGTTCTGAAATTTATGCTTTGTACACCTTTTTCAATCCAAATATAATGACATTGACTTCCTTTATTTTATTTCACTACCTTTGTCCTTTTCTCCTAACTTTTGTCATTTGTGTGTGTGCATTCATCCTGAAAAGTATATACTGAAATGCAAAACAAGTAATGTTTTTTAAATAATTAGAATTCCTTGAGCCTCGAAAGGTCATGGGGGGCACGATGCTTCCCCTATAAAAGGCACTGAAGAAAGAAAGGAAGATTAAGAATCAACCATCGGTATAATTATCATCATCAAGGGTGTCTACTATCAAAAGCGAGAGTGCAAGATATCTCTCCCCGATAAGATGGGCCTTCTTTTAGTTCATCCTCAAGACTGACTGTGATCGACGCTTTTAAAGGGTCAAGGATCCAATAATTAAAAAGAAACAACAAATAAGAAATAATTTATCTTCAATCTTTTGCATCATGCCCAAAATTAATAAGGGTTCTCATCATCATTTTTTCTGTGAATTGAAAACTAGTTATTTGAATTTTCGCATTGTCATCACTGAGAAAAATCGACATTCATATATTACATTTGTCTATATGGCCACACAAGCATTTATCTTTCAGTTCGAGCTTCTAACGGGCAATCCACCCCGTAGGCTCTTTTATCTTTCAGTTCGAGCTTCCGACGTGCAATCCACCCCGTGAGCTCATTTATCTTTCTATTCGAGTCTGACGGGCAATCCACCCCGTAGGCTCTTTTATCCTTCAGTTCGAGCTTCTGACGGGAAATCCACCCCGTAAGCTCTTTTATCTTTCAATTCGAGTTTCTGACGGGCAATCCACCCCGTAGGCTCTTTTATCTTTCTGTTCGAGTCTGACGGGCAATCCAACCCGTAAGCTCTTTAATCTTTATGCTCGAGTTTCTGACGGGCAATCCACCCCGTAGGCTCTTTTATATTTCAGTTCGAGCTTCAGACGGGCAATTCACCCCGTGAGCTCATTTATCTTTCTGTTCGAGCTTCTGACGGGCAATCCACCTCGTAAGCTCTTTTATCTTTCAGTTCGAGCTTCCGACGGGCAATCCACCCCGTGAGCTCATTTATCTTTCTGTTCGAGTCTGACGGGCAATCCACCCCGTAGGCTCTTTTATCCTTCAGTTCGAGCTTCTGACGGGCAATCCACCCCGTAAGCTCTTTTATCTTTCAATTCGAGTTTCTGACGGGCAATCCACCCCGTAGGCTCTTTTATCTTTCTGTTCGAGTCTGACGGGCAATCCAACTCGTAAGCTCTTTTATCTTTATGCTCGAGTTTCTGAAGGGAAATCCACCCCGTAGGCTCTTTTATCTTTCAGTTCAAGCTTCTGACGGGAAATCCACCCCGTAATCTCTTTTATCTTTCAGTTCGAGTCTGACGGGCAATCTAACCCGTAAGCTCTCATTTATCTCTCTGTTCGAGCTTCTGAAGGGCAATCCCCCATAAGCTCTTTATCTTTTGTTCGGGCTTATGACGGGCAATCCACCCCTCAAACTTTTATGTGTGAATCTCAGTGGGTAATCTAACCCGCCGGTTCTTTACAGGAAATCGGTTTGTATACACAGGTCCTTTACTTGTCAGTGTACCCTGGACAAAAATTGGAGTTCTTGTCTTTACTAATTTCTTATAACGATAATCGGTTAACTATGGTTACACCTAGTATCTACTAAGAAACAAGTAAAGAGGGGCAGTTGTGAACACCTAATTTTGTCCGGTTCCTTTTAACAAGCTAACTTAAACAAATCAATACATCTGGTTTCTGATTAAAAAATAATAATAATAAAATAAATAAATAAATAGATAGAATTTGTCAGATATCTTTTTCCAATTTTCCTTCCCAACAAACACAATCTCCACTATGATCTTTCCCCATCAGTTTTATTTTTTAACCAGCATGCTCCCAAGCATTCTTGAATGAAGCAACACTCAGATAGGGGCTGCTCAAGGATGCCAGTGCAACTGTCAAAATCTCCCCCCAAAGCTCAAGTAATCAATCTCCTTTTTTAGTTAATTTTTGAGCTTGGGAAGTAGTTTATGCCTAGATCAGAGAAAAGAGACATAGAAATGGAAATTGAAAGGGACTTGAGCATGGTAACCTCTGCAACACTCAAGCTTACAAGGTCCCAATGACATTGAGAAGAGTTCATCTTCTTATATAAAAAGGACCCAACAGAAACAACAAAAGGGGGGAACACAGCAAAAAATACTCTCTGATACCAAAGAAGAAAAGATCGAAAAAAACCTCATTCTTTCTGTCTTTCGTTCTCTGTTTCTCCTTCTCCCTGCATCATCTCCTTCCTCTCATTCTTCTTCTTCTTCAACAAACTAGCCCTTCACTCATCCATCCCTTCCACCATTTTTCACCAACATAAGCTTCAAACCACAATCAGAAACCCAAAAAAATCAACAGTAAAAAACTTATACAAACAGAGACACATAGCTTGCTCCTCTTCCCTCTCTCCTTCTATCCAGACCGCGCCGCCCAGTCCAGCCGCCGCCACCGTTCGCCGTTCGTCGACGTGAGGAGGAGAGGAAGACCAGATCCGCCCAGTCCACCCTCCGCGCCTCCATCACGTTCGACCCTGACCAGCTCCGTCCAGATCCGAAGCTGCCACGGGAGTTGCAGGTCTGCTCGCGAACGCCATCCCCCTGCGAGCCACCGCTTCGACCTCCACGCGCCCGGCCGCTGCGCCACTCCGCGTTCGTCCCAGCCGCCACGAGCCGGCCCAGGTCCGGGATCGAGACTGCTGCTCGCCTCCACCGTGAACAGCACCAGTGGCCATTTCCTCCCTGCACAACTCTCTGGTAACAACAATAGAGGCTAGGTTTATAATTTGGTTGCCTTTGTCTCCTTTTAGTTCTTTTTACCCCTTTTTTATGTCTTGTTAAAATGATTAGAGCCTGATGGTATGGGGCCAGCATGAAGCCCAAAGTTGTTTGTTTCTTTTGGCCTAGTACATTGGTCCTTTTATTTGGGTCAAGCCTTTTTTTAAAAAGAAGAAAAATGTTTAATCTAAAAAATTCAAGTAAAATAAAAATCCAGAAAACAGGAATCTAAAATAAAAATGGTGCTCTTAAAAATATTTTCGGTCCTTATTTTAAATGAAAAATTTTCTCCTAAAATTTCTTTTGAATTCACGCAACAATCTACAATATTGATGTATGATTTTTCATCCTCAAGTGTTGTATGAATCGTAAGGGTTCATCGTATAACTTTGTTATCTTTAACCCTGTGCAAGAGTAAATCCCCTTTTAAAAAAATATTAAATGTTTTTTTAATTTATACTTTTAATCAATTTCACCCAATTTCATTTTTATAAAAAAAATATCTTTTTTGAATTCACGCAACAATCTACAACGTTGATGTATGATTTTTCATCCTCAAGTGTTGTATGAATTGTAAGGGTTCACCGTATAGCTTTGCTATCTTTAATCCTGTGCAAGAGTGAATCCTCTTTAAAAAATATTAAATTTTTTAAATTCATAATTTCAACCAATTTTACCCAATTTCATTTTTATAAAAAAAATATCTTTTTAATTCACGCAACAATCTACGACGTTGATGTATGGACTTATTCATCCTCAAGTGTCGTGTGAATTGTAAGGGTTTATCGTATAGCACTGCTATCTTGGACTCTAAGCAAAAGTGAATTTATTTTTAAAATAAAATCCCTTTATTTAACAAAAAAAATAAAAAAAAATAAAATCTTTATCAAAATTAAAATCAATCAACCAATCAAGTTTTTCAAAAAAACTACGTGGCTTTGAGTTTCCCATCGCACCCGGGAATACGTAGGAGCAAGATAAGTTATCTTATCAAGCCAAAACTAAATTTTCCTTTTTTGTGTCTCTTTTTTATGTTAAAATAATTAATCAAAAATATTTAAACTTTTCTATTTTTAGGGGTTCCCTATGGACTCATGTGCCATGTTCGACCTCATTTAGTTTTTTTATACATAATAAATTCAAAAAATAAAATTATTAAAAATTAAAAATTTTAAAAATTAAAAAATAAAAAATAATTCTTTCTTGTAAATAATTTTTGGGGTAAAATAAATATTTAAAAGGTTATTAAAATGTTTTTGCACAATTAACTTGAGGTACCGTTTTTTAAACGGGCGATGTGGGGTGCTAACACCTTCCCTACTCGTAACCGACTCCCGGACTCATCTCTCTGTTTTTTTTTAAGACCAGTTTTCCCTAAAATAAATGGTTTTTCCAATGTTTTTCATAAATAAAATATTGGTGGCGACTCCTCCTCTTTTTACCCCTTTTTCGCGGCCCCGGACCTGACGGTCGCGACAGTCGGTATAATTAATTTTAGTGATATCATGTTGTTTGATTCATTTATTACGTGTTGATTATGTAGTTTATATGGGTTATGTGGTTTTTGTGGCTTATATGATGTATGTTATAACTGAGCTGTGTGTTATAACTGTGATATCTATTATGACTGTGATGTATGTATTAACTGATGTTAAGTGATTGATTGAGAAGTCTGACAGTGGTCAGTGCTCAAGTATATTGAGGTTAAAAACTTTAAGGGAAAAACGTAAGTGTTTAATTTATGGAAGTGGAAGGAAATGTGAAAAATAATGTTTTAATGATGTTTTGATGAAAGAATAAGTCAATGAGTGATGGTGAGGACGAAACCGTGAAAAGAATTCACTTACGCTGATTTTTCCGAAATAAATTCGAAAATAAAATAATTAGTAATTTCGATAAATTTTGTTCAAAAAATAATTCTAATGTGGACGGGGAAAAATTTTTGTCAAAGGCAAAGTCATTTTGATTTTACAAGAAGATTTGTTCCAAAGCGTATGATAATTTAGAAAAGCGATTTACAGCGAAACTATGAAGAATATTTTATCCATTTGGATAAAACCGTGCTAGGAAATAAATTTTCAAGGAATTGATGTGTTTTCGAAAAAAAGGATTTGAAAATAAAATGAGTTACGAAAAAAATTGAACTACGTTGTGATTTAACGTTTTATAAACGTATTTTAGTGGAAAATAATTTCCTGTAAAAGAGTTTTAAGTCAGCGAAAATCTTTCCGATAAACTTGGATACGTTTTTCGGAGTTTTGTTTTGATAACTTGTTTCTCACAACGAAAATTGTGTTAAAGGTGCAAGTTGTGAGGACCTAGATGACCGAAACGTCAGGCTAGTGTTCCTATGAGTAAGTACGTGACTATGTGTCCTGTGTGTCGCGGGTTAAAGTCCCAGCTGGAACATTTGCATCCATGTCTTGTGTGTTAGCACATTTGAATCCATGTCTTGTGTGTCGTGGGTTAGAGTCCCGGTTGGCACATTTTGAATCTGTGTTCTGTGTGTTGCGGGTTAAAGTCCCAATTGGCACACTTGTCTTCGTGTTATGTGTGTAGCGAGTTAAAGTCCCAGTTGTCACATTTGACTGTGTGTCATGTGTTAAGAATGAATGAACTTGATGCCTAAGTAGGAATAGTCGTGAGCTGCGAACCTCGACAAAGAAAGAATGAATGAAAAAGAAAAGTGTCATGCATTTGTTATAAACTGCGATGACTGTAGGGTATGAATCCCATTGTTTACAGCATTATGATTAATTATGAGAAGGTATGTGATGTATATGTGTGTGTGTGTATGTGTGTGCTATCGTTTGAGTGTCGCGCATGTAGTTATCATGATAAAACTCATTTGTCAGTATCTCACCTTTGAAATAGATCTGTTTTTCTTGGTTTTTGCTGTCATACCGTGGAACGCGAATACAGACATTGCATAGGAGTTCCCTGTTTTACTTAAGGACATTAGTCTTGATAACTGAAGAGATCGTTGATTGTATGGATAGCCTTGGGAGGTTTTCCAAGTAATTATCAGCTAGGGTGACCAGCTCAACTAAGAGATTAGGTTGTTTCATATCCTATTAAGGGTAGTCTATGTATTTGGCTGCTGAGAGCCATTTTCTTGAGTTGTGGTTCCAGACTATCGCTAAGTTATAGTTATGTTTTAATTTTCTAATGTTATGACTTTGGAAATGACCTGTTTGTATAAAGGTCTTGATGTATAAGATGATGATGTATATATTTATGACGTTTGTTTGTATGGGGAAAGGAAAAAAAATCATAATCATTTTCGAGCAAGGTTAAGAATACTAGAAAGTTATATTTTCCGAAAGCAACCAGCCATTACTTTAAGTTTTGTTTCTGCAAGTGTTCATCATTTAATGCTCAAGGAGGGTGTTACAGGTAGAGCTTTATAGGAAGGAAGTCCATGTAGTTGCTCATACTTTGTTAGGGCTAGCAGATAGCTTATAGCTGATGGATAAGTAGCCCCGTTTGGTAACCATTTTTAAAATTAGCGTATAACGTTTTTTCACTAGCGTATAACATTTTTTCCAGACGCTACTTGAAGTAGCGTTTGAGCTTATAGAGTATAGATTGTCATTTTTTCTTCCATTTTTATCTCTACTATCTTACTTAAATTCCTCACTTATCCCTAACTAATAAAATAAAACATTAATCATTTAACATAGTATATAAATAAGAATTGATTTCACTATTTAGATTTATATTTAAGATTGTTTAAAAAAAATTATATTTAAGATAAAAATAGAAAATATATGTTTTATTAATAAAAAGTAAAATTTATATAAAAATAATATCATAATTATATTTTTGTTTTTATTATTCCATTTTATTTATTAAAAATAGTTAACACTAAATTAACATTAAATTTAAAAATATTTTATTTTTTAAAATGAGAAATAATTTAATATAAATTAAATTGTTCAAAGTGATATATATATATATATATATATATATATATATATATATATATATAATATGCAACCATATCCTTTTATGTCATTTTACCAAACATTTCAAATCCAATCGCTAGCTTAATCGGTTATATCGCCTATCAATTAGCATATCCACTATCCATTATCAGTTAGCTTATCCGTTAACCGATATCCGTTATCTTATCCCTTATCGGTTAGTTTTTATCAAATAGAACTTTAGTGATTGAATAAGTAACTAAAAATCAACCCACGAAGGAAAAACGACATGAAGCTGAGTAACCAAAGGATCCCACCACCAGCACAGGGTAATCGCAGCCTACAGCCCAAAAGAAACCGCAAGAAACTAACTAGGGAACAATATAAAAGAGTTTTCCCCCAACATCACCAGGATAAGAACCAATAGAAGCGCAAAAACGTATGAGAAAAATCCTCAAGTCTATTTCATTTAATTTCGTATTCTTGATAATCTCTTATATTGAAAAAAATAAAAAAGAGAAAAAGTCAAGAAAAAAATAGAAGAAATAGAAAAGGAATAAAAAGAAAGATTTTTCTAAAAAAAACGAAAATAATGACAAATTTAAAATTATTTTTAAAAATAGAAAATTAAAACAAACACATGTATTGAGGATCTTTCAGGCAAGTATCAATTTGTTTATGGATTCTAAGTACATATTGCAGATTCGTATCGTATTTATTCACATTATATATGCTCCTCTGTCACAATTTTTTTTTTGTCCTGAGGGTATTAAACCCCCACCCCGGTGTCCAGGACCCTGACTAATTCGGGGTGTGGTTGGGAGGTAAGTAAAGCCTGACCCAGAATAGTTGCTGTCAATGATCGAATTCGTGCAAAACACGAACCATTCGTCCTTAACAGCAGCATATTAACCACTTATGTCCAACTGCTTGGTTTCTGTCACTTATTTTATTACAATTGATTTATCAACAAATTAACTTAATATGGAATCGTCATTTTTGAGAAGGTTTTATCTAACTACCACCTTCAACCCAACAAGCACAGGTTAGTCTCACAATAATATTTGTAATGTTTGTAGGAATATTTCCATAAGAGAAAACAAACGATCTTAGTTTGTAATTTTAAAAAGTTAAAATATGTGGCAATATATAATTAATGGAGTGGACTATATCAAAATGGGGCATCAAATAATTTTTTATTTTTTTTGACAAGGGGGCATCAAATAAATTAAGACTATGGATTTTCCATTTCCATTTGCCTCCTAATTTGCGATTGCATTTCATTTAGGTTGTATCCTATTTTTTTCAATATATTAATGTAAATGTATATAAAAAAATATTACCAACAAAGAATATGACTGTTGTGATTTTATATTGCCGTTGTGTCAAAAGAATTATGTTTGTTGAACACATTGGGTCTCCTTTACATTTTTGTGTTATTCTCGAAACGCGTGTATATAAAGATGATAAAAATAAGCGAGATAAAAATAAAAACATATGATATCACATATAGTATCCAAATTTTATGTTCAAATAACACAACTCGTGTCAAAAGGGGTTAAAAAAACACCATCATGTAGTTGGTTTGAAGGATAATGAGCTTGTGCCTTAAACAAGTAGGCTAAAAGGTCCAACTAATGGCTCTTCCAGATAGAGAAAATCTAGTTGAAAGAGGACAACTCTTATATGTTATTGTTTAGGTTCTCCGGCGAAAATTAGTCATTATTTATGATAGTGGATATTTCCTACCAATGACAATTAAAAAAAAAAGTTTTAAAAAACAACTTGGTGTTATAAAAAAACAAAAGAAAAAAGAATATGGCGCCTGACTATTTAAAAAAAAAAGAAAAGAATATGGCTCTTACGTCTCTAGTCTCTATTTTCATGTAGAACACCGAAGTCAAGTAGCGTTTGGAACCAGATTGATGCCTATTCAAGGTGGAACCTTCACATTCGAGCAAAGAAAAATCCAAGCACCACTGTGATCACGACCACTGCCATGATTGAGACAGAGACCGAGATCGCATCTCTTTAAGCACGTGTTACACCACCATCACCAATTAGGATTCTCGTCCAAAAGATGAGGCTAATTATGGTGTTTAAAGTTGCAGTAATGAAAATTTTCTCCTCAAGCTTTTACCCAAAATCCAATCAAGCCAAATCTCAGCACCCGCACCGTCACCTTTGAGTTATCTATTGCTTTAATATATAAGAACGTGTTTAATAAATAAGCTTATACATGGCACTAGTTGCATCGAATCATTTATAACTTGTAAAAAAAAAATCATTTATAAGGTCATATTGTATTAACTTTGTTCTAATATAGTGTGCCAAACAAGTGTTACAATTAAGTACCTTCAGCTCACTTCATGGATGTCTAGGTGCTTTGTGGTTATTTTGGTTGATCAATTACCTTTGTTTTATCTGTTGTAGTATTTTTTGTATCATGTTTTGCTGTGTATATAGATTCAGAGTATCCCTTGTACTCCTATTCAAGGTTTACAAAACCGGACCGGCCATCGAACCGGGGTGTGGCGGCTGTTGAGTTGATGGTCTAACCGAGGTTGAACCGTGGTTTGACCAGGTTATAATTAAATATTATTATTTTAATTTTTAATATAATATTTGTAACAATATTAAACAAAAAAACAACATAACAACTAAAATTATTAAGCACAATTTTTTTTATTTTGAAATTGAACTAAATAAATATAAAAATATATGTTAAAATCATCTTCATAGGGAAAACCAACCCAAAATCTACAACTAGCCCACATATGTTAGAAAACAAAAGAATTGGGTTTTGGCTAGGATGACCCAAATCCTTTTATACTAATTTTTTTTTTTTTAAGAAACCGGTTCTGGTCGGTTCACTACCGGTTATGACCGGTTCCACCGGTTCGATGCTAGGCCGGTTTTCCCTGTGAACCGGACCGGCCAAGGTCCCGGTTCCCGTCGGACCGGCCGGTCCGGTCCGGTTTTCAAAACCTTGCTCCTATTAATATCATTTTTGCTTATAAAAAAATCTAATTATTGACATAATCAACAAAGAATTTCATGTTAAGGAATATGTATATATTATTATGATTTAATATTAATATTCTGCCGGTATAAAAAATAAGTTTTTTTTATATAAAAAAAAGTTTTTTTCTCGATAAATTGGGGTTTTATTCAAAAGAATATAAAAAATAAGTCTATTTATTTACTATCATATCATCAAATATACTTGACTCTCATAACCTCAAAAGTCACATATATGATAATATTTGATTGATTAATTATGTAAAAACATTTATATTAATAATATATCAAAATTAAACTCTTTTTTTATAGGTTAAAATATACTTTTGATACTTTATTTTATTTTTTAATTTTAATTTGGTCATCTAACTAATAAAAGATCTCTTTTAGTCCTCTAAGTTTCAAATATTTGTCATGATTAAAATAATAAAACAATAAAACTTACTTTTTCGCAAAGAAATCATAAATATCTTCCATAATTTTGGAAGCACTTATACTATGTCTCTATTTGGTAAAAACTAGCGGATAACGGATAAGCTAGCGGATAGAGGATAAGTTAGCGGATTGGATTTGAAGTATTTGGTAAAACTAGCGGTTGGACTAACTGATTAATATAAAATTACATAAAAGGACATGTTTACATTTTTTAATATAAATTATATATATGTATATATCTATATATATATTATTTATTTTAAAATAATTATCAATTTTAACACTTTATTTTATTTTAAACTGTTTATCATTTCAAAGATTAAAATATTAATTTTTAATTTAATATTTATTTAGTTTTAGTTATTTTTTATAAATAATATGGAATAATAAAAATATTATTGATATGATTTTTATACGAATTTTTTTATAAGAGAATTAGGGATTACAAAAATTAGAATGATTTCTATAAATATTTTATTTTGTTAGTGAATGATAAGTTAGGAATTTAATTAAGATAATAAGGATAAAGATGGAAGAAAAAGTGATACACTATACGCTATAAGCTCAAATGCTATTTCAAGTAGCGTCCGGAAAAAATGTTATATGCTAGTGAAAAAAATATTATACGTTAATTTTAAAAATAGTTACCAGACGGGACTAATTTTTCATCCGCTAAACACTAACTTTTAAATTCTAACGTTTTTGGCAAACCAAACGGTGCATAAATTTAGGTGATTTTTAACAAAAGATGCGATTCACCTGCTACTTTGTTATATACTAGTCGACATCATATAAGAAAAACAAATATTTATAAATTTTATGACACCTTACTCTTCTATTTATTTTATAGAGAAGTTGACTTGGAAAACAAAGTGTGAATGTTTTCATCCAGCTATCCTCAACCATCGACTTTGTCTTCAGTCTGTGTTCAATCTTTCAAATTAATATTGGGGAATGGATCCTCCAACACTTTAAAATCATTGATTAATTATGTAAAAAAAATTATATTTTTTTAATAATAAATTGATGATTAATTGTTATGGTGTTTTAATCCTATCTTGAGTATGGAGAGCCTTAGATTTGCCCTCAACCATAATCTCCAACACGTTTTTTGAGAGACAGAGATGTTTGAAGTGAGTAGGATCTTAAGTATCTTTTTTTTTTTTGATTAGTCAAAATATATTAGTATGGAGTACAAGAGATACTCAAACTCATTTACATAAGCAAAAGACTAAAGAATGAAGATAACAGGTAATTTACATAGTAATCGAAACAACAAAACAGTATGAGCATTACACTAATCAAATCAAACTAAGGTTCCAACCAGTAACTAAATAAACAGCCCACAAAGCCATACATGCATAGAAACCAAATCACCTACTACTTAATGATATAAAACAAACCAGAATGGAAAATTGCCCCAAAAAATATGAGCCCTGCAAAAACAAACACCAAGTAGGTACATGACCCAACAACTCAAAAACTCCAAAAAGTACAGCCCACGTGTATGTTATTCTTAGGGCTTTTCATATTGAATAATTTGAACAAGTCCATTATGAAATTTTGTACTTTGGGACTATGGCCATTCTTCACTTTGAATATCAATCTAAAAAAATAGGTTTCACCTGCTACATTTTTTTAGCCAAGAAATCATAATCTTTGATAATTTTATAAGCACTTTTATTTAACTTAGGTGACTATTTTTTAATACTGGTTATCATCACATATGGAAAAAAACTTATTTTTCAATAATTTTTTATGTCACCAACATATTACTCTTAATAATATATAATTTTCTACAGAAATATTGACTTGAAAGGCAGTGAAAATTTATGTCACTGTTATGTCACATGTTATTTATGTTACTCTAAATAATCTATGGGTGTGCGGTTTACAAACATACGTTTACTCCAAAAAGTATGTTTGAAATGAGCAACTCATATTGTTATTTTTTTACTAAGAGCAACTAATATTGTTGTTGTGGGGCAAACTATCTTTTTAGCCTCGGCAAACTATAACATAAACATGAACTATATATTAGATATATATTTATTTTGCAAAAAATAATGAAATAGTGCAATTAAGAAGGAAAAAAAATTACAAATTGCAGTGATGCTATGAACCTCATCCAAATATTCTTCATAAGGTTTTTTTTTTTTATGCTAGCTAGTTTAAACAATGTCAGCTTTAGAGTTTTGTTCTTTTGATACATGATCAATCTTGACTTAAGATAATGCTATAAGTCACAACTAGAAATCTTGTGATTATCTGTGAATTTTGCTCAAAAATTTGTAGGAAACATATTTCAAGCGGATTTTTCTACGGATTTATGTCCCCGGGTAATATCTTCGTAAGTAATTTTTTCTTGCGAATTTTAAAATCCGTAGCAAATTTCCTGCAAATTTCCTCGTGGAAAATTTAAATCTATAGAAAAATTCGTAGGAAAAAACCTTATTCTGGAAAAATTGCAGGAAAATTCGCAGGAAATTCCTGTAAAAAAATTCTGCAGAAAAATTTGTAAGTAATCCATAAATTTTTAGTAGTAAGTTGCTTCACTTACAAAAAATATTTTTACAGTTGAGGATCCTTAATTTAGTATTCCTCAAAGACTTAGGATGTTACTAAGGGTGGCAAAATTATCTGTTTATCCGTTATCCATCCGGTCCATCCATGAGAAAATTCATCTAATCCATCAATCTATCATAAAAATATATAAATGGATTGGATTGGGTTGGATTGTTTTTGTAGTGGATGGTTTATGATCCATCCGATTATTTTCTAAATCCATTGGACCAATAACCAAAAAGTAGTGGATAAATTTTTATTGTTCAAAATATTTTTTTAAATCATTTTCATAAAAAAAATTCCATGTAATTTTCTCCTGTTTCTATTATTTTCTCTTCATTATTTTCAATTTTATTTATTTGTTTTTTATTTTTTATTAACTAATTAAAAGTGATAAAAAAAACGTCACATGCTCCGCAAAACGACGAGGTGATGATATATTTGAAGTTTTGAACTGTTATTTAAAATATTTTCAACTAATTATCAATGTGAATTACCATGACCAAATGAAAGCAAAATTGTATTTCGCTATTTGCACTGTACAACGAACTTCCATGCTTCCAATTCCAACGATGATTATTGGGATGATCCTGGCCTCACAAAAAAATTTTTTAACATAAAAAATGAAAACATAAATCTTAAACTTTTGTTTTTCCACCGTTAGATGATAACTACGTCTCCCTGCAGTCACTTTTGGACTACAGGGAATCCTGGTCCATAATTACCGGGTAGGTTACGAGATAGAAAGAGAGGGTAGAGAGAGAAAATATAGAGGAGAGAGAGAGAGGGAGAGGGAATGGAGAGAAAATATTTTTAAAAAATATAAAATTATTTAATTTTTAATAAAAAACTATTTAATTTTCAAAAATATTTTCGTTGATGGATCGGATATCCATCCGTAAAATAGTTGTTAATGGATGGATTTGATAGTTTTTATTGAATGGATCATGAATGGATTGGATTTTTTTAATAAATTTTTAATGGATTATAATAGATTAATGGATTGTTTCTAATCCATCCATTATAATCCGAATAAAAATTTATCCAATCCATCCATTTGCCACCCGTAGATGTTACCAGTTGAGAATTGCTGCGCAAAGCTCAAGTTTAAATGCTCCCAGACCATTGGCCATAAGTAGTCCTACTATATAACATATTCTTTATGCTCCGCTTGATCATTCGAGGTGGGGAACTCAAACCTCAAGGATTACTCGATTGGTGTTTTCCAAAATGATCCATGTTCGGTAAATAATTCAAATTTCCAAATAATTAATTGAAGTGAGGGATATGCATCAAAATGAATACAATGTTTTTGGAATTATTATTTTGACTACTGATCAAGAAGCTAACATGCATTCATTTTGGAAGAAGGAATATATATTTTCAATGGTCTTGAAAATGTGAGAGACAATTAATATCCATGATTATATAAACAAAAGTCATGCTAACGAGTGTCCTTAGATACTCTTTAAGGAATCAATAAAAGCCAGTTTTCATTAGAAAACCAACAATTTCACTTTTTCAAATGTTAAATACACAAATTCTTAATGTAAAATTTCATTTTTTGATTACTTAAAAAGTATCATAAGGACACTCGTTATCATTTTCCTATAAAGAAAGGCACATGAGAAGAGTTGAAACGTCAAGTCCATGAGAAGAGAGCAAATGTGAGTAATCACTTCTAGTGAAAATGTCTCGTGAGTGAGTGTTTATCATTCTTTGTCACTCTTGCTTGAGGTACCTAGTTTTGTAGGGTGAGACTACTTGGGGTGAGATTTCAAGTTTCTACATAACTTGTAATCTTGTTTGAGATATATAATAAACATTTTGTTGGAGCATTTTTGTGACTCGTGGACGTAGGCAAGAGATGTCAAACCATGTAAATTCATGTTTTCTATTACTTTTTGTGGTGTGTTTTGTACCTACATTGTTTGTGACGTTTACAAGACTGAGAATAACAGAATAAAATAATTCTATAGAAAATACACGTTTACTTTTTTTTCCTTAACGCAAATGGTAAAGATAAACAATAAATAAATATGACACCACCGACATCAACTGATGAATAGCTTCGTATACAAATATAAATTCCTCAGCAAGCTGCACAGTAAAAAGCAAAAGCGAAAACTAAATTAGCGGAAATACAGTCGTTGGGGAAATAAAACATAAGGTAAGTACATAGTAATATATAAAAATTGGAGAAGCAGCTCCACAAAATAACCTAGTTCTTACACTAGCTAGTACTCAAATCACAACTGACCAATGCAGACTATATTGAGGCGTCGTCCTTGGTCATAGAGAATCCAAATAGTCATCTGACAACTCCACAACTAGAGTTGAAGGAACATGGTGGCGACAAAATGTCAGACGTGGGATGCTCTTATGAGAAATCATCCTAAAACATCTATGGCGCTGGGCTGTCCGTGGGTGGTATTGACGACGGACCATGATGAATGACCACGAGAGGAACCACCTCAGGAGTCGCCACCGTGGCTGGTACGGATGAAGCTCCAACAAGGTGAGGGTGAACCATCCTCGGTGATGATGCTATCCTCTCATCTAGAAGCCGCCATCGGGCCTCTCGTTGCCCGTCGTCGCAATGTACCCATGCCAAGTGTGCATAAATCGTGAGGGCTAGCCAGATGGATCCCCCATGACGTTCCCGAACAACGAAAGAGATGTCCCTAATATACTTTTTGTGACGCGGCCATCCGGATTGTGAGCTCATGCATCCATGCCTCCTAGGAACTTCGCATAAATTTAAATGATTTAAAATATATAGTAAACTTTATAAACTCCAATAATTTAAATCAATTAAAATATATAAATACATATTTGTACATACTAAAATTATCTTAAAAAATTAATAATTACAAAAATAATTATACTAAATTTACAAAAACAATAAGTTACAAAAAAACTACTGAATTTATAATAAAGGGTGTAAAAGAAATAATGAGTTGCCTCAAAATTGTCAAAATTTAATATTTTTTATTTATATAAAGATGAAAACAAACACATTGTAACACCCCGCTTTTCGTAAATAATCTTACTGCTATCATATATGTTTGTATATGCTTGTTATGTTTGTTTTTGATGCCTAAGTTCATGTTTGGGGGAAGTTTAGCATTAGAAAGGTTCAATCCTTTTAGAGTCCTAGTGACCCGTTTCACATTTTTGGCCAAATCGTGAGTTTTAGATGTCCGATCGAGATGATCTTTGTTGTGTTGGAAAGCTAAGAGAATTATCTACAAGTCATAGTTTATGTGTTTTGGCCAATTCGACCGTTTAGCTGGTCTCGCAGGGCAATCTTTGAGCGTCTCGTGCTTAGGAATCACTACAAAAAAAACCTATTTAGTGACCGAAGATTTCGGTCGCTAAACATGATAATTCGGTTGCTATATTGTTTAGCGACCGAATTAGCGACCGAATTAAGGGGGTAGCAGAAACCCTAGTGGCTAAATGTTTAGCGACCGAACTTGTATTTCGGTCTCAAATTTGCGACTGATATTTCGGTCACAAAATTATATATTTCGATCGCCGTATAGTTGGTCGCATGCTCAGCTAACCTAATTTGATGACCGATATTCGGTCGCTATTTTGGTCGCAAATTTTAAATTTTTTTTTTTATAAAAATATTCCTGTAACTTAATCCTACCGACCAAATTTTGTTTTTCAACTATTACCCCATTGATTTTTAATTTCTGATATAAACAAAATACACCAATATTTTTTTTAATAAATAGAAAACGTAAATATGATGTACTAACGATCCAAAACACCACAGTCATTATGATCAAGAAAACATATACATTAATTAACGCAAGTTTAATAATTGTTTATAAAAAAAAAGTTTAAAAATGTACTAATTAACAATCAAAACATAAAAACACACCACAGTCAATAAGTACTAATCAAAATATCAAAACTCATCAATCTTCCAAAGGGATGAACATGTAGAAGCGAGAACCCCCAAGGTACTTAAACTTTGCCAATGCACCAGTGGACAACAAATATAACTCCCTAATACCATTTGTATCTGTTGTAAAATATGGGCGATCCTCATGGATTACTATATTCCCATTGAACATATTTCCGCTTTTGTCTTCAATAGTCACAACACGCGGTATTTGTTGTCCCCAACGACGGTAGAATGATCGCGAGATTGAAATCAAATCCTGCAAATACACAAGAACAATTTAGTAAATGATTAGTTTATGCCTTAACCATCATTACGAGAATCCGATCGTTATTCTTAAGTTGATGAGATACTGTACCTGGTCTATATGGATGGCTGTCTCAAAACATTTAGTCGGATCCATTTTCTGATAAAACGATAAGGAAAACAAGTCATATGTCTAAACTTCATCAAGTGATAATAAGAAAAGATGGAAAGATCCATGTAGCATACTAGCATGTTAAAATAGAACAAAGAAATGAAACTTCACATGCAACTTTACAGATTAGCAAACATAGTAGTTTTCAGGAAAGCATATGCTTTTACGTCGTTTTGAAGGATGGTCATAGAGAGGACTTTTCCTACCGGAAGTGCCTACAATAATCTTTTTAGATCATTTCATACTCCAGCAAAGAATATTTTTTTTGTTTACAGAGAAGTGAACAAGAACATGAAATCCCTAAAACCCTCTTTTGAAATTTTTGAAACAGATTCAGACAAGAACCAACAAATTCATGGATTCCAAACGAATCAAAATACAATACAATCAGAATGCATACACAATACAATATGAAATTATTCACAGCAAGTAAACAGCTGCATCACAGAGGCTATAGATCATACTATTGTGAGATATTCCCTGAGGCAATATAACAGAACAATGAACAGCCTTCAAAGACATAAATTCAGCCAAGATATGGAAAGATAAACAGACCAGAAATTACAAGTGCCATATTTAATAGAAAACACATCATTAACACAGGGACAATCTTGTTACTGGACATGTTAAACTAGAATGGTCTTCAAACAACTGCCTCAGTATTGGTCATTTGTTTGAACTATAGCCATGAAATATCCATGTTTGAAATTGTAGACACCTAGCACAAAAAAAATTGAAAATCCACAGCACACATCCTCACTAACCAATTTAGATGCATTTCACAAAGCAGAACTGAATCTAAATCAAATACTAAGATGCTGAAATGGAAGGTAATTTCACAGCTAAATCAACAAGAAGCAAACCAGAAGGGTTCTCAGATTAAATTTGAAACATTAAATTGGTACAGTTATACTAATCCTAGTTCTCACTGTTATCTTTATCTCGTCACTTAAATATGCTAATGGATTCAAGTTTCACGGCCAATGCAGGTGGGTGCTTTGAGGCTTTAAAGTTTAAATTATACAACACGTCAACAATCAACAAAAAACCAAAACCTGTTTATGCTTCGCAGTGTCACAGGCAGCAATAGCATTCTGTGTCTCAAGTAAACATCAATTCTAATCTCACAGTCTTGACTTTTGATATTTCAATGCATTCAAAAAAAAAGTTACTAAAACAGATTTCTCGTACTTTCTCAATGAGAGCTTCCTAATCCTAATAGGAGTGATTAAATAATGACACATGAAAACAAATGATCATCACAACTCACATGAAATACACAAGTAGCTCTTCTCAGTAGTAAGCAATAAAGCAATGAAATACATACAATCCACAAAATTTTTGAAATGAAACAATGAAGCAAAATAAAAAATGATACATAGAGAGTCCATGGTTACCTCAAGGCAGAGCAGGGAATGCACAAAATGAGGAGAGAATAGGGTAGGAGGAGCTCTACGCGTGGTGACCGGAGGGCTGCGTGTCGGTAGCCGGAGTATTGGTCGAAGCACTGAAACGGAGGAGGGGGGAATTAAAAAGATAGCAGGAAGAGGGGAAAGGAAGATAGGAGAAGAAGAGGGGAGGAAGAGATGGAAGAAGAGGAGGAGGAGGGCGGAGGCTTACCGGAGATGGCCAGCGGTGGTAGTTCGCACTGCGGTGGTGGCGATGGTGACTGGCGGCCTGACGAGGCGAGGGAGAGAAAAGGGGTGAGGGTGGAAGAGATGGCAGAAATGAGGAAGAAGGGAAATATTTCACGACTTTAGGGATTTATAATTTGGCGACCGAAATAATCGGTCGCTAAATCGGTTGCCAATCACTTAAATACAAAATCGGTCGTGGGTTCTCTGTTTCTGAATTTAGTTTACCGCTCTTTTAGCGACCGAATTAATATCGATCGCTAAATGAGTTAATTTGAAATTTGAATTCATAAATTTAGCGATGGATTTTTAAATCGGTCGCTAACATGCGCTGTTTTAATTTTTTTTACGCGCCGTTTAGCGACCGAATTAATATCGGTCACAAATGTAAATAAAATTTAACCGTTGCATTTAATTCGGTCGCCATTTCGGTCGCTAAAAAGGCATAAAATTTCTGACTTTTAATTTCCTTTATTTAGCGACTGAAATAGCGACCGATAACTCTGCTACGCTCTATTCCGGTCGCTATTTCGTTCGCAGTATTAACTCTCATCAATCTTTCATGTAGGTCCTACAATCGGTTGAAATTTCGGTCGCAAAAAGCAACCAAAAAATTCGGTCACTATTTTCGGTCGCTAAACAACCTTTTTTTTTTTGTAGTGAATTGAGCACGGCCGTGCTCAACAGGGAGCAAGGCCGTGCTCAGGTCACAGAGCCTATAGATAGAGTAGTTCCGTGAGGGTTGCGGCCCAAACCCTCTTTTTGGCACTTTGGGCAATCCTAGTGCGATAGATACCTCTTCCTTTTCCCTTCCCTTGAACCCCTTGAAGTTCTTGGTGTTCTTGCTCAAGTTTTGGGAGAGAAGGAGCCCGATAGTGTCATTTAAGGTAACATTGTCTCCCATCTCTTTTAGCCTCTTTTCCATTATTAGATCTAGAGACTAATTGGTTATCCTCTTCTTGTTTGGCCAAGGCTTGGGGAACTCGTCGAGCCGCTCGAGGGAACATGTCTAGTTTGCCAACGTTATCGTTTGGGAATCTTCATATCAGGTATAGGGAGAAGGAATAGTATTGACATGTATGCGTTGGGGGGTAGCATAGGATGAAGGGTTAACCCTTGACCTTGTCATATGTTGTTGTCTATTTGATGTTAATTGATGTATGTATGATATGATTATAATGTTAATGGCATGCTTTAATTGTTATACTATTTTATGTTAATTATTGATGATATAGGAATGGATGGTTTTGGTATGCCCAATTGAGTATGATAATGATGCCATGAATGTCTATGATGGTGATGATGTTATTATGATGAGGTTGTTGTTATGTGTTGAGTCACCGGCAAGTGTACCGGGTCGTCGCAAGTAATAAAATAAACACGGTAAGAATTTACCGTGGTCGAACACAAGGATTGGGCTACCAATTCAACTAATTCGCGAGAAATCCGATAAGTTGGTCAAGTAACAGAAAGTGGTTAAGAGTGGAGAGAAAATAGGATCGCAATCTAAGTAACAATTAATCAAATAAGAATAATTAACTAAAAATATGAAATTAAAATGTCTAAGGTCACAAATCCACCTACCCAATCATGCATAGTACCCAAGTGATGATGAATTCCTCCCTAAGTTCAATTACAATGTCAATCGGGACCCCCAAATTCTCCTATATCTACTGTCGTGCTCAATAGGACGTATTCGACGATTGGATTAATTATTTACTAGGTCTCATAATCCTAATCATCAAACTCTATTAATTCTTGTTCCCTATAAGGTTGCACTAATCTCCTACTCACTCTCGTGCAATATTCAATTAGTGATCCCAATTCAAGTTCTAAACGCGAATTGCCGACTAAGCCTCATCAACATTAACAAGTCAATCACGCATGCATATGATCAACACAATCAAATCAGAATTGGAAAACATTAATTGAGAGAAGGGAGAAAAACATACATCACATCAAACACTACACCACCATGGGTGGCTTCATTGATCCCTCAGACGAGGGGATTAGTTCCTCATGCTCGTGACGACACACAAACAATCCGACATAATCACCATAGTAAAATAAGAAAATAAAAAGGGAGACGCAGCTCCAGAGTAACAAGAACTCGTCACAAAACACTCCAAAACAAGTGGTAAAAACTAGGATTAAAGAGAGCTCCTTTTCTGATTCTGAAACAGCAATATATAGAGTTCTGATTCTGCGCGCGCTTGCGAGGCGAACAGCCTCTCGCGAGGTGAATATTAAAAATGGCGCGCTTTCAAATTGGACTCTCGCGAGGCGAGTCTTCAACTTTAATCTGTCACAGTCGTGACCTTCATCACGGTTAGGCCGTGATGGTCTCTGTCTTCCAGGGTCTTCAGGATCTCGCGAGGCGAGAAGCCTCTCGCGTGGCGAGACAGAATTGATGACTGTTGCTGCTTTGCTGATCTTCAGGCTCGCGAGGCGAGCATCCACTCGCGGGGCGATTATCTCCAGAATGGCAATTTCCACTGTTTCTTAACTTTCCTTGACTCTCGGAGCTTTACTTCTAACATGAAACAATAAAAAGAAACAAAACGCGTAATTCTATTCAAAATAGACTAAAAACTACAAAAATTGCCTAGAACGAGTCAAAGTCTAACTTAGGAACAAAACAAGGCCGAATTTGGGCGAAGACGAGATTGAACTCAAATAATTAGCACAAAAGCCATGGTCTTACTAGCTATAAAACTAGATAAGCCAGAGGCTTATCATTATGATTATGAGAATGATGTTATGATAATGATGATGATGTGGTACTCCGTTTGAGTGTTGATTGTTGGGTATGTTAATGCAACACTGATGTTAATAAGACTATAACCAATTAATAGGGTTTATTAAAGATGTTAAGACGTTAAAATATGTTAACAATGATAATGAGATTTAAGGGATGTTTTCCCAGTTGTTCATAAGACATGAATATAGTGTGAGATGTGAGGTTATGTTCATAGGGCTTAGTTAAAGACCCTAGGATTGATTAGTGAGTGTTCTAGGAACATTAATGATGAAGCTGTGATTAAGGGATTAATACCTTGTGATGATAAAGACATGAATATTAATGAAGAACAATTAAGATTAATGAAGCTGATGTTCGATGGATTAGTTAAAAGCCAATAGGTTGAATCTGTGATCTGTCCCAAGGATTTGGGAAAGGGTTTCTGACCCTTTCTGCCCAGATCAGTACGGCCACGCTCCATCGAGCACGGCCATGCTTAAAAGGGAGCACGCCCGTGCTCCATTTTGAAATCCAGAGCAGGGCGCGCAATTGAGCACACCTTTGCTCAGCAGGCAGCACGACCGTGCTTGCCTGCAGGTCCAGCACGCCTGTGCTCACCTGACCAGAATAGAACTAGAATGATGAAAACAGGGGTTCTACCCCAAAGTATCCAATTAATGAAAGAAGACACCAAACGAAGAAAAGATGCGTTAGATAACTTAAAGATGTTGTTATGTACCTTGGTAGCCGAGTGGCCAAGGGGGCCTTGATGCTTAATGGTCAAGGTGTTGAGCTTTGTACCTGATCAGTCGGAGTGTTAATAATTAAAATGGAAAGATGATGTTCTATACCTTGGTAGTCTAGCATTCGCTCCAAGGGGGCCTCGATAGTCGAGTGGTCGAAGTGTTGAGCTCTAGTGCTTATTGGCCAGAGTGTTGTTGTTTTGTTCCTTGGTAGTCGAGTGGTCAAGGGGGCCTTGATGCTTAATGGTCAAGGTGTTGAATCCTGGTGCTTTTTGGCCAGAGTGTAAGTAAAAAGATTATGTGATAAAAGATTGAAGACTAAAGATGAAAAATAATGTTAATGATGATGATGAACTTGGGTAGCCGAGTGGCCCAAGCGGAGGTGGTGATTGTTGGTTGTGCGCTGTGTTGCTCATTCATGCATTGGAGTAGGGGAGTAGCGTTGCATCGCATAACATACCTTGTTCGAAATGAGATATATATATATATATATATATATATATATATATATATATATTATATATATGTGATGAGATGGTTGTGTTGATATGTTATGTTTATATGATGCATGTCCATCTTGCTAACTACTTCCATACCGTTATGTTGATATATATGTTTCTTACTCCCCGTCTTTTGTTGTTGCCTTGCATGTACCCCTTTTTGTGTTACGCAGATGACGGTGAGCATCGTGCTGAGGAGTGACTCTGATCGAGGAGCCGCTTCTAGAAGTTTAGTTTATGTTTAGTTTAGTTGTTATCTGAATTGTTTTATCGAATCGGTTATACCAGCTCTGTAATGTGACATCGATGTTGGGTTATATGTTTTGTTTATGTTATGTTATCCTTTAAACATGTTTTGGTTTTCCGCGTTTGTTGAACTCGTTTTCCACCCATGAACCTTTTTATAAATGACGTATGTTATTTTATTTTATGTTTTATCTTTATCTTTTTTTTTGCTTATATAACATGCGGGGTAGTTGGGTGTCACACACACGAATTTAATGCATTGCTACTTAAGGATGAATCGTTCGGGCTCTGTCCGAGTTCGATATTTGGGTATGCAACAACCTTTGGCCAAGCTTTACCAACCGTGCGACCGACTCGGAAATTAGTCTCATAGCGGGCCCAAACGATCTAAGCCGTGTGGATACTTCGAGGGCTCACTCGGTCCCAAGGACTAATTAGGGTAAGTACCAAACAAAAAAAAATTAACTTTCTGTCATATAATTAGATCTAAATTAAATAGGCAAAACAAATCACATATGTTCAGATAAAATAAAATGTTCAATAAATTAGTTAGGTGAGAAGATAAGTAAAAAAGGCAGAAATATAATTCTTTTAAAATTATTATAATAATAAAATAAAATTATAATAAATTATATTTTTTCCCAGTAATTAAGATGTTAATACGATTTCACGTAAAATGTTCATCTATGTGATTTAAGTGTAATTTTTCCATATCCTTTTCATGAAAATTTTCGTCTCCATGTGTTATGTTTTGCCTATAATTTTTATTTTAATTAATTTACATATGATACTAATGTTTAAAAGAAGTTCAAAAAATTTGGTAAAAAAAAAAGTTCAAATTTGCTCCCGTAAAAAAAAATCAATAAATTAGTTGTGAGAAGATAATAAATAAGAAGGAACTAATAATTTTCATAAAAATAATTAATATTTTAAATATTAAATTTGCATAGAAAAGATAGAAACAAAATAAATCTTTAATAAATTAGTTGACTGAGAAGATAATAATAAATAATTAAATAATTTATTTGAATTAAAATCATTATAACAACAAATTTCATAAAGACACTAGAATTATAAAACAAAAATATAATTTATCTCTTACAACTAAAATGTTAATGTACTTTCATCCGAAATATTCATCCCCAAATGTGTTATATTTTATCTATGATTTCTATGTTAATCAATTTAAACTAATGGTAAAAATACGAAAATAACATTGAATTACCTAAAATTGGTCAAGATTTTAAATATTAATTTTGGATGGAGAAGATAAGAAAATAAAAATATTTAATTTTATTATCTATCATATAATTAAATATAAGTTAATTAAAAAATTTAACTATATTAGATAAAATAAAATATTCAATAATTGAATTATATCTATTTATTATTGATTTTTATCAATATTAATATTTGAATTCAAGTTAACAACTATAATATATGATTTGATTTATATAAATAACAAATATCTGATTATGTTTTTAAGTATTTTTTTAAGCAAACAAGGCATACAAAAACATCACAATTAGATAAGTAACCCAACTAGGTTGGCACCACTAACCTCAACAATCTTTTGTAGCATGTCCAGAATTTATTGATAAAAAAAAAAATAAAGAATACAAAACATGGGGGATAGACCAAAACCCAAAGAAAAAATAAAGTCATCTAAATCTAAAGTCTGAAAGATCAATCATATTGCAGGAAAAATCTTCTCCAATAAAATCAGGGATTAAATCCCAAACAAAACTATGATTTACAATTGTTTTTAAGTATTGATTCATGTAAGAATTTACATAAAATTTTGTATTAAATTCAATATTTTATTTATTATTTTCGTTGATATTAACAATTGAGTTTAACATTTTAATAATAAAAGATGGTTTGATTGAGGTGAATGTACACATGATATTTATTGATATGTTGTAAATAAAACAATTAGAAAAATAAACATTTTTTTTGTGGGAGAAATGTTGAAGGCAAAGAACTTATATTATAATCATATAGTATAAATAATAGCAAGATGTAATATCCCAAAATGCTAAATTAATTTTTTTTTCATCTTCTTTTTCCTTGCT
Source organism: Sophora flavescens (assembly GCA_030762895.1). NCBI lineage: Eukaryota > Viridiplantae > Streptophyta > Magnoliopsida > Fabales > Fabaceae > Sophora > Sophora flavescens. The sequence goes on from CM061063.1 coordinate 111,722,187, forward strand.
TTACACATTTGAATTTTTTGGTGAAATGATTTCGTGTACGTTATATGAATATTTCTTTTTCTTTAGATTATGAAGGTTAGTGTAATTAAAGTCTCCATTAATAGAGGTCCTTTAGAGATAAAGTCCAAAATACACAAGCCAATTAGAGCTTAGGACAACTTAAGGACAACCTTCAACCTTGGGGGTAGGATGAGGATTTTCCGACCAAGCACCTCTCTCACTCACGACTAGAGCTGGGTATATGGACTTGGGTCCGCAGACAGTCTGCTGAACCCGCAGTCCGTGCGGACTTGGACTAGGTAAAATATGGTTCCATTTAATCACGAGCTTTTTGAGTCCAGTCCATTTAACCCATGGGTTAAACGAACTCGATCAGCGGATGTGGGTAAATCATTCCCCTTTTTCTGTACACCCCACAAACCTCTAACTTCTTAGCTTCCTTTTCTGAAGTTTGCTTAACTTCTGATGTAAGATGCAGGTGATGGAAATTTATAAAACAAATGAATTGAGATTAGGACTTCATATTCTATTTATACAAGTAAGTGATACTAACTAAAAAACAAATATGTCAATAACTTGAATTCCTATCAAGTAAATTAGGAGGAACAACATCAAATGGTATAAGGCACCCCAATCAACTTGAATTCTTATTATGAATCCCTCTCACGCGGTTTATGCCGTCAAGTCACTCATCCATCCCTCTTTCAAGGTTGATGCCATTTCTTCTAAGGCTATACCAAAGTGTCTGGTTTGGTATATGATATGGATTTAACGTTAATTTGGTTTGGTATAATGTCTTGGATTTAACATGAATTTGGTTTGGTATGTGCTTTGGATTTAATGTTTATATGGTTTGGTTTTCTACACAAGTCATTATTTGTTTTTTATGTTTGCCGCAAAAAAAAATTTGTTGATGAGTCCACGGATTATGCAGACTGGATGCGGACTCTGCTTTCTAAAGTCCATTTATCATGTGGGCTTTTTGGTCCGGTCAGTTTCAATGCAGACCGATGCGGACCGGACTTAAACGGACCGGATTGGTCTGCATACCCAGCTCTACTCACGACCCCTCTACATACACATGCACTCCCTCACTTTCTGAAACTCAAATAAACCCTCTCACTCACCACACACACCCTTTCACACGCATAGGAGAGAGGAAAGAAGGAAAAGGGAAGCAAGAGAAAGAGAAGGAGAAGAAGAAGGAAGGGCTAGGGCCGAACCAACACCTCTTTAGGCCTAAAGAAAAATCTAGGATGAGACATTTTTAAAACTGATAATAATATTTTATTAAATTATTATATTTTTATTTAAAGTTTATCTTTCAGGTTTTTAGGATGCAAAATCATTTATTAAATTACTATATAGTAACTACTAACTAGTAAGTAAAATCTTCTTTTTTAAAAAATATTGCCTAATTATATAGTATTGTTTTTTACAATCAACTATACAGTAACAAATACTAGTAAGTAAATTATTTTTTAGGCCTACCCTTAGACCGGCAATGGGAAGGGAAGGGCTATTAACACTCAATAATGATGTCTATGATATTCTCTGAATTGGAGGACAGAGTAACCTCCAGTAAGTTTAAGGTTGAGAAGGGAAATTTAGTAGATATTCATTACCTCATAAAATGCAATACGTGGCTATATAAAGGTGGCGTTTGGAAGAGTTTATTTAAGCTCCTTTTGACTTATCTGATGACATAAGCTCTTATGCAGTGTGTTTGGCAGAGCTTATAAAAATAACTTATGTCATCCCATAAGGAGTTTTTGACTTATTTTCATAAGTCACTGGGAGAAGCTTATGGAATTATCATAAGAGCTTATGTACTAAACACCCTCTCCGTGTTTTTCACTATTCGAATCCTCTCATGCCCCTTTCTTTCTTTTTCTTTCTTTAAGCGCTTATGGCATAAGCTTTCATGCGATAAGGTCTTATGTGATAAGCTCTTAATTAAGTTGTTTTCCCAAACGCACCCAAAGTTCCGGTGAGGACACCCAACGTCTACTTCCTAACAATATCCGGAAATAAAGGGAAATGACAACAATAAAGAAAATAACAGCAGTGCAGTACTATTAGATTCCATCCTATCTAGAAGCTTATGCCAGCCTTCACTTGTAGGTCAAGAAATCAACCGATTTCCTAGGCTTGCTAGTAATCCTCTTGGGTCTCTCATGTTCGGCCGCCCCTAAGACATCTGAGTTAGGGGGTTGTGAGACTTGGGCCGTATTGTCGAAGGTGGTATCAATGATGTAATGTGCCTCGATTTTCTGGATAAAGAGTATTAATCAGTAAATATATATTTATTTATATTTTTATCTCGAGATCTGTGAAATGATTTTGGAGAAAACAAAATCATATCTAGAACCTACTCTATGGTAGGAAACTCTGGTTAAAATTTGGGTTTAAAACTCGGAGGGAAACCTGATCAAGGCTTATCGACAAGATAATTTTATACCTAAGAAAAACCCTAAATTGTCCCGAAACTTAAATTTGTAGTTTTTTTTATATTTTGTCAGTGAGGAATTCTATTTTCCAAATTTCTGATCAGAAATAAAATATTATGTTTATTCGGACGAATTTTGTTGAAAGTTTGAAGGGAAAACGATCGGTGTTTTCACTGACAATAAGATTTTAATGATCAGAAAACCTAATTTTGACTCGTGAAAGAAATGGTTTTTGTTTAAATCATATTTCCAACGATCTTGGTTGTTTTGAAAATTTTCAACGATCTTGGTTGTTTTGAAAATTTTCAACCAAAAACAAAATATTATGCTTTTATTCGGGCGTAAAACCCTAATCGGGAAACCGACGGAGTCGAGAATGGAGGTGCAGAGACAAAACCGGACACCGGAGGAGCTGAGTCATGGGGTGAGTCAACACCATGACTCACCAAGAAATTATGAAGCATTAAATGTAAATTTAGATGAAATGACCAAAATACCCCTAAGCTTAACCTAACCGACGTCGAGTTAAATTTCAACCATGGTTAAGGAACCAAGGTTAGTTCTTGTGGCCAAGAATCAGTCACACCCTTCCTAAAATGTGAGCCACATTTTTATTAACCATATTTAGCAAAGTAACCCTAGTTAAGTTAATTATTAACCATAGTCAACTATTATATTATTTAATATTCACAAAACCCATTAATTGGAAGCTAAGGAACCAAACAAAGCCTAAGATATACCCTATTTAAACCCCCAAACGCAGCAGCAGACCTGTCCCCATTTCTCTCTTCATATTTTTCATTTTTCTTCTTCATTTTTCTTCAAAAACTCCATTGTTGTTCTTGCACAACTTGATCATTCTTTCATTTTCTTTCATTATCTTGAGGTAAACCCTCACTTATATGATCTTAGTTATCTTCCTCATCTTATTAACTCTCTTTATCACCCACTACTTCAGATTAGAGGAGAAGAATTGAGAGTTAAACCTCGATAGTTACAAGAAGCCTTTGTTGGAAGATTTGAATCCTAGTTGGAGTAGTCTCAGTGAGAGAGTATCTAAACGCTCTTCAACCGTTGGATAATTCTAAAATTTTATAAGAAGGTTCAAGACTTGTGGTTCTTCATATCCAACAGTCAGAATTTGGAACAAACCTCCAGAGTGTGAGATATGAAGCTCGGACAGTAGGCCTAAGAGGTGAGAAACTCAACCCGGATACCATCTAAGCTGTCATCAAAGAATTGCGATCTGAGATGTTTTAACCGTTGGATCGGGCTGAATATTTGTTAGAGGGTTTAGGAAGGATAGTTATTCATTTTCACCGTTCTGTTTTCTAAGTAAAGCCCTGTGACAAGAGGAATGGAGCTCGAACAGTAGCCCTATTTTGGTAGCTTTTCCCTAGGATTCATGAGCTTATTTTGAATCCGATTTCTCCTAAGTCCAGCCGTTGTTCTCGTATGTTTTTCCATCAATTTTGTCTCTTGATTCAAATAGATTTATTTATTTGAAACCCTATTGTTGATTCGGTTGGTATTTGGTGTTTCCGGCGAATTGTGTTACTCATACGTGTAATCGGGACGGTGTTTAACAAAGGGATGTGTAAGGATGGATGGCGCAGATTTGTGGATGTTGTTGGACAGCGTGCCGAGGTTCGTGGCAGTAACGTGGACGCATTCAGAGCTTGTACGGAAAGCGAACGGGTCAATCATGTGGGGAAATAATCAACCTATCGTCGGAATCGATAAGTAGTATATTTTATAATAATTGTGTAGGGCGACCTAAACCCTACTAGTAATCGACAAGACCAAAATCACATTGGAAACCTTTTCTCAGAAACTAATGGTGATTCGGGATTGTAGGTTTATCGACGTTATGATGATTTTATCTTATCCGAGGTTGATTGAATTTATTAATATTATTGAATTGCTTATGTGATATTTTGTGGTATTTGAATATTTATGATATTGTGTTATGCATGATCCGCTCCGGGTTTTAATATTGTGCTTAGTGGATTTTAGGCAAAGATATATGTTGTTCGAGAGATAATTGTTTGGGGGTGAGGATAAATGGTGATTTAGAGGTGCCTAGCCTAAACTAATTATTTCGTAGAGGAGTGGTGACATAGAACATGTGTTGAGGTTTTGATGGAAGGTTAAGGCACTAGGTTGTTATTAATATGGGTCGGTGAGGTTCGTGGTATTTGCATTGTTATTCACAACCGTGGTGTTGGGAACATAATAGGTCCAAGTTCTCAAGGACTGTCCCAACTAAGATTTAAAATGTGGCATATTTCCCTAACGGAATGGGGGAATAGTATCATTCTTGGAATGAGCATCCTAACGGGAATGGGGTGTGCACCCAGTTTTTGGGACGCGCCACTTGGACGATCGACTAACATCCTTAACGGGAATGGGGATGCGTGAAAGAAATCGAAGAGGGGCCACGCAATGAAAGTCTAGTTGTACGAGTTTGGGGTAGATGATGATACATTAATTTGAGGATGCTTTGTTAGTTAGATGTTGAATGATGTTATGTCTGTGACAATTACTGTATAATTTACTATGGCTCTTTTCCACTTTTTGATGATAGGACTGCTTCTTATCCCCTATATCTTTCTGTGTGTTGTATTATGTCTTTTTATGGGATCGTACTAGAAGACCCCCGTGGGTCGAGCTTGATGCCGAGGCGTTGGATGGAACTCCGTATGAACCGGATGCGAAGAAGACGAGATGTAGTTTTTAGTAATGTAGTTTGGGTGTCTAGGCCAGGTGAGTCTGATAAGACATTTTGTTTTCCGCTATTAATAGTTGTTTTAAGATGCTTGTTAGGGATCCTATTGACGGGATACCCTAGATAGTGTTTTAAATACTCTTATGCATAAACCTATGGTATGTATGTTATATATATGGTGTGTTGCTTTGAATTTTTCTTCCGCTGTGTGTTTATAAGTTAAGTTTTAATTTTTACGTGTTTCGGAATACACGTTTAACATTAAGAGCGTGATTAAATAATTAATTAATAAGGTTTAAAGTTAATGCCACAAAGGGGCACAACGGGGTGTCTCAGCTGGGACATATCAATACCTTCCCCATGAAAACCAACCTTGTCCTCAAGGTTGTACAGAGACTTTAACTCATCCCAAATTCCCCAAGTGGTGTCATCGGGAGAAAGGCCTTGCCACTACACAAGAGCCAAGAACTGACGAGGATCAGTAGCATTGGAAGTCTGGAACCCGAATATAGCAAGAGGAGAAATCAGAGGGTGATTGTCCAATGAGTTTGGTGGAATGTGATCAATCTGATCAAGCGGAGGATCGCGGTGTGGCTTGAGGAGGGAGTAGTGAAAGATGTCATGGATTTTGGTATATGAAGGGAGCTCTAATTTGTAAGCAACAACACCGAGTTTCTCCAAAATCTGATAAGGCCCGTAAAACCTTTTGGAAAGCTTAGTGTACTTGGTACCAGAGAGGGAAGTTTGCCTAGAAGGTTGGAGTTTCACATATGCCCAGGATCCAACGGGAATGACTTCATCCCTCCTTTGTTGATCCGCATTGGCCTTCGTAGTTGCTTGAGCTTTTAACAAATTCTTCTTCAGTAATTCTAAAATTTCAGTTCGAATAACAAGAAGAGTATCATATGCGGCCACAGATGAAGATCAGGCTAAGTAAGCTGGTAGAAAAGGAGGGGGCTTTCCATACACTACTTGGAAAGGGTAGAACCGCGAAGCGGAGTTAACCGAGGCATTGTAATGAAATTCAGACCATGGTAGACATCTTACCCACAATAAAGGTTTGCAGTGGACGAAGAGCTCATCCGCGAGTGGTGCCACTCAGCTTTGAATAAACCACCAGAATTTACCGACCAAAATTGGATCCCCTGTCTGAGACGATGCTTTTAGGAAAGCCATGATGTTTACAAACCATGGAAATGAATAGCTCAGCTACCTTGTAAGTAGTAAAGCTGGACTGAAGAGCACCCAAGTGTATTGCCTTGGAAAACCTGTCCACTACTACAAGGATGACCGTAAAGCCTTGTGAAGGTGGAAGGCCTGTGATAAAGTCCATTGAAATGTCTTCCCATACGTTGTTCGGAATGGGGAGTGGATGCAATAATCCGCTAGGCTTCTTTGGGATGTATTTAGTTTGTTGGTAAACGATGCACTGTGCAACAAACTCTTGTACATCCCTCCTCAGTTGATCCTAGTAAAAATTTTCAGATAAGCGCCTCAAAGTTTTTGTAATCCCAGCATGGCCTCCCATAGGTGTTTCATGATTTTCTTTCAACAAAAGTTTCTTGAATCGGGAAGAGGAAGGAATCCATATTTTACCTTTGTAAACAAGTAAGTTATCAGCTAATGTATAACCAGGAAGAGAAGTAGGGTCCTGTTGTATGCGTGTCTTGAGTTCCTGGAAGGTACTATCAGCTTGCAACTCTTTCTTGAGCTCTTCCAGGAAAAGGAATTTGGGGGCTGACAGATACTGGTAGCTGGCCGAGTCTGATTCCTGTGACCTCGACAAGGTGTCTGCGACCACGTTTGACCTCCCTGACTTGTATTGTATCTCATAATGACACCCCAATAATTTTGAGAGATAATATTGCTGTTTTGGGGTTTGAATCACCTGAGATAGAAGTTCCTTCATGCTTTTGTGATCTGTCTGAATGATGAAAAAGTGCCCATGCAAGTATTATCGCCAACGCTTCACTGCACTGGTGATGGAATGCAATTCTCACAGGTAAGTAGAGGCTTTGGACATCTTGGGACAAAATACTTTGCTGAAATAGGTGATCGGGTGAGTGGACTGAAGCAACACAACGCCCATAGCAAATCCAGATGCATCTATTTGAATGATGAAGGTCTCAGCAAAAAACGGAAGAGACAATACTGGAGCATTGACCATGGCATTTTTCAGAGCTTGACGACCCACTTGCGCTTCATCCGACCATTTAAAGTTACCTTTCTTCAGTAATGTGGTCAAAGGTTGAGCTATTACTGTTAGAACCAAAGTGGTTTTGGATTAAAATAATCTCTTAAGTTTTGATGTTAACAAAAAAGGTTAAATTTGTATGGAAAAGTATTGTCAAAGATTTAACTTGTTTGTTATAAGTATGCAGGGACTATTTGATTTATACCAGTCAGAGGAACTTAAAGTTAAAGTATAGAATCCATCAGATTCTATTTGATCCTCTAGACGAGTCTACAACTCTTGGTAAAATTCTGAGTCTATTAGCTTTATGGTAGACGAGATCGTAAAATTAATTATGATAGATGAGATCTTAGATTTAACTAAGGTAGACGAGTTACTAAGCCTAAAGAAAAATCAACTACACGAGACTTCGAAATATAACAAGTCCAAAGACTTGATAGACGAGCAGATTCACTATATACCATGTCAGTAGACGAACTCTTAAGTATAGTACATCCAACTCTCGGAACTAGACGAAAAGTCTGTAGATGCCTTATCAGTAGACGAGCCCATCTCACTGATAAGTTTATCTTGCACATCCAAAGACCTATGTGTCCACTAGTTTTAAAACGTGAACCCGTCTAAGCTTAAGTGTATTTGTGTCAAATGATTGCTTATTTAATTAAAACAATATATGTCTTTTTATCTTTGTTGCTTCTATTGTTAAAATCTTTATCTCTTGGATAAAAGAACTTCGTACCATCGAAACTATAAACCTTTGTACTCTGTCAACTACAGTGTTGAGAAGATCAAGTCAAGTACAAAGAAGGAAAGTCAGAAAGCAATCTTTGGTACAACAGAGAAGTAACAACTCTACTTTGAGCATTCCTCTTATGAACAAAAGCACTTCTCCAAGAAGCATATCAAGTTATCAGTCTCAACGGATCCAAGCATTTAATGCTATGTCTAAATGGATACAAATTGAAGACCGTTGAAGAATATCAAGACAGAGAAGCACTTCAGCTATATATACTTGAAGAATTTCAAGAAATAAGTAGAGTAACATACACACGAAGCTTTGATATCTTAGTGCAAAAACTCTGTTGATATTGTAAAACAAGTTTACATCTTGTTGATCTTAAACTTTCAAATCCTCACACATAGTGAGTGTGTTAGATCAAATATTTCATCTTATTGTTAGAGTTAGTGCCTGAAGAGGCTTGGTAGAGAAAGAATACTTGTATCCCGAAGAGGTGTTGAATACTTGTAATCTATTTATAAAATAGTGAAGAAAAACCTTCAGGTAGAAGGGACTGGAGGTAGCTCTTGGTTGGAAGAGAGTGAACCAGGATAAAACACTTGCATGAATCTTCTAAACCCTTATCTTTTACAGTTTTTGTTTATACTAACTGTGAGGTTCTGAATCTGAGGGTATTAACTCTTAAAAAGGTTTTCCTATTTGTGTGTTGTTTTTATTGTCGTGCTTGTAAAAGGTTTGAGAAAAGATTTTTTAGAAAAACTATTAAGAAACACAATTCAACCCCCCTTCTTGTGTTTCCCTGTATGAACTTTAGATGGTATCGCATGGCTCACCGAAAAGGGTTGAGCATCTAACAAGTGCTGAGGGAGTACGATCCAATAACCATGGATACAGAAGGACAAGCAATCAACATACCTCCTCTCTCTGATGGTAGTGATTACGACTACTTGAAAAAGATAATGATGGCTTTTCTTGATGCACAAAACGCGGACTTCTGGGAACTGATTGAAACTGGCTACACCGAGCCAATAGGTGATGCTGGAGCTGCTATTCCTAGAGCTTAATGGACTCAAGAGCAGAAAACTCAACATCAACCCAATCTGAAAGCTAAGCACTATTTGATGTGTGCTATCACTAGATCTAAGCATGTTAATGTCCGTAGCTGTAATACTGCTAAGGAAATATGGGATACTCTTTCCCTAGCTCATGAAGGGTCATCCCAGGTCTTGGAGTCAAAAATAAGCATGTTAGTTCATCAGTATGAATTTTTTAAAATGGCAGAACATGAAGCTATAGATCAAATGTTTGGAAGATTCCAAACCATCACCAACAACCTTAGATCGCTTGGAAAAACCTATGAGAATAGAGATCATGTCAGAAAAATTCTGAGGAGCTTACATAAACAGTGGAGACCTAAGGTCATTGCTATTCAGGAAGCAAAGAACCTCAATACTCTCACCTTGGAGGAACTTCTTGGATCCTTAAAAGTTCATGAGATTGAGCTCAATGAAGAAGAAATTTCCAGAAAAGGAAAATCTATTGCCCTAAAGGCAAAGAAGGCTAGCTCTTCCAAAAGTTCTTAAAGCTGAGGAATCATCTGATTAAGCAGACCCTTCTGATAGTGATGAAGGATCTGATGAGGATGAACTGTCTTTCATCTCCAGAAAGATTCAACATATGTGGAGAAAGAAATGTGGTTTCAGAAGGAAGCAGTTCAACAAAAAGTTCATCAAGGAGAAATCAGACTCTAAGGGAAAATGTCCACCTCTGTGCTTCAAGTGTAAAAAGCCTGGTCATTTCAAAGTCGATCGCCCGGATCCGGAAGGACAAAAAGAAGTTCTTCAAAAAGAAAAGGGGCTTGATGGCTACTTGGAATGATCTGATTCTGTCTTCATCTGATGAAGAAAATGAAGCAGAGGAAGAGGCAAATATTTGTCTCATGGCTGGTACATCATCAGAAAGTGAATACACTGATACTGAGGTAATGGATTCTAACCCTTCCATTCTTCAAGATGCATTTGATGAATTATTACACAACTCATCAATTCTGTCTCATGAATATAAAAGTCTTAAAAAGAAATTTTCCAAACTATCTAAAGAATATGATAGGGTTTGCATGGAGAAAATAAGTCTTGTAAATGAAAATGACAAACTAAATCAGATAATGTCACCTAATCGACAAACTCAAGTGTGAGCCAACTATCTCTTGTGAAGTTACAAAACTGAAACAAGACGTGACATATCCGACCAGGACACTCTGTTTAAATTTGTAGGTGGCTCAGATAAACTAAGTTTAATTTTACGGTACTCTAGGTCACCACATGATAAGATTGGCCTTGGTTATGACAAATATAAGCATTAAGAATCTTATAAAAAGTCAAAACCACACATGCACAACAAAACCTCAAAAGCTCAAACACAAGCATGTCAAAACTAAATCGAGCTCATCCAATACTTTCATCAAAGCATGTGGAAAAGGTGGTCATATAATATCTAAATGCATACATCATAAGTATGCTCGTCCAGTGACTACTAACAAGAAAGGACCCAAATCAATCTGGGTACCTAAAGATAAGATTGTACATGTTGCAGACTTGCTTAACAACAGGAAAGAAACACAGATCCTAGTACTTGGACAGTGGTTGCTCACATCACATGACGGGAGAAAGGTGTATGTTCCAAGACCTTAAACATAAGGATGGTGGCTAGGTTACATTTGGAGGTAATTAGAAAGGAAAGATCATTGGAATAGGTAAAATTGGTAAACATCGTTTTCCCCCCATTGATAATGTTCTTTTTGTTAATGGTTTAAAACACAATCTGCTAAGCATAAGTCAATTGTGTGATAGTGGGTTTGCTATTTTCTTCCGATAAGAACATGTGTAATGTTAAGAAACCTGATGGATCACTCTTATTCACTGCCAAGAGGCAAAACAATCTGTATAAGATTGCCTTGGAGGACCTTAAGAATCAAAGTGTCTCATGTCTAGTGTCCACTAAAGATGAGTGATGGATTTGGCACAAAAGGCTAGGTCATGCAAGCTTGAAATTGATTTCAAATCTAAATAAGCATAACCTCGTGAGAGGATTACCAAACCTTAAGTACAAATCTGATGCTCTCTATGATGCATGTCAAAAGGGAAAACAAGTTAAAGGTTCTTTTGAATCTAAGAATATTGTTAGTACCAATGGACCACTAGAGTTGCTACACCTTGATCTGTTTGGACCAACTAGGACTGCCTCTGTTAGTGGAAAGAAATATGGTCTAGTCATAGTAGACGACTACACTAGATGGACATGGGTTATGTCCCTAGCTCACAAGAATGAGTCATTCAAGGTCTTCTCTTTATTCTACAAACGTGTACAGAATGAAAAGGCATGTGTATAACTTCAATTGTAACACCCCCCCTGGGCATTACTTTGTGAACACGAGCCGAAATAAATTAAAAAGAAAATTTGCTGATTGCTTTCGGAAATTGGTTTATTTTAAGTCAGAAAATCTGGGTGTAAAAATTTTTCTTCTTAACACTTTGGAAGAATGTGATGCACACAACAAAAACAATACACTTACACTATACTTGAGCACATACATACACCAATTGTTATTTATAAACAAACCTTCTACAATGTATAAGTTTTTCTTAAAAATCTTTTCTTATAAACTATATGAAAACTATCAAAACCCACGTACTGAACTTTTTAAATCATACATCCTCAAACACAAACCTAAGCTGGCTGTTCTACAAGACATTCACTGAAAAGACCCCATGGTCATCCCTATGATCACACATCTCTTTCCTCAATCCGGACCTAAGTCTCCAAGTGACTTAAGGAACTCTTCTGCAACATCTGCACTCATGTACCAAGGTACAACAAAGAAAGCGTAAGAACAAGTATATGCAAGGGTGAGAACCAATATATGAATTTTAAAACGATAACTACATGCCCGACATACAAAACAACACATAACATATATAGTTATAATATCATCAATGTTAAAGAAATAAACAAATATTTTATCAAAGGGTTTCATACCCGACAGTTATCGTCGTTTTTAAAACAATGCATTACACTTCGATATTCACCATCTAAACCTTTGAACTTAATCTCCGGAGATCCCAACACCATATCAATAGCATCAATTATTTGGCCCGTCAAGGTTCCGAGTTCCAACTATTTAAGTAAGTAACTCCGTAGGATACGAGCTCCAACCATCATTGTACGTAGTTCACAAGAACATCCAACGATAATCGTACTTAACTCAGCCTATAAAATATTACTAATATCCGAGCTCCAGAAATATTCGTAAGTTCCCCCTTTGCTAGACCCACCTTTTATTTCACCCAAGGGCAAAATGTACACCATAACATGAATACATACTAAGGTACCATGCATAAAACCCTTCGGCACATCTGTCGAATAATGTATGTAAAACATTTTGTTTTCATTACTTTTCTTCGTGTTCATTCTTTCCTTGTCAGAGCACAAAAGCTCGCGACCAGCCCAACTTTTAAACATTTAAGTTTAACATTCATTTTAAATAAAAAAGAACTCCAAGTACAAATGTGCAAATCACAAAATCTAGATCGATGCACCAGACCTAGATTCGTAGATTTTGGCGCACAAAAACCAATACAACTTTTTATAGGACATATAGTCCATAACTTCACCTTTAGGACACACGGTCCATACCATAGAACACTAGACCCCGACATCCCAGCAAATAGGTTCGTCTTTCAATTTTAAAAACATTTTCATTCTGTGAAACACAAATCAAAAACCAAAACCTCCTCAACTTATCCAAGTTGTCGGAAATAACACCATTGTATAAAACTACCTACGAAAAAATCATTTACGTTGGGAATTCGTTTATAAAATCATCAAATCACTTAAAAACTCATTTTCTTCCAAAAGTATTTGCTTTGAACCTTAGTTCCAAAAAAAATTGTTTTAAGATTAATTCTCTGTTTTAACCAATGTTGCTGCTGTTAAGAATACTCTCTGTAAACAATATTGGCTTCGTTCGTCGCTTGACATTTTAAAATCGTTTTAAGTCAAAATTTGACTTTTCTAGCAAAATAATTTTCTCAACACTATAATAAAATTATTTTTGAAACTTATTTTTTTATAATAACATTTTCTAATATTTAGAAATTTCTTACGTAAAAATTAGCAGTACTAAAATATTTTCACGGTTACGCCCTCATTGTAACTTGTAACACCCCGACTTTTCGCTGCTTTCTAATATCGGAAATTTATATAAATACATTTATATTTTTATCCGAGACTTAGAAAATGTTCTTAATTAAACCGAAACCTTGTTTACGCTCTGCTTAACGGTAGGGAGTTACGATTAAAATTTAGGTTGAAAAGTCAGGCGAAACCCGGTCTGTGAATTTCACTGACAATATATTTATACTTCTTAGAAAACCTAATTTTGACTCGTGAACGAAAAACTTAAGGATTTTATTTATTTTCCAAAGTTTTTAGTTATTTTGAAATATTTCACTAAAAGGTGAAATAATATATTTATCCGGGCGATATCTTAATCGGGGAAACAGTGGAGCAGATTACGAGATTTCCGGGATCCGCTAACGGATAATATCAACGAGTCACACATGATGAGTCACCATGTGAATGCATTAATGGTGCATCATGATGACAATCTACGAGGATATTGCATTTAGGTCCTTATACTTTTAGAATTTGCATTTGGATCCTTAAACTTTCTATTTTTGCACTTTGGTCCTTAAGTCCATTTACACTCTTGTTTTTGAATGGACCTTTCCTTGTTGCATCCAAACCATATTGGGCTGCGGCCATGAGGCCCAATACCATGATCATGAATACATTTTGTATGAAATAAAATTGTACTCTTAAACTTTCCTTGGTTGTATATATTAAGTCTTAAGTTTGTTTTTCAAGCTTCAAAACAATTGGACCCTTATTGGACTTCAAGCCCATTTGCACAAGCCCAAGGCTTTCTTTTCTTGCTCATAAAGACATGAAGCAACTTGAAGACTCCACATTCTTCTCCACACTTCATTCATCATCTTCATCTTCTAACTTTCTCCTAAGCTCCATAAGCTTACTTTGTGAAGCAACTTAGTGATTCTTGCACTTTTCTTCAATTCCAAGAGGTAAACCTTATTCTCCTTACTCAATCATGATGATATTCTTCAAGAAATTTCATGATTCAATGTCTTGTTCATAGGAAAATCTAGAAACTTTGAAAATCTCTAGAAAATCATAGGAAAATCCTAAAAATATGAAATCAATTTCTATGAGTTAGTTATCATCTCTACTATCATAATCCAAGAGATTGATGCAAACAAAAATTCCTTCCCAATTAACCAAGCATGGCCAAAACTCACTTTGTGTGAATGGAGGAAGTTTTGTTTCATTTTCTTAAGAAGCTAAGCTTAATTTCATACTTGTAGTTCATATGTATCATATCCATGTTGTTGAATCCAAATAAATTCTCTAGCCAAATATTTATGTGTTGGACGAATCTCACTCTTTGTAGAGTTAGAAGATTTTGTTTCATTTGTTGTGTTCTAAATTCTTAATCATGTATCCTTCATGCTTAGGATCCTTAATCCAAAAGCTTCCAAAATTTTAGTATATCTAGCCAACTTAACACATGATGGCTGAAGCTTAGTCATAGCAAATAGGATGTATTTGTTGTTTCATTTGTTGATTTGTGATTTATTTGTTGTGAAGGATAAATCTTAGTTGATTATCCTGAGTTCTGCGAAGGAGACCGGATCCAAATCGGAGAAATCGTTCGGGAAAACAAACTTGAATCTTCAAGAGGTAAGGGGAGCTTACCTGAGGGATTTTTCCTGATAATTATATGTGTGATTGGTGTATGATTTGTAATATTTGGTTGAGATTCATGGTGGTTGTTTAGCTTTGTGTTAAGCAGTGATTTTATCTGCTGTTAGTTATTTGTAGTTATGTATTATAGAGCTTTGATGCATGATCTGCCTGGATTAACTGCTATAATGTTGTTGATAAATTGTTGATGTTGTTTGTGGATTGAAAAGCCTGACAGTGCTCAGTGCTTAGTTAGTAATGAGGTTTAAAGTGTTAAAAAGTTTTTACGGGATACTGAGTTTTAATTGATGAGAAATAGTAATATAATATTACCTAGGTTTTTGGTTGGTTGAAAATAAGAAAAAGTTGAAAATATCATTATTTTAAGGATTTATTGGTGTAAGAGTGAACTACGAATTACAGTGAGGACGTAACGTTGAAATTATTTTTGTACTGTTAATTTTTAGGTGGATAAATCCGATATATTATAAAAAGTTATTTTATGAAATTAATCTTCGAAAATAACTTAATTATGATTTTAGAAAATTATTTAAGTGGAAAAGATCAAGTTTTGACTTAAAACATTTTTAAAATGCTAAATGACGGTTAATTCCGAAAATATTTACTAAAAGCATTCTTGAAAAAGCAGTAATCATTCACACATGGATTTAGTTTTAAGATCATTTTTTTAAGAACTAGAGTTTCTCGGAGAAAGATTTTCAAAAGAAAGAAAATGAGTTTCTTAGTGATTTGATAAAAGAATTTATAGTAGAAATGATTTTACGAAGATTTGATGTTATTTCGGAAAAAGAGTTTCCAAAAGAAAATGAATTTCAATATGGTTTGACGTTTTATAAACGAGTTACAACATAAAGTATTTTCTCAGAAACGAAGTTTTGCCCAACGATTTATTTGTTAGTCATGATATCTTGATGATATTCATGTTATAGTGTATGTGTTAATTTTGGTATCTTTAGGTCATTAAGACCTCGATGTATTTGTTAGTCATGATATCCCGGATGATATTCATGTTATAGTGTATTTGTTAATCATGATATCTTAATGATATTCATGTTATAGTGTATTTGTTAATCATGATATTTGTTGAGGACATTTTAGTAATTTCAAACCTAATGTAATCTTGAAAATTGAGTGGTTGAGGTTGAAGGAGGGGTGATTGGTTTGTGACCACAAAACAAGGAGGAAGTAGCCAATTTGAACTTGTCCTGCCTTGACCATGGTTAATATTTAACTAGGATTGGTTAGGTTAGGTGTATTTTAGTCTTTTCACACTTCAACTCATTATTACATAAATTAAATGCTAGGTGAGTCACCCCTATGACTCACCACCCTAGGTGACAAAATATCTTAGCATCCGATGTCGGGTTTCGTCTCTACACGTCCGTTCTCGACTCCGTCGATTACCCGATTTAGATTTTTACGCCTGAATCAAGTACAATAACCTATTTATTTAGAAAATTTTCAAAATAATCGTTGTAAATGGGATATAAAATCTATCCATTTCGTTCTCGGGTCAAAATTAGGTTTTCTGATCAGTAAAATCTTACTGTCAGTGAAAACACAGACCGGGTTCCGTCTGAATTTTCAACCCAAAATTTAACCGTATACTTATAAAAATAATTATAATATGAATATGACTTTGGTTTTCCCAAAATCATTTTCTAAGTTTCATATAAAAATATAGACATTTATTTATATTTATACTGATCTTAGAAAGTAGAAAAATCAGGGTGTTACATCAATCAGAAGTGACCATGGGGGAGAGTTTGAAAATGAGCTATTTCATAAGTTCTGTGAAGAAAGTGGTATACTTCACAACTTCTCAATACCTAGAACACCATTGCAAAATGGTGTGGTCGAGAGAAAGAACAGATCTCTTCAAGAGATGGATGAAACAATGCTCAATGACAATTGTCTCTAGATACATCTAGGCTGAAGCTGTTAATATTGCCTGTTACATTCAGAACATAATATTCATTAGACCAATCTTGAATAAGACTCCTTATGAATTATGGAAAGGACGAAAACCCAACATATCTTACTTTCATCCTTTTGGTTGTAAATGCTATATATTGAAAACTAAAGATCAACTTGGTAAATTTGATGCTAAAGTAGAAGAATGTATACATGTTAAGTTTGATGACAAGCAGCCTGATAAGAAATTATCAGAGCTAGATGAAGCTTTTGCAGATCTTGATCTCAATATCTCAAGAGAATCAACAAAGGTCAAAACTGATGACCAAGTGGACGACCCTCAACAACATGAGTCGAAAACTTCAACTTCTCAACAGGAAAATATTCAGAGATCTTGGTACTTCAGGAATTATCATCCACAAGATCAAATCATTGGGAATCCTAATGATAAGCTAAGAACCAAATCTACATTCAAAGAGCAAGATGATTCTATATTAGTCTCTGATTAGAACCAAAGACAGTACACAAGGCTTTACTGGACGAGGGTTGGATTCTTGCAATGCAGGAAGAACTGAACCAATTTGAGAGAAATGAAGTGTGGACTCTTGTGCCTTTACCAAAAGACAAATCTGTTATTAGAACTAAATGGGTTTACAGAAACAAGCTTGATGAAAATGGTGAGGTAATAAGAAACAAAGCTAGACTTGTTACACAAGGTTACTCACAGGAAGAAGGTATAGACTTTACTGAAACTTTTGCACCAGTTGCTAGATTAGAGGCAATTCGCATCTTATTATCATTTGATGCACATCATAGTATAATGCTATATCAAATGGATGTAAAAAGTACCTTTCTAAACGGTGTTATTAGTGAGGAAGTATATGTTATACAACCTCCGGGTTTTGAAAGTGAAACCCAACCTGAACACATATATAAGCTAAAGAAAGCTTTATTTGTCCTTAAGCAAGCTCCTAGAGCTTGGTATGAAAGGTTAAGTTCCTTCTTAATGGACAATGGTTTTAGTAGAGGAAAGGTTGACACAACCTTGTTTAGAAAGTCCAATAAGTCAAGTTTCATTGTCGTTCAAATATATGTTGATGACATAATCTTTGGTGCTACTAATGAATCTCTATGTGAAGAATTCTATAAGCTTATGCATAAAGAATTTGAAATGAGCATGATGGGAGAATTCAAGTTCTTTCTTGGACTTCAAGTCAAGCAAACAGTGGACGAGGTGTACATCCATCAAACCAAGTACACAAAGGAACTGCTAAAGAAATTCAAGATGGATGATTGCAAACCTATGAACACCCCTATGCATCCCACATCCATACTGAACAAAGATGATAAAGATAAAAAGGTAGACCAAAATGTATATAGAGGTATGATAGGATTCTGCTATATCTCTCTTGCGTCTAGACACGATATTATGTTTAGTGTATGCTTATGTGCTCGATTTCAATATGATCCAAGAGAAACTCATTTATCAGCAGTTAAAAGAATATTTAGATATCTAAAAGGTACTACTAATTTGGGTTTGTGTTTAAGAAAAATGGTGATTACAGATTAGTTGCCTTTTGTGATGTTGACTATGCTGGAGATAGAATTGAAAGAAAAAGTACCGGTGGAGGATGTCACTTCATTGGAGCTAATCTAGTCTCATGGTCAAGAAAAAGACAAAGCACTATTGCCTTATCAACTGCTGAAGCTAAGTACATTTCAGCTGCGAGTTGCTGCTCACAACTTCTATGGATCAAACATGAATTGGAAGACTACAATGTGTTTGTAAGTAGTATTCCACTTATGTGTGATAATCTTCTTGTAATAAATCTATCTAAGAATCCAATATTGCATTCAAGGGCTAAGCATATAGAGATAAAACATCATTTTATTAGAGATTATGTGCAAAAAGGCATTATTGATATACAATTTGTAGATACTGACCATCAATGGGCAAGGATGAAGTAAGAATCCTCCATCAAATCCTGAACAAGGCCGCCCCGCGACAAGACCGGTTCAAAGGATAACCTCTCTCGCCCTTCATAAGTTCTGTCTTTGTCACTTGGTACAAGAGACCAAGATAAATCTGCCAAGGATTCTCTTCACAGATTCAAGGACTTCATAATCAACGGGGAAAAAGGATCGCCATCCCCTTCGCCATCCATTGTAAAAAAATCCTCAAGGCACAAGGAATTTATGACTTTCTTGCTACCAAGTCTCCTGAAGAGCAAGCAAGAATTCTAACTGAGAAGGGCATGTCTGTTGCAGTGTTTGGCAAGATGAACGTGACAAACATGAAGCCGAGCTACGCTTGCTCAAGTCGCTCAGCTAAAGAAGAATAGATGATGAAAATAAGGAGGAACAGATTGAGCTGAACTATGCTGAAGTACTAGGACTGAAAAAGACTGTAAGAAGAAAGACAGCTGCTGCAAGAAAACGAATTGCCAAGAAGCCTGCTGGCATTGTGATCGGGAGAACCATCCGTTGTTGCACCTCATAACTCGAAGAGGACAAGGAACATAGTCCTGTCCCATAATGAAGATGATGAAGATAAGTGTCCCCATTAGTGAGGTGTTGAAGAAATAGAAAACCTCACTGTGTTGTTGCTATTCCAACAAGGAGAAGGCAACCTCGTAGAAAGACCAAGTCCATCATGACTTCGGAGGTAAACATCCCCGCTAATGATCCTCTGCTCAATTAGCGTAGATGCCTTAGTAGAAAACTTAGAAAATAGGAATGATGTTACTTGCATTTGCAGTCTGTGTACATTCCCACACTACCATCACCACAAAACCACTTCACCACAAAATTGTCTCACTGTCAACTCACCTGTTCAAACCTCACCAAATGCACCACATTTCCAACCCATAATACCCGAGATGATCCCCGGTTCAATCAACCAGATGATGTAGGAATTAACCCCGGTGCCCTATTCCCAAAATGCCAAGAACCAAATTTCCTTACACTAACCATTGCTTTCTTATGACGTAAAGCTGAAACCGGGCCAAAGTCAAAAGAGACCGAAAAATACTCTATCACAAACATAAACCGCAGGTCAGTCAGCTGGACCTTTTACACTTTACCCGAATAGGAGTATGAACTCCGAGTCTATACAATACCCATGGTATGTACCACTCCTATGTGCCAAACAACAACAATCCTCTTCCATCCACTCGACAACCACATTGACCCCGCCTTACTCACCTTCCACTACAAAAATTCCCACCAAGAAAAATCTACCCAAATCTCATCAAACCCCCTTTTCAAACCTTTCACAGCTTGGTGTAAACAGCACATTATACCTGGATGGACCATCAATTCTAGCAAAGTCAAAGCTCCAAAAATTATGCCAGAAGGTCAAGAACTGGAAGGAAGACCATTCATTCCGGAAGAGAGACATCTGGGGTGACATTTAGACATCCAAGTGTTTATGGCGTAGCGTTAGTCTTGGGACCACCTCTTGTGCTTTTTTGCAAAAAGAGTTTGAGCTGCCTAGGTATGTGAGAGTCGCGAATTTTGTCCCACCAACCGGTTGTTCCATACCTTGAGAAAACAAAGATTGGAGTTAGACCTTACATGATTGGTCCAAGACTACCCATGATAGACTTGAACAAGGATAAGGATCCCAAGAAGCAAAGGAGCACTGCAAAGAAACCAGAAGACAATTCCTGCATGATCTTTGGTCGATTCTATTGAACCTATTGATCAAAATATGATTGATTTCTGGATGTCACAAACCTATTGAAGACATAGATGAAGATGCTGCAGCTTGTTATTTGGTCAAATCACATGGTGACTTAATGCTAAGGAAGCTTCATCTTATGGATTGAGTGAACAAGAAAAGAGAAGTATTCCAAAAGTCATAGGCAAATGTGGACTCTCCAATGTCGATTCTTCATTCACAAGGATACTCTTGAATTCCTATCATAAGTCCTATCATGAGGAAGACCCTATTCACGGGGCTAAAGAGTCTGCCTCCTCTGTACTCACTCTTACTTCATCACCACCACCATCTCCTCCTTCCGAGACACCGAGGAAGAAATCATAGTTGAAGAGCAGGATTTGAATGCGATACTATTCGACCGTAAACGAGAATGAGGAAGTTATCGAGTCCGCTCCAAGACCAAGTATTCGCAAAGCACTCATCTCACCCATTGGCTCGAGTAGTCATCCATCCACATGATCAACCTCAAAATTCTAGAGCTATAAGCACCTTCAAGTTCAAGCTCATGCTCAAGACAAGATCGGTGAAGCTCAAGACCTTCTCTACCTCATAATTTTGAAGAGATTATTGGAAAGATTATAGAGGGGAGAACCAAAGTGGAGGTCAAGGAACAAGTTAGGGAACAAGTTGCAGAAGCCTTGGCTCCAACGAATGTAATGATCAATCAAATGATGAGTATTCTTCAAAACTTCCAACAAAGTCAGAATATGCCAGTTCAACCTCATCCACCTCCACCAAATCCAAACCCTCCACCTCCACCTCCACCTCCACCCTCTTGTTCTTTTTACTCCTTAACTGACAGTGATGGTCCACTCCTGTTTACTTTTTGTCTGATGACAAAAAAAGGGGGAGAAAGGATAAAATTAAATTTATATTTATATAAAGTCAGTTTTTGGACATACATATCTGTTTTCACATGCATACTGTTTTATTGCATACTTCTTCTTGATATGATTTGATTTTGCTATCTTTGATATATATCTTTGTGTTGACTTCTAAGCTCTGATACTGTGTTTAGAACTTTGATACTATGTTTTATAGGATTAGCTCTAATATTATGTTTTGAATATGACTGATCTGATATGTGATGCTATCTTTTTAAAGTTTGAATGCTTTGTCTTAGGGGGAGCTCTGTAGCTTTCTTAGACTTTACTCACTCAAATTTAATTTCTTTTTGTCATCATCAAAAAGGGGGAGATTGTTAGAACCAAATGGTTTTGGATTAAAATAATATATTAAGCTTTGATGTTAGAAAAAATTTTAAATTTGTATGACAAAGTGTTGTCAAAGATCTAACTTGTTTGTTATAAGTATGCAGGGACTATTTGATTTATACGAGTCAGAGGAACTTAAAGTTAAAGTATAGAATCTAATGATTCTATTTTGATCCCTCTAGACTAGTCTACAACTCTTGGTAAAATTCCTAAGTCTATTAGCTTTATGGTAAGACCGAGATCGAAAAATTAATTATGATAGACAGATCTTAGATTTAACTAAGATAGACGAGTTACTAAGTCTAAATAAAAATCAAGTAGACAAGACTTTGAAATATAACAAGTCCGGAGACTTAATAGACGAAAGCGGTCTCACTAGATGCCACGTCGGTAGACAAACTCTTAAGTATAGTACGTCCAACTCTCGTAACTAGACAAAAGTCCGTAGAGCATTATCGCGATGAGCCTATCTCATCGATAAGTTTATCTTGCACGTCCAAAGACCCGCGCGTCCACTTAGTTTTAACGCGGAACCCGTCTAAGCTTAAATGTATTTATGTCAAATGACTGCTTATTTAATTCAAAAGAATATATGTCTTTTTATCCTTGCTACTTCTATTGTTAAAATCTTTATCTCTGGATAAAAGAACTTGGTACCATTGAAAATATAAACCTTTGTACTTTCTGTCAACTACATTATCGAAAAGATCAAGTCAAGTACAAAGAAGGAAAGTCGAAAGCAATCTTTGGAACAACGAGAAGTGTGCTCTACTTTGAGCATTCCTCCGATGAACAAAAACAACTACTCCAGAAGCATATCAAGTTATCGGTCTCAACGGATCCAAGCATTTAATGCTATGTCTAAATGGATACAAATTGAAGCCATTGAAGAAGATCAAGACAGAGAAGCACTTGACTATATATACTTGAAGAATTTCAAGAAATAAGTAGAGTAACATAACACGAAGCTTTGATACCTTAGTGCAAAACTCATGATATTGTAAAACAAGTTTACATTTTGTTGATCTTAAACTTTCAAATTCTCACACATAGTGAGTTCTTAGATCAAATCTTTTATCTATTTGTTAGAGTTAGAGCCTGAAGAGGCTTGGTAGAGAAAGAATACTTGTATCCCGAAGAGGTGTTGAATACTTGTAATCTATTTATAAAATAGTGAAGAAAAACCTTCAGGTAGAAGGGACTGGATGTAGCTCTTGGTTCAAAGAGAGTGAATCAGGTTAAAACACTTGCGTGAATCTTCTAAACCCTTATCTTTACGCTTTTTGTTTATACTAACGCGGGGTTCTCAATCTGAGTGTATAACTCTTAAAAAGGTTTTCCTTTTGGGTGTTGTTTTTATCTTTGCTTGTAAAAGGTTTGGAGAAAATTTTTCAAAAACAATTAGAGAAACACAATTCAACCCCTTCTTGTGTTTCCTCTGTCAACTTCAATTGTTGCATAATTACGAATAAATTTCCTTTAAAATCCGGACAAACCCAAAAATCCATGTAACCCTAATTATGGTAGAGTCTCGGCCACTCAGTGATTGCTTTAACTTTGTAGGATCGGGCACCGGTTCTTTCTCGCACAATATGCCCAGATAGGCTACGAGGCATGCAAAGAACATTTCTAGGTCTTGGTGTAAAACCGAGTGCTCTCTTTAAGCGAGAATACCTCGCCAAGTGTTCCAAATGAATCTCTAAAGTGATGCACTATAAAAACCAATGTCATGAAGATGATGACGGTAGGGAGGATGGAGAGTCATACATCGTCACGGAACGTGGCTGGGGTATTCTACATCCGAATCGGCATTACCCGGATCCGTAATGACTGCCGTCGTGTGAAAGTTGTCTTAGAGTGTCCAGGATGCTAATGAATCGGTAGAAGCACGAAGTCAAGTCAAGTTTGGAGAACACCTATGGCTCCTAATTCATTGAGGATCTCATCCACTTTGTTGGGAGGAACTCGGTCCTTTATAGGTAAGGGCTTCAAGGCACGAGTAGTCCACGCACATGCACCGAGAAGCGTCTTTCTTTTTTTAGGAGGAGGGCCCTGCGAGAAGCGCTGGCGATTATGAATCCACCCATTGGCAAGGAATAACGCGACTTGGGCATTGGGTATCAGTGAGGGGTCTAACGCTTGGTGGTGAGTTTGATAGAGTGGGATTGAGTGGTCAGAAAATCGTGGTGGGTGGAAGGTGTTGGGGTTAGATTGAAGATGGAGGCAAACCGAAGGGAGTAAGTTGTTTATCTTCGGGTTAGGATGGGTGAGGATTGGGCTTTTTTGGTGAGGAGTGGTCGTATGGGAGGGGATATGGGCAAAAGGCTCTAAGTGAAAGGGATTGGGCTGCCCGGTTTCCCAAGAGAAGTTTTTGTAGTTGATGGTAGGTTACTGGGTGTGGGTATGGATAGATATCCCCTCTAACTCTATAGAATCTGCCTAATTGAAAACTTCATAAGTGTTTGGTAGTTCATTAATTGGGCCCAACTTGTTTCAACCAGGCTCCCAAGACTATGTAAGTCCATGCATGTTCAAAACAAGAGGTCCAAGTAATATGTGACCATGTATTTCCAATTGAACATTAGTGGTATCAAGAATTCTCCTCCACTCCCAACCAAATTTTAACAAAGATGTTGGGCTTGGTGCTAAGCCCAATTCACTTGCTTACTTAGGTTGGATGAAGTGGTGGGTCTTCCCATCCACCAAAATATGGACCCGGTGTTGATCAATGTGACCATGACCTGATGTCTAGGGGCCCTTACTCGAAGCATTGAGACCAAGTCAATTGGGTTGGGCCTCTTGCACAAGTGAGAGATCCTGTTGCATTCTCCTCACGGACTCTCTAGTAATTGGCCCAAATCTTCACCTAGTGGCTCTTTCTCATTCCTTCCATCAACGATTCAATCGCCCCCGCAATGTGGCCACTAGAAAATTTACGGTCGGGTCACAATTGAAGCAGTAGACCTTTTTCTCTCTTGCTGCCATTTCTTCCTCGGACAGGTGCTTGAAACACGACTAGAGGGAGGAGGAGCAGTGGCGGCATTGGCGTGGAGGAGGGGGAGGGAATGTGCTTGACATGGAATGGCTTGCTAAGGTGGGTGGACGAGTTCGGTTGCGGGTGAAGGAGTTCTTGGAACTTATCCTTATGGAGGCGAGCCAAAACTTATACCTGAGAAAGGAGTTGGTTGGTTGAGGCTGCACCTCCCGCAATCTACTTCCGGCCGGAAATAAAACAACTTAGCAAAAATGGTGGCTAAAGCCCCACAATCCGATTATCAAGGTTTTCAAAATCACTTAGGGAAGTAACCGATGTTGTTTGTTGTAACTTAAATAGCTTACCTCACTTCATCATAAGCGATGGGAGCAAAGCGAGTTTCTACTTGAAGGAATTGGCTTAAGAATGGATCCGCCCATGCGAAACATCCATTGATACCATGATAGGCGTAAGACCATCCGGTAGAAGGACGCTATCGTGATGCGTTCCTCCTCCGGGGTTGCGTGATAACCAAAGAATTGTGAAATCTAGGAACCAACCTTGTGGGTTGACACCTTCAATCGGGGTACACGAGCTTCGAGGAAATGTTTCGGGGTAGGGGATCGGGAGGTGGAGGTGGAGTTGGGGTGGCTGATCCAGGATGGGGAAAGCGGCTTTCCAAGGCAGAATGAGATTAGAGAGTTCATCCATTTTGGTGGTGAAAGCTCGGATTCTAAACCGGGCAGGTTGTTGCATGAGCTCCCTTGAGCTTGTCATCTAAGAACAAGTAGGGGGGCCATGGTGAATGTGAGGTCGGGTTCAATGAAAGCATCAATGATGTGTGTGATATTCTCACGAATTTAGGACAAGGTAACCTCGGCAACAAGTTTAAGGTTGAGAAGGGAAATTTGGTAGATATTCATTTTACTGCTAAATTGCAATACATGGCTATATAAAGTAGTGGTGAGGACACTGACGCTACTTCCTAACAATATCCGAAATAAAGGGAAATGGCGAACAATAAAGCAAAATGCAGATTAGTACTATTTGATTCCATCCTATCTAGAGGCTTAACGGCCTTCACTTGTAGGTCATGAAATCAACCCATTTCCTAGGCTATAGTAACCTCTTGGGTCCTCATATTGAGCGTACTAAGGCATCAAAGTTGGGGTTGGAGACTTGCAAGTATTGTCCAAGGTGGTATTGGGCTGAGACATATCACAGCCAGAGTCTGCAAGTCTGAAGCAAAATTGTGAAAGTCGTAGTGCTACGTGATCGCTCGAGAAATATGGGGAAAATAAAATTAGGATGCAGGAGGAAGGGTCTGGTCTATATTCTTGTAGGAGGGTTGGAATTGTAGTGAACTTCTAAATGGTTGGGGTGGATTTATAGCTATGGGTATGAGATCTTGGAGTTTCAATTTGGTTGTGGTTTTGTTCTTTATTATGTGGGGCTGCTGATGGAGTTTGAAAATTTTGGATTGCATGCATGTGGGTTTTTATCAATGAAAATATGTTCTTGAAAATCTTTGTGTTGATTTATGGTTTGTTTCATTTTTATTGGCGTTATATATCTTCCGGTTGTATGTATGTTAAGATGGCATTTGTATGCTAATGTGATGAATGTGCTCCTCCTCTGGTGGTTTTTTTTTATGTGTAATTAATGTGATCTTATTTAGGGGGAAGAGGGTGTTTGATTTGGATCAATGAGGAAAAACTTTTGTTTTCAGTTTTGTTTTGTTTTATCCAATTAGTGAAGAAATTTTCATCTCATGATTTAAGTTGAAATCTATCATTGATCCAATCGTAGTTCGATATATTCGGACTTAGGTTGCATCTCTATACACCAATTGTTTGACAAAATTCATGAGAATATTTGTGTTTGGGTATCATAAGCTCTTTTTTCTTACTTTGACCATACAGTATCATGATTGGGTGTGATTCCCCTCTTTCTAAACTAACGAGTTATGAGTGCTTTTCAACATGCTTTTGGTATTGTTAGCATTGAAGTTTGAATGCTTTGCTTATCAAGTGTGACTCTTGTGTTTCATCATTATTCTAACTATGGAAGTTCTAATCATATGCTCCTTTTGTCATAATGACATTAGAGGTAGGCACCTTGATTCTATGATAGTGTTGCATGATAAATAATATGGATCAATCCTATGTTTTTGTACTTTAGCCATCGAAATGTTGATGTGTACTTGATGCTATGCCTAAGGAAATATCGTTTTGCATTGTTTAAAGTTATGGCATGGATAACATCTATTTGT